>OY720366.1:6442716-7692716 GCA_963082945.1 Cerastis leucographa
CCTATAACGTTAGACTCTGAAAAAAATATAGCTATCCTCACATTTATTGCTCTAACAACATGACGTGACCGATTGTTTTTTTTTTATTTGCACTATCATAGTTTACTACAAAAAACTTTTAAGCATCCCCCTGGGGGGTAAAACCTCTCAAAATCACGGGATCTAATAGTTGTCTTTTCAATACCCATAAGAATACTCGCAGTATGCTAAAATCACAGAGACATACAAAACCAGATACATGAATCAACGAACGTTTTGTTAGTTACGTTACGGATTTTTTTTTTCAATATAAAAAACGACTCGAAGGCGAAGAAAACATTGGGTTTTAACTTTATTTGTAACGTAACTATCAAGGCTGAAAACCAATGTTTTTCTTCCTCCAAGAAACCCAGGGTTTTAACGGACTATTATTACATAGCCTGATAGCCTTCAGTTTCCTTAAAACAACTGATTTATGTACTAACATGCACACAAGCGTATGAATATCTGTGGAGAGAACCGGTCACGTTTTATGTTTTTTTTAGCATGTGACACCAGAAACGGGATAATACTGTCGTTGATATAATGCTTTGCTGTCAATGACCTCTTTTTCTGACTGTAAATAATATTTTGGCAGACTCAGTGTCATTTTCATCACCATCATTGATCTGATCCCAATTCATTGGGTTTGGCATGACTTATTCTTCCATACTTCTCTATGACTTGTTATCTCATCAGTCACTTCCTTTCTTGCCATATTATCCTTCACACAGGCGTATTATCAGTACACAAAAACGAAACTATTTTTTCTATAAAATATGAAAAAATAGTTTCGTTTTTTTCTGTCAGTAAAACCGCTTTGTATGAAATTAGAAGAATTAAGTGAATTATGCACTAAAATTAAAAAAAAAAAAATAGTAAGTATTGAACATTTAATTTAATAACATTCTAAAGTATTCATTCTACCTAATACTCTTATTCCACACACAAATAATTTAAAATACGTACTTGAGAGCAATTGAACTATTACAATTGGGGTTCCGCGGGCAAGGAACGGAACCTCCGTTCAATTGCGGGCTAACGAGGAAACAATCTTGCACGCGCTCCGCTTGTGACGGAACTCCAGTCAATCTCAGCTGCGCGAGAATGATGCACAACGGATGAACTGATAGGGCTAGGCTCACAAAAGAAAAAAATAAATTTTAGACTAGAGACGCATTTTTTTTAATTTAGTATTTATAAAGATTTTGTTAACCCTGCTTGATCGAAGCAGTATATAGGACTAAATGAATGACAATAAGTCAAACTTGAATGTCACTTAGATTTCATTCAGTATCAGCCCGATTTACCATGGGCCCAAACCCCCATAAAAAATTAGTCCATCCATGTATACTAAAACCAAGGTTTGGATGGCAATCTCTAAAACTTCTTAATTTATTATATTTGATAAATTAATATTATTTTTAAAACTAGATAACTAAAATAACAACAAATTATAAAAGGGCGTCAAAAAACTCCTCCTCAACGCTGTCAACTGGTAACGTGCCCAAGAGACTGGCGGCGTTGCCACGTTGTATGGCAATACTTAGCCTCTGGCCAAAGTAAAACCCAGCCCTTGGGTCACGGGAAGTGTCAACTAGGCGTTTAGATATTTAAAATACTAATAATCTCAAATTCAAAAATTTATTCATTACTAGCTGCTGCCTGCGACTTCGTTCGCGTGGAAATTTTGATGGGTTTTAGAGGTATGAAAAATAGATGTTGGCCGATGCTCAGACCTACCCGATATGCACACAGAATTTCATACAAATCGGTTCAGCCGTTTCGGAGGAGTTTGGGAACAAACACCACGACACGAGAATTTTATATATTAGATTTTAAACATAGACTGTAACAGAGTGCCATAGAGGGTAACTATGTTCTTTTCTCGACGCGGACGAAGTCACAGGCAGAAACTAGACCTTGAAATTTATACAAGCCTAATAGATATTAACCAATGTACCAGCCCTATATCTGCATGGGAGGAAGAGACAATTCCGATGGCAGTGGAAGTAGTGTCCTAAGTACAAGTGGTTATATAAGGTAATGGGTTGTGTTGTGACGGCCCGTCCGCGACGCTAGGATGTCTCTATTAGAGTAATTGATAGAGCCGTAGAGCGCTGTGTGTACGCGCTGTCATAATATTTGTTAGAGCGTGTTTTGTGCGGGATTTGTTGGTTAGTTTTACGTGGAGATGTTTTTGGTACCATTTGGTTTGGGAATTGATTACGAGACGAAAGGAGTATGCTCTTAACGTATGTACTCCTACACTCTATGATCTATGGGCGTGAAATTATTAGGGTGTTCTTTAGGTGTGGCGAGATTTTGGCTCCGTGCGGAGTAACTGCAATTTGAACTCAGGATTTCTTAGGAAAGTTGGTTCGGTTGTTCAGTGAAAAAGTGTCTCTCTAATACTCAAGGGAGGACCCTTGGTGGGCATTCAAACATAATTTATCACCAAAAAGGACAACATAAAAACAAAATCTTTGTTTACACTGCACCCAAGATAACAATGACATTTAAACTCCTAAACTACTGAATAACCATTCCAATATAAACATGTTACGACTTATTACGCCCCAAGAGACCGAAGTAAAAACAACTATAAAATAATTAACTAACACTTTATCGGCAGGAAACTTGTCAAAAACTCATACAAGGAACATAAAATAAAACATCATGACAGTATAAAAACTTAAGCACAGCACGGATGTGTATGAATAATGGTGCCAGCGATAATATCCAATGTTTTCCTTCAAAACACAATAACTGGTGTTACTGTTTGATAAGAAACCACCAGATGTGGTACTCAGTCAGTCCAGTGTCGGACACGTGAATCGTTGAGGCATGGGCGATAAGCGAGTGGGACACGCGGACCATAGACAACGATAATGATGGTTTAGATGCTTTTTTTTTCTTTTTCGTGTGGTTACCTAACCTGGTGTCAGAGTTTTTATGTCGCCCATGGGCCTCTGACTTGGCTTTACATGCCGTCGAGAAATATCTCTCAGGCATGCTGGTTTCCGCACGATGTTTTCCTTCACCGAAGCAAGTGATAACATTAAATTCGCACATGAAGGCAAAAAATCAGAGGTGCGTGTTTTGCGTTCTAGCTCGAGACCTATGACTTGGCAGTCCGACGTTCACACCAATAGGCTATCACTGTTTAGGTGCTTAGGGGGCTTCTACTATAGAATCTGCAACTGTCACATACAGTGCAAATCAAAATCCATTTGCAGAACAAAACAATTAACGGCAAGAATATTAGAGAAGTTTTTCTGAAGTATGGAATGACTTTCGTTCAGCAGTGGCAATCAATAGCCGTTACAAATCGATCACCATATTTAGGAAGCATTATCCTTTGAGCATACTCTCCAAAACTCGCTACCATTCACAAATTGGACAGCACAATATTAAATTGTAACCAGATATGTTTTATCATTTTTCTGTGCAGGACAGACGGACAAAACGATAAGAAGTGTGAGTGAGGCATAGCATGTCGTGTTTCGCAATCTATTAATGTAACTGGCAACACTGGACAGGCGTAACCCATATTTTCATGAGTTTCAAATTACAAGAGTTCGATTTTCAAATGATTTAGACGCGTTTAAAAAAAATGTTATGGTTTGATTGAGTCATTGATTCGGCGGGAAATAAATCAAGAGTTTGTTATTTTTTTTAGTTTGAAGTGTTTGTTGTTTTTTTTTTCTGGGATACTTGGCTCATATGGTTTTATAAGTAGTAGTGAAATACTTCAATGAGCTGTTTTATTTATAATTTAAGGCTTATGTAACGATGAAAATGAAATGACCATACCTTTTTTTACGGTATTACGATTTATCATAGATTATTATTTTCATTAAAGGAGAGCAGCGATGGCCCAATGGTGGCAGCCCAGACTTACGAGCAGTAAGCCATGGGTTCGAATCCAGGCAGGCTAATTACTTTGTGTAATTTATTTCTTCACCGCTGCTCTCAAAAACATTGAAGGAAAACATCGTGAGGAAACCGGCATGTCCTAGAACTAAAAATTCGAAGACATGTGACATCTACCAACTCGCACTGGGCCCGCGTGGTGGATTACAGCCCACTCTCTCTCATAGAGAGCAGGCCTGTGTCCCAGCAGTGGGAACATTAAAAGGCTGATGATGATGTTTATTTTCATTCATAAGAAACTATGTTGGTACGTAGCTATGTAGGTATCATAGTATGGGTAATATGATACCTAGTAGTACTAACTGGGTTGTGGAGGTCAGATAGGCAGTCGCTCCATGTAAAAAAACTGGCATTCAGCTGCATCCGGGGAGACTAGAAGGCGAACCAAACATAGATAGGAAAAGGCTAGACAGATCATGATAAAGAAGTATAGAACGATTGTATTGTTGTGTGTTGTACAGTAGGTAATCGTGAAATTACATTCGGTTAGGTCAGATTGACTTATTTAATAGTTACCTAACTAAAACAATTAAACTTATTTAGCAATTGAAGTAATGCTGAAAAACCCCTAGGTACTGGGCTTTTACCTTCCGACAATGACTAATTATAGTCGGAAACACACTAACGTGTCGTGGCGTGTCGTGGCGTGTCGTGACGCGCCAGAAGATCATCGGTTTCATACATTTAATATGGTTAGGGACATATTTTCATGGCGTGTCGTGTCGCAACAATGTATGAAACCGATATGCTTCTGGCGCGTCACGACACGTAAGTGTGTTTCGGCCTTAATACTCGTAATAAGTATATAATGTTTTAAATACTAATAAAAGGAAAGAGCAAATCCAACTTAGTACTTTTACCTATTTAAGGCTCGTTGAGCCAAAAAGGAAGGAAAAAGTATGTCTACCTAACTTAATGCTATCTGGATTTAAATTGGTCGTTTCTCTTTTACTGACGGTAACCATATTGTTTTGGTATTCAGGACAAAAGTAGGTAGTCGATTAGCTAGTCACAAGCTGATAGGCCACAGGCGCGCGCGCGGATTTCATACGGCTGTTGTATTATTGTGATAGAAGTGAATGAGTATATAAAAAAAAATTTTCTTTGGGAAAGTTGTTTATTATCATGAGTATAATCACGTGTTTAGGTATCGGTCACTTATTACCAGTCACCCTTAATACGTACAGGAATCAGGCTATTGTTATTATGGTTAAAATATTATGAACTTTAAGGTATTTGAACGCAAATGAATTTTCTCGGGACTCCGCTTTAGTCTTTTATAATTATACTAGCTGTCCCGCGCAACTTCGTCTGCGTCACATTTTCCCCGTTTTCGCAACATTTTTCATTGCTGCTCCGCTCCTATTGGTCGTAGCGTGATGACATATAGCCTATAGCCTTACTCGATAAATGGGCTATCAAACAAGAATTTTTCAAATTCGACCAGTAGTTCCTGAGATTAGCGTGTTCAAGCAAACAAACAAACAAATTCTTCAGCTTGACTGATCGATGATTTTCAATTTAATAATTAGGCTACCAATCTAAGCAATGTCGGTTTATGTACTTAATTCAACAGCAAAACTATCCTCTATTTACTTTTAAGGTTATATAATGGTTATAACCCAATAAACAGCACCTAAAAGTGTGCAAAGTGGCTTGGGAGAAACCCTTTAGATACCATGAATATTAATATGGCTGCAAGGATCTAAAATTATTGTCTATGACATCAGTGTGCTTTTGTCCTTGTTTTCCATGTAGGGAACCGTTTCCATGAATACAGCATAGAATAGGGGATCGGACTGGGTAAAGAAAACGACATTCTATTTTGTCCGTCAGACAGGTAATACAAAAATATTAGAAACGTATTTTTTGTTTTATCAAAATATCAAAAAATTACTTAGTTAGAACTCATTAAAGTTGGAGAGTGGGGGCTTACTACGTCACAAGTGGGTATAAAACTTACCTACATGTGACGTCATGCGCCATTTCAACTCAATATATCTCCGTAATTTTATGACCACGTGAAAAAAGAAAAAATACGTGTCCAATACTTTTCAATAAATTACCCGACGGACAAAGAAAAAAAATAGGATTATCCCCTGTTGTAGACACCCTAGCATATAAATAATCTAGTGAAAAATGTGACGTTGATTCCTGTATGGTAAATATTTTAAAATGTCTTAGAGTACTCTCCGTCTTTAAATGTGGTGACTTTTGTTTGTTTCATTGACTTTTTGGCCACCGATTTCCGGAAGTAAAGTTATGTTCCAGGTTTCGTGTTTTTTTTTAAAGTTGGTTATATTTTGCAAAAAAAAGTTATTTACCCTTTTTCATTTTTTATATGCAAACAGCTTAGCAAATTTAATAACTGTTAAAAATACTAGTGTGCCTGGTATATCTTGGACTGGTATGGCGCCACTGTATCTAGGCAAAAAAGTTGGTTGAATACTAAAACGCTTATAGATAACTGTTAAAGGACAATATACCATGTTCTGCAGTACAAATAAGTAATTAAAGCATATTTTCATACACATAGAAGTAGCGTGGCTCTCTCGCATGACCCGACGCTCGTGTCCGATATTAGCCATATGTCACAGGCGATACCGCCGTAGATAATGACGGCTAATAAGTGCCTGTCTTCCAACACACCATGCTAGGGTGGGGAAAATGTCGATAAGCTTCTATCTGGGACAGGGCTGGAGGGTTTGCAAAATGGAATAAGTTTGGAAAAGCTGTATTGGGTAAGTCGAATGTAAATCCTAACTATAGGATTACAATGTTGGGTTTTAGCATGATCTTATGTCCTTTAAATATTAGGTTACCCAAAGTATAATCCCGAAACCAATATATGTATCTCAATACAAACCCAAAAGTAACTCAATACAACGTATAAGTCGTAATTATACGTTAGGCCCTATGCTCTGCATAATTCTATCGACATTTTTAAATAGCCTACCCTTTACACGACGACCTTACAAACTTATCGATAGAACCACCACCTCACCGCCCTCGCCGCGATCTTATCGCTCGGTTTTTATTCTCGTGATATCCACCGATAAGCTGAAATGTCCTTTTTCATAGAAGCACAGTAATGGGCTAGGAGGCACGCCATCCATGCTTATAACTTATGCATACTGATTGCTCTACTTCCACCCTTTACTGGACACGTTTTATCGTATGTATTTTTTGTCTTCCAATGTCGATATCTATCTTGACATCTCTAAAATTGATTCGAATTTTGAATTTAAAGCGTGTGTTCTAGAATGGCAGTGATCAAGCATGGATCGTAATTCAAAGTTGACAAATCTGTTTTTTTTATATCATTATGAACCTTAATAACGATATTTTAATTTCAAGAAGGAAATTAAACCTAGGAATCCGTATTTGTAATTTGATAGGAAGCTCCGTTCAGCACATAGACTTTAACCTTTAATGCACCTGATGATGACAATAATGACACACAATTCTATCATTCCAAGAAGTGGAAAATTTATCTAGGTGCAACCACTAAATAAAAAGAAACCTGTCAGATATTTACTTGAAAACTAAAAATACCTGCAAACTAAACTTAGAGTATAAAGGTAGAGAGAAATGAAAAAGTCAATGTAGACACAGAAAATCATAGCCAACCAGAAAAAGACTCCTAAAATCTTCATAAAAAATTCAATAAAAAAATGGCGTCCCAATTTTCCTTATCAGCCCATTAAATAAACAGATCACGTAGCTAAACAGACGGACGGGCATTATATGTGTAATTATTAGTAGAATCACTGGACACACGCGACAAGCCGACCTATTTCATATGCCGTGCATGTCTTGTCATCCGCAGCCTTCAAAACGCTTGCCACACTATTTTATGATTTAAAATTGTCGCAGTAGGGAGTTTTGATTGGAATGATAAGCTCAGGTATTCTTAATACATATATAAAGCGAGTTCAGAGTTAAAGGTGACTAATAATAGGTATTTATTTTAGCCGCCCAGGTCTACCTTTCAAGGTAAAGCCGTGCTTGCCGAGGTTGGTCTGTGGATGGGTGACCATAATTACATACCGAGTTTCCTCCGTGCCTCGGAAAGCACATTAAGCCGTTGGTCCCGGCTGTCATTTGTAGATCTTTGACAGTCGTTACGAGTAGTCAGAAGCCAAAAAGTCTGACATCCAGTCTTACCAAGGGTTATCGTATTACTCAGTTACTGGGTTGTGGAAGTCAGATAGGCAGTCACTTCATGTAAAATACTGGTACTCAGCTGCATTTGGTTAGACTGGAAGCCGACCCCAAGATAGTTTGGGAAAAGGCTAGGCAGATGATGATGATTTAATACTGTTCAGGCTGTCTTTGAATCGTTTCTAAAAAAAAATACTTTTTTTTTTTAAACGATGTTGTTTCTCACAAATATGCAAAAATACAAGAACTCCTTTTTCAGAGCCATAACTTGTTCAGGTATTACGATTTAACACCGTTATTTTTAGACGTTATTAAAACAATAATAATAACTAAGTATAACGAGCAAAAACCCCGAATACCTAAGTTAGGTAATCATTGTATTTAACTTGGTAAATAATCTTATTTACCTGTTGAGATATCACTAGGCCTTACGTAGCGTAATACCCAAACTAATGACGATTGACTAAATTACGGTTTTATAGCATACCTAATACCTACGGTAAATTCTTAATATATAAAATTCTCGTGTTGCGTTAATTGTTACCAAACTCCTCCGAAACGGCTGAACCGATATGTATCAAATTTAGTGTGCATATCGGGTAGGTCTGAGAATCATCCAACATCTATTTTTTCATACCCCTAAAACAATCAAAATTTCCACGCGAACCAAGTCGCGGGCAGCAGCTAGAAGGTGTATAATTCTAGGAAAAATTAACAGTAGAATGAAAAAGAAAGTTCAGTTGCAATCTTTGAAAGAACTTTTTTTTTTTTTGTTTTTTTTTTTTTTTAAATGGTTGCCCCACACTAGGAACTTCTCCTGTATCGTGGGTGCGTTTACAAACATTTAAACTCACATACACAAATAGCCAGACCCAGAACAACTATCTGTAGGCCATACAAATATTTGTTCCGTGCGGGGATCGAACCCGCGACACGCGGCGCAGCAGTCAATTGCTCAACCACTGCGCCAACCGTGCCGTCAAAAACTAACTAACAGTTAACTTGCAGGTAAACATTACATAACATCACGCCTGTAATCCCCGAGGGATTAGTCAGAGGTGTACTAATGCTCAGCAGTCACAATTGCGACCACTGGATCATATTTTACATAGAATTACTGCCTATCTATCTATCTATCCTATTTCCTAACGCCATTTGTTTGTAAATGCCGATATGACAACTTCACCATATTGTATTAGATACATTATCTTCAACTTCCCGATTAAAACTTCCTTGTTCCCCACCACCATAGCGTGACCGCCACCATATGGTCAAATGACCATAAGTCACCGTTGGAATAAGGTGAACAAAGACAGATACGTGGTTATTGCAAAGGGTGGCAGTTTCCCACACATTCCCATACACCACCACCCCACGCTAGTTTACCATATGGCATAATGATCTTATCGGAAATTATTTTAATACTCAGTTTATTTATTGCGCAGTTCATGTGAATTAAGGAAAATGTTTTGTTTCTTGTTTTTGATAAAGAATAACAATTAAAACGGTCCGTCCGTTGGTGTTGACAACACTAGGTACCTACTTAAAATAAATCGCCAAAATTACACCTTAACATATTTGCAGTTATTTCAATTAAATCTTGTAAGCTAGTAAATATTTGCATAATTTTGTGTTTATAATATCGTCTATGGTTGAGGTTATCAGTCAGCCAGATACGAAACTGTACAAAAAGTTTTTATTTTATTTTTTCTAGTTGTGGCATCTCACACAAATCCTTGTCAATAATCAATTTTATATTGCTAATAGAAGTATTAGCACATCATCCATATACGAGTAGACGAACAAGAATAAATGCATATTAACACTCAATAAGTACCGAAGCACAGTTAATAAAATTTATATGGGACCACCGCGCGACCGTCCTCTACCAAATGAAAACATAACCTCCTCTTTTTTAAAAATCGGGTAAATATGCATAGACGATAGACCTCCGTCTTTCAGTTATCCAACCTTACATACATTCGCGGCTCAAAATATTCCATCGTCATTCCATCCTACCTAGGCACAGACCTGTACCACTTTTATCAACTATAGGGCTAGAATATCATATAAAAAATCCTACTTATTTATGTCAAGTACTCGCTACGGGTCGTTTTCTGTGAGTATGAGTGGGAAAAGAAATGTTTCCGTAAAAATTAGACGACGTCGGGTCACGCCAAATTAAGCACGCCCGGGTTGAGGAGCTAGTGATGGGAAACTATCGATGTTTGTGGGGGAATGTCGGGATACGTCCGGGAATGAGGGTGGTAAATGTGTGTAAGGTTTTTGTATGGTCTGATCTGTTATGTTAGAGCACAGGGACATAGTATTGATACACCACAGTCGCGTAGTCTTCTTCTTTATCGTGTGGTTACTGCCAAAACTGGTGTCAGAATTTTTATGCCGCCCATGGGCCCCTGACTTGACTTTACATGGCGTTGACAAATATCATCGAGATCGCGATCGTCGAGTAGTGATTAGATTATTTTAAATGGTACATAAATTTAGCGTGCCCTAATTATCATGTAATTTGAAATTTATTTTGACCTACAAGATCTAGGCTAGGAGAGAAACAAATAGATATAATTTTGCTACTGCTAGTTTCTGCCAACCCCATAGGAAAGAGCTGAGAGTTTACGTATGCAGAATACAAAAATCTAATCCCAATTTATTTTTTCCCTTGCTCTCGACTCCAACATCCCAAAAATTCCTTCCCCAACACATCGACAACCCACATTATCGACATTCCACCTCGACATGCCTACGCCACACCCCTGTTCTGCTGCAATCAACAGGTCCCCGTCGACAGGCCTGCCTCGTTCATATGCGACGACTAAGAAACACTGGCTTTAGTAAGACGAAAGGATATTGTATGACTGGTTTGCTGTTCTTGGGCAGATTTTTGTGTCTGTGGTAGCAATAAAATGTTACTTCCTTGCAAAAGCTTTATTTAATCATGTTTGTTAAATCAATGTTTATAGTAGTAAAAAGTCATTTGAAACGTGCCATATTATCAGTATCATTACTTTTCTTATTCTAAATTATATTTTTTATTCGCAATTGTATTTTCCCTTAAAACGTTACTACTTAAAGTCTCCTTAGTAACATTATAAGACAAAATATCGACAAAGCAAGTTTTAGACCAATATTTTAAGAGCCAAGCCAAATCCATTTTTGGATTTAGTCGAACTGTATTGCCATGACATGATTGATTAAAGTGAGATATGACATCTTTAGCATTGATTGAAGCACGATGCAACTATGGGTTTGACAAAGATAGGTAGCTGGAGGAGGTACCTTATTCGATGATCCGCCAATTGCGGCCTATAAATTCTAGGAATACGATTTGGCGCGTGTTTTCAACTGTTTTCATGGCAATGGGTGTAAGAATACCAGTGTGAGCAACCGTGATCATCTGCACCATCCTCATGCCGAGTGTATATCTCAAAACATCCTTTATATATTCCTGCTTGTCCGAAATCATGTTACAGGTGCATCTTTTTCTTCTAACTTAAATATCCCAAACCCACCAGCAATTACCCCATACCCACATTCCACCATCGTTCCACATAGTTACAAGTAGCAATTGGAAAGTGCAACCGATCGTATTTGACAGCACATTGCTTATTCATGAGGTTTATTACCGAAATTGTTTTTATATGAATGTAGTGGACGGAATGTTGGATGATCATGAAAGAATTTTGGGGTTTTTGATAAGTTGATATGAATACTAGAAGTCTTATCATGCAAAAGATATATCTTGGCTGAAAAGTCATTGTTGAGAGGTTCGCATAAAATTCTTCAGTAAGTTCTCTTCAACATGTGGAAAACCCTCAAGAACCTAGCTAGGTATAATCTATAATATCTCCGTATAAAACCAGAAATTTCTCACGTTATTTAAAAAGAGCAGCCCATAACAAAACAACTGACTGTTTTCCACGACGCACTAGTCCGTAGCAACAAAAAACACCCAACAAAAGAAAAATATTTTCACATTTTTCGCTAAACAAAACCCGGTCATTTTATCTTCCCACAAAGTATATCGACCTCCTATAAACCATACAATGTAAAACAATTATAAAGAGCAGGAAGTACTGGAACAATTTCGAGATGGTCCAGCGAATCACAGTTTACACCTTACCACAAACATTCCAAAGTAAACTCACCTTTATTCCAACAAACGTAAAGCTTAATATACCTCTAGACAGCTGTGACAGGACTTGGGTGGTTGACTGTACGCATCTCGCAATCTCTTGTATGGCAATCGTACTAAAATGGCCACAAATTATGCAGTACAATGACCAAAAGAGTTCGTAATCATATGCGCAGGCGACTCGGTCTAATGTTCGCAGATGAGGTTCCTATACAGGGTGTATCTCGTTTTAAGTTCTAGAAAATTCTGCTGTTTAACGTGACATTACTGAAAATCTAAACTAGAAAGTAATTTCGTAAAGTTGAAAGACTTGTTTGATTTTTTTTTTTCGTCTTATAAGAGTACTTCGAGGAGTTGAGTCAAACAAGACACCAGGAAATATCTTCATAAAACAAAGAACCCTAACATATGAAAGAGTAAACCTAAAGCTGATTTAAATAATGCGAAACAACCAAGAAACGACAACACAGAATCTGCTACTACAAAAAGCCTAAAATAGAAGACAACCTCCAATTTCTCAACCATAATTTCAATCAAACCAACAACAATCAATTTCCCATCACTAAACATAATAGGTAGGCATAGTTTTTCAAGTTCGTAAACAACTTTAGCCTCATACATCACAACAAAGACCGCTGGCTCGCAAGTAGGTACTTTGTTTCATTATGTGGCTCACAATACATGCTCTACATCAGTACATAATGTCTAATTGGACATGTTCTGTAAACGAATAGACAACACATGAAAAATATCTGTGTGTGCCGATGTTGAGATGTATCGCAGTTGCAGGTAATGTAAAAATGTAGGTAGAATGAGAAATATCTGGTTGGGAAATGGAGTCAGGGAATCTTGTGTTAAAGAAAGTCTTGAATTTGATGTGCTTTATAAAGTTTTGTAAAGGAAGTAAGATAGTAAATGTAATCTATGTCAAGATATTGAGACAAAATTTAAAAGTAGCTAGACAAAAAAGAAGAAATGGTTGAAGATAGTCTAACAATCAAAGAAGTAGAACTAAAAGAACCCTCAGATAAAAATACACAGACTCCAACAAATTTAATAAAAAATACACTGACGTGAATCAACATACAGTTTATCTCAATAACACAATAACAACACAATGATATATCTCTATAGAACACAATCAGGGAAACTACAAATATTTCCTGATACAATATCTAATCCAAATAATATCACAATCAATACAGATGATTAGAAAAGTACACATACATATACTTCCGGCCCACACTGAACGTTAATTTAAAGGTTTTTACCAGATTTACTCTTGTTAGTAAATCTTACATATACGGTGTGAGGGTCATTGAGACCAAATCTACTACACAAAGAATTCCGTACATGATTCTAGACTTTGTCAACATTTAAATTTTTTGTTTATATGCGACGAAAACTTTCATTACTTGTGGGTCTAGAATCATTTGTACCAACTTACGTATATTCCCATGGGCCAATTTGGTGTACTCCTACGAAATTGGTTACACCGTGAAATGCCATAGTTTCATCTTCTTCATCCCTTCTAGTAATGTTGTCGATATCCTCAAGCCACAGTTTCTCGGTGGCACAAGCAGGCCGCGAGCCGTGACGCCGGTCGCAAGTGGACGGTCACGCCACCATCGGAAGTCATCCGCTATTGATACCATCTCATTGTCAGCAGCAAATTGCTGCCGGATGTCCGAGACGAACAGGCTCCATAGTCGCTTATGTATTGTACTCTTTGGTAAATAAAGAAAAATAAATAGCGTAAGAGCAGGATTTGCAAACACCAAGAGCGTCTTCGTGCCGCTCTCCGATGAAACATTGTTAAAGTTTTCTAGACCATTATTTCGAAGTTAAAAGGATGACAAATAAGTAGATTACGTTTCAGTACTGTCAGCTATCACTTAAAATATTTTATAACTGAAAATTTACAATATGAAGTAGTTGTCAATGAAGCCAAGGAAACCTTGAAGTATACAAAATTTCTAAATGGGAATGGTACAAGAATCTGCCTTACGTTTAAATTCTTATAAGATCGGACAATAGTGCTGGATCGCTAAAGTACCAGAATTTTACATCTCAATTCAAACATGTTAAAAATCCATAATAATAAGAATTGATACTGTAATTAAGTATCTAAAACCTCGTATCGTACCAACAATGGACTCGCACAAACGCATGTGTCTCACAGAATTATTTCTGACATTTTTAGCTTCATTGTCATCTGCACACGAAGTCACGCTCCAGGAGAAATTAATGCCATCATGTATGTCCAGTGTTTGTCATTGTGTACTAGACATAGAGACAGTTATACACTTTGTATATAGTTTAATCTGCTGGGATTACGAATAGATCCTCACAGTCGACAACAATACTTTCTAACAAAACTTTTTTTGTTTTCTAGTTAGACTTTTTCAGTCATTACATTCAATTGCTCACAGGAATTGATTCCAATTACCAGTATGCCAGTAAATCGTGGCTTTTTTATCTGCAACCCCATCGCACTTTCCTTATACTTTCCAATACCATGTGATTTTGTTTTACGACCAGTCATTACGAGAAATAATTCAGATGTTCGTATGATAGCTGGAAGCTTTTTTAGTTCAGTATCGATGTCTAGCAGTGGCGGCTAATAGACGATCGATTTCTTGATAACAATCTACCTACGTATCCACATATAAAACGAAAATTTAGTCTGGTTGGTTTGAATTGTGTGTTGTTCTGAATATAAGATATATATTGTAGTAAGAAGATAAACAGTAACTTTACTTTAAAATATTTATAAAATAAGTCGACCTGTAAAAATATTTGGAAAGTTGCTAGTAACTAAGTTGAATGCATTTCTATTATTCACGTCTCATAATACATCGCTTACAAGGCGATGCATTAAGGGCTAAGCGCACGCGCCGGCAGCGGCGCGGCGCACAGGCAGGTGTGCTCTGATCGCTCCCCTCCTCTTACAGTGCGGGCGATGCGGCGTGAGTAGAGCGGTGGGGTGCTACCCGCCGCCCAGCCGGCCAATCGTGGCCCGTCTTGCCTATGATGTCATCGGAGGAGGAGGATTCGTACTCGGATCAACTGCTTAGGAAACAGAAGCGCGCCAGACAGCGCGTGGACGCCGGCGAGCCGCGCAATTCTTACTCGACTCTCACGACGAACGGACTCGCGCCCGCGCGCGTCGCACACATGAGTGGCGGACTTTACGGCGCCATCTTCGAGGGCCGCCAACACTTCGGCCTGTTCGGCCCGGGCTACCCTCCGGCCGAGATGATCAACGAACTACTCGGACGGACACCCAAGCAGGAGGACGCCGGCGACGAAGCAGCCGGCAGCGACATCGCGCACCGAGTGCTGCGCGATATCCTGCAGAGCCGCAAGAAGGAGCTCATGCGGCTCTCCCCGGACAATAACAATGTGCTCGCCAATAACAACAACGACGAGCCTAAACTCAAGATGTCTCCGGAACGACCACAGTCCCGGGACTCGCGACCAGACCTGGACGACGCACTGCTGGCGCTCGACAGCGCCGGCGACTCGCGCACGTCGCCGCCGCCTGCGCATCCCTTACAGGGCTCCGAGTCCTTGCTCGCTCCCAAGTCTGAACCCGAAGATCGTGATAGTGACGCTCAGCGGTCCTCACCGCGACCGCTAGATGTGAAACGTGCCCGTGTTGAGAACATAGTGTCGACGATGCGTTCTAGTCCCGCGCCACAGCCTCCGCAAGTGAACGGTTGCAAGAAGCGGAAACTGTATCACCCGCAGCAGCACGACGGCGCGCACGAGCGCTACGGCACCAGCCACAGTAGCAGCGCGCAGACAGTGTCGGACGACTCGGAGGACGACGCGGACAGACCACCGCCCATCGAAAGAAAGTTAGTAGAAAAGAATGCTCTTAAATCACAACTTAGAACTATGCAAGAACAACTCGCAGAAATGCAAGAAAAATATATGCAATTATGTAACCGTATGGGACAAGAATCAGAGACGAACGACAATGACGGTGCGTCTAGTGATGTAGAACAGAATGATGACCCTGTGCCCAAGTCTGAGCCCGCCTCGCCGGCCAAGGAGGTGCCTCCGCCGATATCAATACCTAACAGTGTCGCGCCGAACATGCTCTCGCAAGTGATGAGCAAGATGATGTCGGCTAAGATGCACGCGCACGCTGTGGGCCACCCGCACCTGCCGCCCGGCTTCAACGGCGCACTGCCCATGATGCCGCACCTGCCGCCCGACCACATGCACGCGCCGCATCCGCACCAACACCTCAACAACGCGGCTGCCATGTACCTCAATGTCAGCCAAAAGCTGTTCCTAGAGCAGGAGGCACGTATGAAGGAAGCGGCCGAGCAGCAGCAGCAGCACCAACAACAACAACAACATCAACATCAACAAAATAAACAGCAACAGAGGCCGCAGTCCAACCAACACTCGCCGCAGCAACGACAACATGGACCGACGCCGAAACCGCCACTATCATCAGAGCTAGCCGAGCGGTTAGATGCGCTCCGCAGCAATGCGGGCTCCGTGGGCCCCGTCACTGGCGCTGACCTAGAAGGACTAGCCGAAGTGCTAAAAAGTGAAATCACGGCGTCACTCGCCACTCTCATCGACTCTATTGTGACGCGCTTCATGCATCAGCGACGTGTCATGGGCAAGCAGTCGGAGGCGGCAGCAGCGGCTGCCGAGCAGCTCAACAAAGACATCATGATAGCGACGCAGATGCTCGAGAGAAAGTCACCGCCGTCGAAGCCGCCGCAGAGACCATCAGGGCAAATGTCAGGTAACCAACCCGTCCATCACCCGGGCGCGCCCAATGGCGTCCCGTCGTTTCTGACACATAACCCAATGATGATGAGCCAGATGAACGGCCCCCGCGCGCCGAGCGGTGCAGCGTTCTCGATGCACGCCGAGGCGAGCGGGCCCGGCCACGGAGCTCACATACGGCCTCCCACAGGCATGTTCCAGACGCCGCCCAAACCGCTCGGACAGCTCTACATGAACGGACACTTCGACCGCGAACCTAACCCCGAGCAGAACGAGGCCCTGAGTCTAGTCGTCACGCCCAAGAAAAAGCGGCATAAGGTGACGGACACCAGAATCACGCCTAGAACTGTTAGCCGGATCCTGGGGGAAGGCGTGGGCCACTCGCCCGAGAGCAAGTTCCCGGAGTCGCCGTCGCCGCGGCCATACCCGGGTGGCATGGCGGGGCTGCCGACGCCGGTGGCCATCCCCAACCCCGCCCTGCACGAGAGCCAGGTATTCTCCCCGTACTCGCCGTTCTTCGGCGCGGGGGGCGGGCTGGCGCGGTCGCCCCCTGCGGCGCCGGAGCGCGAGTCTCCGCCGCTGCCGCACGCGCCCGCGCTGCTGCACCCCGCGCTGCTAGCGCACCATGCCTCGCCCGACTACCTGCGCCACCACCACGCCAACGTGGCGCACCACGCCGGCCCCCCGCACCACCCGCTCATGGATGCACAGGACCCGCACTCCGACTGCAACTCCACGGACCTGCCCTACGACGGACTCCAGCCTACTATATCCTTTTCAATAGAAATACCAACGTAACCTTTCTTACAGCGCTCACTCTAGTATCGAGGTCAACTCGCCGATGAAACCCGAGCCCTGCCGACAGGGCACGAACCCTGCACGCCCAGTCATATCTTATTTCTGTAGTGTTTAACCTTACGACTGCCGCCGCCTACTTCCTACTTACTGGTTAGGTATTACGACTGAGGAAACCTCACAAATGCTGCGGTTTCTACGTTTTCCACGATCCCAGGCCCATCGCGTACTTATATCGTGGAGAATAGAATTATATAAACATATAAATTTTTCCTTGACTGAACTATGCAACTAAATAGCAACAAGATGAGTTAAGAGCAACCTAAACAAGATGTCTTTCTCAGAAATAGAACAAAGCCCAACTTTTTAGATGAATCTCTCTAAAACTACAAGCACAAACACTCAGATCTTTCTAATCAAAATAATTCTCGGATTCTAAATTCTAAGACGTATATCAAATGGTATAAACAAACATAATCCACTGCATAACTACAGACGGCTAAGGCACATTATAAGATTAGAAAATGCAAACGGATTAAGTATTTGTGGTGCTTCGTAGCGTGCCCACGACAAGCGGGGATCTAATCAGATTTTATATATCTTTGAGGGACAATCCTAGGAGATATAATTGTTTAGAAATAGTAGAACAGGCAGCTTATTTCATTTACTATTTATATTTTCTTAAGGAAATACTGTAAAGTTATGTGATTACGCCATAACTTTACTATGAACTAGCAATGTTGTAAACAATAACTAATATGCTTAGTTTTAATACATAGTTCAGTCTTTAAACCTTATAGAGTACTATAGGCAGGAAGCAGTCGTAAGATTCTAATTATAACGTTTCAGTAATCGTTACTACAGTATTATTACAAGTTGGCCCCGATTTTCAGTGCCTTGTGAAAGATATATTTATTCTTCAAAGATGGCCAAAAATCCACAATTTGTAACTATTCAAAAGCTGCAAAGGTCTTAAAAAAAAAACCTTAATCAATCGTAATTCATACAAATAAAAAACAATTCGAATTATGAACTTCGAACATGGTCCAATATTTTCTTTTTTTTAAATTGCTGGCCAGTAACTTTTATCACGGAGAGAAGGAACGATCAACGCTTGCTCTCTGCGATTTCAAATTGTCAAACTATTTCTATGTATTGCCACATTTGAAACCCAATAAGCCTTTAACTCCTGTGAACTCCTCAACGCTGACGCCGATGCACCTGCGCAAGGCCAAGCTGATGTTCTTCTGGGTGCGGTACCCCAGTTCCGCAGTCCTGAAGATGTACTTCCCCGACATCAAGTTTAACAAGAACAACACGGCGCAACTTGTCAAGTGGTTCTCTAATTTCCGGTGAGTCATAGATTTTTGTTGTTTTTTTTTTCAGGCTGCTTCGTGTCTAAAAAGTATTTATAAATTTTATCTACTTATTATTATTGGAACGCGGTTTGCGAGTAGGTTGCTGATTAAAGCATAGCACAATAGTTTAGCTAAATCTTATCCTCTAAATTTCAATTTTATCTAATACTAAACAAAACATACTGATAATGAGCTAAATAACAAGGGCAAAATATCTTAATTAGCCGTTTAATAATATTATATCACTATCCTTTTAGATTATTTTTGGTACGTTTTCCGTTCCCTATTTTAATCTTGTGGTTAATTCATTTTAGATATGTATATAAGCTTGTTGACGATGAAAAACATTCCTGTATATCACCATAAATGATTATTTAAATAACGTTAATAGGTACGTACTGTTTTATACAAATAGATTTTGTTTTATGCATTTATCCCTGTCAATCTATTTATTTAAGTGAGGTAGTTTCCTGTTGTCTTATTTTTAAAACACTTACTAATCCAAATATTTTACTACCTATCTAGAAAAAAAAGATTAATGAACTTCTATTTTTCTCTCAAAACATTCGAATGGAAAGGTTTCGCTAAGTCATCATTCTCCTGCGCTTATCCCAATTTATTTGGGGTCAGCGCAGCATGTCTTTTTCTTCCATACTTCTGTATTACTCGTCATCTCGTCAGACACCTCCTTTCTTGCCATATCATCCTTGACACAGTCCTTCTATCGTTTCTTTGGTCGCTTAGACCCATCCCCATTCATACTCAACACTTTCCTCACGACATTTTCCTCATTTCTTCTTATAATATGTGCATCCCAAGCCAACCGATTGTACTACACAACTTTTTAGTCACAAGCGCCACTTTCAGACGAAAAGTTTCTCTAAGTGAACTCAATAATACCCTCGAAACAGGGTAAATCAATTGATTAATACCAATTCTGTCATCTTCCTTTACAGTAAAGGGTTTTGAATTCACTATTTCCTAATTATCAAATTCTCGGAAGGGGAGAGGCACCCTAACTAAAATTTAAACGGGTTATAGTAAACAAATGGGGAATTTAGTGGTATTTACTTTGACGACTTAATGTTTAATAATTCAGATTTGAAAATGATTTTGCGGCAGTTTTTTTTTTTTTTTCATGAAATACCAACAATATTGTTGCTTAGTCTTGAACAAAGTAACGTAATGATAGACTACGTCCGTCTTTTCCCTAACACCTAAGAGAATAAAAAATGAAGAAATTGCAATAAATTACACAACAGACATTCATTCATTTCGAACACAAAGTGTGCCTGAACTCTGCCCTTTAATAAAAATCGATTATTGAAGAAAAATATAGAAAGCGTATGTTTATTAGACGCTAAGGGAATTAACTTTGCGTTGTAAAACATCTGGAAAATCTACAAAATACACACGTACTTTTCCTTGAAGATTGATTAATGAGTAGTTACAATTTTATTTTTCTCAATTTTCTTATTTAATAAAAACTTCTTATTGCTGATATGATTTTTTTTTTTTCTCAGCCAATATTGTCCCACTGCTGAGCAAGGCCTCCCCCATAACCTTCCACTCGTCTCTCCGTGTAGAAAAAAATATCTTTAAAATATTTTTTAAAGAAAAATTATAAACATTTTAAATTAATGCGATAACGCAAAACATATCGAAACATGTTACAAGTAACGGAAAATCCACCCCAGTATTGATTTCTACTCGACTAATTTTTCACGTTATCTAAGTCCAATGATAAGAGGCGTGCTCCTATGATAAACAACTTCCCCCCTTCTTCCACACTATCTGATTATTCTGATTCACTCGACGCCGCATCGATTTCAACGCTTTCGCACTTACCGGCGACTCGCGTCGTTAATGAAGAATCGCTTCATATTTTTCTTTAATTTTCTCGCTTTTCCAACATATAATTTTTTTTTAGCCTACGTAGATTCCCTAGATATAAATTTAAGAATTTTAAAAGGTTATTCTTAAGATTTTAAAAGAATATTTCTTAGATTTTTTTTTATCTTGAAACTGAATTTCGAACACTCGAATTTTCTATTGATCAATTAAAATTAATGACAATAGCAACTGATGAAGAGATTAGTCTTACAATAAAGATACCAAAAAAATAGTTTCGTTTTAATTGCCTTCTGGGTACTATTCCTATTGACATTGATAGGAATTGTACCCATTCCTATTGACAGCGATGTGGATGAATTTTTTGACGCCCTTTAATACTTGTCTTCTTTTCTCCACACACACACATACCTACATCATACATATTTTTAAGTTCGGTTATAGATATGTTTACAATACCTGCTTTAGGTACTCTATTTAATTTAATATGTACAAGATTAAAAATAGCCAAGTTTTTCCCCCCATTTTTAATACCGCCTAGCTATCGCAATAATATCGCTCGCCAGAATACACCCACTGTCGTGATGTGTGCCAAACACTTGACGTTGTTGATATATCGACTTTCATATTATTAAAGCTTTCTACTGCTATCTCAAGCTTGTATTATCATTATCTAAGTTAGATAAACGATACTGTGAGTGAAAGCTTTGATAACAAACGTTTGTTTAACATAGTTTTTACGCACTAATATAATTTGTTTTGTGTGGGTGCTAAAGTTTTTAAACTTATTGTTAATTTATATGAATCTTAAGTTTAACAAACTGGGACAAAAAAAAACTATTATGTCAGACATTTTCAGTTGTGGTGGTCAATAATTCTAATTTCTTGAAAATCTATTACTTGTAGATCCAAGTAGATTTTACTTTTTGATCGAACCCAAACTTAACAACGACGAAATGGTCAAGCATGACTCAACTCAAAACAACTATCCAAAAATAACTGTAAAATAAAAAAAAACAAAATGGCTACCGCTACGCGGGAAAATCTTCCTTACACGACTTGGACAACTTAGTCCATTAGCATTGTCCCCTTAATGGTCGCATTGTGGCCATCGGAAAACGACCATTTCCTTCGCGATAAACATCTCTGAAAGGGCTAGAAGGGGTGAGGGTAGTTCTATAATCGCACGAAAGGCAATTACAAAGGTATCTGACGAATGACGTTTTTCAACATCGATTAGGCCAAGTCTAAACTACTCTGTGGTCAATGAAGGTTTGAATAACGTTTTTTGAAAGCTACCGTGTTACATTAATAGACTCGGATTTTTTTAGGGTTACCATATTAAATATAAAAAAAAAAGTTTTCTTTCATTTCCAAATGAATGAAACTCCGATTAAAAGGATAAAATCCTAAAAAAAAGATCACCTAACAACAGATATAAATTCCATAAGGTGCCTTCATAGTAGATGTAATTTATTACATATTACCTATGTACTAGTATAATGGTAGGTTCTAGTACGTCAACTTTGGTAAACGTTTTAATTTAGGAATAGGTTTTAATAATAACTTACTTCTATCCGCTTATTGTTTGTGATTCTGATCATTAGTGAATCATAGTGGTATTTAATTTTAATTAGAACCTAAACATATTCCTGAACTCTTTATCTACGAAAAATTTTTTTCGATAGAACATAATAGGTACCTACGTGTGAAAAAAATCGTCGATTTCAAAACTTTCTTCCTTCATTATTCTAATTATTTTCCGATAACTTTCATTTATCGATAATTAATGCTTTGTTTTTGTTATTATCGAATTCACATCATTATACTTATCTAAGGCTATCGTTAACTTTGACTTCACACTGATTAGAGTACCTACCTACTTTTTTTTTAATTAGACCTAATCAGTGTTACACTAAGCGATTTGTGTTGTTATAATAGGATTTAACAAAACGGGGCTAAAAGTCAGCGATAAACTTTGTGATAACATTATAATAAGCTAATCAAGTCGAAAAGATTTTTTAGTTTTAAAAGCTGTTTAACATTTAAAACTAAATCTACCAAAAGGCAATCCATAGTGTTCATTTCCTTTTAATTTGGAACGGGTTCCAATCGCCGCCATATTCGAAATCTAATGTCAAATAATAAACTGCTGTCATATCTCTAAGCGTTCGACATTCGAAGACGTAAGCCTCCGCACACACGACCGGCCACTTGTTGACGTGTAGGACACCTCGAGGGCTCTAGCCGCCGAGAGCTCTCCTTGTGTCTTTTAGACGCTCAGCTCGTGTGAGCCGCCTTTAGATTTGTTTTCTTTAATGTTTAGCCTGCAAACAAGCTTGTTGGGCTGGAGTGACTAAGTCTGTGAGCGCATCATTATACGCTTGAAATCACAGGCGTTAAACACATGGGTCGGGTTATCCTAAAATCTAAGGCCTGTAAATTTGAACCGTCTGGATTATAAATTAATTTTCATTTGTGTCGCAGAATAATGAGCTACCTAGTGTAATAAAAGAGCACTTCATTTTAAAGTTTTAATGTTTTAAGTCGAATCTAACCGAAAAAGAAAACCAGAAAATAATTATTCAAAACAATTACAATGGATTTTTTCAACGAGTCCACTGGCGATGTTTACGTCTTCAGCTCATTTAAAAGCAACGCCGCAAAAGTTCAAACAAACACAAAAGTCTTCACAGAAACTCTCCCGGGGGGGCAAAACAAACATCCTTTGCTCAAAGTCGATGCAAAGACAAATTCTTTTGGCGCGATAACTCAAAGAAATGCGCGGGTTTGCAAACAAAGAGTCACTCGTAGAATTAGCCAGCGCGACGATAGCACTAATTAGCAACGGTGACTCGTTTAAGTTATTTCGCTTAATTAAGTTGCGCAGAAGTGGTCTGCGGCCGGCCCGCCCCGAGAAGGCGTCGTAAATTGTTAGAAACACGGGCAACACTCCAATTAATCTTTTTACACATCCAACTAGTCGCATGAGGGTGTGCACTTAGACCAACCGAGGTAAAAACCTTTTAAGCGCTTACACACGGCCGCGTTCGGTCGCGGCTGCGAAATGTACTACATACATCAAGAATGGGCTCACCCTACAGTCAACATACGCGTATTAAATTATATCAATACGAAATTATTATATTCTCTTTTGAAGTAATTAAAAGCAATTGAAAGATATTTTTAGAATAAATACTACGAAGTACTTTCCAAGTGAAGAGCTGAAGTTTTGAATTCAGAACAGAAAAGTAAACAGAACCAACAACCGAAACATTTTATAACGATTATCGGCAGCGAATATTTTAAACTGAGATTTAAATCTCTCATCTATAAGGACTCTTACACGCGGATACGGAAATTTTGCCAACCTTACGTCGCAATTTCCACATGCCTTTTTAACTTACCGTGTTAACAGCCAGAGGCTGTACATATTTATTTCAATATTTTAATGTTGTAATTAAAAAACTAACGTGTACAATTTATCGGTTCGCTATTTAATGTAAACACGCTTTGACATACTTGAAACGTTATCAAAGTGTAAAGGAAAAAGAATTAAAGTAAACTGTATTGCATAACTAGGCGGGAGAAGACAGTATATACTCGTAAGGGGACGTATGGACGAGTCTAGTTAGTGTCACTAATGCATCCCCCACCTTGCAGTCGCCTCGCGCCGCATTGTATACAAAAACTGTAAAATTTAATTGGTTGGCTAATACACTGCACCGTGTGGAGTCTAATTTACGTGTTAACATTTTTAATAAGGCCCGGTGAGGCTAGGGCGCCAAGTGGCTGGCCATTTATATCGCGCCACGCTCATACGAGCACCTCCAGTAATTAATACGACCCTTTCGAGGAAGCTTATGAGTAGTTTTCCTTCAAAAACCTGCTAATTACACGTCAGAAGTTTTCTCTTCGGCGGAAAACGTCGCTAGGAGCGCCGGCCACTCAACGTCAATCCCATTAGCCAGCGAGTTTATTTAGCATAAGAATTCGTCTAAAGCACCGTACGTGGGCCAAAAAGAACGTCACGCCTTAGTACTAAATTCTCGCTAACGTGTCTTTACTTCCGAATTAAAGTTCTCACGCACGCAACCACGTACCATCGGAAAAGTGAGAATGTGGACACTTTTCAAACAAAATCCCGTGCACACGATGACATCTGTTTAACACCCTTATTACTATTGGTCCGCACAAATACTTTGCGGACCAATAGCGGTAAAACAAAAAAAGACCCGACCGAAAAATACATGACCGTTTTTTAAACATGTATTGTTTTAAACACAATCTCAGGCTCTGTTAATGATCCCAGATGTTTGACCACAGTTTTTTTTTTCATTTACGACACCAAGGGACTCGGCAAAAAATAGATGCTGCGATGCTATTGGTAGCTGAGCGTTAATAAGCGCTTCTATAGCGGCCGGACGCTGCAAGTAACGATAGTCCTTACCGTGGTCAGATACGCAATTTGGTGATAGTACGTAATAGGTGAAGAGGGCGCGGCATTATATTTACATATCATTGCGATACGCTAGCCATTATAAAATATTAGCCTTTCGCCGGCCATCGTCGTTAATAATATAATTAAAACACGCGAAGGCGCGGTCTTACTTATCGCAGCGATCAAGGAGTGAGTCGTGTAGAAGGGGGTTTATGTTACATCCGAATTACTTAACGTGTCCTACTTTATCTAATTTTCGAATATCAAATAGGATTCATTTGTTTTTTTTTCTGAATTCAAAGACAAAAAGCTTGTTCGTTTTCCTTCCCTGCATCTCAATAGGATCAATCAAGGTAATTCACGTTGCCTCTATAGAAAAATCGGCCTTGCAATTGGCTCACAAGCCACGCCGCACGGCAACCGCAAACACAAGCAAACGGCCGACGTTACACACGCGATGTAACATCCATCAGCTAATGAGAGAGTAATTAGAAAAGTGGCGGTTTCTTCCGACGACCGACCTTATCTTGTCTTCGATGCGGCATTAAGTTTTTTAATTACTCCACCCTTCGCCGAGCCTATGCGTCGGACAAAGGGAACTACTGTTACGAGTACGTACGTCGCTTAAATATCGTGATTGGCTGATTCATAACATAACAACCGTTTATTTAAACTAAAATTAGAATTATAAAAAAGGATAATTAGAAACTAAAATAGCTGGTATGCTTACTGAAATATATTCAATTCGTCACGTAGACGTAAATTTTACACCGCAAAACTTAAGGAAACATAAGTTCAGTTAAGTAATTAATAAACCCAGGAATGTTCACATGAATTTTTCACGTTATCCAAGCATATTTTGAGCTCGTGTTTTGTCATGCGAGGGCACACCTTGTGGTCGGTCTCGAAGGAGCGGGTGCGTTCTTTTCATTAGCCTCCACCTTACGACACCTTAGCCTGACAGTGACAGTTCATTTTGGGCGGGAAAGTCACGCGATTTTTTTTTTACGATGGCATGATATTACTATGACACGAAGTTTAAAATACTGTTTATGGTTCTAAAGTGTGCTAACGAGATTAAGTAGGCAGTAGTAAAGTTGCAGGCATTTTTCCATGAAAACAGTCGAATATTTATTTATATCAAGACAAAGACCTTATTTATTATTGCTGTTAATTGAGTTCCAATTACTACGTTATAATAAAACTAAAAATATGAATATCAATAAAAAATAATTAAGTAATTTATGAACTTGTTACTTCGAAATGAATATTTCTTAGAATTGAAATATCTGTAATATTGTTTTGTCCTTATTCTATCCTTACTGTAATGGCCACTATCGGTGGCAACGGATGTTGACCACTGTTCTTATCTGGCGCAGCACTTGGCTATGGTTGTGAGGAACGATTGTTTAAACGAACACGGTTTGAAATCGAATGCAAATTCTGCATCGATGTTTTACGGCGAATAAATCGTTCTAAATATGAATTTTAAAGATTACAGCTAAGAATCGAAATGTAAAAATGATTGACGGTTCAAAACTACATGGTGCTCTTTTTGTTTATTTCGAAAATCTCACTCGGAATTACTAAAGATCCCTAACACTTGTTTACAGACGCCATTCGATTGTTTTGTTAACTATCGATGGTCTTCATTTTTTGGATTATAAAATGTTGTGTATAAAATGGTTCTAGTATGAAACTATAATGTCTTAAAGTAGGCATTTTAAACATAATAATTTACATGATTCCTTTTTTTTCTTTGCTTCTGAAAATTTCCACTTAATAAGAGTCTACTCTCTCAATTTTTAAATATAATAAACCGTTTTTATCAGTGTACTCACATACGTACATACTCGCCTAGTTACTTAGTAAATAATACACGAAATTCGGAATTCCCCGAAATTTAAAACTTCAAGTATCCGTTCCATTTTTGGAGAGACCGTGCGTCAGTTATTTTGAATAGTACCTAAATAGGAAAACATTTTCTTATTTAAATAGGTACTTATATTTAAACAAAAATAACATCAAGTTGTGTTCAACAAAACTGATCGTGCAGCTTCCAATATAATGATCGATTGTTTACATCATTAATTTGGCATTTATAACTAGTTAATTAAAACGGGCCACCAGGAAATGCCCTCGCTAAATTCGACAAGAAAATCGTTAATATTTGCCTCATGTTAATCAATTTTATGAAACTCTGTCCTTTTTTATAATCCGTGTGTTTGGTAGGTACGTCCATACTACTAAACTACATCACAAATTCTCATGACTTCTTATTCTTCATGAAATAGTTTTTACCTACATTTAATACCTGAAAAATAATAGATCTACGGGTTTCTCTAGTACTTAATTACACCCAAACTAAGCTTAACAATTAACAGAATTATTATTTATATGGCACTGACTTTACCTGTGTAAACAAGAATATCACGTCGTTAATTAATTAATTAAGAACAATAATAAATCCTTGAGCAAATAATATCAGTGCACTGTGTCTCAAGGATAATATAAATGAATACAAAGTTATAGTCGTATTTCAACCGTCATAAGTTATTATTAGACTGAGTAAAAAGCCAAGTTTAAATAAAAAACAACTTTTTTTTTTAAATGACTTAAACTACTTTTTTACAACTTTTTAAATGAAAAAATAAATACATCGTCATAATTAGTTGATTTCTCGTCAATCACATCTGAAACATGCTGTATATATTTTCCTGTTTTTAGATTTTTTTATTTCGTGGCAAAAATCATGATTTCTCATTTCTTAATGTAAGTTTTACTAACAAAAAACTTAACACTCATAAGGAACCGTGCACGGTGAAGGCAAAAAGGTGTGGTAGGCTGTATTCACATGGGAAATTAGGGAAACGCGACTTGTCGCCGACCCACCCTAAGACATAATTAATTAATATGTATAACTACCCTTATGTTTATGAGAATGTCATAGTTTTTTTTTTTATTATTGTAGTGTCGTATATCGTGCTTGCTTACCTGCCTATTAGTTTAATTTTGCAGTGTGATTACTTCTAACACTATAAATCTACGTAGTTTCATATCATTGTTACAAAATAGAGTTACTAAATGTCATGATAATATTTGAAAATGGAATCGCATATTTAAAAAAAAAAATGAAACGCTCTTTTCCGCAATTTCTAAGTGGTCCATACCTTTTCATTTCTTAACCTCAGCAAATCTTCACCAATCACGTGTCAAGAACCAATTCTAAACTGCAAGCTTCTAAAAAACAAAGACATCTATTGAAAGATATTAAATAACTAGTAAATAGTATAATCTTGACGAGTGGCAATGATCACATCCCTGGGGAAATAAACTTAAGTAAAACCAGCAGGCAAGCTTATATCTAGTCGCATTAAAGTAATTATCGTTAGACACATATATTAATACAGGTTGATGCGTAACTTATGACATTTTCTTTTTTATTCAGAATTCCGCATGACGTTGTGGCAAACTGATTGAGATCGATGGTTCCATCAGTTTTAGTGATTGTGACATTTATGCATTGATTTTTAGACTATGCAAAATGGTTTAATGCACTGTTTTGTAGCGGTCTGTTGGTGGTGGTAGGTAAAACCCGCTGCAGCCTTAAAAAACGAAAATGAAATGAAGCTCCGTTTACCTTTTAAGCAGTAACAGTAATCAATTTCTGTTACCGTACTTAAAAGGTAAAACCAAAATAATAACCTTCATTAAAATATAAACAGAATGCATTTAAGGACACAAAAAAGCATGTCCATACTCAACCACAACTACAGACTTCCAGCATAAAGCGGGACATACATAAACCGAAACATCATAATAAAGTGACACTCGAAAAAACTGTTTTGAAACTGTCTCCCGACATTAATTAACGAACTAATTCAACGATCAAGTAACCGTGAATGGTCAGCTTTATGTGGTCCTTAAAAGGCTACGCGTACGTTTAACCCTTTTTTTTCGAAAAAAAATTAATACCGAAGCGAGTAGTAGTTGGGGTAATAAAATCTCGGCAGCCACTCAAATGAGCTGAACTTTTGAAGCCTAGGGTACAAGACAGACGGGTCAGCGAGGAGGGAGACGATCGACAGGGATGAACTTAGGACCGTATTATGTAAGGACGCCGATTCAGCTGTTATTATGATAGGAAGGTTTTATGGGTTGGTAATTTAAAAAACGGAAATGATAGATGAAGATATTCTAGAAGTACGAGAAAACATTGTTGTGCCTCTTTAAAGATCTCTATAAATTATTTTGTTTTAACCTATCCTTAAATTTTGAACAAGCAAAACTCCCATTTATGGGCACAAGGTCTGAAAAGTTTAAAATATCCTTATTACTCATATCACATACATTAGGTAATCGCGACAATAACAAGATAATAATAACCGTTTAGCGGTCAGTTTAGCGCTAATTAAACCAATACTCATGTAAATTCTGATGAAAATAACGTTAACTGATATTTTTCCTTGCTTTGTCGCTAATCGATGGTATTTATAACTTCATAATCTACTTATTTGTCGAGAACGTCACTGGTTTTCCCCAAGTGTTGCTTGATAACGTTAGTTTTGCGAGAAAGTTGCCCATATGTGCAAGCCGTTACCTTAGATATCTGCTACCCGCATGTAGCGTGACTTGAAAACATTTTCACAGAAAAAAAAAAAAAACGATGAAGGTATTGTAAATAGAAATAAAAGTAGTGACTGAAATTAAACGCAGACTTTAAAGACCATAATTAGTTTGAGGCCAAATCATACATAATATAATTGATACAGGAAATGGCCAAATTTAAGGACAACCCAAAATGTATCTACCTAACATTTGTGAATTTCTCATGAGTTTTTGAATTTGATATATCTTTCTCATAATTCTTAAATATCCTATGGATCCAATTCACACCCTTCGAAAGCTTCTTGGCCAGCTAACAAGACGCTATAAAAAATCTTAATATCTAACAAAAAGTCAAAAACTACCCATCATACGAAACATCACACCGAAGACAACACACCACACTTCAAACCGACACAACAGTACAAAAATAAAAAATAAAACAATTTATTCTCAAAAGTCCCACCATTCGCATTATATCATAATTTGCACATTTCCCGCCGTCTGATTACGGCCCTGTGTCGGACGGCGCAGTCTGAAAAAAAGTTTTTTCACAAACTGAAGCATTAATCCGGCCTGGTATTAGTTTACTCGCTTTTACTTGTCTATGTGTGCGTAGTGAGTATGTGTGCGCTACGCCGGCCAACTTTTTTGCATAGAGTACGCAAAATGCAGATGCGTTCGCTTTTATGAAAGGTGGAGATTGATTTAAGATGGTTTGGGGATGAGAATGGAGATTGGTTTCGGTCTTTGAAGTGTTATGGTAAACGTTTCGTAACTTGTCAGTACAGGAAATTATTCCTTTTTGTTACCTTCAGTTGTGAATTCCTATTCGTTACAACTATGGTTAGATACAAGCTGTTTACCTACCACCAAAATTTCAAGTTTTTACGTCTTTATTAAAGTTACTTACCTACCTATAGAAATCAGACGTCATTCCACCACATAAATTGAAAAGGAAAAGAAAAAAAACACGTCATTCAATAGTACATTAACAGAAGAAAAAAGAAAAACATGCCTTCTCTGTTAAATCGCAGTGCTCTGTAAAATGCAGTCTGTCGGCTCATTCTGGCGTGCTCCTCGAAACCTGGACGCCGTCCACTCACACACACACACGTACATACACACCTACACATACCCATCTATGTATCCAGTAATACCTGGCCTTTAGGTACGAGTATCACGTTTAATAACTATTGTATTTGGGAGCAATCGAAATGAATGTGTTGGGTGAAGTCCGGCTTCAAAAACGTCTGGAAACTATTTTTTTTCGCCAATTTCGTGCGTACGGCGGAACTTTATGAGCTTTTTGGCAGCTGTTGAAGTTTGCTTTACACCGGCCTGCTGTGTTTTGTGAGATAGATAACTATACCCGTGGAAATTATAGTTATATTTTTAATTGATTGCCTTTATACTTTGGGAGCAGTGGTGGCCCAGTGGTGGCAGCCCCGACTTACGAGCAGTAAACCGTGGGTTCGAACCCAGGCAGGCGCATTTCGTTGTGTAATTTATTTCATCACCGCTGCTCTCGATGAAGGAAAACATCGTGAGGAAACCGGCATGTCGTAGTAGTAAAAAAAAATTCGAAGACATGTGACATCTACCAACCCGCACTGGGCCCGCGTGGTGGATTACAGCTCACTCCATCTCATAGAGAGGAGGCCTGTGTCCCAGCAATAGAAACATTATAGGCTGATGATGATGGTACTTTGGTGATTGAGTGAAAGCTAGTGTTAGGTATTGAATATTGAAACTAACTTCAACCAATATTGTTAAAATGTCTTTGAAAACATCGTCTACCGTCGACCTAATATGAATTTAGTACACAGCTGAAAGTACACTTGTTTTCTACCTATTACAGAAGAGTAATACCCATTTTAATTTTAGAAAAAACATAGGTATTTCAAACCTATTCTTCCATTATTACTGAATTATTGTCGAGATACATAATATTTAAAACAATGACCGCTCGAGTATTTCCCCAATACCTAGGTATACAAGTACATACAAAAGGAGCCACGTTCCTAATTAAAATACTTAATAATCTTGCGTGGTATCACATTAAGGAAAAACACAGCGAATGAAATAATAAACCGCGCATATATTTATAATATTATTATCACATGTTCTTGCAAGTAAAACGGGACAAAGGAAGTTTGTGCCAGATCTTTAGTTTAATGTCGTATTACTGAAAATGTAGAAATATAATTATGCGTCATTTTTATTGCGTCTTTGGTTTTACAATAACTTTGGTTTATACATACAAGGTGTTGTTTTGCATCCTCTTCAAAATTCAAGAGGATGTCACAAAAGACATAAATAATCAATTAAAATTACGGTACCTAGTTAATTATTAATAAACGCTGATTTTTTTGGTTGTTTAATGTTGTCAGTATTTTAGAATAACCCGCTTAACGTGGTTTAGAGAATAATAAATTATCTAATAAAAGTTTTAGATTGTTTGTATGAAAGCGCGGTTATAGGGCGAGGATCAGAAGGGGCCGCGTTTAAAACACAGGTGGTTCATACTTACCGATTTCCGTAAATAAAAATTACCTACCCATTTTATTATTGATTCGGGAGGAGAATCATTAGCATAGTTACCTCCTTGAATTTGACGAGGATGCAAAACAACACCGTGTATACTAGGTGTAAGAGAAGTTTGCTTAGTAACAAAATCATACGACCTTGAAATACTCTGCAATAGTTACTGAAGAAGAAGCAATATTTATTAATTGCCTTAGACTGCATCGGTGGTTGCAAGCTTTACTGCTGAGCATGAGGTCCTGGGTTGAATCCCAGGTCGAGCAAAGTATTGTTGGGTTTTTCTATCGGTTGATGGCAATAGGCTCGCCCTCTATTACATGGCTTTTAACATAACAGGCGAAATATAGGTGTACTATTATGTACACCTCTGCCGAACCCGTCGGGGATTACAGGCGTGATGTTTTGTTATTGGAACGAAGTTCCTTATCGCGCGTTGTGAAAGGGGGCTACACGGAAAAAATTCTTACGAAAAGTTGTCACAACACTTTTTGCTATAGTAAGCTATTGTAAGCTTTATTTCTTTAAAATAAAGTTGAAATTTCCTTAAATTACGTACAATTGGGGTGTGTATGTGAGTAAGGATAGATATGATTATTATTTTGAGTGACCGAACTACAAAGTACAAATTCGGTTGTGCAGTTAAGTAAGACGTATTGCTTCGAATTAAGGATTAATCTTCCTTAAATTAAATATTTTATTTTTCGCACACTAACTTAAATCTAAAATGTATTGATAATAATTATGTACTGAAAGGAACTTCGTTGGTGAAAGGAACTTCGTTCCATCCGGGTGTCCCTTGACACCTCTCAAGTTTTGTTTCTTAAGGAAAGGCAATTATTATTTGTCTTAGTAGTTACAGATGAAAGAGGTTCAAAGAAAAACCTGAGGTTTTGAATAAAAACCCTCAAGTATAGAGGTTCTTACCCCGTGTTATCGGCTAACGGTATGCGCAAGCGCCCGCATCTACAAGCACCGTAAGCTATGGAAATAAAGATCGTCGATCGACTCTCTGCCCTACATACTGCTGTTGCTAATCAACTACAGTTCGTTACTTTAATTTTCTTTAATCATACGGTGGAGTTTTAACAAAAAAGTTACGTTGCCAAAAAAAAAAGAATATGTCAATTCCATTTTCGAACGTTCTTAGATTCTTTTTTGTTTGTCTTTTTAAACGTTCTTTTCTTTCGTCTTCAAAAGTAAAGCTATGTGGCAATTCTAAGTAGGTAGGTACAAAAGTAATATAACCTTATATAAGGAAATAATAAATACAAACCAACGGACATTTCGACGATCGCAAACACTTTTAAACTGTATATCGAAGTTAAAAGTCGAGTTTGAGCCGTCACAAAAAATCCATACGTTTGTACTAGCGAACAATGCGAAGGAATGAAAAGAAACCAGAAAAAAAAAACAATGTGTGACCCCTGAGTAGCGTCTTAGCTCCTTGGACATAGAGTATACAAGATTAAGACGGGACAACTCCTTAAAAAAACCTTTTATTATCAATCGTGAGAAATTCTGAAAACAATAAATACCTTTACGGTTATTTATAGTAACTTATATGTGTCATGGTTCGCGTACCTATTTGCGTAGGTACTGGTTATAAGGAGGTATATAACGGCTTCTTTTAGACTTACCTATATTAATTGTACTGAAAAGTTAAGGAAAATAACGTATTGACGCGATGAAGAAATGAATAACTTCCTAACTTAGTTGTATAGCAGGAAAAAGATCTTTTACCTAGAATTCAAATATGTAATAAAATTATTACTTTAGTAAAAAAATGGCGCCTTAGTAATAATAACTTATGCCTATACTATACTGTTATCATCATCACTTGCCCAGCCTTTTCCAAAATTTCGCGGGAGTCCAGTCTAACCGGATGTAGCTGAATACCAATATTTTACATGGATTAAATGCCTATCTGACCTCCACAGTTACTGGGTAATCTAACCTAAACTAACCGCTTAAACGTTAGTCTACCTAATTGTTACGTAGGCATTTTTAACGGAAAAAAATAACTGTCTTGTTCTGTCACTTCTCTGATATATTTTATAATCTGTGGTCCTATGGAGTTTCACACGGGAATCAAATCGCTTTCTTGAGGGGTCCCGCGGCTCTTTGCCCAGGGAGGTAATATCACTGACAATGTTTAGCCACCCTAATGGTGGTTTTAATGTGTCAAAGCAAAATAAAATGCAGAGTTAAATGTCGTGATTTTATTTAAGAGTAACCAATAAACAAAGCAAACTGTTTGCACCTTGGTGAAGGAAATGTGTCTACAAAAATTCTAATATTTTTCTTATTTTGACAAGTATAAACATAAAATTTCACTCGGTAACATATACAAGGTGCTGTTTTGCATCCTCGTCAAATTTAAGGAGGTAACTATGCTAATGATTCTCGTCCCGAAACAATAATAAAATGGGTAGGTAATTTTTATTATTTATGGAAATCGGTAAGTGTGAATCATCCGTGTTTTAACCGCGGCCCGTCTGATCCTCGCCTTATTACCTCGGTTTCACACATACAAACAATCTCAAACGTTTATTCATTATTATTCCCTAAACCACGTTAAGGGGGTTATTCTGAAATACTGAAAACTTAAAAAACCAAAAAAATCAGCGTTTATTAATAATTAACTAGGTACCGTAATTTTAATTGATTATTTATGTCTTTTGTGACATCCTCCTGAATTTTGACGAGGATGCAAAACAACACCTTGTAGGTACCATATTAGTAGTTTATTTTTAAAATCCATACAACTTGGTTTAGTTGACTTTCTAACTCTAATTTTCAATATTTTCCAATGAGTTTTCCTAATGACAACCGGTTTCTTTTATTTCTTTTTCAATTCAATTCTGCCTCAAAATAGGACCGCAATACATCTTCGATTGGAAACAAAATCTTTATTTAGAAGACATCTTCGAACTTTCGATTCCGGTTCAATTGATGAAAAGGAACTTTTGCAAAAAAATAACAAACAATAAACCAAGACGTTGGGGTCCAGGTAGGCAAGATGCGAATCCTTAAGAAAACATAACAATGGCAGACACTGCTAAAGCAACAAGAACTTTGAACCTTTCACTTTTAAGTTCAAAATCAGTTACAAAAATAACATTACACGTTTTAAATTGTGACCATTGTAATTGCTGACTGCAAGGAATATTGTACTTTAACGGTTTAGTTTTAGACTTGATATTTCTTCGCAACTTTCTTTGCCAAAATATTCTTACAAGGGTAGTTTTGTGTGAACAATGCAACAGCTGATTCCCACAGTTAACGGTTTTATTTAAAACTAGCTGTCCCGCGCAACTTCGTCTGCGTCACATTTTCCCCGTTTTCGCAATATTTTTCATTGCTGCTCCGCTCCTATTGGTCGTAGCGTGGTGATATATAGCCTATGTCCTTCCCCAGGTTGAAATCTATCATCTCCCCAAATTTTATTAAGATCCGATCAGCCGTTTAGTCGTGAAAAGGTAACAAACAAACAAACATACAAACAAACAAACAGAGTGACATTCGCATTTATAATATTAGTATGGATACTAGTTTTGTTACCAAGCACTGCTTACGACTCCTTTTATTTGGCTGAGAAAGTGATTGGAAACTGTATTCATATGAAAATAATTTCAGTATTGCACACAATGTTTTATTAACAAAGAATTAATTAAAAAGTAACCAGGAAAAGCATCTTATTGCAATTCTAAATTTTCTTTCTAAAATTCTTGTACATGTAATAACAGCTCCACAAAACACACTGGGCAAACTGTACTGTACACCTGGAAAAAATCAACAAAAAAAACAATTATTTTAATGTTATTCTTAAAACTAGGTTTGTGGCTACGTATCTTGTTTACATAAAAGCAAAACTTTTTCTTTTTGCAATCGCTAGCCCGCATGCAATTAGCATAACCTAAGCGTCAGTACGTTCACCGCTTACTAATACGTCACATTTACGTCGATCGCTATCGAATACGTCGATATGTGACCTACAACGGGCAGACTTTGAATTGAGAAGTTTACAATTTTGATAGTTTTTATGTAGCAAAAATCCTTTAATGAAGTCACCGCACAAATCATGTATAACGTGGTAACAGGCGTAAATACCTATAGGTACTTTAATACGACAATGATTCAAACCCAACTTTTCAAAATCCAATTTCTGATATATATTTCCTGCTTCAATCGGGGAAGTCATGACACATTTTTACAAATCAAGTTATCAAACGTAATTTGATTCACCAACACTTTCTCTTCCCGCGAGTCAAAGTCCAAATAACGCCTGTCGTTCTATTAAAATATATTAATTACTATCATTAATATCTCACCCACTTATAAAACATGTGATGACACGCCACATGTCCGTAATGGTCGCCAGCGAAGATATCTAAATGTGTCTCTCATTCCCACTTATCAATATTTTTAATATCGAAGTTACTCATGTAACTAATGAGTTACAGATATGAGTAATAAGTTTGTTAGTAACTAAAGTTTGTTAGTCATATAGCAAAGCTCTCCTTAGGAATACGTGTACCTGAAAATAATGGACCATTATTAATAATGAGGATAATTTTACGAGAAGGTACGATAACACGAGAGGTTTATCCCATAACTCGTGAATTTACGCACGTAACCAAGCTAAATCAGTATTAATGCGAACTATCGTTCCATTTCAAAGAAATTAATCCACCCACGTTTTACGACACTTAATTACGCAAAACAGAAAATTTAATCAAAGAAATATCAATGCCTAATTACAGGCCAAAGTATTTCATTGAGCCTACTCAAAATTGCACAGTGGTTACACCGGCTCCCGCGCCAGCCAAAAAGACATCTAATTATTTAGACACTTCATTTACTTATTCAATTAGTAAGGCTGCGATATCTCGTGGAGTGCCAATTAAAAAATGATAGAAGCCCCCGGTGTGTGAGAGAAAGGAGTGTCACGAGAGGTTTAGAGATGATCCGTGCTCATTGACACATGAGTGTCCCGTTATTCGCTAATTTTGCTTGACGCCTACTTGTAATGTGAGGCTATACAAAAATTTTTTTTTTTTTTTAGAAGTAGGAATATTCATTGATTGGCGAGAATATATTTCAATGTTTCAACTTTGGTTTTTAAAATAAATATTTAAGTTAATAAATAAAAAAATTAAAGAACGGCCTAATAAACGCTTTGGTACTCAAAGCGTTTATTAGGCCGTTTTCGTAATTAAACCCAACTTTTTGCCAAACGCAACCCTAAAAAAGCTCATAAAATTACCCCCAGCAACTAGCTCGTCACTTGCAGGAACGTGAAAAACCGAATTAGCTTGTCTGAATGCGAACTCGTAAGTAATTAGCCTCGCGAGACTCTCGATTCGCTCAACTCGCTCTTGTAAGCGAACCGGAGCGAAGATAGCGGAGCGATGCGACGCCGAGAGAGCGAAAATGGCTAATCAAATCCTTTCCCGCTCTCGACGGTATTCGAGGGCTTTTTATTTTCATTGTGCCGTGAAGTGTCACGGTGTAGATACGTATTAAGTGTCATATACATATAACTCGTTAGCCAAGCTTCATCAACATGGAATCTTCTATTTGGATCTTTTATTTGAAGACTGATGTGTGCGTTCTTTCTCCTATTTTTACCTTTTTCTAATCTATGTTTTTTCTTCTTTACAGAGAATTCTACTACATCCAGATGGAGAAGTATGCACGACAGGCCATCAGCGAAGGTCTGAAGACAGCGGAGGACCTTCATGTAGCCGGTGACTCTGAACTTTACAGGGTGCTCAACCTGCACTATAACCGAAACAACCACATTGAGGTGAGCATGCAGCAGGTGATAAAACTTTATAATTATTTTGACAACCCGAAAATTTCAAATACTTTTTAAATATCAAAATACAAAAACAGTCCCAAAATCAGATACTAGAGTAACCCTGAAGTGGTTTCTAAGTATGCATTCCGTACGCTTCCAGGTGCCACCAAACTTCAGATATGTGGTTGAACAGACACTACGAGAGTTCTTCCGCGCCATCCAGGGCGGTAAGGACGCGGAGCAGAGCTGGAAGAAGTCCATCTACAAGGTGATCTCACGGCTGGACGATCCAGTGCCCGAGTACTTCAAGTCGCCGAACTTTCTCGAGCAGTTGGAGTGAGCTAATCGACGCGACGCACATTGTTTCGGCAAACTAAATTATATTTAAAAAATAAAAACATTGGACGATTGTTTCGCACACCAAAATTTTACGACACTCGCATTTAGGCCTTCAGATTCAAAATTATTGATAAAAAAGTTAAAATTAAATTATTAAAACAAATTTTGGATTTGTACGTTGGACGTCGAGTGGCGCGGACACCCCGCGCCACAAACTGCGCTCTACTAGGAAATTCATTAGGTTATACGAGTAAGAGAAAATTTAAGTCACCTAGAATTTTATTTCTGCACATAATATATTTCGCTATATATAATTATTATTATATTATTATTAAGTATTATCTTAAAATGGTTTTTATAGTTGTGTATATCTTAAAATCATTTATTGATTTATTCTTTAAGGAAAAAAAAACGATTAATATATTAATTGCTTAAGTTTTGAACTTTTTGTTGTTTTTATTTTTGGTTATCCTTTGTTTCCTTGTCCTTTGGAGCATGCTAAGTTTGTTTATCCCTGGTAGTATTATTATATACTTTGAAGGCTCGCCACGAGCGGCCGGAAATTGTCAACCTTTACCTCGTCATACTTATTTTAGGAGTAATTAATTAAAGTTAACCATAGTCATTAGTACAATAGAGCAGGGTTATTTTTCGATCCACAAACAAAGAATTTAAAGATTATTTTTATACTGATAGCCGGTTTTATGTTCATGCAGAGGATTTATCAATAGAATAACTATAATGAAGACACAAAATTCGAAAAGATTACACATCTTAAGTATCGATTAATGTAAACATCCTGATTTGTATTTACAATATTTCGGCAATGTTCGGATCGCAAGTTCAGTTCGTCCGGAGTTCGCTCCGGATTAGGGTTAAGTTTACTTGTTAGATAATACTACTTTCTGAAACCATGCGCGGGCTTCATTGAAGACACGCGAGTGCAGGCCGTCACTCCTTACACGTTAATCAAAGCATTACTTTATCTAATATTATCCATATACACAATACACACCATATACCCGATAATGATAAGGCAACTACTGTAAAACTCTTCATTTTACTTTAACAATAACCGTTATTTTTTACTACGACTAAGTTAATTTACCCCACAGTGACGGCCGTACTCGGCAGGCGAGCGCTTCCCGGCGGCTATCAAACACATAGACATTTGACCCACATCCAAACAGCAGCAATAGTTGAAGGCAACGCAATACAATAGATCTTAATCCCAAAAAAAAAAAAAAAACAAATTCTCAAAATTACAGCTACATTATTTGGCATCCAACAGTAAACCCTCTCGCACTGGGCCACCTCGTCCGAACAGAAGTGCCTTCAAAGAAAATATTGATTTTTTACGAAAAAATAAGAAATTAAAAATACAAAAAGGGCCCTCAATAGACCTAACCGCCCAACCGGGGCCGCCACGAAGCGCCCGCGACCCGCCGCCCGCGCATCCCCAGTTCGCCTGTAACGAACGATCAGTATACACACACTTACTATTATACTATAGAAGAATAATTAGTTTGATTCGTAGTTATATGTAGCGCGGGACGCTGGACTCTTGTTCCCTGACTGATGGCAGGCGAACATGACATGAATCGAGAAGTAAAGACGGATGAATGAAGCAGGGCCAGTCAGGGAGCAAGCCCTAGCAGCATCGCAATCTCGATGTATTTGTTATATCATGTAGTTGCCGGCCGCCAGCCCGCCACGCGGGAACACTTTCAGTTCACATCCTCAGTTTACAGAACAAACAGAATATAATAATTATTTCGCTTCTCAAATAGATTATAACACGATAAGATAGATAGATGTACAGAAATGTATAGCCATTTGTACATATAACGATAGTTTTAATACAGATGAGATAATATCGAATAACTATCTTAGCGTTAATGGTATTTAATTAAGAAGACAATAGACAAACGGGAAATATCTATTGTTTTGCAGAATGTACAAAATGATTAAACCATCCTAATTTATATGTACGGAACCGCGCGTGAGGGCGGCCGGCCCTAGTTAAGCAAGTAAGCATACTTCATTTGATATTACACGTTTGTTATCGTTTCATTTGTAACCATTTTGAACTATTACGATAATATAAGAGTACCTCAGTTTAGGATGGACCAGGCGTCGACTGGTGTGCTTAGTAGCTCAGGTTAGGACAGTTAGAGATACTGAAGTTTTTGAGACATCGACACATACATTAACACGCAGCCTCCCCTTTTCGGAAGACCGGTTTTTATTTCCAAATTGTTCCCAACGCCGTGGGCCACGCTGGCCCACGCGTCCCCACACACAACCACCCCCTCAGACAATAGCCCGGGTTCAGTTTCCACGATTCGCGCCAGTACGTCAGTACTCAGTCGTCGCTGGGCTTATTCGAGATCGAGCAACGTTCCATGTTACGTTTACGATTGTATTTTGTTACAAGTTGTTTGTTTCTCCGTAACATAGACACTGGCGTTTTAGAGCTGAGGAGTGTACCAGTATCTGAATTGAGTAACGGAATTGATGACTAGTATTCCTAAGCACTAGATTCGTTAAGACCACTAGCGGTATGGTAGCATCGTTTAATTATCCCAGCCGACTTGTTAGCTCTAAACTGACATTTACCGATTAATTCCTTGTCTAGTAAGTAATGAATTCGTTATTCCGATCTCTCCATAGATTTCTTCATATCTAATAGAACTGTTACGCAGGCTACACACACATATTACAATAGAAATGTATTGGTTTCCCATCAACAGTTATCAACCGACATGCCGTAATTTGCAGATACTTGGAGCCGTATTAAAATGTTTTAGTACTACAATATATAGTTTCAAGGTCAAAACTCAGAATATGTACTTATAAATTTTTGTAATTTAATGCAATTTTTGTCCGGATTTTATACTTGAGTGACTCACTGTGCAATATAACAAGACCACAATGGATATAACATGCGATCGAGCCGATTTTTTAAATTTATTCGATGTTCAATTATTTGTAAGTTATCGGTTGACAATTTTTCTAAATTTAATAAAAAAATTAAGACTCAAGTTTGAAACATCGAAATATTTAGTCCACAGTGATCATGGGGGCTAATCCCGCAGAAAAAGTACAAAATTCGGTGTTGACTTTAAATCTCATGTTTGTATCTATTTATAATAAATAATATGTATGTAGATTTATTGAAATTGCCCGTTTCGGCGTCATTTCTGATTGTTTCCATATGCTTTATCTAGATGATAGTTTATTTATGTTTCACGAGAATGTCTAATCTAAAATGTTTGCTTTACACTTTTAGTATTTTGGAATCCGTCGACGAAAATGTTTGGATTATCAATGTAAAATGAAATAAATATGTAATTATTTTCAAAATTAATTATAAATAAAAAAAACAATATATGTAGAAAGTATTCGGTTTCACGTTTGGGTATTATGGTTCCTAAATTTTCGAAATTGTAATAGACTCTATTGTATGTAGCGTTTCATTTTTTGGAGGTTAGGACATTTAGATGTACCAAATAGCTGTATCAACTTTTCTATACGTGAAAAATCAATAAGGGAAATTGCTGAAGTTTAGGTAGTTATGGAAATAAGTATCATTCTTAATAATATATACATATATATATTTTATCTCATAGAAATGACAAAATTGAGCACGGATATACTATTAGGTCTTGAAACAAAATACTGCCGACGCTTATCAATAAAATTTAGTGAGATAAGCTCGAACGCCCAATTGTATGACTTTGTGAAACTACGAGAAGTAGTGAACGTAGCACAGGCCCACAGCACGGGACTAAGCGTTCATCATTTTATATTCGAGGTTAACATACTGTAGTGGGTTTCAAACAATATTTTAAATATCCTTGTGGTCTTCATTGGTAACAGCGATACACGTTCAGTTCGTATTGTGTGTTCGTATGTAATGTGTTTATTTGGTTACTTTGGTGAGCCACAGTCCATAACGTGGCGACATTTTTTATAATATATTTGTAAACTATAGCGAGCGGACGCGGACGCCAGTGATAAAATTAGTGACAAAATTTAAAAAAAATACAAAATTATTTTTGATAGTGACGCAATATGTTTTGTTCACATCACGACCCGTTTCGGCCCTCTGTGGTCGTGCACTGGACAAAAGGTGATGTGCCATTAATAAAATTGAGATTTTGACTAGTGTTTAGGCGTCATTTCGGTATCCTCGCATTTCGGCTAAGTGTTAAGTGCCCGCGTCCGCTTGTTTTGATATATTTAGTACAAATTTCATGATGTTAAGGTTACGAGGCTCAAAGCTTTTCTTTTGAGGCGTCCGCACAACCGCCCCCGGTACGCGCCTACGATATAATGAGTCGTGTATAAAATTTTATTCAAAAAGAGTATTTTTGTATTGAATATTTCTAAAGTTGGTGTAAAGGTCAAAATTCATAAATTATAGCGGTGACAAAATGGGACATTAGGTAAATTTAGAATGTCATGCGTTTTTTGTATTTAATTTTAAGAATAGCGTCGGATATAAAACGTTTAGGAGCATTAACCATTTGTAAATAAAAAGTTGAGCGGCGCGGCTGAGGGCGGCGGCGCGGCCGGCCCGTTATATAGGTAAAAAAATATATAAATAACTCAAAGATGTTTATATGGTTCTGGATGTAAAAAAGATAAATTTAAAAGCAATTTTAAGGTGAAAAAAAATGTGGAAAAAATTGTAAACGATTCTTCGGTATTTGTGTTAGAATGGCTGATAGCGGGTCACTATTGTAATCTGTGGGCCTCAGACAAGTTATACCTAATGTCAGGAAACTAACCTAAACTAACTACGCATTAATTATTACGGTTCTTAATACTACAACAATACTTATACATTAATATAATATCACATAATGCTTATAATTTACGAGCGTGTGTCTTTGTCCGTGAATGTTTTAGGATCTAACCACTGTTCGGTGTATTAGACATAAAGTGGATTATTGTGAATGAAAATAAAATTGTATCTAAATTGAGTGAGTCGGTCGTGTGACCGGCCACTCGTGCAAATTGCGTTCGTTTATTGGCAAAAACATTGGCGGTTTCTAAAGTCTGTTGATCAAAATTTATCAAAATTATTGGATGGAAAGAAGTACGGTGAAACATAAGTCGTATCTCTACTAGCAATGTCAGCATGGAGACTTGTTGACACCAGTGAGGGATGTTTCTTCGTGAATATAACGAGTAATAAAGCTAAGCTTTTATTTGAATTATGCTCTTTTATTTCTGACATACCTCCCTCCCCCCCTTCTCATCCACAATTATACAATCAATGGAATATAAAACGAATTATTTGGCCAATGGTTGCACATGATATCATTATTTTGCGCGAAAATAGCACAAAAATACCTGTGCTGATAAAATTCCTTAGTCTTGCTGGCCTGAGAGAATAAATAACATAAATTAAAAAGAACTCCAAAATGAGAAAGAACTCCATCAAAGCATGATAACAAATCAGCAACTTAATTAGACTTGTTTATTAATAATGATTGATTGATGAAGTGCAAAATGAAAACAAAAAAAATAATGCTACAATTCTTTTAAATCGTCGTATCATGTAATTAATTTTAAAATCAAATTTTCATTTTCAATGCTTGAGCAATAGTGTTCTTAAAAGATCTTATAATTTATTATTACATTTATTAAATAATTATGGAAATCTTTTTCCAATGCAATCATGACACAGACCCACTGGGCGATGCATTTTGTTTCATAAATCATCGAGGAGATGTCTGTTAACATTTTAAACAGAGTTTAAAATACATATAATAATTTCGACAAACATGAGTTCTATACTTACTGGTTAGGTCTAAAAGTTTCTGGCCTAAACACATTAGAATAATCTGAAATACAAAACTATCATGCCACTTAATTACTGAAGTTTGCTCTAGTTACCCACGATAAAAGAGTACAGAATGTTTTTGTTTAATATAGTATCTTTATTTCAATACATTTGTGTTTGGATATTAATCCTTAATTTTAAAAGTGAAGTTGAAAACTTTACTGATACATCTAGATGTTAGTATGGAAGATTTAGCAGACGCAATAAACATATTATCGTCGTCATCATCCGCTTAGCCATTTCCCAAACTCTCTTGGGGTCGGCTTCCAGTCTTACCGGATGCAGCTGAGTACCAGCATTTTACATGAAGCGTCTGCCTATCTGACCTCCACAACTTACTAGCTGGGTAAACGATACCCCTTAGTAAGACTGGATGTCAGAGTTTCGGGCCACTGCCTACCTGTTTCCGAGGCACGGAGGAAACTCGGTATGTAATTATGGTCACCCATCCACTGACTAAACTCAGCAAGCACGGCTTAACCTTAAAGATTGACCCGTGCGGTTGTTATTATTTAGCCACGAGCTCCTCGTAGTCGTCGTCGTGCTAATACTTCGCTAATATAAACTGTGAAAAATAACTTCCTGGTTACTCTGGTGGTCACCAACGCTACTGCTGAGCATGAGATTCTGGATTCGATTTCCAAATCGGACCAAGTGTTGTTCGGAATTTGTATTTGTGGCCGGCTGATGGCAATCGGCACCCCAATATTATGTAGCACTAGCTGTGCCCGCGACTTCATCCGCGTGGAATTAGAATTTCCTAAAATAGAAGTAGCCTAAGTTTCTCTTTATCACATCAGCTATCTGCCAGTGAAAGTCCCGTTGAAATCAGTCTAGCCATTCCAGAGATTAGCTGGAACAAACAGACAGACAAAAATTGAAATAAATGTTATTTTGGCATATGTACCGTATATACATTCTGATGCATGTAGTGAAAAGCGGTTATTTTAATATTACAAGCAGACGCTTCAATTTTTTTTTGTATATTATATGTATAGATTCAAAGTCAAAAGTCAAGTCAAAACAAAACATTTATTTCAATTAGACCATTACAGGCACTTTTGAAAGTCAACAAAACAAAATAAAACGCGAAGCTACAGTCCCAGTCACAAGGCATAATAACTTGTGAAAGTACTGTAGTTGCCCATTCTGTAGCGTAGATCTCTATGGAGAAGAACGGGCAAGAAACTCCATGGACACTCTTTTAAATCAAAATATGTTACAAAATCTTGGTTACATCATTCATGTTAAGAATTACAAATATGTGAGAACAATGTAGAAATACGGGCAAGTTAAGAGCGTCCAGAGTAAAAGATTAAATCAGTAATAAAAAAATAAAGTAATTAAAATAAACCGTGGCAGCTAAGAGATGACCAGTCACAACTGACAGCGCCCATTCACGAACATGACGCATGTATCAGCCATCATTCAACTCAACCATTTTGAAGGGAACTAAACGACCCGACACACCCGCCACCATCAGCGTGACATTTAAGTGAGCATGACATTCACTCAAACACCAGGGTAATTTCGCGTCAATGAAAGATTTAGGTACTCATTAAATAGTGGCTTTACAGTACATGGTACTCACACATGTGCTATGAAATTATATAATACTAAGAGATTGAATCTATACAGTGCAAATATATTTTTACAATCTTCTGCAGCTTTCACAATAACTTCACTTTCTAATTCTGATGATTCCGATTGCCCCTATGGTTGTGGAGCAGGACCAGCATTGAGCCAAGCATTTCTATCATCAATATAATCTCCCAACTTATAATATGCTTGCCTACAAAGTGTGCGTTTAATGCAAGATTTAAATTTCGTTTCATTCAGTTGTAGAATGTGGGGAGGTATTTTATTGTAACATTTTAAACAGTACACCATGAAAGATGAGTCTACTTTAGCTAACCTGAAACCTGGCTGAACTAGTTGGTCTCTGTTTCTAGTATTATAGCGGTCACCTCTTTTACTAAATAAATGCAGATTTTTTCTAACGTACATGATGTTTTCATAGATGTATTGACAAGGTACCGTCATGATGTTAAGTTCTCTTAGAGAATCGCGCCGACGTAGATTATATATGGCTCTGATAGCTCTTTTCTGCAGAATAAATATAGACTCGATGTCTGCAGCCCGTCCCCATAGTAAAATACCATATGACATAATACTATGAAAATAACTAAAATACACTATCCTCGCGGTATCTACATCAGTAAATTGACGGATTTTTCTGACAGCATATGCTGCTGAACTTAGCCGTCCTGCAAGAGATGTTAAATGAGGACCCCATTGTAGCCTTGAGTCGAGCGTGATCCCCAAGAAAACAGTTTCATCGACAAATTCAAGCCTCTCTTGATTCAATACTATGTCACAGTCACTGCTTTTGACATTTGGTAGAGAAAATCTTATGCACTTAGTTTTTTTCCCATTTAATACTAAATTATTTGCGGTAAACCATTTATGGACCTGCATTAGAGCGTTATTTACATCGTCAAGGTCTGCGGCACGCCTGAAATATTAACGAAGTATCGTCCGCAAACAACACCATTTGTGGTTGGTTTTTAATTTATTTAATTAAAATATGATTCGCGGCCTTATGTGAACTACAGGTACATTATTTTGTAAAAATACCCATGGATCACTCATTAGGTGACCCAAGGCATAAAGTTAACCGGGGAACACCTAGGTGAACCACTTTGGTGTTCCACAGGTCAGAAATGGTTTTACAGAGTTATAATTTAGGAATGATTATTTAATGAAAAAGCCATTCATTGGGATTAATTGAACTTAGGGGGTTGTATTAATGATTTTAATTACTATAATTCTGTTAATAAATGCGTATTACGGCCCCAAATAATGTTTTGTCCAACATACATACTGACTGGAAAGTTGCAAAAATTGAAACAGAATTTCACAGAGTACCCTGGATGGTGCTTTCATCTAAACTTAAATACCTACCGTTCGTTCCGGTCCTGCAGACAAACCGTGATAACGATTTTGTGAGGCATAGTTTGTAAGTAGTGATTTTTGTGAACTTTGTTTTAATTAAATTCAATAACTCATATACAGGGTGTAACATACTTAAGGGTATGCTACAGACGATCAAACTGAATATGTTTCTCCATCGGACAATCATCGTAACAGCGAAAAAAATATCAGCTGCCCCATACATTTGCGTCGAATAGGTATTGCAATTTTGTATGGGGCATCAGATAATTTTTTGAAAAACATGTTCAGTTTGATGGTCTGTAGCACACCCTTAAGTATATACCCTTAACGTTACATCCTGTAGATCAGAAAAGAGAAACAGAAAGACATAGAAACTAACGCCATCTATTCTCTCACGCATTCTTTGTCGCAACAAAGAATGCGTGATGTGAAAAAAAATAATAAAATACAAACATCCGATTTGAGATCCTCCTCCTTTTTTTGAAGTCGGTTAAAAATCAGCTGGATAGTACTGTGGTGTTTGCGTAGATCATCATCTGCCAAGTCTTTTCCCAAACTATCTTGGGGTCGGGTTCCAGTCTAACCGGGTGCAGCTGAGTATTTTACATGAAGCGACTGCCTCTCTGACCTCCAAAACCCAGTAACTGTGTGATACAATAGCCCTTGGTAAGACTGGATGTCAGACTTTTGACTTCTGACTACTCGTAACGACTGTCAAAGATCTACAAATGACAGCCGGGACCAACGGGTTAACGTGCTTTCCGAGGCACGGAGGAAACTCGGTATGTAATTATGGTCACCCATCCACGGACCAACCTCGGCAAGCACGGCTTAACCTTAAAGATCGACCCGTGCTGCTGTTATTATTTAGCCACGAGCTTCTCGAGTGTTTGCGTAGATCATAGTGCTAAACATCACCGCTAGATGTCACTGTGCCCTTTATGAACTAAAACTGCCAAGTGTCCAGGCTCGGCTATGAAAAGAAAGGAACATACACCAACCTAAATTAACCTAATATACTAACCCTAAAACATAATATTCCTTTTATGGACGTTAAAAGGGGTACACTGAAAAACCTGTACTGGTTAAATAAGATAAACCAGTTTCTTGTGTGGACCGTGTCTAAAATCATATCCAATGCTAATTTCATTCAAGTAGTTTCCAACCAAATGGGTAATAATCAACCCCTTGCTTCTTGAGACTATCAATTATTCAAATTAACCCTAATTTGTCGCTAACCGCTTAGGCCAGCGACTTTTGAGCTGATTATAGGCATTTAGGACCTTGGTAATAAGTCTAGAGTAGGCACTTGATTTTAATTAGACTTTTAATAAGTTCTTAGGGGATACATTACGGATTTATAATAGGGATGATGACTGGGTAAAGAAAACGAAATTCTATTTTGTCCGTCAATCAGGTAATACAAAAATATTAAACACGTATTTTTTGTTTTATCAAGTTAACACAAAAATACTTAGTTAAAACGCATTAAAGTTGGAGAGTGGGGGCTCACTACGTCACAACTAGGTATAAAATGTACTGAGCCGTGACGTCATGCACCATTTCAACTCAAAATATCTCCGTTATTTTACGATTACATGAAAAAAGAAAAAATACGTGTCAAATACTTTTTAATAATCTACCCGATGGACACATAAAAAAAATGAGTCACCATCCCTATTAAAACTCTTTACTCACTTTTCCGAGTTCAAAGAGGAGTGTTTTCATTTGACTGTATTTTATAAGGGTGCTGGTACAAGACCACCTACCTAAGATATATTTATAATACCTACTAGCTAGCATAATAAGCTTGGTTGTTGTAGTATAATAGGGGATGAACACATTTTTTTTTTCTTTGTCCGTCGAGTAGTTTATTGAAAAGTATTGGACACGTATTTTTTCTTTTTTCACGTGGTCTTAAAATTACAGAGATATATTGAGTTGAAATGGCGCATGACGTCACATGTAGGTAAGTTTTATACCTACTTATGACGTAGTGAGCCCCCACTCTCCAACTTTAATGAGTTTTAACTAAGTAATATTTTGATAAAACAAAAAATACGTGTCTAATATTTTGTATTACCTGTTTGACGGACAAAATAGAATGTCGTTTTCTTTACCCAGTCCGCACCCCTATTGTCCCAAGGAGCCTACTTCCAGACTGCCTCGTAGGCTCGTCGCTCGTCGAACGTCAATCGCTGAGCGCGAGGTCCTGGGTTCGACAATTCTTTATTGGTTTTTTTTCCATAAGGTATTTCTCAATAGCAGCCAAGATGTGTGGATTTGTGCCCGGTTGATGGCAATAGGCTCGCCTCCTATTGAATAGCACTTAAAACATAACTGGCGAAGTGTAGGTGTAGGTACGTAGTTAGGTACACCTCTGCCTTCCCCTGCCGGGATTACAGGCGTTATGTTATGATCGTAACTGTGATTAAAACGTAAAGTATCCAGTGTGTCAATCCTGGGGGGTTACTATGACGCTTAAAACATTATTGTTTCATTCCTATTCCAGAGTGGGAAAGAGATGGACTAGACGACCTGTATAGCTCCGTCTCTTTTTCACTCTGGAATAAGAATGGATTGTTATGTTAAGAATTGATTGTTATGTTTTAAGACGTCAATAGTACGCCACCTGGTTTTGAAAAAGGCTCAGCTCCATTCTGTCCTGGGCCCAGGTATTAACTAAATGAAAGGAAGCCAATTTGGAGGGGACATAATAACATATTCTCACTGAAAATTTGGCGGCGTTTTATGTAATACTAGCTGCTACCCACGACTTCGTTTGCGTGGAAATTTTGACATGTTTTTCAGCGATGAATTCATTTTTTCTTTTGATGAAAACCGAATCAAAGACGGTTATATACGTTGGTAGTTTAAAAGATCTAAGCGTACAGACGGCGGGAAGCGACTTTGTTTTATATTATACTAGCCTATGCCCGCGGCTTCGCACGCGTGGAATTCGATCACTGTCCCACGGGATTGAACTATCAGGATAAAAATTATCCTGTGTGTTAATCCAGGTTATTAACTACCCCTGTGCCAAATATCATCCAAATCCGTTCAGTAGTTTTCGCGTGAAATTGTAACAAACATCCATCCATACTTACAAACTTTCGCGTTTGTAAAGATAGCAAACAGAAGTGAGAAGAACGATAGAAAACGATTCGAATGTTACTTTGGCAAGGGCTTCAAGTCACTGCCGCAGTCGAGCTCCATGAATACCCACTCAATGACTGTTTGGTGTAATGTCGTCTTCTTTCATCCGATACCACATCTCTATGAGAGGGAGTGGGCTGCGTTCCACCACGCGGGTACAATATTGGTAGATGTGACATGTCTTGGAATTGGTTCTAGGACCTGCCGATTTCCTCACGATGTTTTCCTTCACTGTTTTGAGAGCAGTAGTGCCTCGTCTTCTTTCTGTTTCGTGCGGTTGGTGTTGTTTGACAGTGGCGCCTCTGGCGGAAATCGACGGAACTTTATTAAAAAGTTCAATGTACAATGAGGTTCAGAAATGAAAAACCATATTACAACAAAAATATTTTATTCATTTAGTAACTTGAATTGTTTACAAAATATCTTATCATTTATTTTTAAAATAATAATGACTTATAATAACTATAGAACTATGGGACATTGAGTTAGAAAACAAAAGGAGCTTGGAATTAATATTTTAAGTGGTTTAAAAAGGGAAGATAGCCTTAAGAGCAATTAAAGATTCCCTGAGATTAGATTCAGATTAACTTCATTTGAATGAATCCTACTTTAAATCCATTACCAGGTCTCTCTGTGTTATTACAATTCTTCTAACTGTACTATGTACTTAGCTTAAGTTTGACTACACTATTTGCTTTATTTATGTACTAGCTGTACCCGGAATGCGTTGACAACCTACCTACTTGTTTTAATGGTCTAAAACCATCTTTGCATTGTTGCCTTTCTAATGAAACCGGTTTATAGTTGTATGGTTTCAAAGTTTTGCGTTTTATATTTGATATATTCATTTATGACTTTTCTATTTTGTCTGAGGCCCAGCCTCAAACATTATCTTAAAGGAATAACCCAGAGGAGGAACCAGGAGAAACCCGTGTGTGCGAGCCATACTCGCACACACGGGTTTCTTATGTTTCCATAGCACCAAACAATATTTTGAACGCTCATTCATATATAAATTTACGATCAACAGCAATGTTTGTAATAGTAAGCTAATGAAAAACAAAGTAACTGCTGCAGTTTAGTGAAAAATTCCAAATCTAAAAATTGAATTACATCAAATCTTATTCATACCAATTTTCTTTGAAAGTCTTTTATAACATTCTACAAACCTAAATTTTTTCAGTATTTTCCTCCTCTTACTTTAGAAATTAGAGGGCAAGGGCCACAATTTTTACAACTTTGGAAGCAAATAAAGGGTGTATCACACTCTTGTTGTTTGTTGGGTGTGTGTGTAAAACATCTCTTAACAAAGCCGAAAGGCACTGGTTCTCCCTGTCCTTGCGATCATTTTTTTGTTCTACACCATACCTGGGAACCTTCTAGTTACGGAGATATTAGGGGTCAAAGTTCCAACTTTTTGACAAGTATTTATTAAATACAAATTTTTAATGTAATATTTTTACTTTAAACACCTCCACAACCACCGTACTATTCAATCCGTCCATCAGCACAATGTTTTGAGTGCGTTACATTGAGTTCTACCACAAAACATGATTTTACACCCCAAAAAAAGTCGTTTCCCAGCAATAATTTTTGCGTAAAGTTACTTAGTTTCATGTACAGAATGCTTCATTCACGGCTTTGTGATGAGGTGAATTACACGGTGTATATCATCAAACATTTACTTAAGAAGATAAGTATTTTTACCAATCATTTTTTAAGAGCTATCGATAGACAGCCAGACAGACACACAGTTATAATGTCAATTTTTTTTTAACCCTCTGTTTCTTACATGGAGGGCCACCCCTATTTTTATTTTATCCATTATTTCACATCATACTTGTGTAATGGTTCATAGAAGGCACCATGAGCGCCGGCAGCCAGCTGCAAGACGGTGCGCTTGCACACCCATGATGGAAAAAAAAAATACATGGTAAAGATTTAGAATGTTTAAATTACTGTTTATAAAGGTTGCTTTACAAATTGTTGTTACTTTTATGAATTGAAAAACAAAGCATATCTGAGGTGGAGTGTAAAAACTTTCGAGCTTTTTTCATGGAACTGAAGATCGGGCTCGGGATCGGGATGAAGGCACCAAGACCAAGACACACTCCAAATTTTAACTGTTCAATGCCAATAGTCTCAGAGGTAACAATATGTGACTAATAGATGGACAGACAGACAGGACAAATCTGAAAGGGTTCTATTCTACAGAACCCTAAAAAACAGAATGACCTATGAATTAATATCAAAAGTTGAAACATATTTTTCTTGTTTCAAAGTACCCATAGCTCTAAAAGACTTATGATTAAACAATATGATTAACAATCTACTCTGGCACATTTCACAATTCCAGTAGGCCATGGAATCGCACAATCAACTTCCTTTTACAGCCTTATCCTGTAGCTCTCCGATACCAAACAACATTAATTTTATATGTGCTTTAGTCTCTGCTGCCTTCGTCTGTAGATCTGCTGCCTTCTCCTCAAACGCCTTTATTCTCACATCCAAATACTTATTTGCTTCCTCAACAGTAAACTCCAAATGATGATTTAAACCCACATTCATAAGCAATTTTGAAGTGTCGGGGACTGAAGCTTCCATGAAAAAGTTACAACCAATGTTTACTTGAGTTTTGAAACCATTGGGATGTATTTCTTTGTCTGTGATAACTTTTAAAGTGTGTTTTTGTTGCACCAAGTCGGTAATCTCTGCGTTGACTTGTTCAAGACGAAATTCCAGTTTGCGTAAGTCTTCTTTGAGTACATCGTTGATGAAAGTCTCGTATTTTAGTATAGTTTCGTCAATGTTAGGGTTCGACATCGTACATTCACGTACTTAACCTCAAATGTTGTTTTTTTTTTAAAATACGTAAATAATTACGTTAGGCTCTTTATAACTATTATCACACGTTCATAATAAGAACTTTTCTTGTTGATATTCCTTTACATTTCACTTATCTGAGCTGTACACAAACAAAACAAAATGTTCAATTTACAAGTTTTGACAGCAATAACAAGTGATAACTGTTTACAAAGATCGTTTAAACTGTGCAGAATTTAAACCGTTATACGTCTAGTCCATACAAATATTTCGCACGAGATTCCATGTCCAGTCCGCATGTCCATTATAGTAAATAAATAGTTTCAATTAAATATTCAGACCTAAAATAAGAACACAACCAATTTGGTCTAATCAAAATACTAAGTTAGTCAAACTATCCTCATAAACGCCCCCACTATTGAAAAAAGCGTCATCTATGCTATTATTTCCACATTTTTTCTTCTGCCATCTATCGGAAACGTCACAGACTACGTACTCAGATGGTTAACAACTAAACATTCTGTAGTTTCAGTAGCTCGCTCTCCACCAAAGTAGTTTTACAAAAAGCCACAAGATGCCGCTTTGATATTTTTTGTAGCACCTGTTTCTATACACGGCATTAGCAGAAGCAATAAATTTGTATGAAACAGGAATCTGTATTTTCCGACTAAGCCGCTGCGTGCAGGATATCAAAAAAACGTTTACACGGCATACTTTTACTGAGTAGGTAGTACATCTAGCTGGAGAGAAGCGGTGGCCCATTGATGACAGCCCCGACTTGCGAGCATTTAGCTGGGGGTTCAAACCCAGGCCGACGCATTTTGCCCAAAATGGTGTCTCACTGGACTCATCCCTCCACTTCGAACCTAACCTTTCCGAGTCGGGGTGCCGAGGGCCCCGAGCTCCCTTCGTTCCCTCTTGAATCTGATTTTCTCCCTGCCGCAATGCCTATTTTACTATGTTGAACTTAGACTGCAAAACATTCGATAAAACATTGGGAATTACGTTACGCCTAGTACCACTGACGAAGAGTTATGTTGGCGAAACGTTCATGTGTGAAAAGTCTTTTGGATTAAAAGTTAAAGGTTAAAAGATATTGTTGACCAAAGGTTCATGGACCAATCGACTGTTTGTAAACCGTTTCAGGAGGCCTACTCTCTTTCTACGAAACGTAACTTCGGCAACGAACGAAAATTAAACGTAGTTACGTTTGTGACAGATAGGCAGTCGCTCCATTTAAAATACTGGTCCTACACAGACTGGTTCTTGACGGGAAGCTAATGTTGGACGGTTAGACTGGAAGCCAATCCCAACATTAGGGAAAACAGAAAACTAGTCCCCAGGTGTGTTATTGTTTTTATAGTGAGACCTAACATCACTCAGCCTACCCCTTCAAGGAATTTAATATTCGTCATATAGTATATTGAAAGTCATAATTCTTCACACCAAAGAAATCTTTCCCAGCAATACTTTTTGTGCAGTGTTACTTTGTTTGATGTACAGAATGCTAGGGTCCTTCCCAAAAGAAATACCTAATGTACCAAATTTGACATATCGTTGCAAATTTCCTTGACAAGCTATGCCACCCTGAACTGTTCGTAATAAACTTAAGTACCCATTTACGTCAAATAGTTTAGCACCGTCTTTAATCAAACTAGGCAGGGCATACTTGGGAACAGGCGCAACACAAATCAAACAAAAGAAAAACGATCATGAAATCGTTTATTTGACAAGAAATAGTTTAAATATCACTTTTCACATTAGAAAACCAGCAAACTTGCAGAAATATTTTATATTTCAAAATGTATTTGATATTTATTTTTAAACATAAGATGACTTAATACATAAGGCGCTCTTAGTACGAAATGCTCAATATGGACGAAAAAAATGGTTCAAACTATTTTGACTTCAGTTACCAAAATTAACTAGAAAGACTTCACAAGAATCTCGGAAAGCATTTTTAACAGAATTAAAAATATTTAAATAATATTTTTTTCTGTCCTTTTGAGCTATTTCCTAACTAAGAGACTTAAAAAAACATAATACGATAAAGATGTTTTCAGACAATTTGTAAACCACTTAATAAATAAAATTATTGTACAAAAATGAGAATTTTAATAAGTTCACAAATGCAGTTTTTGTTACACAAACTGTTAGATATTATTGGACGGCAAAGATCACTGACCAAAAAAAAAATTTAAGTACATTGTTACTGATTTTTAAAGTGAAACTTTTATTGCATCGTCTCAAATTTTTTCGTCTGTGTGTTGCATGTCGCGTGACGCTCGGCCGCAGAGTATGGATAAAGTGAAAGGCGCTTTAACGAGCGCCTTTCACTTTATGCCTACTCCGCGTTTTATACCCTTTAATGAAATATTATTCCAAAAATTTTTAGTTAAATGTCTATAGTGTGAAAAAATGTTTCACTTTTCACCGTGGTTTCATAAAACCACACAATCCTTTTTTTTCTTACATTTTTAGACTGCAGTACCTAGTAACCCATTTTCAATAGGTTTACATTTCAATATCCTCGAATTTTCGGATTTATGTGCACTTGCTTCGGTGAAGGAAAACATCGTGAGGAAACTGGGATGCCTGAGAGATATTTCTCGACGGCATGTAAAGCCAAGTCAAAAGGCCATGGGCGACATAAAAGCATAGAGATTTCAATAGCTGTTTAATAAAAGTAAGTCAATCCTAGTTAAGGTTTGATAAAAACCGACTCTATATACATATGTATACAAGTTATCTCTCTGATGTTTCTGTTTTTACTGGTAGATACAGCATAATACATTTTGATAAACTTCAGTCTTAACAGGTTTGTTTCTGAATTGGTAAGTAAATTTATTATTTATTTATTCCTTCTTCTACATCATAAAAGAAACCTCAATTCATAATAAATTCCAGGTTTAGTTGGGGGGTGATAAGAGGAACAGTGTTTTTTTTTTTGGATGTGTGTATTGGCTTTTAATAAATATGCTTTTTATGTTTAGGATATGTCTATTTCAATGATGCTGGCTCTACATTGTAAATATATAAGTACTGGGGAGTGAAAGTGTATGAGTCTAATAAAATAAATTATTTACTAGTGGCACAATAATTTTTGATCAGTGTCCTTTATTTGGTTACTTTTGTTTCTATGTTTTATGTAGAACTAACTGTACTGTAATGCTTAACATAACACGAGTTTATTGTATGTGAGTAGGTAGTTATTTTTATCGATGATACTGCAAATGTGAACTTGCTTTACGATCAGTCGTTCATTTGAGAAAAAACGGTAAATACTTACATAATTCTAACATTAAATCAAAATATTGTAGTAGCCTCCTTTCTCTCAAATAAAAGACTGATCTAAAAATAATCGAGAAAAATCAAAATATGAACCAAACATTTCCGCAATAGATGGCGCCACTACCGATACGACCCAAAACCACCTCTTTCCTACTTCAATGTCCTTAAATCTATCTTAAATATTAAAATCGTTAATTTAATTTTTGTTAGCTAATCTACTGTGATGGACTGTCGCTTATTATACGTGCTGTTACTGACTGCTTACTACTATACAAAAGAGAAAAAATGTATATAGTAATTTTAGGAAGATTGTGACTTAAGCACCAGACATGACGGACGATTGGGGTACTTATGCACTTTTTACAATTATCTTCTCAACGAAAGCAGCTAGACATTAAAGGACTTTGGCTTTTTTTAAATATGTTTGCGTAAAGTTAAAAAATCTACTTAAATTTTGTCACTACTTAAAATGTTAGTGGACTCAAGAATTGGACAAAAATGACGAAGAAGTTTTTTTTTCTAGTAGGTAGTTAAATTTTTATTTCGATTATCACAAAAGTTGTGATGCCTCGATTCGATGGGCGGAAGTTTAACATTAATCGTTACAACAATAATCATAAATAAGTAATGTCAAAGTTACATCTAGGCTTAACAATTAGAAGATCTTATAAATTACTAGGATCCATTCTCAATTTATATCTACAATTAGAATAGGGTACAATTATTTCAGTTCTTACTGTGCTATTAACAAAAACTCCACATTTTTACTATTTAAACGAATATTCAGAGAATTCTATTTAACAGTTTAGGTAACCACTCTGCGTTCAGAGATTTGCGTACCTAAGTAATTAAAACTAAATAATATTCCGACTGTTAATCGACAATATAATATATTTACAAAATATTTACATATAAATGACAAAGGTGCGATGTAGTTAGATTCTTGAATATATTCAAGTGGTCGTACAGACGCCAGCACATCATCATCATCAGCCTATAATGTTCCCACTGCTGGGACACAGGCCTCCTCTCTATGAGAGGGAATGGGCTGTAATCCACCACGCGGGCCCAGTGCGGGTTGGTAGATGCCACATGTCTTCGATTTTTTAGTTCTAAGACATGACGGTTTCCTCACGATGTTTTCCTTCACCGTTTTTGAGAGCAACGGTGATGAAATAAATTACACAAAGTAATGCGCCTGCCTGGGTTCGAACCCACGGCTTACTGCTCGTAATTTGGGGCTGCTACTACTGGGCCACCGCTGCTCTCCAGCACATCAAGCCACCCCAAAGCTGTCAAATTTTCCCAATCAACCTTCATTCTAATTCTTTAACAATAGAGTTGAAAATCTATTAAAGAGATTTGACAGTTTGTTGGAGCTTGATATACTGGCGCCTGTACATAGACGTACTACAATATTCGTGTAAGTAGTTGAAAACGTTCTACATAAAGGATGGGACAAATTTTAATAAGTATTACATCGACGGTTATCGTTAAAAGGACGAAGTTTGGTACGGCTGAATATAAATTTCCATGGACGTACTAAGTTTATCATTTTAATTTAATAAGTAGATCATGCTTTTAATGAAAATATAACCCAGAAACTGGGAAAATGCGTTTTTTTCTTTCAAAGCTTTCTACTATTTTTGAGATACCAGATAGATAAATTAAAAAAAAAAACCTTTGCAGTAAATTTTTAATGACATTTTAAACGTCTCAAAATGTTATTTTTTTTTTTAATAACACTGGTATTAAATAAAGCAAAATCTCTAAAAAATATTCGAAATGAAAAGGTTTTTTAATGTTCTCATCGTGACTAGCAGCTATTTTTAATATCAAAATATAAAATAGAACATCATGTATAAAAATTTTGTTTAAATAAATGAAATAATCGCTAGAAAATCTAACTTAAAATGTACCTAATTGTAGGTACTTACTTACAGTGTTTGGCTGTTACTTACAGTGGCCAAAAATAATTATTAAGTAGGTAGGTAACGTCTTAAATCAGTTTTTAGGGTCCCGTAGTCAATAAGGAACCCATAAGGGTTCTAAATTGACTGTGCAATGACAGTGCGCCATGGCCGTTAGTCTGTCTCTCCCCGTCTTAGGTCAGAGACTCTTAGTACTAGTATAGGTGTCATATGAAACGGATTTACTTTTTTTTAGGATCTCGCCCACACGTAAAGTAGGGATTTTTATTGCGGTAGTATGAAGACCATTTTTCAATTCAGGTGTGCATTTGTGAAGTATTGAGCTAAGTAATAAGCTTTAAATTACCCAAACTGCCAGCTAAATGGTTGTTTTAAAATATGTGAAAAAAATCAAAGTAGTATCAATAATACTGGAAATGGGATATTTTCCATGTTTACTGAGTATTATTGATAGTGTTAGTGACCATATCAATTTAAAAACTTTCAAAGCAGTAGTCTATTTTAACTTAGTTAAAATAAAGACTATCATAGTCGATATAAAATCTACTTGATTTTTTTCAACTCCAAATTATGTTTATTCGTGGGATGAAATATTTAATTATTGAAACCGACTACGGAACCCTTCACTATACGTGTACACGCACTTGGCCGGCTTTATTATTTTTTTTTTTTTTAAGATTCTTTGTTTTGGAAATAAATACTTTTCTGGCCACCTTACAACAATTTATTTTAAAAAACTCGAATTAAAAAAATATTTTAGTTGATGAATTTGAGATCATAGACCAATTCATAATTTAGTTAATATCACATTTGACCAAACCTACGCAATTTATGGTGTTTCAAAGGATGGAATGAACAAAGTTAAAATTAGTAGATGACAGAGAACTATATAAATAAACACTGTTTACATGAAAAGGGAACAAATAGCACAAAATCCTGAATGTTATGTTACAATATTTTGGGCACATATAACAATATTGAATTAGGAGAACATCAAGAAAATACAAGATTTTTGTCTAACATAATCACACACACAATAGCTAATGTTTGCGATAAATCACTGGGTTTTTGTCTATCCTAACTGCATGGCAAAATCTTATTTATGCGATTGCTACAAAGTTGCAATTTATAGACACAATATCAGTATGACCTTGACCGATTTAGACACATTTCCCTTCTAATTGCATATTTCATTTCAATAGAAACTTAAGCACGTCAAAATTGGTATGGAAACTGTTCATAAATCATCTGCTTTTTCCAAATGTGTTATGGTCGGCTTCCAGTCTAATGGGATGCAGCTGCATACCAGTATTTTAGATGGAGCGACTGCGTATCTGATCTCCACAACCCAGTTAGTACTGAGTAATACGATACCCCTTAGTAAGACTGGTTGACAGAGTTTCGAGCCACCGACTACCTGTAACGACTGTCAAAGATCTACAAATGACAGCCGGGACCAACGGCTTAACGTGCTTTCCGAGACACGGACGAAACTCGGTATATAATGGGTAGTCACCCATCCACAGACCAACCTAGGCAAGCTCGGCTTAACCTGAGAAATCGATCCAAACGGCTATTATTATTTAGCCACGAGCTCATCTAAGTGGAAAATTGATTATCCTGGCTATATTATATGACATAGTTTGTAACCAGGGGCGGCGCTAATCGTGCCACGCCCGACGCCTGCGTACACATCCCTAGCTGTCTCTAGCACATAAATATTGTTACGACTTCACGTCAAAGGCCAGTTTAACAGCTAGACGAATAGCCAAATGGCCGCTGGGCGAATATTATCAGCGATGTTAGAAAGTTTTCGATAACTTGCAAAATGTATTTTAGACAGATTTAAAACACTTTTAGAGCGGATATTGAGAATATTTTTGAATAAAAATTGATCCCGAACATTTTCTTTCGATTTTGAAGTAGTAACTAGTTTGACACAACATTGGATTACGATTTTCTTCGTCTGGTCCCGTCTATCGCTCGTCAATATTTGAATGTCTTTGATTTTAGAGCTGATAGTTTCAAATCGTTCTGTGTCCCATTATGAAAATGGTATACCACGATTTATTTAAAAAACCTAATTTGAAATTGTGTTTATCCTTGAGGGCCATAAATAAAAAACTGATATAGGGAAGCTTGCCAAAAATGTAAGCCTGTTTGATAAAAAGATACCCGTCTCAATATGTTCAGAATCAGATGTTTAAAAGCATGTAAAAATATCAAAGTAACGGCTATAATTAATTTAAGTGCTCGTTTTAGGTCATGACAAATCGACGATGTCCTTTTGCGCGAATAAATCAGAAATCAAAAGTGACCCGGCTATTTTGGGGACACGGAGAGAATGAATTTTTGCGTTTTCATATTATTGAGTCGTTTAACCGTGAATGTTTTTAATGCCGAGATTACCGTTCGACTGTAATTACGAGTACTTAGAGAAGAAGGACAATAATGAAAAAACAATGCAGGTTTTATAAACATTGTTTTTAACTTCTTGAAATTAAAGTTAAATAATCTCTACGAAAGTAAAAATAAGCTGCGAAATGAACACAAAATATATCACTTGTTTTAAACCCCTGCTGACTGATTTATTTTGCATACCACATTGTTACACTATCATTTTGTGCCTACAAATTGCAACCCCACAAAATAGACCTATATTCCCAATACAGCAGGATATTGATCTTAAACGCTATCTGATATTTAATCATTAAGGACAGGTGATTTATATGTTAGTATACAAAGTAATGCTCACATGTAATGATAGTATAGACAGTATTGATAACATCGAATGACTCCTAATTACAAGTTGTTGTAAAAAAAATAAACATTTCTCTATGGATTGTGATCGTCAACGCACCGATATGTGAATACAACCTTATTTTTACTCTATAATTTTTGGAGCATAGGCAATTTTTTGTCGTCATTGTTGAATAGTTTCTTACAATGCTGTACAGTTCTTTTTGCCTTTGACAGAGGGCCGCTAATGGTAAACATTTGTGATATTGTCTGAGTAAAATAAAAAAAAAATACCGCTGCGTTAAGAACCATAGAGCACGAATATAGTTTCGTATGGCGCCATAATTCAACCTTCGAAGATTCTGTCTCAATGGAGATTTTCAAGGCATCCGAATTTGGAATAATGATGATTGATACAAGCAGATGGTGGATTCTCGAATATACCTAGTTACTATTTTGAATTAACGAAATTAAACATTGGCAGATTAATTACAGGCTTGCTGGACTTATGGAGGATTACCTCACCGCGTATGAATTAATCCATTCCATGATTCCATTCACTCCTTAATTTCCGAGCCAGATCTCCAAAGCAAAGAGGCTAATCACATGTCAGTGCGCAAAAAAAGAATACAAATCTTATAACAACATAACATAAGGTACATTTTTTGTGTGGGCGTAACTTAACAGATCTAACACTAGGTGTCCTGGAAATATACACAGAGTCCCAACTTTGACGCTAGCTCCCTATGAGGTGCTGGCGTCGCCCGCCGCTGACGCTGACGTTGACGTGGACGTCGAAGCGGGGGCTGTGGGCTCTTGCGCCGCCTGGAAAAGAAAAACGAACATGTTACATTACAACACGCCTATAATCCCTGAATGTTTAGGCAGAGGTGTAGGTACCATAGTAGATGATAAATGATGTTTATTTTGCAAAAAGGTTTTTACAAACACTTTTACACGTATTTTTTTTTAAACTAGATGGGGCTGGTGTTTCGTACTCTGAGAAGAAACAGCCGAAACAAACTCAGAGGTTCTCTGTTAACTTGTTACTCTTTTAAAGTCCAGACATTGCTCAATTTACATGAGGACTATGCAGATTAGTGTCTGAGATGGTCTTTTGAAGAAAGAACCACACAGATTTGAGTGGACCTGTCCAGTCAGTGCAAGCATTTGTCAGTTATCGTGTAGCTGGACTTATAACTCAAGGAGCTCAACGAACATGGAATGGTACATGGGACTTACAACAAAACTAGCGAAATATGGGTTCAAATTTCGCTAGTTATGTTTTATGTAATAGGAGGCGATCCTATTGAGATCAACTGGGCACAAATACAGACTCCGTGGCAGCCACTGAGAAATTCCTAATGGAATAACCCAATAACACTTTGCACGACATGGGAATCGAAACCAGGACCGTATGCTCAGCAATCGCGCTTGAGACAAGTAGACCAACGAATGGGTAGTTACCCAGCTACGGACCAACCTAGGTAAGCAAGGCTTAACCGATCTAACCTGATCGACCCGAGTGGCTTTTATTATTCAGCCACGAGGCACGAGCAAAACTAGGATCGAGGAGGACCAATAATTCTGAGTCATCATCAGCCTATAATGTTCCCACTGCTAGGACACAGGTCTCCTCTCAATGAGAGGGAGTGGGCTTTAATTAATCCACCACGCGGGCCCAGTGCGGGTTGGTAATTTAAATTATATAGATAATTCTGAGTGCTGAACGGAAAAGCCATTCGTCTCCAACCATAGCCGAACTACCAGTCAGTAGTCAAATTCAAGGACTGATGAATGATTCTCGTCCCGAATCAATAATAAAATGGGTAGGTAATTTTTTTTTTCTTTTTTACGAAAATCGGTACGTGTGAACTACCCGTGTTTTAAACGCGGCCCGTCTGATCCTCGCCCTATGACCGTGCTTTCATACATACAAACAACAATCTCAAACGTTTATTTGATCATTTCTTAGTCCATAAACCACGATAAGGGAGTTATTCTGAAATACTGACTAACTTAAACAACCAAAAACATCAGTGTTTATTAATAACTAACTAGGTACCGTAATTTTAATTGATTATTTATATATTTTGTGGCATCCTCTTTAATTTTGACGAGGATGCAAAACAACACCTTGTATAGGCAAACCTGATCACCACTGGGCAGTAACCCACCAGGCATAAGTCATAACACACGTCTGGTCGGAGGATCCTCTATTTTCCATGGAAGGTGAAGGACTTTACCTACACCGTGTTCTTCATACTCCTACACTTCAAAGTTTTTTTCAAAACAGTTCTGGCCCTGGCTTCTGACATAATCTAAAAACTGTATCACATATTCATTTCTAATTAATCAGCCGGTTGCACATCAAGTTGCACCAGCGCTAATTAGTACATAATAAGTATCTTATTATGATAATATGTTCCATATTAGCGACCTCCCATGCACTATGGGAGGAAACATATTTTTTGTAGGGATGATGACTGGGTAAAGAAAACGAAATTCTATTTTGTCCGTCAATCAGGTAATACAAAAACATAATAATTCTTTTGTTAACTCGATAAAACAAAAAAAAAACGAATGTAAATACGTATTTTTTGTTTTATCGAGTTAACAAAAGAATACTTAGTTAAAACGCATTAAAGTTGGAGAGTGGGGGCTTACTACGTCACAACTAGGTATAAAATGTACTGAGCCGTGACGTCATGCGCCATTTCAACTCAAAATATCTCCGTAATTTTTACGATTACGTGAAAAAAGAAAAAATACGTCAAATACTTTTTAATAATCTACCCGATAAACAAATAAAAAAAAATGAGTCACCATCCCTATTAAAAACGATGAACGCAATTGCTCATTTGTTTATTTGGGATCAGTTGAAAATTAAGTACTAAGAAAGAAAAACGAAAAAATGAGGTTTCATTATCGAAAAAACCTTTTTTATTACAAGTCTACACTTTCTGAAGAACATATCAATTTCAGACATACATAAGGTCCTTTCAAAGTTATTTTACCGCTAGCCATAAACTTGGTAAACTCGATGTTTGAATTATAATTTCCCTGAAGAACAGATTTTTTTTATTACAAAAACATCAGTATAACCAACATAATAACTAACGGTAAAATAACTGTGAATGAACTGTATTGTCATTTAACAAAAAAATAAAACAGTTTAATTTGACATTTCGAAATTTAAACGGAGTTATAATGCCCGTACCACACATGAGTGTCTGTAACATGTCAGGTCCTCAACAGTGCGTGAACGAAGTGATTATTTATAACACTCTTTGAACGCGTCTTGTTGGGTTATCTTACATTCGAGATGACATTAAACCAGCCACTGTCATTAGAAAATAAAGTAATAGTGTCTAATTAGAACAAGGATGTTCTAAGATATCGCAAGAAATGAGTCTTGGTAATTGGAAAAAAGTAGCATGCATAAATTGTCAGATGGCCTGTTCATTGTGTAGATGTAGTAGATGGCCTGTTCATTGTATATAATTCTTCTCCCGCTTTCCGTGAGCTGCAGGGTAATGACGTAACACACACGCGTTTCCAATGCTATTCTTTTGACATTATAACAACGTCCATTGCGTCTTTACGCCGTCGAGCAGTCGAACTATTCAAACTTAACAAGCAATGTATTACGATCCTTCGGAATATGACAGAAAAGTAATTTGGGAATAAGATTAATCTAATAACAAAAGAATGTGCCTTACAGCTGTTCTTATGATCGATATGGATGACAGTTCGATCGTTCACCTGAGTTTAACGCATTCATGAAATTAAAAAAAAAAACCTCGTTCCGGTAGAAATATACTTGTAGAAAAAGTATGAATATTTTTTAACATCACTTATCTATAAGATAGGATCTCCGACCTTACTTTACGGTCAGTAGCTATCCTTTGCACACACACAAACAAACAAAACACACACAACTTTAATACATGTTTCCGCAGTTGCATGCAACCAAATATTATACTAGACCTGCTCAGGATTGGCCTAATTTTCGTAATTTATTATTGTAATTAATAAAATATTAAACAGTTGATAATTGTATATCGTAACAGTTGGTGTATGGGCAGATCATGATTTTTTTTTTGCATAAAAAAACACCGAACTGGAAAATAACTTTACTTTCGGAAGTCGGTGGTACTTGTTCGTTTTATTGCATTTTTTTGCCACTGTCTTAAGAAAGCCAATAAAATGTACACCTGCGCGAGCTTCCTCTACCAAATGAGAATCACGTAAATTGGAGCAGTAATCAAAAGTCAAAAGTAGGAAAAAGGAGTTAGGGTGTGTTTTATTTTCCTTAGTACTTATTCTTTATCTTATATTTTTCAAGTAATTTTTTTATAAAAACATTTTTACCATTTTCGTTCGACACCATCCATCTTAACGATAGGTTTTGATAATTCTTGGAGATTAGTAATTGTGAATGAGAACTGTAATGGCTGCTCGTGCCAGGCATAGATTTTTTTATTTTCTTTTTTATTACTTTTGACTGAAGATTTTGTGAATGAAAAATTTACGTAAATATTTGACATAACTGCCTATAAATCATATTTTATCTCCTTGACTTCATTGAATTTTGACTTATATAATTAATCTCTTATACAACTATTGTTCAATTTATTTAAATTATTTGTAATTCTAATTAAATTATTTGTTATTCTAATTTTAATGATTAATAACTCAATTTTAATGTAATGATGAACAAATTTTACAAACCATATTTGTACGCCGGAAACGGTGGAATATTATAATCGTAATACGTAGTTCACATCACAACAGCCTTGTACAATATTCTGACAAATAAATTCATTATATTCTATTCTATTCAGTCCTCCCGGGACAACATCTTGCCCACGCACTGGATTTATATTACTCTACTTAAGAGTATAAACGTTTTTCGATTCCGATAAAGTCAAATTGACAGAATTTGGCTTTTCAAATTTTTTTTATTAGTCCTTGATGTCCCACTATTGGGCAAGGGCGTTCCCCATATCTTTCAAAGTAATCTTTTCGTGCGCCACCACGACGTATTCATCGCAAGGCGCGTCCATTTTTTATAACAAAAAGAAAACGTTTAAAAGTCTCCATATAGCCAAAATAACATCAATTCAGAAATGAACCCGAAACTATTAGAGTACAAACCAAATTTTTCCAAATTTCCAGTCCCAAAAGACAGCATCTAAGGCCAAAAAACGATCTTCCACTAAAAATATATGTCAGTAGGCCAACGTCCTACGCCCGCACAATACGGACCGGATCGCACAGTTGTTTGGATAAAAAGCAATAAAAGAATTACTTGTTGCCGCCGCAACAAAGTTGCAAACCTGTCCCAACACTGGACCGGACTAGGACGAACTCTAAAACGAAACGTTAAAATATCGTAAAATTACTATTTTTGTAAGTATACTGTGTTTTTATGGAAACAGAATTTATTAATAAGTTAATTTTTTTTTTTAATGTTGATAAAAATTGCTTAAGTATGTTTTTTTAACATTTATTAAGTACAGAGTAAAAGTATTTATAAAATTAACATAGCAGACCGCGCCAATGAGACGTAACTAGTTACTAAACTCATTAAATAATAACAATAATGGGTGTGGACGTCGTTTACAAAAACCGATTTATACATCCACTTCGAAAATAGCAACCAGCAGTTTAGTTTCGACCTAAATTTTGCGACATAGTAAAGTAGCTAAACATCCATAAAATAAGGCTTAATTTACAGGAACAGAATAGAAGCAACTTTTTGTAACAAAATTGTACTAAGCATCATCATCTCTCAGCCTTTTCCCAAACTATTATCTTGGAGTTGGCTTCCAGTCTAACCGGATGCAACTGAAGTACCAGTATTTTACATGAAGCGACTGCCTATCTGACCTCCAAAATTCAATAATTGGGTAATACGATACCCCTTGGTGAGACTGGATGTCAAACTTTTAGCTTCTGAGTACTCGTAACGACGACAGCCGGGACCAACGGCTTAACGTGCTTTCCGAGACACGGAGGAAACTCGGTATGTAAAAGATCACCTAACCACGGACCTACCTTGGCAAGCACGGCTTAACCTTAAAGATAGACCCGTCCGGCTGTTATTATTTAGCCACGAGTCACAAGAAAATTGTACTAAGCATAATGAACTTTATGTCGATTGATTAATGTATAATTTAGAAACAAAACAAAAAAACATTAGTACTAACTATGAGTCATTTGTCGGAATCAAAACACACTGGTATTAGTTTATTGTATTGTTCGTCAGAAACGACAAAGCCGGCCGATAGTTACCTGCTGCAATCTATAAAACATTCAACGGCCGCGGCTGACTCTCACACGGTATCGTAATCTTGTGTCTTGGTGTCAAACGACCCAATGTAAGCGCCATGATTGTAGTTGTAACATATTTTGTTAATGTACACTTATATTATCGTTTGTCTTGACTGACTATCAACGCACAACTCACGGGTCATGCTAAAATTTGGCATACAAATAGCTATTATGGAAGCATACGCTAAAAAGGATTTTGGAAAATTGCATGTGAAATCGAGCTTGAAAGTTGGTATTAAAATCCGTCACCAGGCGTAGCTGGTGAGGATCGGCTACAAAGAAAAATGTGTGAAGGAAAACAAGCAAACATCGAGAACGTAGCTTAAAAAATTGCCAGAAAAGTCGTTTTTGCGAAACTATTTCTTTCGCTGGACGGTGTGATAGGATGAACAATTTCTTCGAACAGAAAACTAGTAGTGGGAGCTCGACACGTGTTCTCTTATTGATTCCATGGAAGGGCACTGAAAATAAATTTGTATTTTCATTTTATTGCTTACTGAGAAATTGACAAATGTCCACGAGGCAGCCCATTCCGTTTAAGACGTCATTCTTGATAGCTATTCCGTATTGCTAGAATATATCGGAATAGGTCATTTAATTTGATTAATTCGCAACATACATGAAACATTTTACTGTAACAGTTTCTGTGAAAAGGAGCCGAATAGTTTGCACATGCCATTTTTTTAAATAGTTTCTGTTTAAAATGATTGTTCTATTGGATTGTTCTAAATTCGTCTCTGAAATAAACTTAACTGTGAAAACGACTACTTTTTTTTTATTTGAGAATGTCAAACTACCCCAAGGTGTCTATTTAAAGTTTATTATTATTTATTAGTTATCCTTAGGTGGCACATAATAATTGAGAAATAAAGAAATAATTATTAATTACTTCAAACATTTGACTTAGATCAGCAGGAGCTAACTCACTAGGACCTTTTAAAGCTCTGTAGGTTTTTACAGAGAATTATATAATTTTCATTTAAAATTAAAGGTATGTGGAACTTTCCTACTGTCTACATTTAGATACTTTTTTAAATAATTTCAAATACACATAAATAGTTACTGGGTTACTGCGATGGACTAACATTATTAACAATTAATAAAACACGTAGAAATTATACTTTATTTCTGACTATGTGTCTTTCATAACATATAAAAATCACGTGTCATTGTGTTCGTAACGCTAATCTCCGAAACCACCCTATCGATTTCAATGAAATTTTGTGAATGGGCATGGTCCCAACTATGCTCCGGCTTGGATCGTTTTGGACCTAACTATGGATCCAAAAAGGTCACTGGCCGGCTAATACAAGGTTTAATTTAACTAAATCAACAATTTCATCCCCAAATTCGGGCCTGTATCAAAAATCCATATTCGGGCATGTCAGAAATACTCAAAATCGCAACACTACTCTTGGGCATCCTCGCTCGACTCACGCGCCGATTGACCGATCCACGATAAAAACTGACAACATACACATCGTGAAGTAACGTCAGTATAAAACGATAATGAGAAAACGCCATTTAATTAAGGTCTTTAAGCTTTTCGAATTCTTTTTTAATTTGAACGAGTATTCAGGTTTTAAGATTGATCTTTCTTTTGGGAATTCTGGCTATGTTGAGTAGACTGCTTGAAACTTTAATGATTACATTTTAAAAGGTCAATTAATACTGAATCCTAAGGAACAGCCACTTTAGACATTTGCAGACTAATTTGAGTCTCACTTTAATACAAAATAATCCTGCAGAGTCCAGGGTTCGACTCCCGAGTCGGGCAAAGTATTATTGGGTTTGTCCACCAGGAATTTCGCAGTAGCAGCCACGGAGACTCCGTGGCTGCTACTGCCTATTGCCATCCACTGGTCCGGTTTATGGCAATAGGCTCACCCTCTATTGGACTACATGGGACTTAAATATAATTGATGAAATAAGGTACCTAATAGTACACCCTCCTTAGTACGCCTTTGCCACTTCGGGATGTCAAGGCGTGATCTTTAAACACAGGTTTCTAAGCCTATATAGTATCTGTTTCTTATCTTGAACTATGCCGTAGCCTCAATGATCAAGCTTTTTCAGTAGGCAACACACAATAATAGACATTATAGTACAATCAACCCAATAAATAGTAAGAATCGGCGCGAAAGATGCAACTCGATCAAGATATGTATGACAAGACAATGCACTACTTACACTGCGCCATATTTATTATTATTGACCACTTAAGAATAAAATATAGACCTTCGTAAAATTACATACAATTTCGAAGATTATAATAATATTTATACTCCCCACACAATCTCTGACGCAGTTATTATCGAGAACGAAAGTGATCGCACGAAAATAACTTTAAAAGTTAAGGCGGAAACATACTTACGTGTCGTGGCGTGTCGTGACGCGCCAGAATCAAATCGGTTTCATACATTTAATATGGTTAGGGACATATTTGCATGGCGTGTCGTGTCGCATCGATGTCGAGTCGAGTCATCAAATGTCTCTTTTCGCTGATGACAGCACAGTTATCTTTGACAGCAGTGACATGAAAGACATAGAAGAACAGATTAACTCTAGCCTTACTTCTATTATTAATTGGTTGAATGCTAATAACCTTGTTATAAACCTTAATAAAACTAAAATTATGAATTTTAAATTAAGACGAATTGAAAAATCAAACTTTCAAATAAAATATAAAGAAGCTCAAGTGCTTGAAACAAATGTAACCAAGTTTCTGGGGCTCTTTATAGACAACGATATGTCATGGAGAACTCAAATAGACAGTGTTTGTGGGAAACTTAGTAAGTTTTCCTACGCTCTCTATATGCTCGGTAGAATTGTGAATATGACTGCATTACTGGCGGCTTATCACGGTTATGTCGCGTCTACTCTGCGGTATGGCCTTATATTTTGGGGTAATGCCTATAGGGTTCATGATGTACTTATAGCACAAAAAAAGTGTATTAGAGCTATATGCAAAATAAAATCTACTGAATCATGCAAGAAACATTTCAAAAATTTAAAAATTATGACAGTACCATCACTTTATGTTTATGAATCCTGTATTTTTGTCAAGAACAATATGTACTTATATAAATCTGTTAAAAGTCTGCGTCGCTCAGATAAACTGCTCACTCTGCCTACTAAAACAGAGTTTCTGTATAAAAGTGTATTTGCAATGGCACCCAGATTGTATAATAAAATTCCTAAACAAATTAAAGAGTGTAAAAACCTTAATGAATTTAAAAAAAGACTTTCACAATTATTAATCGAAAAAGTTTATTATTCTGTTAGCGAATTTCTAAATGACAAACTGTTGTAATGTTTAAATATTATTTATTATTCCTATTCGCTCATACACTTTGACTTTTACTTATATTGACATAACTCTGACATTTCATGCATGTAATTTTAATTTTGACATTATAGCTAACATTTTATGCAATGTAATTTTTTTTGATGATTTTAATAATTTAATTAACCAAATTGTATTGATTCTTCATTGAGACTATTATTTTCTTGATCTAAATTTAATTTCATGTACCTACCTAATTTATAGAAACATTTTGTATGCTTAACAGCGGAACATAGATAGTTTCTGATTGTTATATATTTTACCACCTATTTTTCACTTATGTTCACAAAATAAATGAATTTGAATTTGAATTTGAATTTGATGTATGAAACCGAATGCTTCTGGCGCGTCACGACACGCCACGACACGTAAGCGTGTTTCCGCCTTTACTCTGTCTGCATGTTAGCTGTACACGTTAACGGCTAAATGAATTTCGATTAAATTAGCAAGACGTCTAAGCCATGATATGGGTAGACATATATTACTAATATTGAATTATGATACGCAAATCAAGGTATTTTGACTAGGTTGGCGAGGTTGTCGACATGTGGGATGTGAACTCAGCGATGATTGTACCGATTCTAGTTTCTACCATTGCCTTAATTGCCAAGAGCCTTGACCAAAACCTAAGGAGGCTCTTGTTAGGCAGCTGGATCAAGGACTTGATTCAGAAAGTGGTACTCCTGGACACCGCTCGTTTTGAAGGGGCGTTCCTTTTACTGGAGGCCTGACTGCTGGTGGCTTGGACCCTGTGCCCAATACCAATGGGCTAGTATCCATACTAATATTATAAATGCGAAAGTCACTCTGTTTGTTTGTATGTTAGTTTGTTTGTTATTTGTTTGTTACCTTTTCACGGCTAAACGGCTGATCGGATCTTAATGAAATTTGGCAAGAAGATAGATTCCAACAGGGGAAGGACATAGGCTATATATCATCATGCTACGACCAATAGAAGCGGAGCAGCAGTAAAAAATGTTGCGAAAACGGGGAAAATGTGACGCAGACGAAGTTGCGTGGGACAGCTAGTTTTCTACATTTTTGAATATTTTTTTAAATAATATGTTTATTTTATATAAGAATATTTAAAAAGGTAGAAAAATGAATATACGATAAATTATAATAATTTGCGACCTACACGCGGGCAAAGACGCGTGCAAAAGTTAGTAAGCCATTATATTAACCCGTGAATGTCATAAAACTCGCCAAAGGACTGCGTCAAGACTTCAAGCAGCGCAGCGCATTTGCAGCGCAGCGCATTTGCTAATCTAGAATAATTATTACATCTAAAAAGCGTCGTGCTGTTTATGGCAAGTCATTTTGGCTAATTCGGCCAAAACATGAACTATAAGTTAAAACTCTTTTATTCTGATTATTTTCAACCTATGTATACAAGGTGTTGTTTTACATCCTCGTCAAAATTCAAGAGGTTGTCACAAAATACATAAATAATCAATTAAAATTACGGTACCTTGTTAATTATTAATAAACGCTGATTTTTTTGGTTGTTTAATTTTGTCTGTATTTCAGAATAACCCCCTTAACGTGGTTTAGGGACGAAGAAACTATCGAATAAACGTTTGTGATTGTTTGTATGTGCGGTTATAGTGCGAGAATCAGACGGGCTGCGTTTAAAACACGGGTGGTTCACACTTACCGAATTCCGTAAATAAGAAAAAACCTTACACCTTGTAATTATGTGTTTATGTTTTTATTGAAGCCTTGAATAAACGTATTCAGCAAATCAGAGACGCAAGCTGCGTGAAATGGAGTGATCCTTAATCTACTACTAGGGCACAGTCTTCGATTTCCTCTCAATTTTTCTTTAGTGTTTCTAGAGCAAATTGTGTATACCACTACAATGGGACCTAGGTACCCAATATTATTTGGGTGCATTCAATCGCAAACTAAGGACAGTAATCACTTATACAACACCTAAGTCATTTGATTCTTGAGCTTGTAATAATCGCTTACTTCATAGGCACTATACCACCTTTTTTAAGGGTTCCGTACCCAAAGGGAGACTGAGACTTTGCTGTCCGTCCGTCCGTCCGTCAGTCTATGACCAGGCTGTATCTCATGAACGGTGATAGTTAGCCAGTTGAAATTTCTACAGATTATGTATTTCTGTGGCCGCTATAACAACAAATACTAAACACAATAAAATAAATATTTAAGGAGCCTCCCATACACAAAAAAGTTTTTTTGCTCGTTTTTACAAATAATGGTAGGGAACCCTTCGTGCGCGAGTCGGACCCGCACTTGGCCGGTTTTTTTTATACCCAGCTAAGAAATTACGTAGAAATTATTCTATTTGATCATCACTTGTCTGTTTTTATTGAGTTTTTATTATAGCGTTGAGGTGTTCCATCATCATTTATTAGCCATTGCTTATGCTAACGTAAGCTAAAAGTCTTTTATCGGGGACTTCTTTTATCATTAGTGTAACTTCACCTGTCTGTCATAATTCTAAATATAAGGGGGAGATTCTAGTCTAATTGGGGGTCTAAAATAGCCACTTTAGCAGGATAATAATATAATTAGAAGTTAAGAGCGTTTACACCTTACGGTATTTCATACAAACTTAAGTCCTTATTTTCCGAAATTACTGAACCGATTTTAATGTAACTTAATACCCATAAGCAGGATACGTAGGTCAGAAAGTTACTCCACTTCACTTCCCCATAAAATCAAACAAATGGGGTCCAGCACGTCGACGGAAGAATCGTCAAACTGACACATTGTCATTGTTTATCTGTCATTATGTCGATTCTTACGTAGACAAATCTCGTTTCTACAGTGGTCATACTACGCGTGCAGACAAGCCTGAATCATCGTCGACCGCATCGAGGTTTTCATAAGCAATCCCTTTCAGTTGTATTATAGCGAGGTAAATTACGAGGGAAAATATTGTCATATTTCTACCCCATTAACATAACCCTATGGAACTGCCTATCTGCCTACAATTATGTCTCTAATACGGGGTACGAAACCGTTCGAGGGTGCACCCTAGCTTGTGGGCGGTAAACAATAATTACCTATTTTAATATGTACCTACATTTTGCGGAAATTGCGTCGTATGTTGTATCGTTTACTATAATCGATACTTCAATAGTTAGAATACCAGACACGATAGGGTACTGTTGTAGGTAAGTAGGTACCTTATACAGGGTGTAAATCACCTCATCACGAAGCCGTCAACCAAGCATTCTGTACATGAAACTAAGTAACTTTACGCAAAAAATATTGCTGGGAAACCACTTTTTTTTGGGGGGTGTTAAATCATGTTTTGTGGTAGAACTCAATGTAACCCACTCAAAATATTGTGATGATGGACGGTTTGAATAGTAAGGGGGTCGTGGAGGTGTTTAAAGTAAAAATCTTACATTAAAAACTTTATTTACATTAAAAACTTTTTTTTTATTTAAAAAAATACTTGTCAAAAAGTTGGAACTTTGACCCCTAATATCTCCGTAACTAGAAGGTTCCCAGGTATGGTGTAGAACAAAAAAATTATCGCAATGACAGGGAGAACCAGTGCCTTTCGGCTTCATTAAGAGGTGTTTTACACCCTTTATGTTGGAATATGTTTTCAAAGCGTATTTGTTTTTTTTTATCAATTCTTACTGTTGGCCTTTTTCCAACCACGGTGGCGTCGGCTTCCAGTACAGAGTGTAACGGAGAGGGTATAATTATATACATACTTTTAAGTGTGTGCTACAGACGGTCAAACTGAACATGTTTCTCCATCGGACAAACATCGTCCACAACATAGCGAAAACATTATCTGCTGCTGCCCCATACAAAATTTCAATATCTGCTATTCAACCCAAATGTATGGGGCAGCTGATATTTGTTTCGCTATTACGATGTTTGTCTGATGGACAAACATGTTCTGTTTGATGGTCTGAAGCACACCCTTAAGTATGTGTATACCCTTTTCGTTACAACCTGTATAACCGGATGTAGCTATGCAGGGTGGAACGGTCATCGACATACAAACCACGTTTTCAGAACATCATAAATAGCCCCCACCCGATAGAAATATTTTCATCGCTTATTCAAAATATCTGATGTGCTGAAGAGCAATATCTACACCTACTCGGTCATAATGCAAGCAGGGACGGTTACCGTTACCAAAATAATACTGGTAAAATTACCAAAACAGTAACGTTGTGCTACGTTAAATATTAACTTTAAAAAAAAAACCCCGACACAAAAAACCTCTAAAAAACCAAAAATAAAATAATCCAAGCGTCTCAGCGTCGCACGGTGGAAAATAAAGGTCTGTTTCTGATTAAAAATCAATAACTTTTTTATTTCTGAATATTATGTTCTAAAATTTTGCACAGATATAGAATAGTGTATATGGCTTCAAATCTAATATAATTTATTATGATTGAATGTAAAACCTTACATGAAAAAAATAAAACAAATTCAAAATTATAAAAAATGTCCAATATTTATTTTTTAACAATGTATACTATTATTTTAATGTTTACGAAAACCTAATATCATATAGTACATCAAAATACATATCAATTTAAATAATTTTTTTTTTTTTTTTTTATATTTATGATTAAAATCGGTTTTAATCGTAATATTTCATAAAATGTTTTTTATGATTAGTTAATTATCTTTACTAAATATTAGGTATGTTAATTATACTTGAAGAACTTCGGGATCTAAAATTAATTCGTTTACTTTCAAAAGATCTAAGGTGTCTTCGTCAGGTTCCTTCACGTTTTTAGTGCGGTTTTCTAATGCTGTTCAGACTCTTCTGGCAGTTTCTGTTTGTACTGACTTTGACCAGATGAGCCATCACAGCCCCATTTGCTGTATAGAAGTAAGTTATTCAATCCATTTTTATACACTGAATCTATTTTCAATATCCTAGCTGCAGTGTGATCTAATAAATCTTGAAGTCTTACTATTTTTGCACTTGTATCTGTAATTTCTATAGCTGAAGATGGTGGATAGCAAGTAATTTTAGCTTCTTGCACTTTGAAATATGGTGGAAACACAAAACATTTTCGTTCATTCGTTACATTTCTCAAGTACAAATATTGTGCTTTTGTTAAATCCAAGTCAATAAACACGCTCAATGCTTCTTCATCCGTTAAAATTTTTGTCTGCCTTGCATCTTCTATGAGACTCGAGAATAAGGTCTTATTTTCACTGTCAGCAAAACTTAATGTTTCCACAAGATTAGCTTCTGTTCTTTCTCCTATTGAACGTAACCCTTGAAGATATGCATTATAGACGTGTTCAAATCCATATTCATTAAGTAACATTAGATTTTTTCTTCTCTTACTGGATTCTGACAAGTCTGGGTAAGATACGCACGGTCTCCCACGTTTTCCAGAAGAAGTAGATGGTGTGGAGACGGTTGTAACGTCTTCAGAGTTCGGTAAATTTACTGAATATTCTGATTCCAACCAGTTACTGTTTTTCATTAAAAATAAATCCTTTTTCCGTGAAGCTTCTGTCCAACGTTTATTAAAAGTGGGAATAATATGTCTTTGAAAATCACTGAGGATGAAACATAAGTTGTCTTCAGATACATGATAATTTTCTTTTAAAACGGTTGATAATGCCTCCAACGATTTTCCTCCTTCGATATACGAAAGTATTATTTCACGTTTAGAACACTTGAAAGTAGACATTTTGAAGAGTTAACAAAACACGTAATTATATTGTATTGGTAACAATTACACTTCTTCTTCTTCTAATTCACCACTATTCTGTTATTTAAAATGAAATGAAACCACTGTTTATATACTATATGAAATATGAGGGTAGTGTGCATCTTGTTGATTAATATTTTCACACGCAATATGAGTGCAAAAAAGATAAGACATCCTAATATCAATGATAAATTACAAAACTTACCGCAAACTATTGATGTAAACAGGAACATTTCAAACCGCAATAGATAGCGAGCGGTTTTCTGTTCCCTGACTTTTATCACATTTTTACAAATAACTCCGAAAATCGCAAATATTCGCAACTTTTTTTTATTTGATCATGTTTATGGATAGCTAGGCTACAAATCAACATTAAATGTAAAGCATGGGTAAACATGGGTAACTGTCAAAAGTCTCGATGAACTTTAAATAAACTTTTTTTTTACCATTATTTATTTTGCAATTATTTTAAGGTAAACTTTAATATAATATTGAATACATAATAGGTGTTTCATATTCTTCAAAAGACGAGGTTTCCAGAAATATATAATACATTATACCTTTTCCTGTAACGTATAATGATAAAATCAATTTGAAAGTGGTGAAGTGAACGGGCTTAAGATGGACGTCCGTCAAAACTATAAAGTTTGTAGAGTTGTAAAAAAAACATTTCAAATAATATGTATAATTTTTTGATATTATATTCTAGTTTGGTCCTTAAACTATTGAGTAAAATAAATAAAATATGCCAGTAGCGACATTGACAAAACCCATTTTTAATCAGCAGTTGTTCTACGATTTTCCATAGTGCGTCGGGGGACCGCTAAGTAGACCGCTTAGTACAAGCACAAAATAAAGCGGACCCCCGACGCCGGGGGTTTTTTAAATTTACTTTATTTTTATTTCATGCTTTTTAAACTTATATTATTTTATCTAAGCCTTGACTGTCCCAATCTTGGGCATAGTTCTCCCCATTGCTTCCACTTTTCTCGGTGTTGCGCGTCTTCTCGCCAATAAACGAAACAGCAAAATAAAAAAAAAACATTTTTGGGGTGGTGGGGGGGGGGGGGTGCAACCACCCCTTTGGCGATGCCCATGTTGACAAGTGACAAGATTTCAAATTTCGAATCGACCAGACCTGTGGAAGTTGTTCCCTTCAACTAGAAAAGACATGATTACCATCAAACGACTGAGTAGATTTTTTCGAAACATAGCTAAGAACACTCTCGATTAAATCACCTTTCTAACGAAACCAATTTTATCAAAATCGAGCTACGATGCCACAGACAGACACACAGATACACAGATACACAGATACACAGATACACAGACACACAGATACACACGTCAAACTTATAACACCCCTCTTTTTTGGTCGGGGGTTAAAAATAACGATAAGTCATAGAATTTCAGGTACTTAAATAGCGTTACTTACAGTGTTGATTCGCTAAAAACTGCCAGTAAATCAACCAACGTCGACGTTGTTAGGGTCAGCTCACACCGAGACGCGACGCGACGCGACGTTGCGCGCATCTTGAGAATTCAGAATACGTTACGCAACGTATTCTGAATTCTCACAACGCAATGTGTATCTTTTCGTGTAGAAAATAAAGTTATATTTTGAATCGCTCTTTTAAAGTGTGCGCGCAGCGTCGCGTCGCGTCGCGTCTCGGTGTGAGCTGACCCTTAGAAAGAGATAGGAGTATACATTACCGAAATGCTAACTTCTACTGATCATAATACATAACGATAATAAACGATAATAACGTTGTACAAAAAATAGGGTTAATTCGATCCCTGAATGCAGGTTTAGAAAGATGCACCAAAAATGTGGTATCCGCTTGCGCGTCAGTGTCGTTTTCAAACTGTATATATCAGTTCTTATTTAACATAGATAGTCTATCTATCTGACCTCCTTAACCCAGAAATTGATTCTGCGCAATTCCTCTCCTGAACGGACCGTCTAAATAAAAAGTCAAACCGATCATTGGTTATTCTTACACCTTACAAAATTATAAACCTGCGGGTATGATAATTAGAAGATTTAATAGGTATCCCCTATTAAATCCTCTGTACAAGAAATGTAGCCCTTACAAAAAAGAACTCTGTTGGCTACACCATCATCTGCCTAGCCTTCTACCCTCCTAACTTGATTGGAGTCGGCTTCTGGCCTTACCAGAAGCAGCTGAATACCAGTATTTTACATGGAGCGACTGCCTATTTCACCCCGCAACCCTGATAGTACCTATGGGTAATACGGTACCCCTTGGTAAGACTAGTTGTCAGACTTTCGCCACACTGACTATCTGTAACGACTGTCAAAGATCTACAAATGACCAACAACGTAGTTAAAGTGCTTTCTGACGCACGGAGGAAATTCAGTACCTATTATTGTATTTAATGATGGTCACCCATCCACAGACCGACCTTAGCAAACACCATGATAAAATGTACGTACCTAACATCATGAACTTACACAAGTGAACCATAACCCTGCATTAGTTATAATTTATGACGGTCCTCTCGAACAGCGACGTAAGTGCGCAAGTTTTAACGCCGCTCTCTTTATGGCTCAGATACGCCATTATTGCTATTCAATGGAAAACATTATGAAGATATTGGGTACTTTGACATTCATTTTCATGGCGTGGTTTATGATATTTGAGTGTGGACGTGACGAGATGAACATAATAGCTCTCGGAAAAGAGTTTGTGAAAAGTATAGGAATCTATGATTTAAGAAAGAATCACTTACTGACAAACAATTGAAACAATGCAAGTTTCTTAAACTGCGGGGCCTAAGAGGCATGAAATGTCCAAGAGTATTAAAGATGGATTTTTACAATCAATTTCCAAAATTATCCATAACCAAACTTAAATTAATAGTAAAAATAGGAAAGAAGAGAAGCTTTAGAGGCCGTCAAAAAAAATCGTACACATCGCTGTCAACGGGAGTCGCCAGAAGGCTGGCAGCATTGCCACGTTGGATGGCAATGCTGCAATTTAAAAATATGGAACCAAAGTTCCAGACAGAGCCACTGGGGTAGGATTTGTCTTTAAGATAACATAATAAGTAAGAAACAAACAAAAAACAGGTAGGCTAAACAAAACAGATCATTCTCATAGGAGTCTTATTCGATCTGAACCAACAAGAATAAAAACAAACGGGATTGAGTAAAATATTTATACGTGTTCCGTAAAACCTTTTCCTTAAATACGTTTTTAAAATAAACCCTTGCCTAGGCTCATCAACATCATTCTCTTGCCCTTGTCCCAAATTTATTTGGGGTTGGCGCAGCATGTCTTCTTCTTCCATACTTCCATGGAGTTTCTTGCCCATTCTTCTCCATAGAGCTCTACGCTACGGAATGGGCAACTACAGTACTTTCACAAGTTATTATGCCTTGTGACTGGGACTGTAGCTACGCGTTTTTTGTTGTTGTTTGTATTTTGACTTTCAAAAGTGCCTGTAATGGTCTAATTGAAATAAATGCTTTGAGTTTGAGTTTATACTTCTCTATTACTCGTTATATCCGCAGTCACCTCCTTTCTCCCCATATCATTCTTCACACAGTCCATCCATCGTTTCTTTGGTCTTCATAAACTCTTACAGCCATCTACATTCATACTCAACATTTTCCTCACTGCATTTTCCCTTAACCCTTTCATAGGCTACTGTTATACAACACCTATACTTAATATAATAAAGCTAAAGAGTTTTTTGATTGTTTGGTTGAAAGCACTAATCTCGCGAACTACTAGATTGAATTGAAATTTTGCTTTTAGTGTTGGTTCATTAATCGAGGAAGGTTATATTTAGAATATCATGCTAAGACCGATAGGAGCGGAGCATCAATGAAAAATGTTGCAAAAACGGGGTAAATGTGACCAAGACGAAGTTGCTCGGGTCAGCCAGTAAACTGTAAGAGGCGGAGTACATGATGGATCAATCTAAGACCACAAGAAACGGTAAAAAGAGTTAATTTTCTATGTCATCCTAGAAGCAGAAGATCTACCTACCATTTAATAAATAATACAATCCATACATATCATATACAGGATATAGCGGAAAGGGTACTCGTATACATACTTAAGGGTATAGGGTATATACATACTTAAGGGTTTGGTACAGACCATCAAACTGAACATGTTTCTCCATCGGACAAACATCGTACCTAATAGCGAAAAAAATATCTGCTGCCACATACATTTAGGTCGAATAGGTATTAAAATTTTGTATGTGGCAGCAGATAATTTTTTCGCTATTACGATGTTTATCCGATGGAGAAACATGTGCAGTTTGATGGTCTGTAGCACACCTTTAAGTATGTATATACCCTTTCCGTTACATCCTGTATAGCTGTTATTATATAGCTCGTGGCTAAATAATAACAGCCGCACACGTCTATCTTTAAGGTAAAGCCGTGCTTGCCGAGATTGGTCCGTGGATGGGTGACCATCATTACATACCGAATTTCCTCCGGGCCTCAGAAACGACGTTAAGCCGTTGGTCCCGGCTGTCATTTGTAGATCTTTGACAGTCGTTACGAGTAGTCAGAAGCCAAAAGTCTGACGTCCAGTCTTACCAAAAGATATCGTATTACCCCGTTACTGGGTTGTGGAGGTCAGCTAGGCAGTCGCTTGATGTAAAATACTGGTACTCAGCTGCATTAGGTTAGACTGGAAGCCGACCCCAAGACAGTTTGGGAAAACGCTAGGTAGTTGACGACCATACATCTCATATATCAATATCAAACACAGCTATAATTTCCGCGATAACCGCAATAATTAAAGAGTAACCGGCGATAATAACGTTCAGGTAACACTAAACTTAAACCGAAGTAGTTCACAAGATACCATTGTTTTACAATGTTCATAATAATTTTACAATAACATGCAATGTGTGTTTCCACCGTTTTCTCCGACTGTCCAAAGTTATTAGACGATGTTTCAAATATAACAGCATATGTTTAATAATATTAGTGACCGTAGATCGTCGATTTACATTAAACTGCGCAAATGTTTGAGTGGGAGTGTAAACATGGCGGGAATTGACCGAATGTTTATATCTTGCATGATCTTGTTCTCTACAAAATGACGAGGTTTCTCATTATTATGTAAGAGAGATGTTGTTTTAAATAACTTGTAGTCATATTGGAGAGTTAAAAGAACGTTGGATCATCATCATCAGCCTATAATGTTCCCACTGCTGGGACAGACCTCCTCTGTATGAGAGGGAGTGGGCTGTAATCCACCACGCGGGCCCAGTGCGGGTCGGTAAATGTCACATGTCTTCGAATTTTTAGTTCTAGGACATGGCGGTTTCGTCACGTTGTTTTCCTTCACCGTGTTTGTGGGCAGCGGTGATGAAATAAATTACACAAAGTAATGCGCCTGCCTGGGTTCGAACCCACGGCTTACTGCTCGTAAGTCGGGGCTACCACCACTGGGCAACCGCTGCTCTCAATTAATTAACGTTGGATAAAATCTATTTATTCTTAACATATTTAGACATGTTAGTCTATACAGACCCTTTTCTGAATTGTGTTGAAAAAACAATATGGCGGCGTTAGTCTTAATGACGGCCTCGCGTGAAAAGATCCCTGTAAGTACATATCACTTTTCTTACAACTTATTAGATGGATCTCTCACATAACATCACGCCTGTAAACGCCGAAGGGTTAGGCAGAAGTGTACCTAATAGTATACCCAAATTTCGCCAGTTATTTCAGTCCCATATAATGGGGGCGAGCCTATTGCCAATAACCGGGCATAAATCCAGACTCCATGGCTGCTACTGTGAAATTCTTGATGGGAAGGACCAACAACACATTGCCCAACCTGGAAACCAAACCCAGGATCTCATACTCAGCAGTCGAGATTGCGGTACCTAGACCAACGCGGCATTCGACAGTTGCAGCGAGGTATGCAATATGCATAAAATACAAAGTGTTGTTTTGCATACTCGTCAAATTCAAGGAGGTAACTAAGCTAATGATTTTCGTTCCGAATCAATAATAAAATGGGTAGGTAATATATTTTTTATATTTTATTTACAGAAATCGGTAAGTGTGAACCACACGTGTTTTAAACGCGGGCCATCTGATTCTCGCCCTATGACCGCGCTTCCATAAATACAAACAACCTCAAACGTTTTTTGATAATTTCTTATTCCTTAGACCATGTTAAGTTAAGGGGGTTATTCTGAAATACTGACACACATAAACAACCAAAAAAATCTGCGTAATAATAATGCACTAGGTACCGTAATTTATATTGATTATTTATGTATTGTGTGACAACCTCCTGAATTTTGGCGAGGATGCAAAACAACACCTTGCATATGGTAGGTATAGCAATTGTGCGGGCATGTGGACGGTGAGTAATGGGCTAGCTCACCGTCCGTCCGTCTTATGACGACAGGCCGTGTCGTGGCGCGTTCGTGCTCCACGCGCGCCTCATGGAGATGTCAGCAAATCGGAAGGGATCCGAGAGGTACGATGCCTGCCAGGGCTGCGGGTCTGTTCGAAAGAGATACCGTGGCCCTGGAACACAAGGGCTAAGAAGGAACATGGATGGGTTTTAGTCAGTACAAGTCTGACACTCCCTTCCGCTCCGCCCGGAGCGGGAGGAGTCATTTGATGATTTACCATCCAAAAAAAAATTACAAGGGTATAGCAATTGTTGTATTGTTTTTTTTTATAATTACCTTAAAGGAAGATACAGCTGCCTTTCGCTGTTTAGTCACTTTTAACGACATAAACAGCTGAGAAAGAGAAACAAGATTTTGCAAAAAACAACGCAACAAAAGTTTCAGTACATTTTTATGAAACGTTTTAAACCAAGATCCTTATCGCGTTATCGGACTAACAACCCAATCGAAATCCATAACGAAGCCGTTTAAAATAAATACAACATTAAATATTAAAACTAATTTAAATATAAAACGCAGGCCGAAAGCCGAAAAGCCATCAATGTAACATTCCCAGAATCGTTTTACATTGAATGTCATTTAAGAAATATAAGTTTTACGAGTCAAAATGACCTAAATTATAATTTTGTAGAATTTAACGATCGTCCAGTGTGCATTATCTCTCTCGTTTTCAAAAACATTCGGAACTGAGTTTTATAGTTTTATCTTTGTATTGTTATTTTTAAGGTCTTTATGATAAAAATGAAATGAAAATGTTTGCTGTTTTACGAACCAATTTTGGACTTTTTGTTTTTGTCGGTCAGCCAAAATCTTTCGGTCTTAGTAATTCACAGGATCTTCTGTGTTACAACTACAGTCATTTCGCAGTTAATATCAGAGGTAAACAATAAGATAAGTAGTGCCTTTAGTTTCGTAATTCGCAGGATCATCAATGATTTCAAATCAAATTAAATAATTTCTTTAGGTGCTCCTCTATATTTTTGTAAACTGAACGGTACATGCCTTCCAAGGAACTTTCTATCAATACAATGCTGATCATATACAAGCCTCTTTTGTGCTAAAAACGAACTCGTCTGGGATAACATAACATCACGCCAGTATAATCCCCGAACGGTTAAGCAGAAGTGTACTAAATAGTACTCCCACATTTCGCAAGTTATGTTTAAGTCTCAAGTAATAGGGGGCGAGCCTAATTCCATCAACCGGGCACAAAACCAGGCTCCCTGGCTGCTACTGAGAAATTCCTGATAGAAAAACCCAATACCACTTTGCTCGACCCGGGAATCGAACACGGGACTTCATGCTGAGCAGTTGCTCTTGCAACCACTCGACCAACGAGGCAGTCGCCTGCGATAGTGACAATTATTATTACCATAGAGCATTTTACTATTGCAAATTTGCAAATTTAATAAGTCCCACGATAATTATCACCAGCGTGTCATCAGACTGAAGCTCAACCTGCCAACACCGACACGCACTTGTCCTCTATTATTACGAGTACCCCTGCCCATATAATCGCCATAATTTAATTAAAAACAAAATTACAACTAACTTCAACTTTTTAAATGATAAAACCTCCTTCCAACATCGTTATTCATGCGAGTGCCAATCACAACACATAGCGCCGTAAAACGTGATATAAACGCAGTAAAAACGAAGTATAAACCACTTTAAATTAATACAAGACGAGTATAAATAACTAGTTCACTAAAGAGGATCACCAGATTCAGTTGAAATTTAATTTAGTAAGATTATAAACGGCATAGTTTAATCATGGTAACGTTGGTATTGCCAAGTTATACGAAGTCCCATAAAACGGGCTATAAACGCTGCATCCACTTATTTTTACTGCCAGCTACCAGTGTTGCCAGGAATAGGTTTTGCAGAAGTCCTTGTTGGTTTTTCAGAACGCCATCTGGTTTCTAGAAAGATTTTAATTTGTAAATGAGGGAAATTAATCTTTTGAACGCCATTGTCACATATACGTGACATTCAAACGCGTGCCCTGTACACCAACGATACAAATAATGTGACAAAAAATGTAGTGCACTATAACGCGAAATAAGCAATTTAAATCATTACTTTTGTGTGTGTTTATTTAAATACCTTTAAAAAAATGTGATCTATAATCCATACTAATATTATAAATGCGAATGTCACTCTGTTTGTTTGTATGTTTGTTTGTTTGTTACCTTTTCACGGCTAAACGGCTGATCGGATCTTAATGAAATTTGGCAAGATGATAGATTTCAACCTGGAGCAGGACATAGGCTATATATCATCACGCTACGACCAATAGGAGCGGATCAGCAATGAAAAATGTTGCGAAAACGGGGAAATGGTATGTCTTATTTTTTTTTGTAAGTATTTGCTATGAATTACTCACAAGCTGAAGTATTGACTGTGAGACAGCTATTTGTGCTTCGTGCTGTCTTACGGAAGCACTCTATGCTACGCCTAGACTCTTCTAAGCTAAAAAGACGCAAAGGCTTTCCCGTATGCGATACAGTAAAATGCCGCTCTTAGTTTGCCAGCCGGCAGTTCACGGCAACCAGCTCGCGACTGTATAATAAAATAAATAAGAACATTTCTTTCTACGCTCTGACTAAACACGAAGTCAAAATTAAACTCACCAAATGGTTGCAGAAGTTAACGTATGATGAAACTGAAAATCTTATTAAAACTATATCCTAACTAGCTTGTAAGTACTGTATTCTGTAGTATATTCTATGTTATTTTGTAACTTGCATGACTGTCAATATCAATGTCAATTTCATTAGTGTGCCAATCATTTACATGAACGTTGGCTCCTAAAACACAGGCTTCTGGCCTAGTTTAGGAGGCAGAAGTTCGCATTTTAATATGTCTTCGCTGTACAACTTATTCACTGTGTGTTATGTAAGTTTACTTTTTTTTTTCTTTGTGTACAAATAAATAAATTTATTATTATTATAATTTGTGGCTTGGCGTGGAGGGCACGCGCGTGCGTTTATGGTCTAAGGTTCAAAACGTTAATGGAAACTGTCGTAGAATAAGTTTTTCGAGTTGTTAGGGATTGTTTTTTTAGTTAATTTATTTGTTGGGTTAAACTTGTTAAGAGTTGATTGCTGATCTACCTATGTAGGTTGTACTAAAACATAATGTGACTTTTTTTAATTGATGCAATTTTCTCTAATTATTATTCAGTCATTAAAATAAACTTTAGAATATTGCACTCCACAAACGAAATATATCTAATTTTAAATATTAATCTAATTTTAATATATAATATATTTATTTAATTTTAAAAACTAACATCGTTTTTTTATGCTCACGTAATTTTTTGAACAATCGAGTGGAATATTATTTTCGAACCTGGCAACACTGATCGGACTCCCGATATTTCTCCGAAAAGCTGGCTATTATAGCTCTATATGCAGAAACATTAATGTTGCGGCTTACTGCCGGAGGATTCCATGGCATGTTTATAATAAACATTGTTTTGTACAAACTTTCCAAAACGAACCATTTGCTTACAAAACTTTTGTATCTGAATATTGTTATAACATTTTTATAGACGAAACAAGCAAAAGTCGTAATAAAAAAATGCCGGCCAAGTGCTAGTTGGACTCGCGCACGAAGGGTTCCGTACCATTTTTGAGCCCCTTTATTCTGTTTTTAGTATTTGTTGTTATAGCATCAACAGAAATACATTATCTGTAGAAATTTCAACTGGCTACCTATCACGGTTCATGAGATACAGCCTGGTGACAGACGGACGGACGGACGGACAGCGAAGTCTCAGTAATAGGGTCCCGTTTGACCCTTAGGGTACGGAACCCTCCCATCGGCGTCGAGTCGACGCTGAAGTACCTAGGGCTTGTCCTCGACAGCCGGTGGAACTTCGTGGAGCACTTGCGACGTTTGGCCCCCAAACTGGAACGGGCAGGGGCTGCGTTCAAGCGGCTCTTGCCCAATCTGGGGGTCCAAACGCTTCCTGCCGGAGGCTCTACGCGGGGGTCGTGCGGTCCATGGCCCTTTACGTGGCCCCCGTGTGGGCGCGTTCTTTGAGGCGGCGAGCCGCCCATTACCTGAACGCGCCCCAGAAGGTGGTAGCCGTAAGGCTGGTCCGGGGGTACCGCACGATCTCCGGCGAGGCGGCGAGCCTCTTGGCTGGATTGCAGCCATGGGATCTGGAGGCGCTAGTCCTCGCGCGCTGGCACGAATGGCGCGCCGAGACACTACGCTGGGGGGAAACTCCGCTGCCGCGGCCCCCCGCCCACTGTAGGCGCGGGCCTGTGGACGGTGAGTAATGGGCTAGCTCACCGTCCGTCCGTCTTTCGACAGTAATGGGCTAGCTCACCGTCCGTCCGTCTTATGACGACAGGCCACCTCAAGGACGCGCGCCTCAAGGAGATGTCAGCAAATCGGAAGGGGTCCGAGAGGGCCGATGCCTGCCAGGGTTGCGGGTTGTTCGAAAGAGAAACCAAAGGGCTAAGAAGGAACATGGATGGGTTTTAGTCAGTACAAGTCTGACACTCCCTCCCACTCCGCCCAGAGCGGGAGAAGTCATTTGATGACATCCCATCCTTAAAAAAAAAAAAAGGGTACGGAACCCTAAAAATGGTAATTTCAGTTAGGATTAAAACTGGACTAGGACAAATTCGAAGTAATAGAGTTACCTAAGCCTTAGTTCTTGAACTAACAGAAACGAAAAAATAGACGAATAAGCTTTGCTTCATACTATCAGATAAAATTTATAATCTCAATAAAAACTGACTCTATTCCAATTTATTTGGGATCGGCGCAGAATGTCTTCTACTTCCATACCACATACTATTACTCTTCATCTCAAGAGACACCTCCTTTCTTGCCATATTGCTTCACACAGTCCATCCATCGTTTCTATGGTCTTTCTCTAAACCCAATAAAAATCGTTATCAATTTACTAGAGATCTTCACCGTCTTCATCACTCATCTACTGATACTGCTAGCCTGCGTCATCCCACTGCTGGGCAAAGGCCTCTTCCCATGACTTCCAATTATCTCGATCCAGGGCCAATGTGGACCACTGGCTGCTGGTCCTGTCCAGCTCGTCCCGCCATCTTTTACGAGGTCTACCGCGACGCCTTCTGGCTGTGTCAGGGTTCCAGAAAGTGGTTATTTTGGCCCACAGATCATTGGGCATGCGGCAGACGTGGCCTGTCCAGTCCCACTTCAGCTTAGCGGCTTTTTGAGCAACATCAGTAATTTGTGTTTTGGAGCGCAGTGTCGTATTGCGTACCCGGTCGGTTAGTTTGACGCCTAGAATGCTGCGCTCCTTGGCACGTTGGCAGACCTTGAGTTTGGACTTTTGAATATTTGTCAAAGACCAAGTCTGGGATCCATAGGTCAAAATGGGAAGAATGCACATGTCCATGATTGTGCGCTTTAGCGACAAAGGAAGGTTTCCCTTCATAAGCTCCTTCATGGACCAGTAGCTCTTCCAGGCATTTTCGGTTCGTCTTGTGACTTCCTTGTCTTGACTCACTCATCTATCACTCATCTAGACAGTGCAAAACCCTACGCGATTAGGACTTAGGACAAAGTCGCGCGATTAGGCAGGCTTTCATTTACTTTGTAACATGTCAATGCTAGATTATATTTCGAGTTCTGTCTAACTTATTCTTGGACATGTTAGAGCAAAAAGCTTTAGACCTACGGATTTAAAAGTTTCACTTAGGCTCGACTCTGAGACAACACTACCGAGGTACAACTTGGCCCCAAATACCGACACGGAAGGGGGTCAAGTTGCTGGAGACCCTGTGATAATTTATGACCTATCGGCCCAGGGACCACTCGACCCCTACCGAACTCTTGAGAACTCACGACCTACAATAATGCTTTCTTGAGGACAAATTTTTAATTTCTACAACCTTTAACAATTATTATTTATTTATTTAACACTTCAAGTAGGTACATTGTACAGAGGCTGACTTAATGCCATAGGCATTTTCTACCAGTCAACCTTTGGGTGATGTAGAGACAAACACACAGTGGTAAGTACTTTAAAAAAAATAAAAAATAATAAGACATACTAAAAAGATATATAAAATACTATAAGTTTATAACAAAATACTATAAATATATATCAATATATAAATTATAAAATAAAAGGACAAACAATTGCGATTATATACACAATTTCCTCCGTGCCTCGGAAAGCACGTTAAGCCGTTGGTCCCAGCTGTCATTTGTAGATCTTTGACAGTCGTTACACGTAGTCAGTCACTGACAACCACTCTTACCAAGGGGTACCGTATTACAGTACTAACTGGGTTTTGGAGGTCAGATAGGCAGTCGCTCCACGTAAAATACTGGTATTCAGCTGCATCCGGTTAGATTGGAAGCAAACCCCAAAAAGTTGGGAAAGGCTAGGCAGATGAGATGATGAAGATTTAAACATTCTGCTTTAACCGAAGAATTAACCAGATTTAATGATAGTTAAGAAATGTCGAGTGAATAGTTAAAGATTTATTGACATGCGTATCATACAGTATGAAGTCAGTTACGCGCGACTAAGTCCATAATTTACGAGCATCGGCGGACAGTATCTAAATTAATATCTAAGTCAGTTTTACGATCGATGAGTAGTTTGTGTACATAAATTGTTATATCAGTAGATGTTTGCAAGTTCGTTAAGATGTGGTGACAATAGTTAAAGTGGAAAAGTGCAGCTGAAATTTTTTCGGAAGAGAATGAGTGTGAACTTTCATCACGATGGAATAAGAAGAAGTTGATCAAATCCAAATGGTTCGTTAAATTTGTCTTTAAAATCCAACATCAAGCCAGCTAGCCTGGAAGGATCCTATTTCCTTGATAGTAAATTATTTTCAATTAATCATAGTTTGGTTTATTGGGCCTGTTTTATCATCATCATCATCATCATCAGCCTATATTGTTCCCACTGCTGGGACGCAGGCCTCCTCTCTATGAGAGGGAATGGGCTGTAATCCACCACGCGGGCCCAGTGCGGGTTGGTAGATGTCACATGTCTTCGAATTTTTAGTTCTAGGACATGCCGGTTTCCTCACGATGTTTTCCTTCACCGTTTTGAGAGCAGCGGTGATGAAATAAATTACACAAAGTAATGCGCCTGCCTGGGTTCGAACCCACGGCTTACTGCTCGTAAGTCGGGGCTGCCACCACTGAGCCACCGCTGCTCTTCAGGTTGTTTTATATTCCGTTTAATCTGTATAGTAAAAATTGCAGCCAATCTCTATTTGTAACAGTTTCAGATTTTATTCATGAGGGGATGAAATAATTTTATAAAAACCCATTTTATTTTCCCCTCTCATCGAAACCAAGACATCAGCAAGATTAACAGGTTTAACGAAGCATATTATTAAAGTAAAACTTTTATTACATCGTCTCAAACTTTTTCGTCTGTGTGTTGCATGTCGCGTGACGCTCGGCCGCGGAGTAGGGATATAGTACACTTTATCCCTACTCCACGTTTTATACGTTTTATACCCTTAATGGAATATTATTCCAAAAATTTTTAGTTAAATGTCTATTGTGTGAAAAAAAGTTTCAGTTTTACCGTGGTTTCATTAAACCACACAATCCTTTTTTTATTTATTTACTTTTCCACACTCAGCTTAACGATCAGTTAATTAACATTCAAGTGTAAATAATGCTGCTAATTAGTAACTAGAAATGTATACTTACCGTAACGTAATCCATAAATCAATAGTTTTTTTTTATTTATTAAATTTATGGATCGTTTTTGGTGCGTGAACGATGAAACCTTAGATTTGGACCCCAGTGGTTACGCATCAGAGCGTTATGTAATATCGAATGTGTCTTAAAGATTTTTATCTAGTTAGCTAGCTTTCTGCTTGGCTTATAGCTTGAAAAAATAATAGTATTGAAAACTGAGTTACTGTTTGTAGTCTAATTAACTCGGTTTCTAAAAGGTTTAAGGAAAATAAAAAAAAATATATAAAAAAAACTATTGGCTTATGATAAAAAGTACCAGTAGGTATAAGTTTTTGAACTGACATGGTCACTAACACTATCAAAAATATTTATAACGGGATATTTACCATGTTTATTTATTATTAGTTTTTTGTTCCCGATTATTTTCCCGATTCCCGATTTATTTTGGTGCTGACAGTGCTAGTGGTACGAAGCGCAAAAATTGAACAAAAAAAGAGGGTAGACCGATATGTCTGCTTATAAACACCCACCCGCAATAACTTCAGTTTATCCGTGATCATGACGTTTGCAACCGCGCCGAAACATCGGAAACTCAAAACAAATAATAAACATGATAAATATCCCGTTACAAATTTTATTGATAGTAAGAGAAACATTAATTCTTGCAAAGCAATTATAATAAAATGTCAAAGCAGCACGATTTTTAAAAACAAGCCAGTTTTCCATTATTTCTCAAAGTTATTATTGTATGCATAAGAGATTTTTTGTATACATTTTATGATTTAATTAACCATTTTTCAATTTATTCTTTTGGTCTCTTTGGCACTTTAAGAGTACACTATTGCATCATGATAAGTCTGTCATATTATCATTGATGCATTTGAGTATTGTCACCCTAAAAAACAGTTAACCTTATTTTGTTTTATGCATTTCTGAGACTGCATTGCCAACCAGTGTTACCAGCGTTTATAAATAAAGACATTGTAATCCCGACGGCAGATTAAGAGCAGTGGACACCTACTAACACAGATTGTCACACAATACATTAAATAAACATGGCATAATGACCTTTAGTGTTTATGATTTAAGGGCTATAACAGCGTAGTGGTAATTTCATTGTCTACGAATATTATGGGCTATAAAATCGTCGATGAGGTCGAAATAACCTTTATTTTAATTTAACTGGGTAATTTGGATAAGAGCAAATATATAAAATCAAGTGTTTTTAGAATACGCAGACACTTTGTTAACATACAAGGCAACTAGAGACACAAACCCACACAATTTCAATTTTACATCCCATAAAAAACTTCAGTCGCAAATCTATGAAAAGAAAACATAAAAATATTTGTCCACGCGCGGGAATTAACTGTCTGCAGACAGGAAATGTTTGAGAGGGAACTCCGATTGCATGATCCTTTCAGATATTGGTCTGTGAAGGGACTTTGGATCTTATTTAGAAAATATTACGGAGGAAATTGACTACCGGGAACTGGTTCTATGCGTGTCGATGGACTCAAATAATTGAAACAATACCTGATCAGTATCTAGCCACCTGTATAGCTCTTTCGTTGGCTTCGTTGAAATCTTGGAAGGTGCAGGTGGCTGTGCAGGATGGGCAAGAAAGGAGGTGGGGGATAGCCTGCAGAGGGGAGCTCCCCACTGGCATTTGTCATCCGGGAACTCTTGGTATTGCATCTAACTCAGTGCAGATTGTCACCTAACTAATTCAGTCTTCTATTGAAGCTAGGCCAACACCCTGTTGTCCGAATTCCACATAGTCTTCATTTGGCAGTCAACGATTCGCGTGGCCCATCCTAGGAGCCTTTGTAAGTGGCGCTGTCAGTTGTGACTGGTCATCTCTTAGTTGCCACGGCTTATTTGAATTAAGTATTTTTATTTTTGAATTCTTGTTTGAGTAACCATGGATACTTTAAACGTGCACGTCTTGCTACATCGTTCTCACATAATGTACAATTTCAACATGAATGACGTAACCATGGTTTTGTACACAATATTCTGATTTAAAAGAATGTCCATGGAGTTTCTTGCCCATTCTTCTCCATAGAGATCTACGCTTTGGAATGGGTAACTACAGTACTTTCAGTTATTATGTATGCCTTGTGACTGGGATTCATTTTATTCTTGTCTCTGTTTCGACAGTACAAAAGTGCCTGTAACTGGCCTGAATTTTGATTTTGAAGACCGGTAAAACTAGTCGGCGATCTCACTATTCTTGCCAATGCACAATTTCTAGTCAAATACTCGTCTGCTCATCTGTCATCGCTTCTTTGACACACAAGAAGTTCCCCCTAATAATGACCAAATCAACACGGAATGATTTAAGAGACCCGCCCTGTTAATTAAACCTTACAATTGCTCTTGGCTTTCTTCCAACAGATGCAATATATTAAAACTATTTTTACTTGTTGCTATGAAGTGTTAAAGACTTGCTTAATTATTTTTGGAACTGTCATCGAATATCATGGATCGACACACAAATGTACTTAATAAGATATTGCGACTTGCATCGCAAAAGTCGGCCACATATCAAAGATTGGTTTATTATTGTATTCGTTTTGCGATTCTTACTAATGGCTGGGCTATTTAACACTGAAAGAATTTCTAATCGAGCCAGTAGTTCCTGAGATTAGCGCGTTCAACCAAACTAACAAACTCTTCAGATTTATAATATTAAGTAATAAAGATATAAGGTTTCGTCATGTTTAAGGCCAACAATTTGTAACACACGGCAGTTGCTCCTATACTTTCAGTAAGCACAGTTAAGTGTCCAGCCGGGTACCCCGGCCAGCTAACTATGTGCTTAGTCCTTTTAGTAGCGATTCCTAGTTTATTGCACTATATAGAGAAACTGTTTGCCTCTTTGGCCTTTTTAAAGGGTACTTATGGAGCCAGATGGACGAGGGGTGCTGGAGAAGGGAGGGGGAAAAAGGATCCGGGTATCACTTGTTGTAGGTCTTTGACAGTCGTTACAGGTATTCAGTGACCAGAAAGTCTGACAACCAGTCTTGCCAAGGAGTAACGTATTAGGCAGCACTAACTGGGTTGTGGAGGTCAGATAGGCAGTCAGAACGACGGGAATGTGCTAGCTAGAAGGACAAACTTACACTGACCTTATTGGTGAGGATGTTCAGATACATCAGGTTCGTACTATTCGTAGCCAAATAAATGAACATGGACGAGGCAATACGAGTATTTAAGGATCGTCGCAGATGGCGTTCTGTGGTTTCTACCTAGCCCCATGGCAAAAAGGCGTGCGTTAATGATTGTATTAACGTTTTGTGGTCAAGTTTTAACAATTGGAGAACAGCCTTTTACGGATGATTAGTTACTTACAACGTAAAACTGCAACAAAGTTTAAATAAAGGAACTCATTACACAATTCCCCAATATTTCATTAAAAAAATAAACAATAACCCATATTGACAAGGGCAACTCACAAACAACGATCGATATACAAGGTGTTGTTTTGCATCCTCGTCAAAATTCAAGAGGATGTCACTAAAGACTTAAATAATCAATTAAAATTACGGTATCTAGTTATAAACGCTGTTAAAAAAACTTAGTTATAAACGCTATTAATAAACGCTGATTTTTTTGGTTGTTTATGTTTGTCAGTATTTCAGAATAATCCCCTTAACGCTGTTTAGGGAACAAGAAATTATCGAATAAACGTCTGAGATTGTTTGTATGCATGAAAGCGCGGTTATAGGGCAAGGATCAGAAGGGCCGCGTTTAAAACACGGCTGGTTCACACTTACCGAGTTTCGTAAATAAGAAAAAAAAAAGTACCCCTTTTATTATTGATTCGGGTCGAGAATCATTAGCATAGTAGCCTCCTTGTATTTGACGAGGATGCAAAACATCACCGTGTATAAAAAAAACAATCGATAAAAATAATCGCGCACGCATACCATCTGTTTGAAAAGCAACAAGGAGGCGAATAATCTTGCGCGAATGTATGACAAATAATTCGTCTTGTTGCTAAGGCCGGTACACACAGACGCGAAGGCGCTCCGACCGCTTTGTTTACGTTAAAATCACGCGCGCGTGACCCGACCATGGCGTTTATTTTCAAAACAATCATGTGGACCGGGACTCAGCTTTCGACCGCTGTTGAGCACAGGACACATTATTCGCACCGAAAATTTTGTTTGACAAATGTTCCTTTTATACTTTTTGATGTGGGCGATTAAGCATTTGTATTGCTTAAATGGATTATTGGGACGTGAAAGCGTACCTCTTATTTGCAATACAAAAAAGATAAATTAATATTTCATACCTCTATGTCACTTTGCGTCTACTTATTAAGAAAAGCAAGTCATGGTATTCCCTAATCATTGACCAATAATGGTAACTTCAGCTCCAAGGGAACTTCCACCTTTGTGTTGTTGCGGTAGAATGTCTTGACAAAGAACGCCTCCTGCTCAACATCCTCATGCAACTCGATGACGATACTGGATCCGTACTCCGGCTCCTCCAGCAGATCGTTGAAGCCGAAGGCGCGCCAGACGGACACGACCGTGACGTCATGTCCTGAGTACACGTACAGAGAGCGGTTGAGTAAATTTATGTTCTATATATTTAAAATAACATAACGTCACGCCTGTAATCCCGAAGAGTTAGGTACCTAACAGTACACCCACATTTCCCCATACCTATTTATGGATATAAAAATTAAATTTGAATAATTTTCAGGTGAAAGTCTATAAATTTTATCTAACTTGTTCCATCAACCATGTTGAAAAAAAGCTTAAGCACGTCATAAAAAGCGTAGGTAATGTACAAATCGTGTACACGAACCCTAAAGTGAGTCCTAAGTCGTTTTCCGCTGATTTAAAGTGGTGTTTGTTAGCTAACATCCGGAGTACCGGAGTATACCGGAGCGAGCGATCTGAAGCGTATTTACGACGCCTTCAATGTAACACGAGCTTTATTAATACCTCTCGCAAGGGTCGAAATGGGCGGCCGTATCGTGATTGTTTTGTTATTGTGTCTTTGTTAATATTTCGGATGTGGCCACTGTTAAGATGTGAAGTCCATTCACATCTTTGAAAAAAGCCATAAACTGCAACATTTATCCATCTTCTTTAAATATAAACGTAAACGGATATGTACTGCTTACAACCTATTCTTTCTCACTTATTCATATAGTTAAACGATTTTTCTTTTGTATTTTCTTTTCATAAATTACATTCTTTTTTCTTTTACATAATTTGCTTATTGTTGAAACATCCCGGTTTAGTATAATATCGCTTTGTTAGTTACGGAGAATCACTGACTTCTAAGCTCAGACAGAGGCACCTAGTTTAGGAGCCGTATTTAAGTTATTGTGACCTTTTTATATAAGCCTTATAATGTTCTTAGTCTTTTGTATATTTTATTGGCCTTTAATAAAATAAAAAATAATAATATTATTTCTTACTTTCTTATTCCATTCATGCTCAATAATAATTGTTGCACATTAGGTACAGAACAAATTCAATTACTGACTCATTTCATTAAAATTTTTGTTCTCAAAAATAGTTGTATTTCACGACTTGTCAATCTCTGCCGTGTACAAACGAAACATACATATCTGGTAAAAAATTCCAATGAGAACAAGTTTTCAAAGAAGTCAGAGAATATATTTACAGAAATCCCTCTCAAAGAGAGGAGGCCTTGGTCCAGCAGCAGGAAAGTCACAACTGTGTTTGTTATGTTTTTCAAAATCACGAGCAATGCTAGAACGAGGATTAATTTCTTAATTTAACTTATTGATCTACTTTTTAACAGAACCCCTTTTATAAACTGTTGATTTAAAAGCGTTTAAGCCTTACGACATATACAAACTTTCAAGTTCTTATTTTTCCGAAATGACGGAACCGATTTTAATGAAACTTCATACGCATAAGCAGGATACATAGGTTTAAAAAAAAAAAAAAAAACATTTTCGAAATACAAGGTGTTGTTTTGCATTCTCGTCAAATTCAAGGAGGTAACTATGCTAATGATTCTCGTCCCGAATCAAGAATAAAATGGGTATGTAATTTTTATTTTTTTCCTTATTTCTGGAAATCGGTAAGTTTGAATCACCCGTGTTTTAAAACGCGGCCCGTCTGATTCTTGCCCTATAACCTCGCTTACACACATACAAACAATTTCAAACGTTTAACTGATAATTTCTTATTCCCTAAACCACGTTAAGGGGGTTATTCTGAAATATTGACAAACATAAACAACCAAAAAAATCAGCGTTTATTAATAATTCACTAGGTATCGTAATTTTAACTGATTATTTATGTCTTTTGTGACCACCTCCTGAAATTTGACGAGGATGCAAAACAACACCTTGTATAATATTACAGCTAAATTAGACCGATTATAAATTATCTTTAGAAACAAATTTCCAATTATCTTTTTTTTTAAATGACTTTAAAATTTCGAAAATGTTTTTTAACTAACTTTTTAGACCTATGTATCCTGCTTGGAGAGCAGCGGTGGCCCAGTGGTGGCAGCCCCGACTTACGAGCAGTAAGCCGTGGGTTCGAACCCAGGCAGGCGCATTACTTTGTGTAATTTATTTCATCACCGCTGCCCTCAAAAACGGTAAAGGAAAACATCGTGAGGAAACCGGCATGTCTTAGAACTAAAAATTCGAAGACATGTGACATCTACCAACCCGCACTGGGCCCGCGTGGTGGATTATAGCCCACTCCCTCTCATAGAGAGGAGGCCTGTGTCCCAGCAGTGGGAACATTATAGGCTAATGATGATCCTGCTTGTGCGTATGAAGTGTCATTAAAATCGGTTCAGTCATTTCGGAAAATAAGGAGTTGAAAGTTTGTATGAAATATCGTAAAGCGTAAACTTTCTAAGGGGTTCACGGTTTTCTTATAACCAAACAAATAACCATGAATCTTTCCCTTACTAAACTGCTTGCAGTTTATCAATGTTATCTTGAGGAATAATAGTTGGCAACGCCCGAAGACAGTGTAATAACGAAGCCAACGATATTGATGACACCCTATTAATTGTGGCATAAAATTAAACAGCATACGTAGTTAAGCTGGGGATATAACTGTACCTAGAACAAAAAGTACAAAACGTCTAGCGCTAATTTAGGTTGAAACTGCTAAGCATAAGGTCCTAGGCAAGGCAGAGATGTACCTAATAGTACACCCATCATATTTTACCAGAGTCCCATGTAATAGGGGGCGAGCTTATTGCCATCAACCAGGCACAAATGCTGATTCCATGACAGCTTCTGAGAAATTCCAGATAGAAAAACCCAATAACAATTTACGCGACCCGGGATTCGAACCTCATGCTCACCTGTCGCGACCACTAGACCAATGAAGCTGTCGAGGCAGTTGTTCTTAAATTTTAAAAAGTCATTGCGTATTCACATCTCTATACCATTCGATTTTCGAAATTGAGAAAGAACTACTGAAACAAATGACGTGTGACGGCACGTTTGGAGCAGTTGAGCGATTGACTGCTGCGCTACGTGTCGCGGGTTCGATCCCCGCACGGAACAAATATTTGTATGGCCTGCAGATAGTTGTTCCGAGTCTGACTGTTTGTGTGTGTTAGTTTAAATGTTTGTAAACGCACCCACGATACAGGAGAAGTTCCTAGTGTGGGGCAAAGTTAATAAAAAAAAAATAGTGCGTGGAGTCCCTCCGCGCGGAAGAAGTGAAACTTCGTAATAATACACGCATGTGTTTGAGTGCCACGCATTCACTCTCGTTATTTTATTGAGCTTCCAAATAATATTCTGTTGTTTTCTTGTTGTATTATTTATTACATCATTATGACATAACTTTATCGAGGTTATTCTACTCATGCAAATTGAGCGAAGGCTGGTCACACCGAAGAGTCGAATGCATGACTGTTTGCACGCCATCTTGCGTACTTAGTATAACTACGTAGTCACAAATCTTGTAATACTGCCATCTCTCAGTGGGTTTTAGAAAATATTCCCCCTCCATGGTAGTGTTAAACTTGTTGGAAGTCGCATAAGAAGTTTCACTTCAAAAAAATAACTGCGAATTTACAAGTCGGGGGCGCAAAAATATTGGTACACACGGTGACACATATTCAGTGTAACCTGGATTCGCTTTGTATAAGCTTTCAGTACAATGAGAGATCAGCATATACTGGTTTGGTAACCCTTGATTGGTAGTCGTGCAGTCCTACTGCAGGGCAAATGTTTCTCATACAGAAACAAGTATCAATCACCACGCTTGGTCTGCGTGACCTACCTTAAAATAAAACTTTAAAAAGTCTGTAATCATGACAATGGAACTGTCAGTCTGGTATTTCCTTGACAGCTTTTGTGACCACCACTTGGCATGTCAAAAAATGGTGAAGAAGTTTTTTATTTCAGATTTACGTATATAATTAAGATAACAATGTTGGAGTGAAAAACATATGTTTAAACTTTTAAGATTCCTGTATGTTCAATCGTGGATACGTATTAATTGATAGTACATGCAAAATATTAGCTATTTAATTCAATATCATAAAGTGTCGCATTAGATTTGAATTTTGAAAAAAAAAACTATATATGGCTTTCACAAACAGAACTTTACGTAAAATTAAAAAAAAATATCTAGAAAACTAGAACTTTAAGATTTAGCCAGCTTGGAAGGGGTCACCGCACACATCCACAGTACAAAACAAAACACAATGCAATTTATCACTTACATACTTTGTTACTCCGTCGCCCCACAGTCTCGAGTCCACTAGTCTAGCACTGTATTACTCACTAGTTCATACTATAACTCGTAGACATATCTGGGCTGTGAATGGACGTCAAATTATGTTGCAATCTGACTAGCTCGGATGCACTATTCGGTTTTGAAGGCGTTTGGAGTTTGAATGAAGAGCATTTAGTGATGCTATTTAGGCCTGCTGAACGAATTTTTCGACTTTTCGACTGCTGGGCTGCGTGTCGGGGGTTCGATACCCGCACGGAACAAATATTTGTATGGCCTACAGAGAGTTTTCAGACAGGTTCCGGGTCTGGCTGTTTGTGTATGTGAGTTTAAATGTTTGTAAACGCACCCACGATACAGGAGAAAATTCCTAGTGCAGGGTAATGTTTAAAAAAAAAATTGGATAGGTTTGGTGGAGGTGATTCCAGTACTTTTTAACAGGTCTTTGAGGTCCATTTCTTTGGTGGCGACCGTGATTGCAATTTTGTGGTTCAGAACGGTCCGATATTTGGTATTACACCCAGTCACATAAATGTGTACAGCTGGGGTCTTTGCACAGTGCTGTCTAGTGATCAAAATATCATGTTTAATGGAAATAACGAAAATAAAAGCATCTGGAAGGGCTCATAGACATTTTCATCACACTTGCACGTAAACAGTGTCATAACATACAGGTTAACTTGGCTGTAATGCCCCATATAAAACCCTAGGGCGGTAAGTATTTTTTTTTTAATTTACAGCACAGCATCACAGAACACAGGTCATGCAAGTTCAAGCAAGGAGTTTACACGCAATTGAAAAATTGTCTTAAAATGTTATTTAAACAGGAATTTCATTCAATATCGCAAGCTCGCTACATGTTATTTAATTACTCAACTAATGTTCTAAAATCTAAATAATCGATAGTTTTTGTATCAAAACGTCGTTTTTTTTTTTATTATGCTCCGTCATGGCTGTATACCTAGGTAAGTATTTGCCTTTAACGTTTCTGAACAAAACATTTCTATAATCTGTGGTGTGGGCGAACAGCCCGCCATCCGCAAATCAGTTCACGTATTTCGTAATAATATGTGCCGACTTGTGTATATTCATAATTATTAACTCGCAAGTGTGATGAAAAACATTGTATGTTTCACGGGCGGTACGGGAATTACGAACCTCGACTCAGAAAGCCCTCAGTCTTTGACTTCGGGCTTCTACTAGAGCCTCGATCGTAATTCCTTACTTACCGCCCTTAATACACAATATACTATTCCATCGTGCATGTGATCAGGCATGCTCAAGTAGTGATGGTATTAGATTAATCTATTACGTAGAAGGTTTTGAAACGAGAGCCATGATGCTTTCCCACTTCCGTGAACCATATACGGAGTCAACGAGCGAAGATTTAACTGTAGGACAAATATTGATAAGATTGTTAACTCTCACTATGTATGCTTTTATCTTATCTAAACTAATACTAATAATAAAGCTGAAGAGTTTGTTTGTTTGTTTGCTTGCTTGAACACGAGAATCTCAGGAACTACTGGTCCTATTTGGAAAAATTCTTTCAGTGTTAGATAGCCCATTTATCGAGGAATGCTATAGGATATATCATCACGCTACGACCAATAGACGCGGAGCAGCAATGAAAAATGTTGCGAAAACGGGGAAAATGTGACGCAGACGAAGTTGCGCGGGACAGATAGTCCTATTATAATTCTGTTAAAGCGGCCTTTTTAGGCCCCCAGAAACTTCACGTCATTCCAGCCAGTATGGGCTAATTGTTAATTAAAACAGATCGTCTCAACGATCTTGTATACACAGTGATGCGTAGACGCAGCCGCCATGCGTTAAAGACACAACAATTAATTCACAAGTCAACGTGCATTTGAACACTGATGCGGTAATTTGTCAAACGTTAGCTTTCATAGATAATTTACTTTGATGGATTCGTGATTGCTAAACGATTTGTATGAGGTAGATTTGTTAGCACAATAACAATAAAGATGTTTTTGATAGTCGAATTCGGTGAATAGTAAATTGAAAAGATAATATGTTGTGCCGAGCCCTAATTAATCAGAATTAGGGCATGAGAATACGGATGAGTGCTTAATTGCGTTTAACTTACACAATAAAAATAGCTAAAGTTTTGACATTTTTAGGGTTCCGTACACAAAGGATCAAACGGGACCCTATTACTGAGACTTCGCTGTCCGTCCGTCTGCCACCAGGCTGTACCTCATGAACGTTATATAACGTTAAGTGATAGTTAGCCAGTTGAAATTTCTACAGTTTATGTATTTCTGTTGCCGCTGTATAACAACAAATACTAAAAACAGAATAAAATAAATATTTAAGGGGCTCCCATACAAGAGTGATTTTTTTGCTCGTTTTTATAAATAATGGTACGGAACCCAACGTGCGCGAGTCCGACTCGCACTTGGCCGGTTTTTTATCAATACGTTGATTAATGGATTAGATGGGCATGCATACATACAATACAGTAGTATACTACTATGACCTTTGAGTTTCATACTGTAATAATGATATACAGCAGGTTTGATCTGAAAAGGGGCTGAAAGTATCAAATGGGCTTGCTCCTGAGAAAAAAGTCTCTTGGGTGGCCAAATCTAAATAACTAAATCACGGATCAAAACAAGAAATAGTTCGCAAAATGTTTACAACATAAAAAAAAAACATAACATCTTTGCCGTCGCGTAGTCGGATAAAACATAAAGCAAAGCACCCTAACCGTCTTGCGGTCGAAAACAATTTCATTAGAATATAAAAATGTCACCACTTACAACGAAACGTCAACCTTATCACTTATCCAATAGGGTTTATTATCGAGAATACTAATAGTGACCGCAGAAATAGATCTTAGAAGTCACGGAACTGAATATTAATTTGTCTCGACGAAGTTAATAACTTATTTCGCTAATGCTTTACTACTGCAGATAGATTTCTAATTTCACTAAAGAAAGGGGCATGTATTTTGCATATCCGCCATTTTGTATAATAGTTTATTTAGGGTTCCGTACCCAAAGGGTCAAACGGGACCCTATTACTGAGACTTCGCTGTCCGTCCGTCTGTCACCAGGCTGTATCGCACGAACCGTAATAGTTAGCTAGTTGAAATTTCTACAGATTATGTATTTCTGTTGCCGTTATAACAACAAATACTAAAAACAGACTAAAATAAATATTTAAGGGGCCTCCCATTGGAGGCGATGGTCCTCGCGCGCCTGCATGAATGGCGCGCGGAGGCACTACGCCGGGGGGAAACTCCGCTGCCGCGGCAAATTGTCGCTCAGCGGACAGACCTCCGGCACGATCTCATGGCGACATGGAGACAGCGACTGTCGCAACCACGTGCAGGGCACGCCACAATAGTGGCGATAAGTCCCCTCTTTGAGGAGTGGCTAGAGAGGCGGCACGGCGCCCTCACCTTCCGCCTGACGCAGGTCCTCACCGGACACGGTTGTTTCGGGAGGTTCCTGCACCGAATCGGGCGGGAGGAAACGCCCGGGTGTTACCATTGCGAGGATCGGCCGGAGGACACGGTGGAGCACACCGTGGAGCTCTGCCCCGCTTGGGCTGAGTACCGCCGTGTCCTCGTAGCGGCGATTGGCGCCGGCGACCTCTCGCGTCCGGCCCTGGTTCAATCCATGGTCCGGAGCGAGAGGGAATGGGATGCCGTCGCCTCCTTCTGCGAAGCAGTCATGCTAGCGAAGGAGGTGGCGGAACGTGAGAGGGAGAGAACCTCACGTCCCAGCCGCCGCGGGAGACGCCCCGGGCGTCGGGGGGCAACCAGTGGCCCCCGGCCACCGTAGGCGCGAGCCTGTGGACGGTGAGTAATGGGCTAGCTCACCGTCCGTCCGTCTCATGACGACAGGCCGTGTCGACGGCGCGTACGTGTTCCACGCGCGCCTCAAGGAGATGTCAGCAAACCAGAAGGGGTCCGAAAGGGCCGATGCCTGCCAGGGCTGCGGGTTGTTCGAAAGAGATACCGCGGCCCCGGAACACAAAGGGCGAAGAAGGAACATGGGTGGGTTTTAGTCAGTACAAGTCTGACACTCCCTCCCGCTCCGCCCAGAGCGGGAGAAGTCATATGATGATTTCCCATCCGGAAAAAAAAAAAAAAAAAGGGGCCTCCCATGGAAATTGATATTTTTGCTCATTTTTTATTATAAATAACGGTACGGAACCCTTCGTGCGAGAGTCCGACTCGCACTTGGCCAGTTTTTTTTACCTTTAATAGTGATTGGCTACTATCTAAACATTTAAACAAAACTGTTTCCCGATTCAGTTTTTGGAGTACCTAAGTATTAGTCGACACTTCGAAACTGTTACAAATAACAGTTATTCTAGGCGTGATCCGATATTTTAGCTGCACCTTGATAAGGTACTAATTGGTTACATCTAAAGTATGCCTGTTTCATAATAATAAGGAACAGCGCAAAACAATAAGTTCATAGGTAGTTGTCTAGTCTTCCTAAAAGCAAACGGAAGCCCATCCTTTCGTCCATCATCAAGATAGATCCTGAATCGCTTGTTATGTTTACAAAGCGTGCATAGGATGAGCAATGATATTATTAACATACTAGCTTTTACCCGCGACTTTGCTTGCGCTATGGTTAGAAATTATCCCGCGAACGCTTTAAATAGCCTATGACACTAGGGAATAGGGTCAGGAGTTCCAGAGATTACCCCCTACATAAAAAACAAAGTTTACCTCTTTATAATACTAGTTGATTGACATGGAACTAACAACAATAAATTTTTGAAATTGAAACCATTATCTACGAGTAAGTGAAGTAACCAATAGTTTTTTAAACTAATTTAAATATAACTCGCAGTGAAAAACCCTCAGTATATGTCCAGCATAAGTAAACTAGTCCATTTATTTTATTTTTTTATTAGTTCGCGTATGTGGTCCTACCACAAAGACTCGAAGGTGACTCGCCCATAAAAATTACGGCTGTTAACTTTTACGACTTAAACTACCAAAAGGGTGACTCCAGACGTATTTAAATAGAAAATAATTCACTAAATGTACGACAAAAGTACGTGTTTAAATTATATTTGCATGCAGTCTTGAATGGGCAGTTTCAACTTTTTAAGTAATAAAATAAATGTTTGTGTTTGTTTGTTTGTGTGCTCAATTACTCGGAAAAGACTGGAGCTATTTCGACGAAGGTGATTGTAAATCATAAATGCATAAAGAATAAGATACTGCCCTTTCCTTTCACTTATTTATAATATTGGTCGAGCAAAAACGTGGGCAACATTATTAAAGGAGCGTTTTATGAACTCACTTTTCTTCCTAATAAATTAAAAAATATGTTTTAAATATTCTACCACACTTAAACAACCAAACTGTTACGACAACCATAAAATAACAAATAGCTCAAACTCAGGCTTCTAAAATGCGTCCCTCATGCCGATACCATCCAATCACAGCAATTAAAACCGCATTCTACTCAAATAGTCGCCATTTTTCGCTCATTCGCGTCATTTTTCTCTGGTACCCCTGGCGTTCTTAAGTCTGCTATAACGTCAATAAGTATTTTATAATAACTCCGTAATACTAAGTAGATGTCAAAGGTTTCAAGCAACTAATTAATTCGCGCGATTTATACTGATATGATCATGGGTCTCCCAGACCCCCGTGGTGAGTGTTAACAAAAAAGAAATTCATACGACATCTTTATTATATTGGTGTATGTTTGACAGCCCTCTCGAGTGTCGAATGCGTAAAGAATTCGTCCCCTGAACGATAAATCACGTTGAGTATGTTCGTAACTTAATTACGAGGGGTTTTGAGAATCGGAGCCAGTTTTTTTAACAGAATTAGAATGTAAAAGACTTTTATATTTATATTAACTTGACAGAATCTTTCCCCTTGTTCATAAAAAGTTTAAGTGTTATTTAAGCAAGAAAAACCAGCACACGACACAGAACAAGACCTACAGAATCTTTATGGACAAACATGACGCATCATACAATAATCCTGATATTTTATCCAAAAGAAAACACACTACAAACCTACTTATTATCATTAGTGAATACATTACCATAGCCTCGATTTTTTTCGACATACAAGGTGTTGTTTTGCATCTTCGTCAAATTTCAGGAGGTGGTCACAAAAGACATAAATAATCAATTAAAATTATGGTACCTAGTTAATTATTAATAAACGATGATTTCTTTGGTTGTTTAAGTTTGTCAATATTTCAGAATAACCCCCTTAACGTGGTTTAGGGAATATGAAATTATCGAATAAACGTTTAAGATTATTTGAATGTGTGTAAGCGAGGTTATAGGGCAAGAACCAGACAGGCCGCGGTTAAAACATGGGTTGTTCACACTTACCTATTTCCATAAAAAGAAAAATTACCTACCCATTTTATTATTGGTTCGGGACGGGAATCATTAGCATAGTTACCTCCTTGAATTTGACAAGGATGCAAAACAACACCTTGTATAATTTGTGAGCGCTCCCACCGAACCGTGGAAGTACATGTTCAGGTGTACATTCATAGATGACTCTGCCCTACAGTGTAAATTTGGTGAAGCCCCACAAACGACGGGACACTTGATATCGTGTCCTGCCTGCCTGTCCTGTTGCTTGCACATCACAGGAGCTGATGGACGCTACTGAGGGTACCAAACTCGTAGCCAATTTTGGGCTGACGCAATTTAAATTGACATCGACACGCTAAGAAGTAGACAGCGGATTCCGGGGAGTAGGTGTAGTCATTGTATATTCATATCTTCCAAGTTCTACGACCTTCGGCGCCATGGGAAACTAATGAGGAACAACTATTACTAATATGAGGATTGCAACGTCAGTTCGCGTGCCACGGATCCCCAATACATAAAAGTTTGGCTCCATCATAACTTTGCACAAATTGGTCGACTTTGACATCATTATTGTATGGATTCAGTGTTTTGCTTCATAATAATGTTATTGCTACTCGTATATTATGGATATTTAATATTTGCTTATATATTCTATTCTTATACAGGGTAACTTGAATCGATGTAGAAATGATTGTTATTGAATTTTATATCTTGTTTTACATGTTAAATACTTGAGTTGTTTTTACTTAATTGAGACTAATTCTTATTCAAGAAAGTTGTATTGGGTATTATAACTAAATCAGTCTTTATTATCGTCTCGTTTTACGATAGTTTATAATATTATAATAATCGAAGGAAAACATTGTCGAGAGTCAACAAATTATCTTTGAAAGTTGCCAGAGAAGGACTCACATTATTTAATTTACAAATATTATTAAAAAAAATAAGAAGGTTATGTTTCTTGAAATATAGAAGAAAGGAGACGCCTGATGAGATGACGAGTACTTGAGAAATTATAAATCTGGCCGCAAAAAAATTATTTGGCCACAGACACCTCCCTCTAATTTTACATGGCTTCTAATAAACTAATTCGTTTTTATTATGGCTGCAGACTAAACAACTTCTCATGTGTGGAAGTGTTACTGAAGCTGGTGAAGCAACAGAGCTATACCTGTTTTGGCCATTAGCCAAATATATATGACGGAAACGAATAAAATTCTGTCTATCACGATTACCATTAGAAGTTCTCAAAATTCAGAGTCCAAGTAACAAGACTTGAGAGCCGATACTCAAAGAAGTAAAAAGTACATAACATTATAACATCACAGTACACCCACGTTTCGTCAGTTATGTTTAAGTCCCATATAACAGGGGGCGGGCCTATCACCATCAACAGGGCACAAATCCAGACACCGGGGCTCATCATCTGCCTAGCTTTTTCCCAACTTTATTAGGGTCGACTTCCAGGCTTACCAGATGCATCTGAATACCAGAATTTTACATGGAGCGACTGCCTATTAGACCTCCACAACCCAATTAGAAATGGTAAAGCAGTAATACGACACCCTCTTAAAAACCCCCGATACACCTAAATCCAGACACCATGGCTGATACTGAGAAATTGCTGAAGGAAGAAGGAACTAACCCTTTGCCCGACCTGAGAATCGAACCGAGGACTTGGTGCTGAGGAGTCGTACTTGCGACCACTGAACCAACGAAGCAGTAAGTACTAAGGAGTACTTCAGAATATTAACGTATCTCGAACAAGACAAGCTATTCAGCAAACGACGCAATAAAGTAACGAGCACCTAAACACGTATTTATTAAGTCGCATTGTGTCAGGAGCGGAACGTAACGGATTGACGGCAGTAAAACACGTCCATCCACGTTGACGGCTAAACGGACACACAAAGGTAGGCGCGTCGAAATAGATTATCGATATATCGATAGTTTTTGGCGTTTTAAATATTTGTTATGTATTGACAACATCTGTTTAGCCTTTTCATAACGTTGTTGGTGTTGGGTTCCAGACTAACCAGATGCAACTAAATACTAGTATCTTACATGTATCTAAAATCCACCTCTAAAACCCAGAATAACAATATACCGATGTTAGGTATTAATACTGGGTAGTATTGAAAATAGGACTGGCCTTGGAGTAGCATCTCGAAGATTCTATTGGAGGAAAAACTGCTTGACCCGAAAATCCAAGACAGATAGACCTAGCCAAAAAAAAAAAAATTGGAATAGAGTTAGGAAGAAGAAGAAGAAGTACGGAGTATTAAGAGTAGAGTGACATATTTATAGCTATTTAAAAATTGCGCTTGCTCCAAAGCATGCAGATTAGATTCGGAAAAAATGACAACACCCAAGCCGCAAGCGTCTGTCCTTCAATTTCACTTTATATTAATTGTGCTTTGTAAATTAACTTGACAAATTGAAAACTTTTCATTTTCACAAGTCAGCGAAAAACACCAATATCCTCACTTTATAAATCTATGCTATATCGATATTTGTTAACTGGTTTTAATACGAAAGCAATATCGATTAAGTACTTAATAAAACATCGATACTTCTTTGTACAACACACACATCCCTACTCAAAAGGAACATTGTACACATTTTATAGCAATATTTAATACACCTACAACAAGCGTGTCGATTGAGAACTTGGTCCGCGTTAAAAATATATTAAAAGCAACACTTTAACTGCTAAACAATATGGCGAGAAGTCATAAACAGCTACATTCGGTCCCTTCAGAAATTAGTCCTGAATGACATGTGACTTTGAGCAGGAAATAGTTACTAGTCCTCGTAAAACCATGAGAATAGTCCCTCTTTAACTAAGGTGGTTCTTTATTGAGAAGTCGCTTTTATATGATTTGGAGGGTTCCCTATGCGACTCTGATTTGAATTGATGGTCTGTTAGAAGACGCATTACAATTGCTATAAAGTTGCGATGAAAAGTTTTTGTGTGTCAATTAAATGTATGGCTTGTTGTGTTTTTAACCCCCGACCAAAAAAGAGGGGTGTTTTATGTTTGACGTGTGTATCTGTGTGTCTGTGTATCTGTGTGTCTGTCTGTGGCATCATAGCTCCTAAACGGATGCACCGATTTTGATAAAATTGGTTTCGTTTGAAAGATGTTTTAATCGAGAGTGTTCTTAGCTATGTTTCGAAAAAATCTACTCAGCCGTTTGATGGTAATCACGTCTTTTCTAGTTGAAGGGAAATTAACAACTTCCACAGGTCAGGGCCTCAAGTCTGCTATTACAATAGTGTCAGAATGGCCTATCATTGATTTCATAATTGTTGATTTTGACAAGTTTGGTAATCTACTAATATAATGGCGTCATTATGACTTCACAATGGTCAACCACTGACACTCCATTGAAAGAAATGGCATAGAATTTGACAGACCATTATGAATTTAGCAGATTACGGACTTTTAGCAAAATGACAATAGGATCGTGTTGGAATGACGATGTTTATAAAAATAGCAGACTTGAGGCCCTGGTCGATTCGAAATTTGAAATCTTGTCACTTGTCAACATGGGCATCGCCAGGGGCGGTGGTTGCACCCTCCCCTCACCCCAAAAATGATTTTTTTATTTAACTGTTTCGTTTATTGGCGAGAAGTCGCGCAACACCGAGAAAAGTGGAAGCAATGGGGAGACTTATGCCCAAGATTGGGACAGTCAAGGCTTAGATAAAATAATATAAGTTTAAAAAGCATGAAATAAAAATTAAATTAAAAATTAAAAAAAACCCCTGACACAATAAACCTCTAAAAAACCAAAAATAAAATAATCCAAGCGGCGGGGGACCGCTAAGTAGACCGCTTAGTACAAGCACAAAACAAAGTGGACCCCCGACGCTTGGATTATTTTATTTTTGGTTTTTTATAGGTTTATTGTGTCGGGGGTTTTTCTAGATTTTATTAAGTAAGGAAGGAAGTGAAACAAAAAAATCCGTGTACGTAAAATATATTTTACTAGGGAAGATCTTACAGAGCAAGCGAATTCAACGTAAGAATGAGCTGGTTGGTCCCGGCTGACCTTCGTAGATCTTCGTAATTCCTAACGGATCGACAAATGCCTGAAAGTCTTACGACCGATCTTACCACGGGGTGTCGTATCACCAGGTAATTTGGCTGCGGAGGTGAGATAAGTCTTTAAAACAGTGTTTAGATAAGTCTTTGAGTGTAAAAACTGGGTTTTAGCTGCATCAGGTTAGATAAGATAGACACCAACATAGGAAAAAGCTAGGCTAATGATGATCAAATTGTTAAAATGATAATGATCGTTAATCTGAGATTAGGAAGCTTCAATTTACTTAACAGATACTAAAAAGTTTTCCCAAAAAACGAGAAATTAATTGAACGAAAAAGCAAACAACGTCCAATCCATCTTCCTAATAATTACATCAGAATTAGCACTTAATAGGTACCATATGAACCCCAGAAATGAACAGAGATGACGGAGTGAAACCCCTCAAGCAGTTTCCGAGAATCTCGAGAGCTCTATAAATCTATGTATTAATTAGATTGAAACTGCTGAACTGATTTATGACAAGTCTCAAGATCAAGAAGATTTAAGGAAAATATTTGTAGATCACTTGGTTATTAGAGGAAATAATCTTGGTTATACTATGGTGCATTTATATATTGCGGAATTCCAAGTTTGTACTATTTTCGGAACCGATGGAAGACTGCTGGAGCTATATTTACCCTCGGATCAATGGACATCTATATCTATACAAATAAATAAAACTGTCGTTTGGTCTGTTTGTATTATTCAAATAACCGCTTTTTACTACATGCATATGAATGTACATACGGTGCATTATCAAAATATTTTTTTTTACTATTATGTCTGTTTGTCAGTCAATCTGTTTGTTCCGGCTAATCTCTGGAACGGCTGGACCGATTTTAACGGGACTCTCACTGGCAGCTTTAACTTTAGCTGATGTAAATTGTATTTAAGAAAAAACTAATTCCACGCGGACGAAGTCGCGGGCATAGCTAGTAAAAATAATAAAGCATTAGACGTCTTCTAACGTTTAACAAACTTTTGTCTATGCATGAATGAAGAATATAGTCAGAAACACGATATCTCTATATAATTAGTAAGGAAGCAGTGATATGATGGTTATCATATCACTGCTTCCTTACTAATTATTGGTGTGACCGTCAAAATTTGAATTTATTTATGTGCAAGAATGTAGTTTTACATATGAGGAGCTCGTGGCTAAATAATAACAGCCGCCCGGGTCGATCTTTAAGGTTAAGCCGTGCTTGCCGAGGTTGGTCCGTGGATGGGTGACCATAATTACATACCGAGTTTCCTCCGTGCCTCGGAAAGCACGTTAAGCCGTTGGTCCCGGCTGTCATTTGTAGATCTTTGACAGTCGTTACGAGTAGTCAGAAGCCAAAAGTCTGACATCCAGTCTTACCAAGTGGTATCGTATTACCCAGTCACTGGGTTGTGGAGGTCAGATAGGCAGTCGCTTCATGTAAAATACTGGTACTCAGCTGCATCCGGTTAGACTGGAAGCCGACCCCAAGATAGTTTGGGAAAAGGCTAGGCAGATGATGAATGTAGTTTTACATAGTATGGTGTTAGTATTTTGTTCAGTTCAATACATTCTACCACAAGATGTGGTGTACAAATATTCAGATGTCATTCTTATAGCTAGTACAATACATTTTAAGATTTGTGATACAATAAGTCCAATATAAATTAATAATATGATTATAATTAGAATTAAAAATAAATAGGTAATCGTTATTATAAGACCAATTTTAAAATTAAGCAGCAAACTGGCAAGTCATAGGTCAAGTTTGTACGCAAGAAGCGCACCTCTGATTTTTCGGATTTATGTGCGTCTTGTATAATAGGGGATAATCCTATTTTTTTTTTCTTTGTCCGTCGGGTAGTTTATTGAAAAGTATTGGACACGTATTTTTTCTTTTTTCACGTGGTCATAAAATTACGGAGATATATTGGGTTGAAATGGCGCATGACGTCATATGTAGGTAAGTTTTATACCCACTTGTGACGTAGTAAGCCCCCACTCTCCAACTTTAATGAGTTCTAACTAAGTAATTTTTTGATATTTTGATAAAACAAAAAATACGTGTCTAATATTTTTGTATTACCTGTCTGACGGACAAAATAGAATGTCGTTTTCGTTACCCAGTCCGATCCCCTATTGTCACTTGCTTCGGTGAAGTAAAACATCGTGAAGAAACAAGCAAAATAAAAATATATTTTTTAAAGGTCTACATGGGCACAGAAGGTGCACGGTTCGGATTGGTCGTTTCCTATGAAGACACCGGCAAGAAACTCCATGGTTACGCTTTTAAAATCATATGGTTTTACAATAAGCATGCCTGAGAGATATTTCTTGACGGCATGTAAAGCCAAGTCAGAGGCCCATGGGCGGCATAAAAACTACGTCACCAGTTTAGGCACTTATCACACGACAAAGAAGAAGTTAGGAACACTCAAAATAAGAGTCGTTATCCTGTTTTTCGTGCTTTCATCACAATACTGCCGTCATTTAACTAGCAGGCAGTTAACCCCAAAAACTTCTTTTCGAGATAATGGCAAGAAGGCGCGAATCGTTTATAAAAAAAACCAGATTACTACTTATTTGCGGTTAAGTAAAAGACCAGAAAATAATCGACACATCCGGCAGTTAGGGATTTTGACGTACGTAAATGCACATTTTGTAAAAGTGTGGGTACTTTCAAGTGATGTTTTTTTTTTTTAATCTGGGACTATTCATGTTGAACTCTATCACTTTGTATCAAAAACTATAAATTGATCATTTGAGGGTTGATAGCTTTCTAATCAAAGGTCGACAGAATTTATCGGCATCTCATCAGGCAGCGGTTGGTTCTGTCAATCAATATCTGTCTGTCTATCTAGCACTAAATTTCACCTTTGGAAAGGTCCAAAAATCGCAGACCAAAAATACTTGACAGACGAATTTTCAAATTACCGCAGTATAGTATTCTGTTGATGGAATAAAGGGCGGCCGTTGATCCGATTTGTGAATGAATATACTGTAAGCACGCACCTGTTACTAATAACGCGACATTCTGACTTGATGCTGCATGTGGTACAAGTCATTAACTATGAGCCGCCTTAATTTGACATTTGACGACACGTTGGCGCAGTGGTTGAGCGATCGACTGCTGCACTGCGTGTCGCGGGTTCGATCCCCGCACGGAACAAATATATTTGAGATTGTATGCCCTACAGATTGTTGTTTCGGGTCTGGCTGTTTGTGTATGTGAGTTTAAATGTTTGTAAACGCACCCACGATAGGTACAGGAGAAATTCCTAGTGTGGGGCAACATTAAAAAAAAAAAAAGAAAAAAAAAAGGATAATGGAGAAATAAGGCACAGAAAAAGGATTTATTCAAAAATCTTCAAGGTCACACTACTCGCAAGATTTGCGGCGGCAGAAAGAGAGAGCACACTGACGCTGATTTTTGGAATAGACCTTTGCAAATGTGCAAAGGTTAGTTTTTTATATGTTTATTTAACTGTTTTTATTTGTTATGTATTTATTTACAGCTATTGCACAGTTAGAAGAGACACATTCTCCATAAGGAATGATAAAAAAATAAATAAAATTCGAATAGCTTGTGCCGTGGAAAGGGACGTTCTTTGCAGGGTGGCTGGTAAGAGCTGGTTGACAACATTTACCGGGCGAAACGTTTTTTTTTTGAGACCTTAAACTAACTAGTGCTCAAACTGCGTGAACAAACTGCCATCACTCAGCGAGATCTATACTAATATTCCAAAGGGGTAAAGTGTGTTTGTAAGTTTGTACCTTTGCGTGTAGGGTTAATCTTCGAAACTTCTTATCCAATTCCGAAAATTCTTGCACTAACGGGAAGCTACATTATCCCCAAGAGTCATAGAACTAAATTTAAAAGCTTCCCGTGGGTAACTTCCGTACACAACGGGAGCGAAGCCGATACCAAAAACTAGTCATCAATAATCCTCTTTGATGCAACAAGTGAGGCAATGAGTCAATAATCTAAAACCGTTGATTAATTAAGGCCATTGATCTGGTGAACGAATGAACCGGCTGTAAGCGTACACCTGTTGATAATAAGTGGTGACATTTAGACTATTAATTATTAACTGTTCATCTAGGGCACAAGGTAGGAGCTTTTATGAATTGGCTACAACAATATGTCACATTTACTGAATAGATTTTCAGCTTTATCGTTATGCCCGCGACTTCGTCCGCGTGGTTATGAATATATTAAGGACTATGAAGGTTTTGAACACGTAGGGGTGCGGAAGACATTTTATTATTTCCATTATAAACCAGCCCTTTCGTTAAATCTGTTCCTACCTGACATGTCTTAACTATATTCTTTCTCTTTACCAATTTTAAAGTACAAAAGCCAAGGGTCTCATAAAGGGTGTAAAACACCTCTTAACGAAGCCGAAAGGCACTGGTTCTCCCTGTCATTGCGATATTTTTTTTGTTCTACACCATACCTAGTTTCTAGTTACGGAGATACTAGGGGTCAAAGTACCAACTTTTTGACAACTATTTTTTTAAATACAAGTTTTTAATGTAAGATTTTTACTTTAAACACCTCCACGACCCCCGTACTATTCAATACGCCCATCAGCACAATGTTTTGAGTGCGTTACATTGAGTTCTACCACAAAACATGATTGTACACCCCCCAAAAAAAAGTGGTTTCCCAGCAATAATTTTTGCGTAAAGTTACTTAGTTTCATGTACAGAATGCTTGGTTGACGGCTTCGTGATGAGGTGATTTACTTTGTTCGGGCTGTCACAAAATTCTTTCTTAGCTAACGTCTCCTACTCATAAACTCTAGACTTGCTAAATTTCAGGTTCAGAACAAAAACATCAGAACTTTCATACAAACTTGCGAGAGTGCCTAGACCTCTTTAATCTGGCCCTGTCGCAAAATCCGTTCAGAGCGGACGTCTAAGAAAGAAAGAAAGAAAGAAATCATTTATTTGCTGATAATGTAGGTATATATGTGAGTTGGAATATTTATTAAGTGTCCCGATACATTTTACCTTACGGCATGCAACATATTAGGTTTGAATTAAATAGTACTATTAATACAGCCATCGATGCAATTATTATTAGCCATAGTCAAATTTAATAGGTAGTTACAGATCTGACTAAATCAATCAATAATATTAACTATCAAAATAATCAATGAATTAAATATAAATCTCTCGCAAATAATACAATGAAGAATATATGTCATAATGTGTACTGTTAAAGAGCTTAATGTCAAAATAATCCAAAGCATTAACGACAATCACAATTACTACGAGTTATAATTTTTACATAATCTCTAATGTAAGTCTAATAACTATAAACTGCCTCTCTGACAAATTTCAAGTTTGAAGCAAAAATAATGAAGCAGTTTCATACAATTTGCGAGAGTCCTTAGATCTCCTTAATCCGGCCCTGTCGCAAAATCCGTTCTTAGCGCACGTCTACTAACTATAAAACACCTCCCACCTAAATTTCAAGTTTGTTTTAGTTTTTCTTTTTTGTTCCAGTTTAGTTCTTAGCGGACTATTAACTGTAAACTACCTTCTTCCCAAATTTCATCGTTGTACGTCAAGGGGTTTTTGTTATTTCGTGGTGAGTGAGTGACCTTTCGCTTTTATATATATATATAGTTAATTTGGTTAATTTAATTATATATATAGTTAAATAAAAAGAATAATTTGACAGTTTTGGGTAGCGTCTGTACATTTTTCAACTGTATGCGGCTGAAGATTTAGTTTTTTTTTCAGACTTTCTTATTTTCAAGGCAGTTGATGATACATCCAGTAGAAAACCGGTTGTTTTTTTCGACAGCGACTTTATTATTGTTTGGCTCACGTTTGATCAATATCTTATGTAACGAGGAAAATTTCTCATCCTCAATAGAAAAAGAAAGATTGAGACAAGACAGGTGTCATGTCTGGTGGGCTACTGCCCGATGATTGTTACCAGGTTTTTATATTATGGCAATGGGGGCGGGCATATCCCTCAAAAACAGTAAAGGAAAATATCGTGAGGAAATATCCTAGAACTAAAAATTTGAAGACATGTGACATCTACCAAACCGCACCGGCCCCGCGTGGTGGATCACCACATAAGCCCACTCCCTCTCATAGAGAGGAGGCCTGTGTCCCAGCAGTGGGAACATTATAGGCTGATGATGGGGGCATATTCTGTAGGATAAGTCAGTTTAATTCATATGTGTGGGTATAGATGTCGCCACCCTATTAATTAACTCATTCATTCCCGTTTTCCTATCTCCGCAGCTTGTAAGTTAATCGCTGCCCGCTCATGACTTGGCTCTGTTTACTTGCAACAATGTTGCGGACGACACGACGGACCCGAATACGGCGCGGAATGCCACCCGACACGATTATATTTAATCGCTATTATTCGATGTATCGGTCGTACGACTGACATCTCGATGCGATTTTGATATTCCTTTTTTAAATTGGACTTGTGACGTAGTTTTACTGAGTAGGAGAGGTTCAGAAGGCCCATTGCGTAGGCATAATCAGCTTGTTTTTTGTAACGACCCCGTCAGGGAAAAGCAGGTCTCTTTTCTGTGAGATGGACCCTAGTCAACCTCATGAGCTCCTCATCATTATCTGCCTAATCTTTACCCAACTATGTTGGGATCGGCTTCCAGTCTAACCGAATGCAGCTGAATATCAGTATTTTACATGGAGCGACTGCCTGTCTGACCTCCACAAACCAGTTTTTCCTGGTTAATACGACAAATCAAGACTCCGTTCTTCATAGAATTTGCATATAGAATAGAATAATATAAAACTACTTCCCTGCAAGAATCCAGCCATTCCATCACAATGCAACACTGCCCTTTAATACTAATCTTTTAAACAAATTAAGGTTCCGTTCAGACTGTTTTATTATCATGTTACGTCAAGAATTGCCCGCAGCGACATGATTTCGGTTAAATTCGGTTGTAATGTGTGGAATTCTTTTTATACTGCATTTGATTGACACGAAAGGAAACATAATTTAAGGTTTGGGACCTTCTTCATTACCGGCTTATTATATAGCTGACTGATTAACCCACGGATTTTCATAATAATCAACCTCACCCTCTTACGGATTGAATTTTCTAAAACCCATTCTTAGAGGAAGCCTACTTTATTATCCTACTCAAATTGAATATAATGCCGTCAGGTCACTTCCAATTTAACATACTTTAAAGAGGGGCGCTGGCGGGAGTTGTCCACCACACAAAATGTCTGGCAGTAGAGCAAGTAAATTGTCTTGCCAGCCCTTGTGTAATATAAAAACTTCTAAAATAGTTTAAAATAATCATTGTATTATTCACTTTTTGTCAAGCTTGAGCAAAATAACCAGAAACCTACCTTCGGTCAGACACTTTTTGGAACACAGGTTGACATAGGCCAGTATTCCATATTCCTGTAATACAAGCCTGTGGTGTAAAATTTACTATCTGTACGCGTGCGAAGCCGCCTGCAAAAGCTAGTTCAATATAGCACTTCATAAAAGCTTGTCACCAACCGCAGTAAAAAGTAAATAAATCATAAACTTCTCGAATACATACTTTATCTTAACCGCCAACAATAACTTTTTACTGTTTACATCTTCGCCGGGCAATAAAAAGTATCTGGTTAATATCACCATGCGACAAGCACACTGAAATACTGTTTTTCTTCTTCTAAAATCAAGATAAATTGCCCGATAGGTGTCGATCGACTTAGTGTAAATCTTTAAATCCCTGGCAGACAACGTACAGCTTATGCCCAATGATCCCAGAAGCATGTTACATAAGAGTTCCATTTATAAATAATTTGGAATATAAAAAATATTATAAATATATGATAGCATATTAAAAAATGACATGACTTATAAATAAAACAAGGGAAGAAAGTTTGAATGTCAGTTCATCATCTTTGCCGATGGAATTAAACAATAATGTTATGAGCACCTAATGAGTCATCAATCAGGGAGGGACTCAACGCAATACTTTCCTTATCTCTACCGATATACATACATGCATCGCTTCAAACAAAAGTTCTTAAAAAAAACCAGCCAAGTGTGAGTCGGACTCGCGCACGACCCCTCGTGCGCGAGTCCGACTCACACTTGGCTGGTTTTTTTACATATATTTATAAAAAAAAAAAACGACCAAAAAAATCACTTTTTAGTATTCAGTATTAATTGTATTCTGTTTCGGCAACACAAATACATAATCTGTAGAAATTTCAACTGGCTAACTATCACGGTTCATGAGATACAGCCTGGTGACAGACGGACGGACGGACAGCGAAGTCTCAGTAATCGGGTCCCGTTTTTTGACCCTTTTGGCACGGAGCCCTAAAAATGCTCCCTGTTGTTAGCGCCCCATACAGGGAGGAAGGGACACCCAACGCACGAACGGTTTGCACCACGCATTTAGTACATCATTCTGAACCCTCCACATTTCTATTCTACATTGGTTTAAAAAAAAAAACTACTTCCTACAATAGTAACCAATACCTACACGGTCAAAACACAAGGTGTTGTTTTGCATCCTCGTCAAAATTTAGGAGGTTGTCACAAAAGACAAGACATAAAGAATCAATTTAAATTACGATACCTATCTTATTATTAACTAACGCTGTGTTTTTTTGGTTGTTTAAGTTTGTCAGTAATCAGAATAACCCCCTTAACGTGGTTTAGGGAATAAGAAATTATCGAATAAACGTTTGAGATTGTTTGTATGTGTGAAAGCACGGCGAGGACCAGATGGACCGCGTTTAAAACACGGGTGGTTCACACTTTCCGTAAATAAGAAAAAAAAAAGAATTACCTACCCATTTTATAATTGATTCGGGGCGAGAATCATTAGCATAGTTACCTCCTTGAATTTGACGAGGATACAAAACAACACCTTGTGTGTGGAGCAGCTGATATAGCTGTTGCATAACCATTTTGACCTCAATGTAAAATTTAGTATGCTCTAAAGATCCTTATAATTCCATATCGAATCACTATTTTAGTTAATAATGCTCGTTACAAAGATATAAGATTAAGAGAGAATCCTATAACCTATGTCTCTAAGAAGCCCTAAGGTATTGGATGGTGCACAACAATATCACAATCTGCGATCTAATTTACAGTGTTTCACGATCCACCATCGATTCTGTTCAATGGACCGGACTCGATTTTTCGCAGTTTGCTGCGTCTCGGTATCGATTTTTTATAGTCATGTCGTTAGGAATTAGGAGAACCTTAATCAATAATTTAGATTTATTTTGTTGTTAATATTTGCGAGATTATTTTGGGACAATTTTTTTTTTGTTTTGTTTTGTTTCTAGTTGTAAATGTCAACAAGTAATAGCCATATCCAGTATCGACTTTAATCTCTAGGAATTTAGACACTATTTGGAACACTTCCGTCTTCTTAATTCTTAAAAGCTATACCAATTTTTGTCGTCCAAACTATGTATTATTGATAGTGTCTTGCTGATCATTATTATTCACTTGTCTTTCTCCTAATGTAGTACATAATGTTTATGGGGTGGACTCAGGGGCTCAGGGCTCTTTAGTCGACTGATCCCACACAGGTCCACTCGACCACGACCGCGTTCTTAGTGATGTTAGAGCCAATTCGAGGACTCCTTTGGGTCACGTCTGTAGTAGTGACGCAGAAGACGTTTTCCATACTTTTCTATTAGTTGCGACCTTACAGTTACCCTATTTCTAAGCAAATAATCTTTCATGCACTCCATCCACCATTTATTTGGTCTTCCCTTACTCTTAAAAACCCATCCGCATTCATACTCAAAATTTTCCACATTGAAGCGACATTTTCTAACAAAAATGCCCAAGCGAAAAATAAGGCACAAGACACACTGAACAATATTAGAAACTCATTGTCCCCGTCCTCATATCTTGTCTCTTTCATCGCAGATGGCTGAGGAACGACCAAGCTCATCCGACGTGGTTAATGGGCGATTAAAGTACCAGTTCAGTAACAACGCAGAGACGTCGTAAAAAGATGACAAATGTGCTGGGGATAAGATAGGTTTACATGGCGATCTGTAGCACGTGGCTGTAGGTAATAATGACGAACAGAGGGCCTATACTTGTAAGTACTTGGATCTTGTTTTAAACACGGTTTTATTAGCTTCACCTGTATTTATGTAATCAAATATTAGAAGTTAAATTTGATCCACTTCCCGATTTACGATTGAGATGAAATTTTGCACACATGTTTAGTTAATAGTCATTTATTCATTAACAATAATTTGCATCTGAATTAATACAGTATTAGAATCATCTTCTAATAATAGTTTGTTGATGATGTGACGTCATACTAAATCCAAGATGGCAGACTAATTATTTTTTATGCATTCCCATGATATGGGCATCAAATCAAATGAAAGGGTTTGCTGAGGTTTTTCTCATCTCAATTCTTAATTCACTAAACTGAATAACATATTTTCAGGCTCTAGAAAAAGCTACAAACATAGCTTGACCGATATTTTAAATGTTTGATCCAGGCCCGATTAAAAGAAAAATCCAGTCTTCTAAGATAAATGACTCAATAAAGATGAGACACCATCTTCAATTTTAACCCTTACAAAACCGATGTGTGTTCTGGTAGCCGATGCCCCGTTCAGTAGCAATAAACTTTGAACAAAATGTCCCTCACAAGTGATAGCCATGCGTCCAGTAGTAAACCTGAGCTACGGATCCATTCGACTTATTTTACTGGGGTTCCGCAGGTTAGGCGGACCTTATCAGTGTTGGTCTGTTTCCTCAATTTTATGCTAAGGGTGAAAGAGATATTAAAGTAGTTAGGCCTTTTAAGGTAGAGGGTGTAAATATTGGGATTTACGGACTTGGTTTCCGGCTAGATTAAGCTAAACACACACGTGCCTAGGGCCCAACAATATGTCAAGACCATAAGGCAAGCAGACTGGGCCTCAAGTCTGCTATTTTTTTAAACATCGTCATTCCAACACGATCCTATTGTCATTTTGCTAAAAGTCCGTAATCTGCTAAATTCATAATGGTCTGTCAAATTCTATGCCATTTCTTTCAATGGAGTGTCAGTGGTTGACCATTGTGAAGTCATAATGACGCCATTATATTAGTAGATTACCAAACTTGTCAAAATCAACAATTATGAAATCAATGATATAGCAGACTTGAGGCCAAGTTCAGAAACCCGAACACCATGAATAGTAGTTGGTTATAAGGGGAAACCAAGCTTGGGGGCTTGTATGGTAGTACCACCACAACACACAAGGCACAGGTAACTAGAATCAATAATTTTATTTTCTTGTATAGGTTTTCATTCAAAAATGCCTTGTAATAACGGCCTAATTTAAATATAAGTTTTGACTCTTACTTAGACACACTTTAATAGTCGGTACGTTTAAAAAGACGAAGACAAAATGAAATTTAACCTACTGGACATATTAACTCTCAGTAAAGGCAAAAAATATAAAATGTCCCTCATGAAATCTGCATCTTTTCCTTTGCACTTTTGGGAACAAATAAAAACTCCAAAGTATGGTTAATAACATTTTTTTCAAGGAAATAACCTAAAACAGTTATACCATTTACTAAAAAATATGCTGCTGATTACAAATTACGAAACAAATTTAAAATCCGCGAAATCACAGAATGCCTGTCTGCACCGAAATCAAGCTACAACGTGTACAACACGATTATAATAACTGTAACATCTTAAAACTACAGAACATGTCAAAAGGTGTATAATTAATAAAGGAGAGGAAAACTATAACATTTCTGCACTGTATAATCATCTTTGTATCAGAACAAGGTAAATTTAAGATAATTTGAAAAAACAAAAGCAAGATTTATTAAAAATAGGCTTATGTGAAAACTATGCGTAAATTAAATTTTATTGTTAACACCGTTCCAATGGTATTTTATTTCCATTCCGGCTACAACCTAAAATCGGGAAGCAAAAACCCGAAAGCCCATTATTAACTCGTAAAAATCGTCGGCGGAAGAGGGTTCATTTTGGAACTAATTAAAATAATTGATACGATAAGCTTTAAGCCTGGTTAATATTAAACAAGTGAATAAGCGCTACTTAATTGCGTTTTAGTTTGAATGAGATGAGAACATAAAAATCCTTTCAACAAGCGTTACAAAATAATCCGTTTGTTTCAAACTATTATTTCCGTTCAATCAATCAAAACGAGAACAAGAAACGTCGCTAAAATATTTCCTTCCATTTCCTTAATTTTATATCTATCACAGTGTGCCAATATCTGAACAATTTATTCACCCACGAGACGTTCCAATTTAACCTAACCCACTATAGATAAATTTAAATACTCAGACAATATTTTATGACTTATTTTAGGTACGGTTTACGACGGAAGACGGGGCCCGCTGGATGAATGTCTGGCTAGATTTTATGGTAGCTACATAGGTACAGGAATGTTCTAGAATCTACGAGTCCAGATAATGCTGTTGAAAATTTTTGTTCAAGTATTTGATGACTGTTTTATTGTGGTTTACTGTGCGCGCCAATTCGTGTGGACTTGCTGTCAAAGTTGAGTGCTGTGCAATGTGTTCACGCCCTTATATTTTTAGGAAAGTTTAATTTTGGAAGGCATTATTTTTTGATGAATGACATAGGTAGTTTTTTTTAACATTGTTCAATAACACAGAACTAAAATTCAATAATTCAATCAAGTCTTCCAGCTATCGAAGTTAAGTTTTCCTTTTTTGCTCATATTCAAACAACCAAACAAGTCCACAAACAATATTTGTATGCGTCTGTAAGGCCAACGACCCCGCACTAGAAACACGCATATTAAAATTTAGGAACAATATACCGGTAAGCAGTAAATCAAAATGGTTACTAGACGGTCGCGGCACAAAGGGGCGCTGCGAAGCGCTGCATCTGCTAGCCAATGTCAACGGTGACGTTTACGCGCGAAAAGTTTTACGATCCGCAGACGACGACGCGTCAAACGAACAGTGATGTTATTAGCGGTATGACAATATTATGTCGATGCTTTTGTTGATTTTTACTGCCGAGAAGGATATTTTGAAATCAACAGTAGGATAACAGGTTTACTTCATACAAAATGAGAACTAGAAAATTAGTCTTATGAAATCAAGGTTAATCCTGGCTACAACAACCATAATTAAGCCACTTAAATAAATTACGTTTAGATCAATAAGCTATTAGAAGTTTCATAAGCTTGCGTGATTTAAATTGTTGACAAAATTAACCAATTTAGACGATGATTCATTTTGAAACTGGATTTTTTCATAGTAATAACGTTTTCAAACAAATAACTGGAGACATGAAAAGTATGTATAATATGCATATAAGACTAAATGGTTAAATTGAATGATCAGAAATGAACTTCATTCCCTTTTTTATCGATACGGTGTATTGCGAATATAGGACGTCACTCAAGACGATCAATTTACGACCGTCTCGTTCCTGTGTTCCATTTTTAAATGGGTCTGCTGTTGTGGTAGGTCATTAGATAAAAAATAATAATAATTAATACGACCTGATATGGCGTTTTTGTTCGTAACTTGAATTTGATACATAATTTCAAGAGGAACTCGTAGATCGGTAATCACCCATTACATACCGAGTTTCCTCCGTGCCTCGGAAAGCACGTTAAGCCGTTGGTCCCGGCTGTCATTTGTGCATTTTTGACAGTCATTATAGGTAGCCAGTGGCGGTACTGGTACGGGGGCACTCTATCCAGCAGTTATAGGTTAGACAAGGTGGATTGACTTCTCCGGACCTGTTCAGTATGTATATAAATGGTCTGATCGAGGAACTCAGGGGAACAAAAGTAGGCTGTCACCTAGGCAATCTGTGTGAATAGCTTGAGCTATGCTGATGACATGGTTCTTTTGAGTCCCTTGATCAAAGGCTTGAGGAAACTGATATCTGTCTGTGAGCAATATGCTGTTGCTCACGGAGTAAAGTATAACGTTCTTAAAACTGAATCCATGGTATTCAGGTCTGGGACGGTTCCGGGGTACATACTCGGTCTGTTTTTGAACGGTGCGACCATACAGGTCGTTAAACAGTTCAAATACTTGGGGCACATTTTGACTCCTGCGACATAGAAAGGGAGCGTAGGGCCCTCTCAGTGAGGAGTAACATGCTCGCACACAAATTTTTGAAGTGCACCAAGGACGTAAAAACACTCTTTTCAGAGCGTATTGTCTGTCAATGTACTACACCTGCCAATTATGGTGCAACTTCACAAAAAAGATGGACAGCTCATTAAGAGTACAGTACAATGACGCTTACCGAACACGTATGAAACTGCCAAGATACTGTAGCGCTTCGAACAATTTGCAGACGCGAGGGTTCCTGACTTTTACGCCATTATGAGGTCGAGGGTCGCATCCTTATGGCAAAGTTTGAGACGCGAATCTAGCAAGCCCTATATTTGTGCACTGGATCTCTGTTCACCTAAGCGGGAACATAAAATGACGAAATAATGAATGTTATTTTCTAGGACTATACATACCTCAATGTTAAAAAAATTATGAATGAATTTATTGATATTTTTTAATGATTTCTATAGATTATTTTTATGAATGAGTTTTATATATATTTTTTGTGATTTTGAGGTTGGTGTTTAACCTACATTTTGAAGCATTTATAATAGAAGTGCAGTTTAAAATCGATGTAGTTTTTTTTTAAATTTCCCCGAGCCAACGTTAAGACTGCGTAATTTACGAGTGGCCGGTAATAAAAGTTTTTGTTGCGAAAAGCGACGGGGTGCTATAAAAGTTTGCTGTCCCTTTCCACAGTGAGTTTACGAGCGTGAAAACGCGAGATAGGTATACCGTACCGGTAGTTTTATTACCGGGTATGCGAGCGATGTGAACTGATGTAGGTAGTAGCGGCAGCTAGGAAGCTTGAGGGCAAAACACAATATGTCGAAACTGCTGATGTTTTTCGAACGGTTTTAATTTAAATTTGGAACGCGCACATTATTTTTAAATACACAATGTGTACGTAGCCTTATGATACTGCAAGGTTTCAACTAGTATGAAATTGAATTGAGCTACTTAGGTAAGATAGTACCTACCATATTAAATTCATACGTATTGCGTAGCGTTTGTGCATGTTTGTGCAATTGTATCGTAGTGAGTCCGATAAAAAAAGAACCGTGTCCATAAGTCATTATGCATAAGACCCACTAATTACGCATAATTACAAGAAAATTATAGCAGATGATCGAAAAGAAAGAAATAACAGGCAAGCGATACAAATTGAACAGTTATTTATGGAACGATAAATTAAAATATTAATCTCGGGTCGATAATTGCAGTAACATACGATAACTTGTGACCAAAGCGCGTAAGGGACATCTCTTTTAATGTCACTTGCACTCTTTCAAGTTTCGAATATTTATTTTTAAAACAGCGTAAATTAAATCTAAAATATACGTCCAATCAGTTTTACATTGGAATTGACTTTTTGCTTTCGATGTTGTCGACATAATTGGATGCATAAAAATATGGAAATAATTATCTAAATTGTATTGTAAGATGGGTGTGTTATTTTTGATACGATTGTTAGTTTTTGCAGTAATGCGAATTAATCGAATGACAATTTATAATTAATGTGATTGCACATCCCTAATAATTGTAGCTTGTTAGTTTTTTTTGTGTACCTACATGTTAATTAATTTGTGAAGTAATTTGATCTTTGCACTGAATATGATTAAGATACTTCGAGATTTTGGGTTTTCGAACATTTGTTTAAAAAAGAAAGTAAGGACTGCTGGCAGAAGTGAAAACTCAAAACAATGGAATTCCTGTTGTCTTGTTTTGTATTTTAAAATCAATTAAGCCGCTATACTACGCGTCGCTAGTCTGGCGCCATACGTCACAGGCATGTCGAGGTCATCGGTGACGCGAACCCAAAGATTTTACCCTACCAAAAATCGCTCAACGTGGCTACAGAAGTTTTCACTTCAAAATCTTTGGCTTTACAATGCGCACGTGAATAAGATATGCGAAGCGAATGTGGTGAGATTAAAAGTTAAATTGGCCAACCAAATGTATTTTAATTTTGTTTGTTCCTAATACTCCGAATAAATTTTCTAGGGTAACAGGAATTTTCTAAACCTTGCTGCCTGGGAAATTTTAAAAAAATAATTTGGATACTACAACGTCTAACCCTAAAAAATAGTCTAACCACAAAATCGTAAAAAACAAACCACTAAGGAAATGTGTCAATTAAGGTTTTATAACTGAAAGGGTCCTAGGCTCTAGAGTTCAGGCTATGTTTGCTGTACGTGACCCCCGTTCACTTAGTTGGCTGTTCAGTTTTACACTGGCGTTAACAATTTTATGAGTATAGTTTAGCTATAGGACTTGATGTAGTTGTAGGTAACTAGGTTTTTACTTTTTATTGGGAAATATTGTGTCTGGTTATATAGAATTTTCATAAACTATAGAGATAGATATAGATACACATTATGGGCGTCTGGTAGTTTGATTTTTTTAAATGCAACGTGGGATCGATCTCCAAATATAATTATAATTCGCTTTATAGATTCAAGCATTTCCTCCCTTCTAGCACCAAAATCACTTTGGTCCAGTCACTTGTGCTTCCCATTATTGACTATGCTGATGTTTGTTCTTCTGACCTATCCCAAGAACTTCTAAATAAATTGGATCGACTACTCAATAATTGCATTCGCTTTGTTATTGGCCTTCGAAAATACGATCACGTTTCTTCCTTCCGTTCTCAGCTATCCGACTCAGGAGATCCCTCAGATCTCTCTGCATGCTCTTCACTATATTGAACGATCCATGTGCTCCTGATTATCTGAAAACTTATTTCAAAGTGCTGGGCAGTTCTCTAGTCGTAACCTTCGAGCTTCCAAAAATCTACTTCTCCAAATCCCTTCACACCGTACCGGTTTTTTGTCAAATTCTTATGCCATCTCAACTATAAAACTCTGGAACGCGCTACCCATTAGCATTAAAAAAGCCGAAAGTAAATTCACTTTTAAAAAGAAAGTTCGCAACCACTATTTAAGTCAGACTAAATAACTCTTAATTTTAAGTCTAGTCATAGTAATTATTATTAGGTTTCTCCTTTTTTATTTTGGTATTAGTTATTATATATATTAGTATATTTTATTTGTATAATGTGTATTAGTATCTATGTAAGTGTATGAATTTTCGAAAACTAGTAGATATTTGTAAAAAAAAAATGTACCCTACCACTATGTTGTCGTATTTGACCCTATGGTTGACTGGTAGAGAATGCCTTGTGGCATTAAGTCCGCCTATGTACTCTCTATTATACATGAAGTTTAAATAAATAAATAAAATAATTTTATTTAACTGATCTTTGGAAGGTCTTCAGACAATACTAGCGGGAACGCACTCGAACTAAACCAGAGTAAGGGATTACGAGGTGTTTTGGACCGTCCTCTTAATTGTTGTTTCATTGAATACTATAATTGAAATAATATTTGACAGAGATTGACCCATTATTACCTACGTCCATGACATATAAAAAACCACAAATAAATTGAGAATAAGGACCCTCCTCGACCCTCGCTCGAGCCAGCCCGCGATGCTGTGGCAGTAGTTTTAAATCAGACCCTAAATAATGACACCATTCAGATCCAGCCTGTCCCCATGCAGTCCTTCCTCAGCGACGCCCTAAGCAGAGGCTCGTACCCCACAGGGGGTGCTCTTAGCGTGTAGTCGCTTAGTTTGTAAGTTTTTATGCCCTGGCTGGAGGCCTTACTCTCAAGGCATCCACAGGATAGTCCGGTTAAGCAGACGACAACCTCATAGGTTGAACTGCGAATGCCATTCATAAAAAAAAAAAATGAAAATAAGGCAGGAGAAAGATAATCATGAACTTAAAAACAACGAGAGAAAAACAACACTAAAATATACCCGAAGAGGCGTTATAATGCGACACAGAAACGTTTAAAATGATAACAAAAATGAAATATGAATGCAGAAAAACCACCAAACAATAAACAACAAAAATACGACTGAAGCAAAATGGTGTTAAGTACACCTTATTAATTGAATTAACTATCATAATTTTCCACAATTGAATTATATTTCACGGCCAGTTAATGATAAATAGTTCTACTATCATTATGATACGGCCATTTTGTATGGTACAGTGAGCAAAGCCGTATGGTATAGTATGTTATGATAGCTCATTATATTTTGATGAGGAAATGTGGGTACAGATAATGTAGTCAATAAATATGGTTTATGGAAGACTAAGCATACTGTTAAGTAGTTGATAAATTATGATTTTTAGGGTTCCGTACCCAAAGGGTCAAACGGGACCCCATTACTGAAACTTCGCTGTGCGTCCGTCCGTCGGTCTGTCAACAGGTTGTATTTCATGAACCGTGATAGTTAGCCAGTTGAAATTTCTACAGATTATGTATTTCTGTTGCAGATAACAACAAATACTAAAAACAGAATAAAAAAAAATATGGGTGATTTTTTTTGACAAAAGAGTGATTTTTTCCCCTCGTTTTTATAAAAAATGGTACGGGACCCTTCATGCGCGAGTCCGACCCGCACTTGGCCGGTTTTTGTTTACTGACAATGTGGACCACCCGTACACTATGAGAGAAATCGTAATGGTCTTATGATTACCTGTGTTTCTGGCAGTAGGTTGAATATTAATATTACATGGTAAGATAGAATCCATATGTCAAGCGTAGTGTCTATGGTAATGTTTCCGTGTGTTTATTTATTTTCAGCAGATGATGAAAAATTCTGGTTTTTATTGAAAATTGAAATTCCGGTTCAGAAAGCGGTTGGAAGACGACCGCGAGGGCTGCTTCGAGGCGCGAAGTTCATAGAAGGAATTGGGTGAAGCCTTTGCCCAGAAGTTGGACAGAATTGATAAAACACCTAGTCTAAACAGATTATAATGGTATTCCCTAAATAAATGGTGGAGGTGGTGGTGCTTTGGCTTGGTCCTAGATTTGATTGTTTGTTACGATTAAACTCAAAAACTACTCGACCGATTTTAAAAATTATTTCACCATTATGAAGCTAGATCTCTACCGAGTCACATAGGCTATATTATATACCAATTTTCGCGGACGAAGTCGCGGGTAAAGTGCTAGTATTGTTTAAAGTAGCTGGACGGAGACAAGCTGACTGCAAGGTATTGAAGAAGAATTCAGTGAGGGTAGATACTCATCATACGGAAGCTCTTCAGTTCATTTATTTTACCACGATATTTTAGAACCTACATACTAGCTAATGTAGTTTGCACCATGACATTATGCTGATGTCTACGGTCCAAGAATGATCAGTCAAATGTTTGGCATGCCACACCTCTCATATTTTAATAACAGGACGTTTTGAGATAGATGAACGACACTCTAGGACGCGTATTGCCCTCCCTGTAGCAGATTAGTTTACCGATAAGTGTTCTGGCCCCACTAATACGTCGCTCAATCCTGCACTGCCATGCCGGCGAAAAGTGACATTTTTGAAGCGACTTTTAAAAGGAGGATGTCATTATGTATTTTTGCGGGTTTTCAAAAGCACTTTATGCATGGAAACGTTCAACATTTTATTTACAAGTTCCTTCCGAAAGAATTTGAAAAGGAAGTCACTCGATACTTTGGGTTACGCGTTAGATAGATAGGTAATGGGTAAGTCTAAGTATTGTTCTGCCACCGATACTTAAAAGTAAAAATTTGAGGAAAGGCAATAGGGATAGGGACAGTCAAGCATTACTGGATGTGACTTTTTTGTTTATTAAGTCTTATTTTTCGGCATATTTTTTTTTACAGTTGCCTCATTTTGCTTGCTGGCAGCAACGTTACAATTATTGCTTCATGACAATAATTCAGTCTAGCTGTCGATAAGATTTGCCTGTTAACACGTCTCAACGAAAACTATTGCGACTACGACTGAAAATAAAGTTCAACATCCTTTCCTCCTACATTAGTTACTAATTATTACACCCATGTGTAAACAAGTGAGCAAGTTTCAAGATAATTAGCATACGGTCCCTGATACCTTAGTGGCCCATAGTGGGGGGTACCACACATAACAATGGCCGCCAAACGCGTGCCGTGGTTGGTCTATGTGCCGGAGTCTATAATCTATGGTACCGCTCGTCTATGGTCCGGCTCTGCGGGGCGCGTTTTATTGTTAACGGTTATAGCTAGGCTATGTATTGTCTATTATATGGGTTTGGTTGTAAATAGACTTGAGCTTGCGTGTACTGAAAAAGAAACTAAACCATTATTTACGCCTATCCACGCAGTATGTGTGTGGTTTAGTTTCTTTTTTTTTTTTCTCGCACTTGTATGCGGTATTAGTTCAGTGGTTAATGGACTGTCAAACATATCGTTAGCTTAGTACACAGTTTGTTAGTTCTGTAAAATATTAACTACTAGGTAGGTGCCTATCTAAAGGTAATCACAATGCAATTAACTGAGTGGCAACGCCGGTAAAGGACGCCCTAGGCTGACAAATAATGACCCTATTGATGATATTCTTCAGAAAGGTCAAATGCGAGTATGAACCAGGAGAAAGCGAAAGGAGTACACAGTTCTGTAGTTTTTGGTTACCCCCATGGGATAAACGTGATCATGTTTGTTGGACGACACGGTTGGCGCAGTGGCTATGCGATTGACTGCTGCCCTGCGTGTCGAGGGTTCGATCCCCGCACGGAACAAATATTTGTAAGGCCAGATAGTTGTTTCGGGCCTGGCTGTTTGTGTATGTGAGTTTAAATGTTTGTTAACGCACCCACGATACAGGAGAAATTCCTAGTGTGGTACAACGTTTAAAAAAAAAACTTGATTATCGGCGAATTCATTTATAGTGAGAAGAAGACCAAGGAAACGATGGCTGCCATGGATTGTGAGAGGAATGAAATGAAAGAAATATATTGTTCTTAGCTGTAAGCCTTTTGTAACACCTTTTTAACATTGTGGAACGCAAATAAACTGAATATGAAAAAGGAGTGATAGCGTGACGGTCGACAGAGAATGGAAAAAAAGCGGCCAAGTGCGAGTCGGACTCTCGCACGAAGGGTTCCGTACCATTATTTATAAAACGAGCAAAAAAATGGGAGGCCCCTTAAATATTTATTTTAGTCTGTTTTTAGTATTTGTTGTTATAACGGCAATAGAAATACATAATCTGTATAAATTTCAACTGGCTAACTATCACGGTTCATGAGATACAGCCTGGTGACAGACGGACGGACCATTGGGTACGGAACCCTAAAAATCGTGCCGACTCCAAGAAACATGGGACAAGGGCAGGAATATGATGATGACGCATACATAAACACCAGAGTCAGTTACAAAGACCACAACTACCACGGAAGGGGTCCGAGAGGGCCGATGCCTGCCAGGGCTGCGGGACTGTTCGAAAGAGATACCGTGGCCATGGAACACAAAGGGCTAAGAAGGAACATGGATGGGTTTTAGTCAGTACAAGTCTGACACTCCCTCCCGCTCCACCCAGAGCGCGGGGGGGGGGGGGGTTATTTGATGATTTTCCATTCGTAAAAAAAAAGATAACAACTACCAACGACGTAACTCATAACTTGCTAACACGAACACAAGACAATTTTCCAACACCCTTCACATATTTGTGTCAAATGACGTCATTTTACGTATTTTAGGACACAAGCATTGTTTGTCTTTAGTGCCAATAACAGTTGCCTGGACAACATGCTTTATTTTACCGTTGACATACCGTTTTACGGCTCTTTCATGGGGTTCAGAAACTGGTGATGGGTACTTAAAGTAGCCCACAGTGGGCTATGGGCTATTTATTACTAAAATATGGCTAGGAGTTCATTTAGCACGTTTTAATGGGTTGGTTAGAAATATGTGTGGGAGACGTTAAATTGTTAGTAGATAGTTATTTATTAGAGAGCAGTTCAGGTAAAGAAAGCTCGTGGCTAAACAATAATAGCCGCACGGGTCGATCTCTAAGGCTAAGCCGTGCTTGCCGAGGTTGGTGCGTGGATGGGTGACCATAAATACAAAGCGATTCGAGTTTCATCCGTGCCTCGGAAAGCACGTTAAGCCATTGGTCCTGGCTGTCATTTGTAGATCTTTGACAGTCGTTACGAGTAGTCAGAAGCCGAAAGTCTGACATCCAGTCTTACCAAGGGGTATCGTATTACCTAGTTACTGAGTTGTGGATGTCAGATGGCAGTCGCTCCATGTTAAATACTGGTACTCAGCTGTATCCGGTTAGACTGGAAGCTGACCCCAAGATAGTTGGGAAAAGGCTTGGCAGATAATGATGAGTTCAGGTAAAGAAAGCGTAAGGAGTTTTCTTCATCCAGTGTTGTTTCCAATCAGAAATCTATATAGGATGACTGGTAATTAGTGACCGGTACTTAAACACGTTATTGTACTCATGATAAAAAACAACATATCCAAAGAAAAAAAAAAACATCACAATAACACAACAGCCGTATGAAATTCGCGCGCGCGTGCACTTGTGACCTATCAGCTGTTAGCACATGTTCATGCCACAGTGGGTAGGCCGAGCACCCGCATGTCTCGCAATCTCGGATTTCATATGGCTCTTGTGTTATTATGATAAAAGTGAATGAGTTTAAAAAAAAAATTGTTTCTTTGAGAAAGTTTTTTTCTTTTAACTACGTAGTACAGTAATGTTATCATTATTAATCACTACAAAACCGATCACAAAGGTTGTATTTTTTGCTTAGAACCAAAACAGTGCAGAAATGTTATTTATGAAATCTCATTATTGTACAGTTTTTCATTACTGCACTGTTTTTTTTATTTTTTATTTAGATATAAATTTACTGAGGTTTAATGTCTCCCATTAAGTTTAATATAAAATGTATTCATTAGATCAAAACGATACTGGCTGAAAATAAAAATGGGCTGAATAAAATCGACTTGGTAAAAAAAAAAAAACAAACATTTTGTACCATTGAAAAAAAACTTTGATACTTCGTATTTAGCAAAAAAAAGTTTATGAGTGTTCTTCGTATTTAGAAATAGACAGCGATAGCGATATGAATTTAACTCCAGAAAATATAAAAACAGCTGCAAATGAAGTTGTTGATAACCTTTTGTTTCATTAACATGGGTTTTTATTTTGAGTACATATACTTTGACACGGTAGTTGAAAGAAAAGTAGATTACGCACTTTGCTAAAGTGAGTAATTAATGTACTCGTGTTAATTTACTTTTATATAGTGCGTACATATCACTCGTGCATAATTAATTCACTTTGCGCTTGATGCAAAAATCTACTATAATGTTATAACTTTACTATACCTCCATGAATTATCTGTACTACTCAATGCAGCACACTGTTTTGGATGCGTTACATTGAGGCCCACCGTAATTCATAATTTTTCACCCGAAATAAAAGAGCCCAGTTTCCCAGCAATAATTTTGGCGTGAGATACTTGGTTTGAGGATCAGAATGCTGACTTGGTTGACGGCTTTAAAGACGTAAGTAATCAATTTAAATTACGGTACCAACCTAGTTAATGATTACTAAAAGCTGTTTTTTTTTGTTGTTTAAATTTGTCAATTTTTCGGAATAACCTCCTTAACGTGGTTAAGGGAATAAGAAATGATCGAATAAACGTTTGAGATTATTTGTATGTGTGAAAGCGCGGTTATAGGGCGAGGATCAGACGGGCCGCGTTTAAAACACGCGTCACACTTACCGATTTCCGTAAATAAGAAAAAAAAAAATCTAAGCATTTTATTATTGATTCAGGTCGAGAATCATTAGCATAGTTACCTCGTTGAATTTGACGAGGATGAAAAACAACAGCTTGTATAATTTTTGTACAAAAAATGATTTAGAAAGAAAGTTTCAAGCTAAACTGGTTATTCCAACTCCACAGAAACATCTGTTTTACTTGAATAATTAAAACTGCTGCCTGATGTTTTACTGTGATGTAGTATAAACTGTCATCATAAATAAGTGTTTATTAGATAATTAAATTAGCATTAAATGAAATGCCCAAGAAGGCTATCTACTACATTAGTTAGTATCTGCACGATTTGACAGTTAAACCTTTAAAAGTCGAACCTTGCATTTGGTCATCATCATCTGCCTAGCCTTTTCCCAACAATGTTAGGGCCGGCTTCAAGTCTAACCGGATGCAGCTGATTACCAGTATTTTATATGGAGCGACTGCCTATCTGACCCGCCAGCCTTTAGTAAGACTGGCTTTTTTTTATAGTTTGTGAAATGGCTAGGCAGATGATGAGTGGACTGTAGACTGGCTTTCAATGTCATTTTTGAAGACCTAACTATAGACATCCCGCACGTATAGATTTGATGGTTTTTTTTTTTATTTTCAGGGCCGTGTGGGGAGGGGATATCCTTAATCTATTTTTTTTGTTTTTTTTTGTACAAAAATCGTAAAGCGGTTCACAGAATACATCTACCTACCAAGTTTCAGCTGTGAAGTCCTAATAGTTTCGGAATAAAGTGGCTGTGACATACGGACAGACAGACAGACAGACATGACGAATCTATAAGGATTCCGTTTTTTGCCATTCGGCTACGGAACCCTAAAAATACGTAATTTGGTTTACTTGGATGATATGCTGTTTCATATTTTTTCCAGCTATTTTAATTTAAAAATCAAACTACTGAACCGATTTTGACGAAACTTCGGATCAATCGGAAAGAAAGTATAGCATTTCACAAAAAAAAAACAAATCGTTTCATAAATGACGGAGTTATGATGTAACAAACATACCATACAGCCGCATTGAAACCTCCTCCTTTTTTGAAGTCGGTTAAAAATATCTAACCAAGTTTTTTTTTGCAAATTCAAAATTCACATAGTCACGTAGCCGCTATAAAAGAAGCCAATATAATTGATGTCAATATATTTAGTAAAATATGAAATATATAGAGCTACTGGTGTATTGATTGACACCGAAGTGTGTCGTAAATCGTGTAGTTTTATGGTTAACGCGGTCCTAGTTCAAATGGGATTTTTACGACATTTTAAGAGGAAATTGACAAACTTTTTACAATTTTTAACACATTATTATGTGAAAATTGTGGCAGCCCATGGCAGCTTAAATTTTAATATCTGATGTTTTTGGACAATTGTTCCGACTCAACGACACTTCGTTGTATGGCATGTCGTATCGTACGAATGCTAATGTCACTACATTAGCATTCGTACGTTACGACATGCCATACAAACTTTCAACTCCTTATTTTCCGAAATATCTCAACCGATTTTATTGAAATATTATACTCATAAACAGGATGCACAGGTCTAAAAAATATTTTCGAAAACTTAACTTTTTAGATCTATGTATTGTATCCTACATAAGTTTCGTTAAAATCAGTTCAGTCATTTCGGGAAATAAGGACTTGGAAGTTTGTATGAAATACGGTAATGCGTAAAAGCTCTTAAACGTTAGAGTCACGATAGACGCTGATCGGGTATCTAACAAAAATAAAACATAGTTGTAAGTCCGACAGAGCTCTCAGTACGACATGGACATGTACAAACATCATCATCTAACAGCTTTTTCTGAATTAAGTCGGGGTCGGCTTCCAGTCTAACCAGATCCAGCTGAATAGCATTTTGCAAGGAGCCTAACTTTTACCACCCCTTTATGGGGTTGGGAAAACATGTTAATATGTGTGCCTTGGTAAGGCACAGGTTGAGGAGCTCGTGGCTAAATAATAACAGCCGCCCGGGTCGATCTTTAAGGTTAAGCCGTGCTTGCCGAGGTTGGTCTGTGGATGGGTGACCATAATTACATACCGAGTTTCCTCCGTGCCTCGGAAAGCACGTTAAGCCGTTGGTCCCGGCTGTCATTTGTAGATCTTTGACAGTCGTTACGAGTAGTCAGAGGCCAAAAAGTCTGACATCCAGTCTTACCAAGGGGTATCGTATTACCCAGTTACTGGGTTGTGGAGGTCAGATAGGCAGTCGCTTCATGTAAAATACTGGTACTCAGCTGCATCCGGTTAGACTGGAAGCCGACCCCAAGTTAGTTTGGGAAAAGGCTAGGCAGATGATGATGTGTGCCTTGGTAAGTAAATTAAAATAAGAAATGCCCACAAATGAAGTCGGTTAAAAATCAATTGTTTAAAACAAACACGAAGAACACGTTACTCAAGACAATAACTACACATTCAATGCACTTGTAACAAAGTAATTAATTTGATGTTAAGGTGTTTCGCCCACTGTGAACAAGCGCTCGCTCAGTGACTGGCCGATAGTTCCTGCGGTATCAATGATGCTGAATCTTATCTGATCCTCAGTGTGACTTCCAAAATTCTAAAGTTCAAAAAGTGCTTCTTCAGTTGCTGGAATAAGGTTTTTTTATAGCCACAGCTTTGCTGCCGTCGAGCGCAATAATGCTACTAATACATTTGTAACGTGCGACAGAAGAGACGCAGACGCGCGATTTTCGCACGACAACATCTAGAGGGTAACGAACGATACAGGAGGTCTATCTCTCTAAGCACGAATCCCGTAGTTTCGCTTTAAGTTACGGGCGTTTCCTACCCCGTATCACCGGCGAGCCCACTCCCTCTTATAGAGAGGAGGCCTGTGTCCCAGCAGTGGGAACATTATAGGCTGATAATGATGATCACCGCCGGACATAAGATTAGTTCGGTGCCCGTACTAATAATAAATAATAACACGATAGGACAGTTGTTCCTACTCCCGATGTGTTTTATAACGTGAATCCAAAACTAAATAGGAGTTAAGTACTGTTCACTTCGAAGTTTCGAGCCACTTTCGGACGGACCAATAACTTCGTTGACGGACTTAAAGAGTAGACCACCAGAATCGTGGTTACGTGGGCGAACTCTCAAGGACAGAGTCATCACCGCGACTGTCGCGTTCGTTTAGCATTTGCATGGCTGCGGTGGACGAGGGCCCTAAAACATAATTAATGACCCTGCAATTGTTTTGTGGTATCAGTTGATAATATAGCGGAGGTCGCCAGCTGTCAGTAATTACCTACATGGTGTTGTTTGATTGTACACGGTAAAATAACCTTCGTCCTACTAACTAGAATCCATGTCGATTCTAGCTATGCGTAATGAGATTTGGGACAATATTCTAGATACTATTATGATTTAAGATAATAGAATAAGAACATTTTATGATTCAGTTTTGAATCTGAATTTGTTCCTAGCAAGTTTCAATAAGGGCTGGGAACCTATTTGTTTTTTTTTTTTGTTTTTTGTTGCCACGATAGATAAGAAAAATAAAGGGTGTAAAACACCTCTTAACGAAGCCGAAAGGCACTGGTTCTCCCTGTCTCTGCGACATTTTTTTTGTTCTACACCATACCTAAAGGTTCCAACTTTTTGACAAGTATCTTTTTAAATACAAGTTTTTAATGTAAGATTTGTACTTTAAACTTTAAACACCTCCACGACCCCCGTGCTATTCAACCCGTCCATCAGCACAATGTTTTGAGTGCGTTACATTGAGTTCTACCACAAAACATAATTTTACACGCCCAAAAAAAAAGTCGTTTCCCAGCAATAGTTTTTGCGTAAAGTTACTTAGTTTCATGTACAGAATGCTTGGTTGACGGCTTCGTGATGAGGTGATTTACACGGTGTGTATTGAAATAATCAATGTCTCTGTAAACGGTCGGGCTGAAACACAATTAATGAAGTAATCATCAACGCTGAAGACTGTCATTGTGCACCAATGATAAAAAAAAAATAATCGCGTAACCCTATGGCGTAATCAACTATCTGTACGTATAAAACTATATTATCATGTTACTGAATATGTTACGTATATTTTACGCGCGTTTCATCCAAGGGTTGTATCCTGTTATTGTTTAATTCAACATTAATTATACAGTGAAAAAGCCTTTTCGATGTTAATAATTGGTTATATAAAGTGTTGTTTAGCATCTTCGTCAAAATTCAGGAAGTTGTCACAAAATACATAAATAATCAATTAAAATTACAGTACCTATTTAATTATTAAAAAAACGTTGTTTTTTTTGTTGTTTAAGTTTGTCAGTATAACAGAATAACCCAAAGGGACTTAAACTACGTGGTTTAGGGATTAGAAATTTTCGAATAAACGTTTGAGATTTTTTGTATGTGTGCAAGTGCGGTTATAGGGCGAGAATCAGACGGCCCGCGTTTAAAACACGTATGGTTCACACTTGCCGATTTCCGTAAATAAGAAAAAAAAAATTAGTTACCCATTTTATAATTGACTTGGATCGAGAATCATTAGCATAGTTACCCCCTCGAATTTGACGAGGTTGCAAAACAACACCTTGTATTAATGACTTATCATATTATTTGAAGGGTATTTGTGACGTTGTACTATTTGCAGATGATACCTCTCTTATCTTTAAAGTAGATAGGAATAGACACGATTTCGGAGACGTAAACAGCTCGCTATCAATGGTGACGGATTGGTTCACAACAAATAACCTTGTTCTTAATACCTCTCTGTAGTTGGCATGGAAAATGTAGAATTCAAACAAATAAAGTACTGGATAATTAGTCGTTAATTAACCATGAAAACCAAAATAATTCCGCTCGACGGAAAACCCGAAAATCGGTTTGTATGCCAACTTCAGTGGAAGTTAGCATGCAAATTTTATAATATCGGTTAGGAAAGACCTATACAACTTCACCAAGCCTAATAATTAGCCGTTAATTAGCCGCAAATTAACCGTGAAAACTAAAAATTTTCCGCAACCCAGACAAAAAAAAAACTTAATATTTTCTTTTACTTAAGCCTACATGGGCACTTATAAAACGTGCACGGTTCGGGTTAGTCGTTTCCTATGGAGAAGAACCGCCAAGAAACTCCATGGTTACTCTTTTAAAATCTTTCAAAACCCGAAAATCAGTTTTCACAAGAACTTTAACGGAATTAGCATGCTCCCTCTCCAAGAGATGAGGCCTGTGTCCCAGCAGTGGGATCATTATAGGCTGATGATGATGATAACCGCTGTTGATAAAGACTGTATATAGAGTGACTGGTCACCGATACTTAAACACGTGATTTTACTCATGATAACAAACAACTTTCCCAAAGAAGCATTTATTTATACTCATTCACTTTTATCGAAGTTGTTCAAAGGCCTAATATTCCATGGGCTGCGGGTTGTTCGAAAGAGATACCGCGGCCCTGGAACAAAAAGGGCGAAGAAGGAACATGGGTGGGTTTTAGTCAGTACAAGTCTGACACTCCCTCCCGCTCCGCCCAGAGCGGGAGAAGTCATTTGATGATTTCCCATCCGTAAAAAAAAAAAAAAAAAAAGGCCTAATATTCCATTAACGACTATATAAAGGATAAGAATAGTTAGTTGCTCTGTTGAACTCAAGACAATGTTTTTGTTCTTTCTCCAAAATTTGCTTACTGATAATGTAATACAGGGTGTTCGGTGCATCGTTTGCCAAATTGAAATGGTCGACTGAAGGGGTCATCTGCTATCCTTTCAGACCCCTAAACACTTCTCATGCCCTGTGGATTTTTTTTCATCGACTTTTTATTGTTTTATTAAAAAAAATCCCCAATTTACATTTTAAATACAAATTATTATTTTTTTTGTTTTATTTTAAGACCTATTCTACTAACTATAATGTTCATGATTAGTTGTATTGCTTACTTTTATAATTTATATAACTAATATAATTTATACTTTTTTTTTTTGCCTCAGAAACCGGCAACAAGTTCGTCATGCTCCCTTAGATGTCATTGCTAGCGGTGGCGTCGGGTTACCTCCATCCCTTAAATACGGCGAGGAGAGGGTAATGGCTGATTTTCGCGTTATGCTCGTGAACGGATTCTGCTTGTGGTGAGACTGATGGTCTTGTTGACCAGGTTTTTGTTACAGTTATTAGTAATTCGTTTTTATTTTTGTTTCTTTTCTTGCCCTTTGTCCTAGTTTATTGTCTATGGCTTCAAGTTACTGGTAGCTATATGTATAAATCAATATTGCACGTAGAAGCGGGCACGTCCTTTGTGCCTGGAGTTTTCATTTATTCTTGAGTATATTTTTTAATATTTTATTCATTATTGGTGTGGGCTAGCTTACACGTGAAATTAATTCAGTGTAATGGATTCTTTGTTTAAATTAACTTGAACACTATTGTATAGAATCTGGTTCTTCTAACCTAACAGACATGTGTGTTGCTGGGGAGTTTGTTCCGCCACTACTTCTTCCCAGCCAAAACACCAGGAAGTGGCGAAAGGCGGGTGTTTTAGAGACTGTCTCTTGTTATTTTGACGTACAAAAGCTGCTGATTCCAGCCTAATTTGAGTAAATGACTTTTGATTTAAATGACTTTTGATTTTGATAACGCAAATAGGTGAACGGTAGTCAAAATATGTTATGCTATATTCTTACCTGAAGCGACGCATGTTCGCATCGCTACAAGTGCGCGGGCGGCGGCGAGGGGCGCTGCGTGGTGAGCGGCAGCGGCAGCAGATGCGGCGCGTACTCCGGCGCCAACACGTACCGCGGCGAGCAGCACATGGAGTACGAGCCCTTGCGCGCCTGCAGCTCCAGCAGCGAGCACAGAGACCGCTCGTACAGCCGCCATTGGTGGACCACCCAGTGTGCTGTAAGGTGCAAAGAGGTTAGGGTTTGTTTGTGGTGTTTGTGACGCAGCAGTGGGACCATACCTTAAGCGCGTGGCACTGTAGGACCACGGTTTAGGTTGCTTGTAAACAAAGGGCGTTTGAAAGCTCCTCAATCCATTGTCAAAATGTCAAGTCTTACTATTTACCTCAGATTGAGAGCTTAATCGGTAAGGGAGACGTGGAATCGCCTTAAGCGTTTCAGAAAGAGCTTTATGTCTATTCAATAAAAGCTCTTTCTGACCGACTCAAGGCGATTTCGAGTCGATACTCCATAAATTTGTTAAATTTTATACAAAAATATGGAGTATTTAATGTTTAAGGTATGGCCCTACTGCAAATCTAAAAAAAGGTAGCAAAGCGCTTTGCCGCTAGCATTCGCCGTTGGCACATCCTAAGGCCACACAACACAACAGGGACGGCAGGGCAGTCAATTTTGCCACGGCATGCCCCCGCGATTGTATGGCGGCAGATTCTAGCACATACCATCGCATCGCATGCCTTAGCATGCCTCAGCTTACCGTTGCGTTACGTACGTTACTTACCGTCGCGTCCCGTCGCATACCATCACATACCGCTGCAGCATCCTCTAGCACGCTCTTCGATGCCGCGAAGGGTTGATGATGGGGGTCGATGTCTAAACATTGGAATATGTATCTTGTTACCACAACTACGTATGAATTTACGTTCGGTAAAGATAGAATAATCTTCCCTGTCGTCCCGGTGTGCGCTGACCTTTATACGGTGACTCTAGGGATAATGCTTGCCTTTTCAATAGTGCGACACATGTCATGCTTGTTTTGGAACCGGAGGAATATACAGCCAAACCCACCTTTATTTGCCTAGATTAGTTATTTGTATACCTTTCACCTACATAAACATGTTATTCGGCGCTTTAGAAGATAAACCTGTTGATACTACATGTTTTTTTTTCGCTCAAAACTTTAAGCACTTAGCAGAGTTCCTAAATAAGGACTAAAGAAGAAACAAAACAAGTAGTAAGCTACTAAGGTGTGCACTAATGTTTTGTACAAATATTGTTGTGTACTTTACTTTGAAACTACAAGTCCCTTGCAATATTTTTATATGGTCAAGTCACAATGCCTTCTTTACAAGCAATGAAGGTCCATGGAACAGGACTCCCTGTTCCCCATACCTTCATTCAAGTTCCTCATTCCCATTGAATATTCTCGAACAGTGTTGAGCCCAATGGACTACCTTGCGCGAAGCAGAATTTTACGTGTCTTCAGGTATGAAGCGTAGTTCGTGCGTGGCATATCTATAATAATATTATGTGGAGGTAAAATTTTTTTGTAGGTTTAGGTAACCCAGAACTACTGATCGGATTCCAAAATAAAACACTAATGGAAAGCTACATTTTCCAGAGTTTCATAGGCTTTATTTGAAGCGTTCCCGAAGGACAACTGCGGACCATAACGCAAGAGAAACCGTGGGAAAAAGCTTTTCCAATAAAATAAATCAAATAATCGAACATATTTTTTTTTTACATCACAGAAGCCATGTTATATCTTGGTATATCATCACAAATCCAAGACCAGCCACAGCCACAACAACAAGTGACAAAAAATATGTAAATCCCACATCAGAAGTTTACAAGGCGAGCTTGCAAACGCCGTTAAATGTCAAAAAACTTGGCATCATAAATTGTGATGAAAACAGCCAAACAGCCTGACACGGAGACATGTCACCTTGTTTTGTCATGACGAAATAAAGACGTTTTGACATATCAATAAAAATGCGCATATGTTTGTCTGCAATGGTATTGAATCTTAATTTTTTTGATGACAAAACGGTGTATCGTGTGATTTTGTTTTTGTGATCTTCTCGAAATGATGATACAGATTTTGTCCGACCAGTAGGTGGACAAAATCTGGACAGCGCTATCGTTTGCCTCATTCAAGTCTCGGAGAGTGTAATTAGTTGTGGACGACGAGCAGGAGAGAAGGTGTGGCATAATATATCCTGCGTTGGGGCTCCACAATCGTTTCGTGCCCAAGATGGGTCAATTATCCCAACTTGAGCCCGCTGTAGATTATTTTTAGAAACACAAGAGTAATTGTCTCATTTCGATGATGTCATTTTTTTTTTATTATTAGTGGTGTCCTTGATGTTCTACCATTATTCTTCATTGAGCTTCAGATAGACTTCATGTTGGCTTGGGTTTATGCAAATGGTATATAGGCTGTCGTAGTGTTTCTTTTATCCACTGATAAAGCTTTGTTTTTTTTGTCAATCAAAGAGACTTCCATCATCGTAGCTGATAATAGTAACTGTGTCTAGGACCTCTTGACGCTATTTGAGGTATGCGCAAATGTCTGGTTTAGTAAACATTTTTGGAAGAAGTTACGCAAAAAACCCGTGCAAATAGTAAACCGTTAGTTGGTAAAGCAATTCTACATACTGAATCTTTCAAATTCCACACTTATCCGTCTCATATTAATTTAATTCTCATCGATCACGTCCCGGGCCATTTAGCATGCGCAAACGCATCGTAACTCACAAGCTTAAACGTTTACACGGCACGGCGGCGCTAATCTGATACGTATCATTAATCATACTGCTTCCTTTGATGTACGATGGCGTTGAATTGTATCTATTAAAAATCGTATTGCATTTGTATAAATCAACTGTTTTTTAGGCACACTGTTGTTTATCTAATCGTAACGAGTCAATATTCCCAACGCTGGGAGATCAGGGCTAGGGCACGCAGAACCCGATATCGGTTCTATGAAACCCGGGAAATCTCGGCTTTGACTATGGAACCGAAACCGGGATCCCCATACCCTAATCGGGACATATTCCACCACGAGGATCCAGTGCGAGTTAGTCGATGTCACATGTCTTACAATTTGCATTTCTATGGAAACCCGGTCTTCTGACCACGTTTTCCTTCACCGTTTTTTAAGCGATTTTAATGTAATTTTTTACTAGTATGATAAAAAAAAACATGTTCGGAATTTTATATACAGTTATAAGAGACTAATAAATCGCGATTCCGTTGCACGTAAATGTCAAGGCTCTGCAGGTGCATTGCCGTCGGAGAGACAACGCTAAAACGTCCTAAGTGTTGATTGACAACCGCATCTTATAAGAGAACAGAACAGCAATGCTACTTGGCGACTGATACATATTACGGAACTTTCCCTTAAGAGCTTCTCCATAAAATACAGCTATGCTACCAATGTAGGGACATTAGGGTTCAGGATCCTATTCCTGAAGGTGAAAGCGCCGGGGGTTGCCCGCGAAATTCGACGTTTCTTACGTTTTTCTTGCATTTTGCAGATCAGTGTCGAGTTGTATCACTACATAGTATAAAACAAAGTCGCTTTCTCTGTCCCTATATCCCTATGTATGCTTAAATCTTTAAAACTACGCAACGGATTTAGATGCGTTTTTTTTTTAATAGATAGAGTGATTAAAGAGGAAGGTTTATATGTATCATAATATTCATTGGATAGTGGAGAAATACTGTTATTTTTGAGGTTTCTAATGTGATGTCGTAAATAATTACATTTTTTCCGCTTACATTGCAAACGCAGGCTGAACCCTACGAGATTTATCAAAATAATGTACTAAATACTGTACACATTGAAAAGGTCTACAGAAAACTCCACGATGGTATATGTCTATCTCTTATGGATATCCCACAATAAAATTTGTTTCTCATTTACTTTTTACGACAAATAATGGCTAATTATCAGCATTGCACCCGCGCGAAGCCGGGGCGGGTCGCTAGTGTTTATTAAAATATATTTTGCGACCGTAACAAATATGGCTTTACAGAGTTTAATCATTTAAATGATCAATACACCCACACTCTAAAAAATCTAAGATAATTTGAATTTCGCGGGCTACCCTGCCGCTTCGTCCTTAAGCAATAGGACCCTAATGACCAAGCGTGAATTCAGACAGATGTCTCATGTCTTCCAATTTTTGGTTAGACGATGTAGATGAAGCAATGAAGACGATAAACTCAATAATCGCATTGGGTTATCCTGAAATCGTAAATTCAACTAGATAAATATAGGGTGACTGGTAATTAGTAACCAATACTTAAACACGTGATTGTAATCATGATAACAAAAAACTTTCCCAAGTAAACTTTTTTTTTTTTTCACTCATTTAGTTTTATCACAATGTCACCAAAAGCCATGAAATTCGGGGTTGCGAGCCGTGCGGATGCTCTGCCTACCCACTGTCGCACGGTACGATAGTAATGAGCACAGAACGGCATCACGCGGCTAACAGCTGATAGGTCACAGGAGCACGCGCACGCGAATGTCATACGGCTGTTGTGTTATTGTGATGAAAGTCAATGAGTATAAAAAAAAATCTTTGGGAAAGTTGTTTGTTATCATGAGTATAATCTTGTGTTTAAGTATCTGTCGCTAATTACCAGTCAGTAACACTATACACGGTGTAAATCACCTCATCACGAAGCCGTCAACCAAGCATTCTGTACATGAAACTAAGTAACTTTACGCAAAAATTATTGCTGGGAAACGACTTTTTTTTGGGGGGTGTAAAATCATGTTTTGTGGTAGAACTCAATGTAAACCACTCAAAACATTGTGCTGATGGACGGATTGAATAGTACGGGGGTCGTGGAGGTGATTATAGTAAAAATCTTACATTAAAAACTTGTATTTAAAAAAATACTTGTCAAGAAGTTGGAACTTTGACCCCTAATATCTCCGTAACTAGAAGGTTCCCAGGTATGGTGTAGAACAAAAAAATGATTGCAATGACAGGGAGAACCAGTGCCTTTCGGCTTAGTTAAGAGGTGTTTTACACCCTTTATAGAGACAAGATACAAAATGAAATCAAATACCTTTCTGTTAACACGTGACGCCTACTTAAAGTAATGTCATCTATGTTTAAAGGTTTCTCTTTCAGTATCTTCAGCAACCAATCCAAACATAGAAAGCCCAAAGATAGAAAGTTAGGAACGCCAAAAGATGTTCTTTTGTTTCGCTGTCATTGGCCTGATAAAGATATAGAACTTCGTGTGGTGATAAATAAATATTTGGATAGGTACCTGTTTATTGAATAAATATGCATTATCTATTTTAATAAGTATATTAAATAAATATCAATATCATATACATTTTAAATAAATATCAAAAGGTTGAAATTGAGTATCGTGATAAAGTCTAGTTAAGATAATTTCCTAATGTTTCAGCTATTTTCGCAGCGTTGGCCAAGGGACAAAGTTTTTAAAAAAATTGATAAAGGAAGAAAACTGTTTGGGATATTCGCAAAGGAACAAACATTTTCAGCCGTGTAACCTTGATCCAATAACAGCAAAGACTAGACATCTTACATAATTATAATACAAACAAAGTAACATGTCAAACACCTTCATTGTCGAGACAATGCAATACAAATACAACTTATCAGACATAACTGAAACCAACTGAACTTATTAGCAATCATCTGCGTATCCAAACTGAAAATAACTTAGAAAGGTTATTACCAAAATAAGGAAGCTAAACACAATCAAATGATCCAAACAGCAACAAGTACGCAACATTGTCGCACCACGATGCAAATAAATCGCCTACATAATGCCACAATCAAACTATATCTATTTTTATTACCTCACTCACACACATCAATACTATTTAACACCACTCAAGACTAAACTCTATCTCCTGTCGAACAAAATGCAATTCAACTTGCAACAATGTGGCGTTTACACCGTTCCGTTTTATGAAGAACGCGTTTATGGAGTATGCGTGTGTTCGTGTCAATGATACAACTGCCAACTCGTACGTTGTTTGTGCGTACTTACCACGTGCCATAGTATTTATACATGTACACACGATGCAAAAGTACATTCCAGTATAAAATGAACCGTTTGATTAGGATCTAATACTGTGAATACTCCTGCTAATGTACTGAGGAAAGGGGGCAGGGGAGGTCTTTGTACCTGGACAGTTTTCTACACCGAGATAGAAAATGTAGCAAGTGTCCGATACGGTTTTATTAAAAGATTAATTGCATAGTGATATTTAACATCCGTCTACAGAATAATGTCGTTAAAATTGTAATTATTGTGACAATTTCCTGTTTAAATATGTATTTTGTGCAATTATAGTATCTCAGTGGCTGCTAAACTTAGAAATTGACGTAAAGGAAACTATATATATCGAGAATCAGTGACGTGGAAAGATAAATCTTTCTTCTTATTGTATTGTTTTACATGAATTATTTTGTGATTGATTAAATTTTCTATTTGCACTAGACATTACGACGGACATCGAATAACTATAAAGTATGCGTAAGATATTGAATCTATAGGTGCTCAGTTTGTACACATGAAGATGCTAGAATCTAATAACAGCATCAATAAATTAAGTTCCACTAAGATGGAAGGTTTACACTAAGATAACATAGATATGATCAATTAAAAATAATTGCTGCTTCTAAAATTTATCAATCGAACTACTCCAATTATTCTTCATATTATTCATAAAATCATCATGCTGATCATAATTTCATACATAACATAACGCCTTGTTATAACTGAAGGTTTAGGCAGAGGCGCACCTAACAGCAAACACACATTTCGCCAGTTATTGTAAAAGGGGGCGACAGGGGACTTGAACATAACTGTGTACAAGTAGCCAATGACCCGAAAGTCTTCAAATAAAATCAAATCACCCGTTTTTCAAACGCGGCCCGTCCGATCCTCGCCCTATAACCGCGCTTTCACACATACAAAACAATCTCAAACGTTTATTCAATCATTTCTTATTCCCTAAACCACGTTATGGGGGTTATTATGAAATACTGACAAGATTAAACAACCAAAAAAGTCAGCGTTTATTATAGTTAACTATGTATCGTAATTTTAATTGATCATTTACGTCTTTTGTGACCACCTCCTGAAATTTGCCGAGATTGCAAATCAACACATTGTATAATCAAAATTAAATGCTTTGTGATCATAATGTTTTCTTATACAAGTATAAGAAAACATTATGATCACAATTACTAATATTACAATACATGACTAATAATGCGTTTACTTTTAAATAAGAATGTCATACAATTAAAATTCTTTACATGCGACAATTGTTATCTACTAGTAATGCTAATTCATAAATACATGCCATGTAATATGGAGCGAGCCTATAGCTACAACCGGGCACGACTCCCGACTCCATGGCTGCAACAGAGAAATTCCTAATTGAAAAACCAAACCCGACATGCCCGACTCGGGAATCGATTCGCCGAAAATTTCGCCGATTCGTCGAATCGGTCGCCTGGGCCGGGAAGGCAGGACCTTATGCTCAACAGTTGCGCTTGTGACCACAAGACCAAGCAAGCCGAGTAAACACATAGCTAGTTAACTATTTATCATACAGTTAAGATCTTAATCTCTAATCAAGGAAAATCTTTACTTTGACTGCAGGTCAGAAGTTAATAACCCTAAGAATCATTAGCTTTCTTATTTATAGCCAAACTCTGGAATAGCTAAAGCAAGTTTGATGGGACTTTCACAACTATAAAAGTTTAGTATTTTGCTTTGAAAGTACATCTCGAAATCGTGACTAGAATAATAATACAAATAATTGTACAAGTAACAGGAAGAACCTTAATTATTATCTAAAAAGACCGAAGTTAGTTACTACCTATGAATTCATCAGCATAATTAACTAACTATTTTAACTTTTCTCAATCCTATATAAGCACGAACTTCAGCTTCGGTCCACTGCTTCGTGAAATTACGGGCGTGATGTTTTATGTTACAACTAGCTGTGCCCGCGACTTCATCCGCATATACTAAGATTTTTTTCTAAAATAGAGCTATCTGCCAGTGAAAGTCTCGACAAAATCAGTCCAGCCGTTCCAGAGATTAGCCGGAACAAACAGACAGACAGACAAAAATTATAAAAAAAGTTATTTTGATATATGTTCCGTATATACATTCATACGCATGTAGTTAAAAGCGGTTATTTTAATATTATTACAAACAGACACTTATTTTATTTTTTTATTCGTACAGATGTATATCACAAAATGATCTATTTGCTACAAACCTCCCAGGAAAAACATGTGCTGTGGCAATCATCGTGTATTTTCGAAAACCGAACGCGAGATAATGAAATCAAATATTATAAAACACCAGACAGGACACAGGACAGAACCATGTACTTGCCTATTTTGTATAACCATGGAACTCTGTTCAATTCAAAACCTTTTAAAACTTTTGGCAGGCGACGAGATACAACCGGTGTACTTTATGCAAATGTGCCATGATCGGTACACGGAAGCTAAGAAGTTTTGCCTCTGTTACACTGTGGCGCGATGTTCAAACTATTTCGAAAACACGAAGATTATCGAAGCGCAAATCCTTTCTGGGGGTCTACTCTCTAAGTCCGTCAACGAAAATACGGGTCCGTCCGTAACTAGCTTTATACTTCGAAATGTACCCTACTCCTTAATATTTTCGGATTCATGGGTTTTGAAAACACATCGGCAGTAAGGACAACTGTCCAATCGTGTTGTCATTGATTTTTAGTTCGGTCGCCTAACGAATCTTATATCCGTAAGTGATACGGAGTAGGAAACGACCGTAACTTCGGCCGAAACTACGGATTTCGTGCTTAAAGAGTAGGCCCCCTGGTTTGTAAAACATATTAACTTATTAAACCACAATGTAGGAATACAGTCAAATGTGATTAAGTTTCTTGCTACTGTATTCTATTGCTAATGAGTGGCAGGCCTCGGACCTAGGGTCTCGGGTTCAAGCCCGTATCTGTTTATTTATTTACATCGGTTTCAATTGCACGACTGTTGACTGACTTGTGGGAGATTTGTTGACAGGTTTACTAACTGGGTTGAACAGGGTTGATTGAGTCGTCGGTAGGTCATCAAGGGGGCCATTCACTCGTCAAGTTTCGGTATGAAAATCATTCATCATCATCAGCCTATAATGTTCCCACTGCTGGGACATAGGCCTCCTCTCTATGAAAGGGAGTGGGCTGTAATCCATCACGCGGGCTCAGTGCGGGTTTGATAGATGTCACATGTCTTCGATTTTTTTTTTCTAAGACTATGTTTTGAGAGCAGCGGTGATGAAATAAATTACGAGGTTTGAACCCACGGCTTACTGCTCGTAAGTCGGGACTGCCACCACTGGGCCAGCGCTGCTCCAAATCATTCCCGTTTTGTAAAATGACCTGAGAGTCTATACAGGTAGGAATCGCTCCAAAAATGGTTTCAACAAGGATTTTGAACAGGGTTCACATAGGCTATTTACTAGCATATGCCAATCCAAGGAAAAGGGATGTTGGCCATCCGGCGGTGAGATATGCAGACGACACGGGAAAACAATGTGCGGTCAACCATCCACGCACCGAGCCAGAGCGCCTTGAAGACCGACCCGAGCGGCTGTTATTATTTACCCACGAGCTCCTCAACATATCTATCATCCTTATCTAACTACTAAGGTAAGCAGAGGGTCTAGACAAACTGGTATTTAATAAGTGATTCATTCTTATTGCTTCTTAAATACCAGTTTGTCTAGACCCTCTGATTACCTCAGTCCAAAATCTTCCATTCAACTCAACAAACCCGAGCATATCGATACAAATACTTAGTTACCAACAAACTAACTCCACGAGGAGCATTACATTAATTGCCGAGTCAAAGTTCAGCGTCGAACAGTAATCATAGAAATACACCGTAAGATTATTTACCTTAATTAGCTCTAGATATGCACAAATTAATTGTTACAGGTTATTCTAAATTAGAACTTGGATTATTTTGAGCTTTTACAACGTAACGGTGAATGCCACCTTCAAAATCATCTGGTGAGATGACCTAAATCAATTGCGATTTTATTTTACAGATTTGAAAGAGATTTCCGTCTAACATTCATACATACAAATAAATAAAATAAAGTGTCAGTTTATTTAATTATAATAACCGCTTATTTCTACATGCATATGAATGTATTTACGGTACAAATACCAAAATAACTTTTTTTACTATTTTTGGTAGTCAGTCTGTCAGTTTGTTCCGAATAATCTCTGGAACGGCTGGACCGATTATGACGGAACTTTCACTGGCAGATAGCTGATGTAATAAGGAGTTAGGCTACCAGTATTTAAGAAAACTTCTTATTCCACGCGGACGAAGTCGCGGTGACAGCTAGTAAGGAAATATTTTTAAAATATCATATTGCATATTTCTACAATGACAACTCATAATGTTAACTGCGGCTGTGACCATTTTTTTGTATTATTATCCTGACCTCTAAAACCCATCAGCCAATTACGACATTATACCGATACATCCTGGTACTACTCGTAATGACAGCCCAAAGAAAAAAACTTTACTTTAAGAGCGTTTACAACTTACGACAGTACGTCTACCATGAGTTGTCATAGTTAGATCGCTTGACGTAACTGCAATAGTTCCGTCAATACGCAAATACTACAGTTAGCTTTTTCAATGGTATCATGAACTGTGTTGGTGCTAAGCTACCAAATTCTAAGCAAATGAAGCCCAAACTACAGTCGCTGTAGTTTATTTTACTACACGATTACGTAGGATAGATAACTACAGTGACTCATACTGCCGAATACTGCGCATTTTAGTACCCAACTATCCGCTAGAGGCGCTGTAAAAGTTTTCATACATTTTTTTAACTACAGACGCTAGCGAATATAGATTGTTAAAACTCATGGTAGACGTACAGTTCATACAAACTTTTGAGTCCTTATTTTCCGAAATGACCGCACCGATTTTAGTGAAACTTCAGGATACATAGGTATAAAAAGTTATTAAAAACATTTTACGGAAAATAGTGTTTCAGGTAAATTGGACTGATTATAAATTATCTATAGAAACAGAAATTGGAGACATTTCGAAAATGTTTTTAGACCTATGTATCCTGCAATCAACCGATTTTAATGTAACTTAATACGCATTGTATTAAGTTTCATTAAAATCGGTTGATTCGTTTCGGAAAATAAGGTTGTATGAAATGCCGTAAGGTGTAAACGCTCTTTAAAATCTCCACGGCCCCAGCTTCGATTCGATAAGTCGTTCGTAATGCCAAAACAAAATCGACATAAGACTTATCGAATCGAAATTGAATCGAAGCGTTTGTGAATAGGGGACCTTAGTGAGTCCGGCGTAAAACGTGATTTTTCACCGAAAAAAACATTGTTGTTTCCCGGTAATAATTTTTGCATAATTCTTAGTTTAATGGACAGAAAGCTTGGTTGGCGGCTTCATGAAGAGTAGATTTACACCTTGTGTGTGGCATATCATCCTCTAATAAACAGGGATCGCTACGAAAAATCTTGGCGATGAAACCAAACTTAAACCTATTTCAGCCTGAAAAGAGGCCACAAAACCACAGAGAACCATAAACACATCATACTAGAATTCAAAATTGAATGCAGCATATTAAAGGTTCTCCTCAATACTAAACTAATTCCGAACCAAATTATTCACACAGTTAGTCTATTCCCGTAATGTCTAGAGAAAAAAATGTCCACATTCTATTCCGAGAGGGACAGAAGTGGACAGTGATGGACAGTATGCTGAGGGTTACCCCACAAGAGCTAATTGATAGCCGTTTAATTATTAACAAGCTAGACAGACTGAACCCAGGCCACGACTAGGTTACAGCCCAAATTTTTTAATTAGGAGATCTAAATTGTACGTACATTTTAGGGCCACACTTTGGGAATTGGAACCAATGAATAGTTAAGTTTTTTAGCGGTTTGAGCTTAATTAAGATTAATGAGTCCTTTCAAAGCATCAGAATGTTGGGCCACAAAACGGTTTAAGGTGAAAGCGACAGGGTAGCCCGCAAAATTCAAATTTTCTTAGGATTTTTGCAATTTCCATGTTACTTTCAGGCTGTATGTTAAACAAAATATTATACGCAGTGGTTAAACGTATGTAGTTACAGAATTGTAACTACCTACATACATTGTGATTCAAACTCCATTGAATGACTTTTTAATAAATGGACTTTTGTTCCGGTCGCAAATCATAATAAAATCAACATTAAAACTGACACTGACCAACAAATTGGAAAAAAAAGAAAAGTTGAACTTCGGAGGCTACCTTTGCGTTTCCACCATAACTTTTGACTTAAGATAATACCCCAAGTTCAGAAACTGGTCCGTTCCAGCGTTAATCGCTGGAACGGACCAGTTTCTGAACTTGGTAATATAAAATGTACACTTTGATTCTTTACGTAAAAGACGAAATTTGGCGAAATGTGTAGACATTTAGCCAACTGGCCATATACATAATACCGATGGCTAATTCACTTGATTAATTTCACTTTTTTTAGTCGTTTATAGAAGGTATAAAAACCTTTTAGAGAAGGCAGAATCGGTAGCAAAATATTGTCAATAGATTGATAGGTAGGTAGGTACGACCATGTACAGAGTGAAGCTAATAATATAATAGTAATAATGTAATAGGTTATGGCGGTAGCAAGGAACCAGTCTATGTATCCAAGCACCTTTCTCCTTCATATAAATCTTTACATGCTGCTGCACGTCTTAGGGCCAAAGAGAAATCCTATAAGTTTGTCTGGGTTCGCTACGGTAAAATTTTTGTATGTAAAAAGGAAAATTCGGATACTATTCTAATTAAGGATGAGCAGAGTTTAGAAAAAATTATGTAATTACCTGTATTTATTAGTTTAGCATCTACATGTCATGTTTAGTTTTTATTTAGTTTAATGGCTAGTATTTCCATTTTTTATCAAAATGTGAGAGGCATGAAAACGAAGTCACATGAAATTCTTATGTCAATTTTAAATTCTGACTATGACATAATATGTCTGACAGAAACGTGGTTAGATGACTCGTTCTTATCCTCTGAATACTTTGATCAAAGATATACTGTTGTACGCCGTGATCGTAGTGCACAGTTTAATGATTTGTACTCTAAAAGTTATGGTGGTGGGTTATTGGTAGCTATAAGTAATAAATATAATTTTGTTAATAAAACCGAGTGGCAAACCTCCGTTGAGGATATGTGGTTATGTATTAGTGCTGGGAACGTCTGTATGAATATTTGTGTTGTGTATTTGCCTTCTTATATACCTTGCCATATCTTTGTCCAATTCTTGGCCAGGGCTGAAGAAATTTGTTTGCGTTACACGGATTGTACCACTTTGATTCTTGGTGATTTTAATCTTCCTAGTGTGAACTGGCTAGAATACAATGATCCCTTTCTAGGAATAAGTGACCCTAAGTATTTAGCGTTAAAAGACTTCCTCAACATCACCGGGTTTGTTCAAATGAATAATATCTGCAATGGAAATAATAATATCTTAGACCTCATCTTAGTGGATGAGAACTCTAGTCTTTCTGTTTCTAGTGCACCCCCCATCAGTAAACCAGATGTACATCATCCGCCCTTAGAATTAGCCCTTACTAAAACTTCTATTTCTAATTTAAATTATAATGTTTTGCAATCAAAATATATTTTCATTAAAACAGACTTTGAGGCATGTGTTCGAAATCTGCGCAAAGTAAATTGGGAGGATTATTGCCATTTGAGCTGTAATGATTATGTTCTGAAATTTTATAATATACTATGGGAAAATATAGATAAATACACGCCGAAGGGTAAACCTAAGAATAATTGCTATCCGGTTTGGTTCTCAGTGGCATTGATCAAACTTCTTAGGGAAAAGCATAAATACAGGATTCGTTTCAAACGGACACCCCTCGATAACCCTCGGGACTACGACACGTTTGTTTCCCTACGGACGCGAGCTGGGAGAGCTATGGATGACTGTTTTAAAGATTATATAGAAAAAATTGAGAGTGAATTAAAAACAAATGTTAAAGCTTTTTGGCGTTATACTAAATCAAAAAAAACTTTCAGAGGTGTTCCTAACCAGGTTCGGTGGGGTGATCGTGTTGGTGAGGGTGGTAGTGGTGTGGCTGATCTATTCGCAGACTATTTTGCATCTGTTTACGATGTAAGTCAACAGCCTAGTAACTTGTCTCCAGGTTACTCTTCGTCCAGTTACAGTATGTACTCCATTGGCATCACTGAAAATGACGTTAGAGATTGCATCAAAAAGTTAGATCTTAATAAAGGAGCTGGTCCGGATGGACTGCCTCCTATTTTTATTCGTCTCTGCATGGATGCTCTTATTGTACCACTGCAGATAATATACAATAAATCCCTTATGGAAGGTACATTCCCCGACCTTTGGAAAATCTCACACGTTATCCCTGTACATAAATCTGGTTGTGTGAATGACGTAACTAACTATAGACCAATCTGTATTATATCACAATTTGCAAAGATGTTTGAGGGTCTTATTTATAATGTAGTTTATTCTCATCTCCGTCATATAATTAGTTCGAAGCAACATGGTTTTGTGTCTAACCGTTCGACTATGTCAAACTTACTTATTTACACTACTTTCATTGGTGACACCTTTGAAGCTAGGGGTCAGGTTGATGCTGTTTATACAGATTTTGCAAAAGCCTTTGATCGTGTTGATCACTCAATTCTTTCTATGAAATTGAACTGTGCTGGCATTCATGGCTCTCTGTTGCGGTGGTTCGAGAGTTATTTAATTAACCGTTCTCAAATAGTCGCCTTGGCGGGATATGAATCTGTACCTTTTTCTCCTGGCTCTGGTGTTCCACAGGGCTCTAAATTGGGCCCTTTGCTTTTTTTGGTATTTTTGAATGATCTTTTAGATTTAATAAATTGCAACTGTTTAGCCTATGCTGATGATTTAAAAATATACTGCAGGATATCGGACCTGAGTGATTGTATGAAGCTTCAAAGAGATCTTGATGTCCTTCAACAATGGTGTTTCAACAATAGAATGACGCTCAATGTTAAAAAATGCCAGACTATTACATTCACGAATAAAGTGAATTGCATCAAATTCAATTATCATATAGATGGATCACTACTGAGCAGAGTATCAGTCATCCGTGATCTAGGTGTACTTTTTGATTCATCCCTATCCTTCCGTGATCATATAGATAATATAGTTGCTAAGGCTAAAAGAATGCTTGGCTTTATAATCCGTATGTCAAAACCTTTTCGTAATTATAGTAGCATTATTCTACTCTATAACGCACTGGTAAGGAGCTCCTTGGAGTATTGTTCCACTATTTGGTCTCCCTATTACTCTAGTTATTCTATTAATGTTGAATCTGTTCAGGCCCGTTTTGTTAGGTATCTATGTATGAAGAATGGCATCCGAAAAGCTATTCCGGATTATAAAGATAGGTTGGATCACTTTAAGATGATTAGCTTAAAAGAAAGGCGGATCTTTTCTGACTTACTTGTATTATACAAAATTATAAATGGTTCCCTAGATGCGCAATTGGTGGAATGTTTTAACTTTAGGACTTGCAAGCGTAGCAAAAGATATCATAGAATTTTCCAATTGTCTACATCCACTTTAAATACCACCTTTAATAGCCCCCTGACACGTATGGCGAGGCTATATAATGAAAGGTCTAACTTGACAGATTACCCCATCGATGTTTTCTCTATGAGTTTCGCTTCATACAGACGTTCTCTATATAAACAGTGCCAACAATGTACACCTATGTAGCTCAATTTGTTTAATTTGTTTTGTTTTTGTAGTGTTCTGGAGTTAGGTCTATTGCACACACTTTTTAATATATATTTTTTTTTGTCTCTAATATTCATTAGTTAAATGCCATGCATACCTGTTATTTGCAAGGTTACTAAAATGCCCATTTTATATGTAAGTATATTTGAATTGTAAGTGACTGTGCTGTTGGTGTGCTTATTATTATAAATAAATAAATAAATAAATAAATAAATATCGTCATTTAGAAACGCACTTTAATTGACAGTCACAATTGCTGTTATCAAGTGGTTATGGACATACATGGGTAAACGATTGACAAGTCGCAGCACCAATAAATAACGATTCACTCATTTCAAGGAGAGGTTTCTTACGTTTATATCTTAATCGAAACTAGACCGTCCATCATAACCTGCCTAGCTTTTTCCGAACTATGTCGGCTTCCAGTCGAAATGAACGAACAAGTCGTTGGTCGACATACAAAATACGAGTCGACGATTCACTGTCGAACAGTCAACCGTAGACGGCTAAATGTAACTATCCAGCGTTCAAATATGCATTCTAAATTATAAAAACCTAACTCGGTTATGAATGAGACAAGTGTACCGATATAGACGATATTGATTTGTCGACCTCGTCGTGAAGTTTCTGCAAATCATCTCCATAGTCTAGTCGAAGAATTTAACTAGTTTGTCTACTAATCAACCAGTCTTACCAAGGGAGCCCAGTACTAACTGGGTTGTGGTGGTCAGATAGGCAGTCGCCTCATGTAAAATACGGGTACTCAGCTCCATTTGTTAGACTGGAAGCCGACCCAAAGATAATTTGGGAAAAGGCTAGGCAGATGATGATGATCTAAGTATCTATTGCAAACAAACATAGAACAGTTTCTCGCGTTTTATTGCTCTCTCTCGTGGTCGAGTTTCCATTGTTGCAAACTGAAGCCTATTCACACAAATTATAATTACGTGCATCATAGCTATTAGCTAATTATATCAATCAACAATCCTTATAAAATAAGGGCTAACATGAACGCGTGACGAAAACTGAGCAAAGTATGTTCGAAAGATTTCAAACATGACATTTTTATTTATTTTAAAGTAAAAATTTCACACTTATTGTGCTTGTTGCAAATATGCTAAAGGATGGTTTCATTTTCAATTCAAAAAGCTTCGAAATTACGCCAAGATCGTCCACGACCTCGGGCAATGCGTCTAGTGAGTCTTTGTGACGCGACATGCGGCCAATGTCGTCGCCGTGAGTCGTACTCAGTATCTATAGTCAATTACTGGAGTTTAAGTTATTGCAACAATTTTTACGCAACAGACAAGAATTTAAACGAATTTAGTAAGTAACTTTTGACAGTTCTAGCATTAAGCAATTACTAAAATACAGAATAAAAACTTGAGAGGTGTCAAGGGACACCCGGATGGAACGAAGTTCCTTTCACGTACTGTACATAATATCAATACATTTTAGATTTAAGTTAGTGTGCGAAAATAAAATACTTAATTTAAGGAAGATTAATCCTTAATTCGAAGCAATACGTCTTACTTAACTGCACAACCGAATTTGTACTTTGTAGTTCGGTCACTCAAAATAATCAAATCATATTTATCCTTACTCACATACACACCCCAATTGTACGTAATTTAAGGAAATTTCAACTTTATTTTAAAGAAATAAGCTTACAATAGCTTACTATAGCAAAAAGTGTCGTGACAACTTTTCGTAAGAATTTTTTCCGTCTAGCCCCCTTTCACAACGCGCGATAAGGAACTTTGTTCCAAAAACCGTGTTTTAAATAATCACTTTCGCTTCTGTATAGATACGGGTATTAGTCGAGGACTCTAGGATCTCGCGGGCCTGTGGACAGTGAGTTATGGGCTACCTCACCGTCCGTCCGTCTTATGACGACAAGTCGTGTCGACGCCGACGGCGCGTTCGTTTTTCACGCGCGCCTCAAGAAGATGTCAGCGAATTACAAGGGGACCGAGAAGACCGATGCCTGCCAGGGCTGCGGGACTGTTCGAAAGAGATACCGTGGCCCTGGAACTCAAAGGGCTAAGAAGGAACATGGATGGGTTTTGCCCCTGCCGCTCGCGCGCGAGCGGGAAGGGTCATTTGATGATTTCGCATCCGTAAAAAAAAAGCGCTCTAGGGTCTAAGCAATTTATTTCATTTCTGATCTCCGCTGTTTCTGTAGCAACACGCGGGTCGTTTGAGCGTTTAGGTCATGACCAAGTTATTACGTTGCGCGTTCGTGCTAGAACCTAGATCCTCTGTTACCAATCAGTGGCATGCACGCGTTCCAGCAATTATATCTATTTTATGAGTGAGCTCAGTTTTAATTACGTCAGATCCACGTGCTCCGTACAGGAGTCATTGCCAGATATACCTGTGGCATTGACACTGTAATACTAGGTTATTGTGTTACCTTTTTTATTTTAATTTTAATTGCATGATTATGGTATTACATGAGTCTGGTTTTACTACGGTTGCGATATCTACGATATATTTGTGTAACTGGTATTTTTTTGTATGATTATAATTCAGGAACGTGTGTTACTGCTAAAGAGGAGCTCGTGGCTAACATAATAACAAATAATAACAGCCGCACGGGTCGATCTTTAAGGTTAAGCCGTGCTTGCCGAGGTTGATCCGTGGATCCGCTCATAATTACATACCGAGTTTCCTCCGTGCCTCGGAAAGCACGTCAAGCCCTTGGTCCCGGCTGTCTTTTGTAGATCTTTGACAGTCGGTACGGTCTTATTCCAGTGTGGGAAAGAGACGGAGCTATGCAGAATATCTAGCCCAATCTCTTTCCCCCACTGGAAAAGGAGTAAAACAATAATGTTTTAAGACGTCATGGTAAGCCTCCTGGTGTGATTGTATGTCTGTATAGTCATCTTACTACGAAACAGACGGGGCTTGACCCAATTCTTAACCTCTGTTCCGACCATCACAAATTAACAACATTGTACCAAACACTGCTGATTTATAACCAACCTATTAACAGTAGAGACATTTTTTTCTATCAGACAGCATTTCTTTATGCCTACGTTCAAAAGAACAAGCGGTCACTGTACCTTATCACAGTGTCAGTAAACTGTTAATATGATTGAAACAATTGAATCTTTGTATTCTGATAACGGATTAGTTGCTTATAGTTTTAAAATGTGATACTTTGTCGGAAGAGGTGCCGAAAGTCGGCGTGTACTTGAAATTGTATGAACGGAGCGTTGATGGATGAGAATGGCGTTGTGTTTGGTATTTATTTAATGGGCCTTTCTTTGAATTGATTGTGTTGATAAGTGAATAATTTATGTGGGAACGTATTTTTCTAATTCTCATCATCATCAAAACATTACGCCTGCGAACCTCGAAAGGTAGGCAGAGTACCTAATAGTACACCCAAATTTCACCCGTAATGTTTAAGTCTCTTGTGATAGGGCGAACCTATTACCATCAACCGAGCACTAATGCAGATTCCGGGGCTCCTACAGAGAAATTCCTGATAAAAAAAAACCCACTATCGACCCGGGAATCGAAGCCATGATTAATAGTCGGTTGCCACCACTAGACCACGGCATTTTACTAATTCTTTGGAAGTTATTTTGGGTTTGATGATATTTGCTTCTGGTTGCCGTTGGTTTGTAATTGCCGATCGTTTTACTCCTATAGGAGTTAGAGAGAGTAGAGAGAGTTTAGGTGGGCATCCATACGAGGTTTTAAAATCTGTGCAAGTGTGAGATCATTACTGCTGTAAAAGGGCCTTTAATTTTGTTTGAATCACTCTTAACTCTCAAAGTTTTAACCCTACAAAACCTACAAGGTGTTTGTTGTTTTGCATCCTCGTCAAAATTCACGAGGTTGTCACAAAAGACGTAAATGATCAATTAAAATTACGGTATATATTTAATTATTAATAAAAGCTGACTTTTTTGGTTGTTTAAGCGTGTCAGTATTTCAGAATAACCCCCTTAACGTGGTTTAGGGAATAAGAATTAACGAATAAACGTTTGAGATCGTTTATATTTGGGAAAGCACGGTTACAGGGCAAGTATCAGATGGGCCGCGTTTAAAACACGTGTGGTTCACATTTACCGATTTCCATAAATAAGAAAAAAAAAAAAATTACCTACTAATTTTATTTTTGATTCGGGATGAGAATCATTAGCATAGTTACCTCCTTGAATTTGACGAGGATGCAAAACAACACCTTGTATAATGTGCGATTTGTGTAAACACAGGATAGATCATTTTAAAATATTGTATACCGTGAGTAAATCTCCCGATTTCATTCAAAAATCTCGTGACAGAAAAACCTAGACCTAAATCTTGACAAGGAGTAAACAACCGCTGCTACAATGTTGCTGTTCCCACATAACATTAAAACTGGAATTAACGTTAATCACGAAATCGGACTCAAAACTTTTTTCAAATAAATTGCTGGCCAGCAACAGAAAACGAAACAACTGACTATATTCAAAGAAAGCAATGTATGAGTAAGAGGAAAGTAAAGTCGTCTTGTATTAATTCCTGTGTCGTGCTGTGGTACTGGGGAATACCATGAGGTCGTGGTGGGATGGGTGGGGGGCTGTGGTTGTAAAGAATGTGCGGTTTTAGGGTCAGTACTGTGAGGTATTGTGTTTCAATAGTAAGTAAAGATATCTTTTAATGAATGATATATACTGATATTTTGTTCGGGGACACTATTACTGAGACTTCGCTGTCCGTCCGTCCGTCTGTCTATCACCAGGCTGTATCTCATGAACCGTGATAGTGAGCCAGTTGAAATTTCTACAGATTATGTATTTCTGTTGACGCTATAACAACAAATACTAAAAACAGAATAAAACGAACATTTAAGGGGGCTGCCATACAAAAAAGTGCAAGTGCTCGTTTTTATAAATAATGGTACGGAACCCTTCGTGCGCGAGTCCGACTCGCACTTGGCCGGCTTTTTATAAATAATGGAACCCGTAGTGCTCGAGTCCGACTCGCACTTGGCCGGCTTTTTATAAATAATGGAACCCGAGGCAACGATGCTGCGGACGAACTCGCTAGAAGGGGTTCCAGTATGGCAGTAGTGGGACCGGAACCCATCGTACCACTCCCCTTCGGGTATCTACGGACTCTGGTAAGGAAACGCACCAGGGATCAACACCACAAACTGTGGCTAGACCATGATGAGTGTAGGCAGGCCAAGGAGGCACTTCCTACTATAGATGGCGGCCTCACCAAACGGGTGCTTCGGCTGACCAAATTACAGCTCCGCATAGTCACAGCCGCCATCACTGGTCACGGCCCTTTTAATAAACACCTATTTGTCCTAGGAGTCACAGATAGCCCACTGTGCAGAGCCTGCATGGAGGAGGACGAGACAGCAGCCCACGTGCTTCTACACTGCCCAGAGGTTGCAACATATAGGGCAAAGTACTTAGGTAACCCAGGTACTCTCCGCGAGATCGTCAGCAACACCAAGGAGCTGCTGGCCTTTCTCGGGGAGCTGGGGTGGTTGGAGTAATGTTCCCACCGTACGCAAAATACGCGCTTAGACGTGGAGTTGCGGAAATCAGCCCGCTATACAATACAATACAATACAACCCGTAGTGCTCGAGTCCGACTCGCACTTGGCTGGTTTTCTTGTCCTTGCTTGCTTAGGCTGTAAAACTCTTATAGAAAATGTTTCAACATTTTGTTATTTTACATCCTTTAACGTCAAGTGGCTTTGGCTCTGATTAAATTCTACTTTTTCTGTTTGCTAAGGTTAGGATGTTAAACTCTGATATAAAATGTCTCAACATTTTGTTATTTTACATCCTATACCGCCAAGTGTAACAAGGCCAAAACCTAAATATTTTAATATTAGGTCAACATTTTCAACCAGAACTTTATTTTCTCCGAATAAAAAGTACGAAAGTTGCATTTGTAATAAAAATAAGCATAAGATTAACTGACTCGCGTGTGGAAAAGTGATTCAGCGATGGTGTAGGTAATAAGAAACTTCAAAAAGAATACGAAGTTCCTTTAATCAACTTTAACTCGTTTATCAGAAGAAATTCCGACAAAATTTGCTCATAATCGTGACACGCATACAAGTATTCAACCAGGGAAGATATTTTTACACACACCAACACAAACAGGATAGAAAGAAGAAAATAAAAATTATCTATTTATCGCAGGGACAAGACGTGCATACAAAATGACAAAAAAAAACAATAAACATATGTAGCACAATGCAAGAAAAAAAATAGCATCATGTTCCTGCCCTTGTCCCGTGTTACTTGGGGTTGGCACTACACGATTTTTCCTTCCATCCTTTCTTTTTTTTTGACATGGCCACTCGCAGGCCAACCTGCTAAGGTTTTTACTATTTTTAGACACCCTGTAATTCTTTTCCGAATTTTAATGTAAATTATGTACAGATAGTACTTTAAAGATGAGTGTAGTTTATATAAACAAGACGTAATGAACTTAATTTAAACGATAATTAATCACAAATTACATAAACCGACCACCTGTTGTCAATCCGGCACTGTACAGTACACACAGTTCACTTATCTCCGGCGATACAAATGGTAGCAACAAATCATTGAACATAATATGTATGTATGTAGGTATCGGATCAAGAACCCGCTACATTGTACCAGAACCTTGACACGGTAAACTTGAGTTCATTATAAACGTTACATAATAATTGTCGCATCTGTTGACGACTCGCAGCATTGCAATACAAAATAAAGAAGACCAGCCAAGTCGGACTCGCACTCGAAAGGTTTCGTACCACCGTACAATAATGGATGTAAAAGTATAACGAAGACACATGCGATTTTTTTTCTAGACCATACTTGGGAACCTTCAAGTTACGGAGATATTGGGGAAAAAGTTCCATCTTTTTCACAACCTTTTTTGAAATAGTTTAATATTATAACTAATTATTTTACTACTACTACTGCACGACCCCCCGGTACCATTCAATGCATTTATCGGCACGTTTATCAAGTTTATCACTTTACTTTAAATACCTCCATAACCCGTTTACATACACCTATCAACACAATGTTTTCGATCAGTTTTTTGTTCTACCCCATACCTGGGATCCTTCTAGTTACGGAGATATTAGGGGTCAAAGTTCCAACTTTTTGACAAGTATTTTTTTAAATACAAGTTTTTAATGTAAGATTTATAATTTAAACACCTCCACGACCCCCTTACTATTCAACCCGTCCATCAGCACAATGTTTTGAGTGCGTTACATTGAGTCCTACCATAAAACGTGATTTTTCACACCAAAACAAAGAGTCGTTTCCCTGCAATAATTTTTGCATAGTTACTTGAGTTTTATGTACTGCTTGGTTGAAGGCTTCGAGAAGGGGTCCCTTTACAACTTGTATTTAACACTACCTTAATACGTAATATTATTAAGATCGAAAAAAAAAAAACCGTTTCTTGTGTTAGGAGTTACTTTAATTTTTAAGTTTATTTTATATCATTATTACTAGTTGTTATAGCGGGGACAATAGGGGATCGGACTGGGTAAAGAAAACGACATTCTATTTTGTCCGTCAGACAGGTAATACAAAAATATTAGACACGTATTTTTTGTTTCATCAAAATATCAAAAAATTACTTAGTTAAAATTCATTATAGTTGGAGAGTGGGGGCTCTCTACGTCACAAGGAGGTATAAAAGTAACCTACATGTGACGTCATGCGCCATTTCAACTCAATATATCTCCGTAATTTTGTGACCACGTGAAAAAAGAAAAAATACGTGTCCAATACTTTTACATAAACTACCCGACGGACAAGGACAAAAAAATAGGATTATCCCCTATTGGTGAAAATATCAAGTGTCTAAGGTTCAAAAGAGACAGCCTTGTGACGAACGGACGTACAGCGAAGCCGTATGCACACACGTTCAGCAAATTTTTAACGAGACTACTGTTATAGTGTACTATGTCGTTTTTTGGTGTTTAAAAAGCGACTGCGTAGATATAATAGCTTTAAATGGATCAGTTGGTGTAATTGCCGTATAATTACATTGAGTTACAGAGTCTAATTACTGAGTTACACGACTAGTCTAACTAATTACGAGACCAGTTTTCATATTTCTTCACGTTAAAATTGATATGGAGTAATATCATAATGCGCGAGCAGTGACTAGCAAGAAATCGATTCTGATCAGTTCCCGATTCTTCCAATTCCGATTTTCTCAATCACTATGGACTATTACTTTAAATCACTACATACCTCCGAGACATGTAGATCAATTTACGGTGCCTACGTGGTAAATTTCGATTTATAACGTAACTTGGCTACGATACGTAAATTCATCAAAAAAAAAAACAAGAACAAAAACCGGCCAAGTGCGAGTCAGACTCGCGCACGAAGGGTTCCGTACCATTATTTATAAAACCGAGCAAAAAACATCACTTTTTTGTATGGGAGCCCCAGTAAATATTTATTTCATTCTGTTGTTAGTATTTGTTGTTATAGCGGCAATATCAATACATAATCTGTAGAAATTTCAACTGGCTAACTGTCATGGTTCATGAGATACAGCCTGGTGACAGACGGACGGACGGACGGACAGCCAGCGAAGTCTCAGTAATAGGGTCCCGTTTGACCCTTTGGGTGCGGAACCCTAAAAATTTAGACAATTCAAAAATCAGATTATTGACTTCAAATCTCAGAATTGCACAACAAAACGACCATTTAATTAAATATTCTATTACAAATCGGCTTATTACAGCCCACTAGAACAGAGTTAGCATAAGCTAGCTACTGGCGCTTGTTACTACTTACTAGACGATTGTATTCAAAGTAAACAGGGCATCTGCATCGCGGGCATTCGAGGGTCAGCAGCGTTCGGAATAAATTAGATTGTTGACATGTGGCCTTTAGGTTACACGATGTTTTAGATTTTAGAACCAAGCCTTCTTTCTTTTCTAAAACTTAGGGCGAATTTTACAAAAAAAAGTTGATGAAATGCGAACTGCACACCTTAACCGCGTGCAAGATCAAGAGCTGTCAGTTTTATGCGCGATGATATATCGCAAGAGTGGTATGACACTGACAGGCCTTTTTTTTTCTAGAAAGCCGTTTACATTCAAAGGTGTATTCGTAGTCATTTTTGAAGTTCAAAAAGTAAAATTTTGATTGAATGATGTACGAGAAAAGTCGGTCAACCATCATGGCAGATACACACTAGATTTAATACAAGATTATTATATTACTATCCTTCATTAAATTACAACGTTTCATAATATTTTTCTGAACTTTCTTGTTCCACCCAAAAGTTACAACAATAAAACTAACAGCCCTGTCGAATTTCGCAAAGACAGATAAACATGCGTCTTGTAGATACGAATCAAACAGGATTCCATATATAAAATTAAACTGTTGACCGTGGCTCCGCCGGCCAAGGGTCTTTTGACAGATGACAAGCTGTCAAACGTGCCCAAAAATACAAGTATGGATTGAAGTTTAATTGTTTCCAATTACATTAAGCATGTTTATTAAAAATATATTTATGGAATAAGTTAACTATTGAGTCCAATACGTGAGGCAGTTGTCAAGTGCGATTCTGGTAGTCTGGGTTTATGTGTGTGTGTGTGTGTGTTATCAATTTCGCTTGTTCGGGCCTTAGCCACACATGGCTTTGTTATCGTGCGCCTATAAAATGGTAGCAGTATACAGCGTTATTTGTAAAACACCGACAACCCTAAGACTATGTTACTAACATCATAATCAACAAATTTTGTTCTATGACTTTTAAAAATTCGTCATATTTAATTCATCAGATTTTCATACAAAAATAAAAATATTTCAATTGAACGCTCTAAATGGTACAAAGTCTATGAGAACAAAAGTTGTTGTGTTGAAACACCGGAAGGTGTTTTACAAATTACCCTGTATAATAGAAATCGTAATGCAGAATAGCATTCTCTATAGTCAACCCTAATTTTGACTGGCAGAGAAAGTTTTGCATTACTACTACCAATGAATGAAGTTTAAAGAAATAAAAAATTGCATAGTGGTTATTTCCATGTTCGAGCGTACAGTGCAACAAAATCTATGGTTCACAGCCAAACAAAGACCAGTAAACTTTACTAAATCTTTCGATATTGCCGGTAGATCCATTTCAGAAATAAACACCTCTGTTTTGTCTTCGCCACCAGACACAACTCAGACAGTCTAAATCGAAAGTCGTCACACTACAAACAAACAGTCGTCACTCGACGTTGTTACATCAACAGCGCAACATCGCCGCAACATTGTTGTCGCGGCCTTGACCGTGAATCAGTAGCGACATTGTGGTCGACACGCGACTTAATTTGAAGAATTCCGAACTAATGAAAACAAACAGGTTGGGTTCTTTCTTTAGACGGTGCGATCCGGCAACGCAACGATCACGCTGCTTTGCCGGATCGCACCGTGTGGTTCTGAATTCTGATAAGCGTTCCACAAGGTTTAATGCGGAAGAACAATGAAAATGTCGTGATCAAAGTTTTTTGTTTGAATGTGGATGGCGGGATGGAAGACTGAAGAAAAGATAGATGGACTGCGTGAAAGACGATATTGCTAGATAAGGGGTGACTACTGATGTGGAGAATAATAGTGCAAGGACATTAAATTAATAGAGATTAGACCAGAAAAAAATCGAATCCAAGAAAAGTAAATCAAATACATATAACGTTACAATTTACTTTTAGTTAAGACATCCTGCTCGGATGAGGTAATCACTCATCAATTCATAATAAATTATGGAAATCACTTTGCAATGGCAATTTAATACCTAATAGAGCAATTATAATAACTTGTAAACGTTGAGAAATTAATAACATCAACATTCATGAATTCATTAAACCCTGATAAGTTGGAAGCAAAACATGCAAGAACGGTGTCAAGGAGAAATCCAAAAGCTCATGTACCCAGCACAGATCCCGCGAAAACCATGAAAATTACATCCATGACAAATGCTTTCGTGGTCGTGATCGCTATCATTGTTGTTTGACTGTACCTACACCCATAAAATTAGTCAAATTCGGCCATTTAACATGAGCTTCGTATAATACAAATATGGGATCAGTTTCATTTACGAAAAGAGAAAACTGGTATTTGGGCCCAGTTTCGAGTTGGACGAGTTTCCCCATAACCCATAGTTTGACCTAATTTTCGCCATCAGCATTCTCGAAAGCTAAGGAAATGATTGACAAGGGGATAATCCAATTTTTTTTTCTTTGTCCGTCGGGTAGTTTATTGAAAAGTATTGGACACGTATTTTTTCTTTTTTCACGTGGTCATAAAATTACGGAGATATATTGAGTTGAAATGGCGCATGACTTCACATGTTGGTAAGTTTTATACCTACTTGTGACGTAGTAAGCCCCCACTCTCCAACTTTAATGAGTTTTAACTAAGTAATTTTTTGATATTTTGATAAAACAAAAAATACGTGTCTAATATGTATTTTTGTATTACCTGTCTGACGGACAAAATAGAATGTCGTTTTCTTTACCCAGTCCGGTCCCCTATTCAGTACGAACATCTGTAGTTACAGCGGGTACGTCAAATCAGTGGCATAAGAAAATAAATGAAAGTCGTGATGTGTAAACGGGCTTGTCAAGATGATCTCGCGAGGGCAACGGACTGCAACAATGTAGGGACACCTTGAAAGTGATACTCGCATTGCGAATGCCTTTATTTTTGTTCCACACTAACTAAGCTACTTTACGTCCTATATTCATAGGCATTATTTTATCTAGATTTTTTGAATTCTGGATTTAATCAATGTGACAATTTATGTTTGACTTACAATTGATTTTTAGGGTTCCGTACCCAAAGGGTCAAACGGGATCCTATTACTGAGACTTCGCTGTCCGTCCGTCTGTCACCAGGCTGTATCTCATGAACCGTGTTGAAATTTCTACAGATTATGTATTTCTGTTGCTGCTATAACAACAAATACTAAAAACAGAATAAAATAAATATTTAGGGGTAAAAAAACACTTTTTTGTATGGGAGTATGGGGACCCCATACAAAAAAGTGATTTTTTTACTCGTTTTTATAAATAATGGTACGGAACCCTTTGTGCGCGAGTGCGACTCGCATTTTGCCGGTTTTTAAAGATAAAAGCTGATTTATGAAAAAATGGGCCCCGACTGGGGTCGGCTTCCAGTCTAAATCTAACCAATGAACTCATCAATGGTGAACAAGGTACAAATATTTGCCGGTTTAAGTAATTGTATGTATTGCTTTTCGAGGACTTTTTGGAGATTTTATTTTAATAACAAGCGGCACTTCTTAACTGGTATTAGCTAGGGTGTAGGTGTGTGTTTTTGACCACACCGCTTGTCAGTTTATTTTCATGCGTGTGAGATCATCAAGCCTTTTAACCAAGCCTCATAAAGAGAAGGCTCGGGTTCCGGCACTGGGAACTTTATAGGTTGATTTTATGATTGACCCTATTGCCATCAACCGGGCACAACTCCAGGCTCCGTGAAAAATTCCTGTTGGAAAAACAAAAATCCAATATCACTTAATCGAACTCAAGACATTCATGGTCATCAGCAGTGGCGCTTGAGAACATTCAACCAACGAGGCAGTCTCCTATTAAATGGGACTTAAACTTAACTGGCGAAGTGTGGGTGTATTATTAGGTACACCTCTGCCTAACCCTTCAGGGATAACAGGCGTGATGTTATGATTATGATTGATCCTTTAAATTGACATGTTATTGTCTCAAAGTCAGGCCAGTTGCAAATCAGAATAATTTTAAGTTAAGTAGTAGTTTTTCTTTTTATTTTAAGTACCATCGGGAAAGTGAGAATATGGACACTTTTCAAACAAAATCCCGTGCACACGATGACATCTGTTTAACACCCTTATTACTATTGGTCCGCACAAATACTTTGCGGACCAATAGTGGTAAAACAAAAAAAGACGCGACCGAAAAATACACGACCGTTTTTTAAATATGTATTGTTTTAAACACAATCTCAGGCTCTGTTAATGATCCCAGATGTTTAGATATATTGGGTCCGTGGCTTACGCCCCCAGTGGTCGAGGTACCTGTCACCGACGCACACGATTCAATTTTTAAAATTCAAAGCAATTTTTGATCAAATGTACTATATATACTTACTGTCAGACACAAAAATGATTTACAAAAATAATAAATGTATTTGTATAATATTAAATCATAATTAAATTTATAACATAGAAATGCTGCAGGAAGTTGTAAAAATGGAAAGGTGAAAATCCGAAAAAAGTGGAGTAAAACTTCAACACTTTCATCTGTCTAGCCTTTTCCAAACTATTTTGGAGCCGACCTCAAGTGTGAGTTTCAGTCTAACCGGATGCAGTACCTGTATTTTACATGAAGCAACTGCCTATCTGACCTCCACAACCCAGTTAGTAATGGGTAATACGACTGGCAAGTTTGGTTGTCAGACTTTTGGGCCACTGACTACCGGTAACGACTGTCAAAAATCTACTAATCGCAGCCAGGACCAACGGCTTGACGTGCTTTCCGAGGCGCGGAGGAAACTCGGTATGCAATGGGCGGTCACTCATCCAGAGAAGAACCTTGGCAAGCGCTAAAGACTGACCCCGAGCGGCTGTTATCATTTAGCCCCGAGCTCCTCAACCTTCAATGCTTTTCTAATCTTCTATATCTATACATAATACATAATTAAAATTGAAGTGTCTGTTTGTAATATTAAAATAACTTGATGAATTTATAGACAGTTCATAATAATATACCAAACTAACATTTTTTACAATTTTTGTCTGTCTGTCTGTTTGATCCGGCTAATCTCTGGAACGGCTGGATCGATTTTGACGGGAATTTCACTGGCAGATAGCTGATGTAATAAGGATTAACTAAACTAAGGCTACTTCTATTTTAGAAAATATCTAATTCCACGCGGACGAACTCGCGGGCATAGCTAGTACAAATATATACACAACGTTAACCCTGAACTCCATTTCCTGAGTGCACACTAGTAACACATATATTATACATGCAATGTATTAGAATGTGAGTACATAACGTAGTTAAATGCAATATGTAGTTTTTTCAAGGCGTGTCAGAGATCAATCTATTACTAACTGTTGGCGTAGTTAAATGCTTGCATAATTCATTTGGTGCATTTGTAAAGAAATGCATGCGTTTTGAACTGGAAGATTACAGTGGTATTGACGTGAAATCTGGTTAAGTGACATAAGAAATCTCTGTAATTAATAATTACAATAATGTCCCGACATACCTCTGACTGGGATTTTTCAAACCTTGCTAACTGAGATTAAAATTCATAGATTTTACCGATGTTTACCTCTATAATTGGGAATTGGTAGCTCAATAACCCGTGTAAGAAAGACAATTTATCAGGTTTAGACAAATGATGACACGCCTTCTTAAAAAACTATGGATTTCTTTTGTAAACATATCCACCACCTCTTTATATGATAAACTAGCTGTCTCGCGCAACTTCGTCTGCGTCAAATTTTCCCCGTTTTCGCAACATTTTTCATTGCTGCTCCGCTCCTTTTGGCCGTAGCGTGATGATATATAGCATATGTCCTACAAACATACAAACAGAGTGACATTCGTATCCATACTTCCATACTAATATTATAAATGCGAATGTCACTCTGTTTGTTTGTTTGTATGTTTGTTTGTTTGTTACCTTTTCACGACTAAACGGCTGATCAGATCTTAATGAAATTTGGCAATAAGATAGATTTCAACCTGGGGAAGGACATAGGCTGTACATATATCATCACGCGTCGATCAATAGGAGCGGAGCAGCAATGAAAAATGTTGCGAAAACAGGGAAAATTTGACGCAGACGAAGTTGCGCGGGACAGCTAGTTTATAATATTAGTATGGATATGGATTTCGACCTCTATAGTGGGACCCTCTATAAATAGACAACTGTCATGTTAACCTGCCTATTTGAGAAACTGGGTAAATGAAAAGCCTCTATAGTGATAAAAAAATCTAGGTACCTCGAGATCTCAGTTAACCAGGTTGCACTGCAGACGAATTTATGCTTGATATGAGAGATGGGCAAAGATCACCATACACTGGAAGCCTAAGGAAGGACAGCGCGCCATCGAGGACAACCGGCGAAGGAGATGAGACGATCAGGTGGGTTACCATGACGTCTTAAAACATTTTTGTTTCATTCTTAGTCAGAATGGGAAAGAGCTGGAGCTAGACGAACTGTATAGCTCCGTCTCTTTCCCACACTGGAATAAGAGTAAAACAATACTGCTTTAGGGCGTCATGGTAGGCCACCTGATCATGTTTGCGGGGCTAACATGTGAGATCGCACAGGTTAGATGTATGAAGGAGAAAGGGGAGGCTTTTGTCCAGCAGTTGGGCACAATGTAAGGTAGTAAAATATGTCTAGTATTGTAAAGAGGTAAAGTTTGTAGATTTGGATGTTGGAGGTATTCTCCAGTACTACCCAACCGATTTGAAAAAAAAAAGTTGCTCTTGTAGCAAGCCACACTATTGCCGAGTGCCACAGGATATGTTTCTTCTATGATTGTTGTTTAAAATAGTTCGGATAGTTTACAAGGTCGAAGGGAGTAAGTAGATCATGCTTAACCCCCCCACATAGTACCCCCCACTTTAGTAGGAAATAGCCGATTTCTTTGTTTTTGGGTGGACTTTCGTACTTTCTATATTTCAGATAAGTATTTGGAACGACTTGCATTCTGACCGTTGCAACTCGTGCAGAATGATGAAAACGCAAAATTATCCTTACTGGAGGAAAATAGGATAGGCAGTTCCACCACTTTATTTTAATTTGGGAACAAGTGTAGTTTACTAAGCAGGAAATAACATAACGCCTTTATTTAGCAGAAGGGTTAGGTTGTACAGTCACGTATAATAATATGTATACACGCAGCAACTTTTAAAAGTGATTTTCTCCTACTGTATTGATTAAGGTTTTACGTTTTCACGAACACGGAATTTTGGAAGCCATACTATTACGCAATAGGTCTTATCTCAACGTAGAAACCGTAATGTAACGAGCAAATCACTTTTCAGTTTTGCTAAGTGTATAAATATTATTGTTCGTGACTGTCCCTCTACTCTTGTACACAGCTAAGTTTCGTCAGTTATGTCTCAATCCTATGTAATAGGGGCGAGCCTAAACAAGAAATGTAATTCTATGTTGTGAGTATTGGGTTGGTACTTGGTATGTAGGTAGGTAGGTCAGTGACACCGCGAGCTTCCTCTTATCTCAACAATGAGATGGAGATGATCCATCGTCCGCCACCCACCGTCTCCATTCATTCATTCATTACAATCTCGTTCGATAAAGTCGTCGACTTCAGGTTTACGCTTATTATCATCTTGTTGGAGCTACTTTATGGAAAGTAAATACGAGTATCTTTGGGAGATATTTTTCGTTGTATTTATTTAGCAGAAGCAAATATAATCAGTCTCTTATGTTCCCACTGTAGGAACAAACGCGTCCTCTTTGTGAATGTAATCCACCACGCAACCCCATTGCAGGTTGGTTGGTTTATTTACTTTACCCATAATATCAAATACAATAAAAATAAAATATATATATTTTTTTACAATACTTTAAGTCGGCATTATGCAAGACAGAGGGCACACAATTAAACTTTTATTATTCGAAAAAGGACGACTATGATTTCTCGAATAAATAGGATAAGTCCAATTTTAACGTCATTCGCAGTAAAGTCGTAAAAGAAGCAGTGAGATGACCTAGGTTTAAAAAACTCATATAATTATATTTATAACTCCTACAATGTTGCAACGTAGGCCTATTTGAGTAAATTGCGATTTTTATGGTATAATTTAAATATGGTTATTTTCTTGTCTGAATGCGGTGTTGTTTTCAGTGAAGCTTGTATTTTAATTGTTTTTTTTTAGGACCAAAAAAAGTATAATTTAATTACAAAAACACTTATAGTAATTTATGCAGACATAGCATACACGCAATGCTTATGGGAAAGATTTTCCAGTCGGTAGTTGCAGAAAAGTCTGCCGTTACTCATTTCAATTTCCTAGATTATTAACAAAATATAAACTACCACACCAAGTTTTACTTTTAAACTATCTATGCTAACTATATTATATCTTGTATTATCAATTCATTAAAAAAAAAAAACTGAATTCCATAAATCTCAATTAGTTAAGTGTACAGTGTAAGGTTGCACATATGTTGACACGGTTCACCGTTTGGTCACGAAGTAACTGCGGGTACTGCACGAACAAAACCAAGGCCAGGCCCTTTAAAACAAATACAATATGGATATACAATTGAATTTTAAAAGTTGAAAATTGAGGTGCAATAAAAGAATTTGTTTTGAGGCGATAAAATACATTATTATAAATCACATTTACATGTGATTTGCAAAAACAAAGGAAACAGTGTGAACTTGAGCCAGAAAGCTTTGCGATCTCACGGGGAAACAAAAAATAAAATAATACTCTGTATACGACTGTACAAAGTGGAGAAAAAACTTAAAAAAAAAAGTTGGACCTAATTATCTTAACACAATTTTTTCGGGCATGTTGTTTTTTTTTTCATATAACTTTCTCAGCTGACAGTAAATAAAATGATTATACTAAACATTGCATCTAATAACGAAGTACACAGAAAAAATAAGAAGATTGGTAGAGAGCGACTTGAATTATTAGTATTAAAATTTAGTGTGCGCGTGCCTTCGTCTATACGGTGTACTCTATACGTGTCTGCAAATGTGTGTGTGTGTGTTGATGTGTATTTCTATGTACTTATGTTACTGGAGTAATCGGGCCTGGGTTGTGACCTGGGTTAATAAGACAAAGGCTACTGATTATTCCGGTAGTACCCAAGCCCTCGGATTATTTCCGACCAACATACTGGAGTCGCGTGCCAAAAGCTAATAATTATAAGCTAATGATAATTTCCCAACAGACTTAAGTATTTGTACTAAAAAGGGGAATAAATAAGTTCCTTGCACGACACTAAATAATACAGAAGGACAGTTTAGTTCACCAGCTATCATTGTTACTGACATTTATTAACATAACAACTACTACTATTCATTGTAAATCACTTGCTTACTTCCGCTACAAGGAATGTTGAGTAATAGTACTAATGCTATCTTGCTGGAGGCGGCCATATTTTTAGCTTGTAAAATGTCACTTTTTAAGTTTTTTTTTTGTTGTTACAAACGAAAATCGCGTTTCTCATTCAAATATTTTTTATCTCATAGTTTATATGAAAAAAAATGTCGTCAGTACTCGTAAAATTTATACAGGCTGGCCAAGGATATCCTGTTAACAACTTTTGATGAGACTTTAAGAAATATGTACTCACAAAAATAATTATAGTTTAATATTGAATTGACGTCCAAATTGTTGCAGTTTTTAACTGATTAACCGAAACTATAATAATTTGGTAAGAAAATTGTATGTTGACGAAACTTGAACAAACCAAGGTTTTATTTTTAGCCACGATATACAGGCTGGTCTATAATAACTATAATTAAATAAAGATTGTACCAGACCCAGCCAAATTACCGCTCAAGAAGCCTGAGAGAATTTAATATCGTGCTTAAGGTACGAACGTTTATCACTTACGCAATGCTCTTTAAAAACCCATAAATTTCTTCAGAAAAGCTTTAAATTGTTTTAAGTTTTATTCCAATATGCAATTGGAGAGCATCTGGTAAATTAATAACACGTTAATTTAGAAAAAGAAAAATCTATTTCAAAGTCATTTAAGTGTTTTCTTTCGTTAGATCTTATAAAGTGATTTTATTTTTTTCTGGTTGTAAAGCAAGTTTGTAACTTTTCCTCCTCAATCTGCTAATAGATGCCCTCTATATCTATAGAAGCCGCAAACAATTATGACATTATTTTATGAAATTCATCAACATGTAATAAAATCATTCTACTCGTAACATTGCGCTCCAAGACCTTTTGAAATCATTTCAAATTGGAACCTTAAATTTACAAAGGTATTATTACTAACATTTTATATACTGTTATATATATACTATTACTAACATTTAATACTTTCAAATATGTATATTGAAATATAAAATTAAATTGGTAGCAAAGTGCAATTAATTTATTACGATGTCACATGCACAATATGTGTAAAACATTTATTTAATTGTATGACGCATTTATTAATATGCATGTTATTCAAATGTACAGATCGTAAATCTTACCAAGAACGTGTTTTTATTATTATAAATCTTTCTGCTGCCATTGAACAAAAAAATTGTGAAAAAAAAATCCGTGAAATATTTTCAAAATCAAGGTTGTACTATCGGCAGTAGTATCAGCTTTGCAAGTACCCAAACGTTTGATAAACAGTAAAAAATAACCCAGTTATTACTGTTTATATTTCAAATTCAAACATGCAATATTACTAAATAGCTAACTTGGAAAGTATAATTAATTCTTTGCATTATTCTAACATTTCTGACATTTTATTTGGATTTCCTACGCCCTTATAAATTTAGATCGGTAGTATTATGTGACATGCCGCTTTCAAGAAACCTTACAATTTTTTAATATTGAAAAACATCTCGTTATCCCTGAACATCTTACCATACTTCTACTTGCGCCTGAATTAATTAAAGACAACATAATGAACATAATACCACGCCTGTAATCCCAGAATGCCTATTGCCATCAATCGGGCACAAATCCAGACTCTGAGGCTGATATGCAGGAATCCCTGATAAAAAATCCAATAACACTTTGCCCCTACTTAGACCCTACACTTAGAGCCATGATTTCCAGTTCTTTTGACACAGACAACATGATTATTATCATAAGACAACCTACACAAGGTTGTCTAGCTTGTCTAATGACAAGAGGTAATAATTGTTATAATGATAACGTACAATGTTACCGTAATTAGTTGCAGCATATCTTAAGTCTACATGAATAAAGATCAACGAAGTTTAATAGGTAGATCAGAAAATCTGAGTTGATTAATAATTAAATAGGTAGGTATTATTACTTAGATAACAAAGAGAATACAAAGAGACTATAGTTAAAAGACAATCGCGAGATTTCTATTGTGTAGATTTATAGAAAGTTAGGTAAGTATAATGAGGTAAAACTTCGCAATTATTTATCTATGCTATGTTGGTAGAAAGTAACAAGCCATCCCTGACCAAACCCAGAAAGATTACTATTCTATGATAAGCTCCCAGAAGATGCAGTCTTAGCTCAAAATATAAACAAATCTCTTCGCCCGCGACTTCGTCCGCGAAAATTAGCCTATGTTACTCGGTAAAGATGTAGCTTTCTAGTGGTGAAAGAATTTTTTAAATCGGTCGAGTAGTTTTTGAGTTAAATCGTAACAAACAAAGAATCAAATATTTAGATTAAAAAATCAACTAGGCGAACATTTAATATCTCTACGGCAAGAAAAAGATCTAGTGGGGGTGGAAGTGCCTGTATCCTACAGGCAGCTATCAGTTTTCTCAATTGCCTGCTAATATAATAATAATGTTCCAGAACTTGTTTCACTGGAATAGCACTTGAGAAACGTTTATAGACGGTGACGGCCGAAGAATTTCAGCAAAAAAAAAACCTCAACAAATGGTCAATTTGTTTGGAAATAAAGAAAACATCGCTAACAATGTAGCAGCACAGCTTCCGTCAACATCCGACCATCTATTTGTGACTCATGCATTGATCTGTCGGTCAAGGTGGCAACATTGTAGCTGCGTGCGCCGACCGTGTGCTCAGTCGTGTCGCTTCTAGGGGACAACATGCAATGTAAAATGCATCGGTGTTGGCAGATCATTGATGTTTTTTTTTTTGGGGAAAGGTGTCGTTTCTTTGGGAAATGAAATACTTAGGAGAATAAGACTGATAAAGAACCCAGAAAGATCGTATAGTTTTGGACCTGATTAGGTCGCGCAGTGCGCAGCAGGCAGGTCATTAGTCGATAATGAAGACGAATTGACGGAACTTTTGAATATCATCCCCGTTTAGTTTAAATATTCATTGACCTATTTGTGAATAAACATAGCTTTAAATCTTCCTAAACGGAATTTGGAAAAGTTGCAAAACATACCATTTAGATTAAAAAAAAAAAAGCCTCAATCGTGAAATTTAAATAAATTAAAAAACATGCGGAAAATTCAGAAACTTGATCTAGCAACCCTGCATTATACAATAAATTAATGCTAGCTACAGTTAGGCATACTTAAGTACTTTGCGTTGCTTGGCACTTCAACTATTAATTGCCTTACACGTGGATCGTTTATTATTAAGTATAATTATGTACAGAGGCATGTTTCTATATAAACTAGAATCATAAAGATTCTATAGCAATAGAATCTAATAGACATTGTACGCTTGCCAAATATTTGAAAACTTTCTATTGAGGTGAATGGTTTATATATTGTGTGGGATCAAGGCTGAATTTTGTAAGCGTGTAAGCTTATACACGTGATTGATTTAAATTTCTTTGCTTTTACAGCCGCTCGGATCAAACGTCCGGTTAAGCCGCGCTTGTCTAGGTTGGTCTGTCGATGGGTAACCACCAATTACATACCGTGTTTCCTCCGTGTCTCGGCATGCTAAGCCGTTGGTCCCAGCTGTCATTTGTAGATCTTTGACAGTCGTCACAGGTAGTCAGTGGCTGAAAGCCTGACAACCAGTCTTACGAAAGGGTATTGTGTGGAGGTCAGATAGGCAATCGTCGTGGATTTAGATGCTCGTTTTCGAATAGTTCACTAAAAAAGAATTGGAAGGATACTACTATTTTCTCATTATAACACAGTAATTAAGAGACCCGGGGCGAGTATGGACAGAGATCGCACAAGATAGAGAGGTTTGGAAGAGGAAAGGGGATCCAAGCCTCCTGGCTCCTTGCTGGGCAAAGGCCTCACCTTCCCCCAGCAGTGGGAAACTTGACAGGTTAGGAAAAAAGCACTTTTAATCTGGATTTCAAATCGGTCTAGAGCCTGAAGTTTTCAATGTACTACTGTATGCTTTCTAGCCGTAACAAAATTAAACTCTCTTCCTTATCTTTTGCGTACATATTTAATTATTTACATAGAACGTAACATGACAAATGTTTAGTTACTATCAATTAATTGATACCACACTTTCTTAGCAGAGATGGCAAAGTAGATAATATACGATCGGGGAAGTTCATTGCAAAGCAAATTAACACCTTTTGGCAATTTGTTCCAATATGGCTAATTCAGACAATTGTCAAAGAAAGAAAATTACGATTTGAATATTTACAATATGAAAAATTTAAGCTCTTAGTAAAATAATTGTTCTGACCTCACCTTAATAAACTAATACCCCATAAAAGCTATCAATAACATCACACGTATAGAATCTGGTTCTTCTGACCTAAAAGACAGGTGGGTTGCTGGGGAGTTGGTTCAACCACTTCTGCTTCCTAGCCAAAGCACTAGGAAGTGGCGAAGGGCAAACGTTTTGGGGGACTGCCTCTTGTAAAGTTTGACGTTCAAAAAGAGCTAATTATCAGCCTTATTTGAATTAATGACTTCTAATTTTGACACCTCCAACTACTCGTCAACCTTTCTTCCACATAAACAAACCGACCGTTAACTCTAAAATGCTACGAAGTTGACACGTCAACATGGCTCGCAACCATAAACAAGAATTAACAAATCGAACGCGAGATGTTTGAGAGCAACCATAGGGCAACTTTGTTTCATAACAACTAAGAATGGCTGCCCTAGTTAGAGACTTCCGTTGGGTTTTGTTATGTTACTTGGAAATCGGTTTGACATATTGTGTAGATGTAGTTATAAAGCTCTGAGTAAAGTTTACTTGATTTAGCGAAGTTGATAATTTGAGTTTTGCTGTAGCGATCGCGACTGTAAACATGATCAAAACTGTTGTTGCGACTTTGTCTGGGAACCAGAAAAAAAAATCCTATGTCCTGTTAGTTTAAGCCTAAATAGCCTAAAAAGATGGAGTTACTCTATACCCAATATTAGCAAGGTGAAGTCACCTTGCTAATATTTTTTTGACGCCCGTTATACTTTTCCATTATGATACTTGTACATATTTTATAATTATTTTAGATCTATATTTAGTTTGTAAATAATATTAGCATGCATCATATTCAAGTGTCAACCAAGGGCTCAGTAACTTATGCATATTTTTCAACAACATGTTACACTCAAGCTCATAATTAAACAAAATATCCCCGACTGCTCTTAATCACATAATTGTCCACAATTTGAGACAGTTTTAACAGTTAAGTACTTGAAGCTAACACCTGCTCCACAGTCCACACTCGCTCGTAAACTAAGTCTTGAACAAAATTGTATGATGTTCAAGATTGTCCGAGTAAAACCGGGTATTATAGGGTTATAAGAGGCTGGCCTGCGGTTGTTCGCGGCACATCGATTACCGTAAATTACAGCTTCCGATCGCTGTTATGTTATGATGATGAGATAAATCTTTTAAAGAACCAGAATTTTTCAATAAAACACCACATGATTTTACGCCTTTTTTTCGGAGGACTCGGAGGTGAATTATCTTTGATCAAAAATAATGTTGATACACTCGTATTTTGACAGTTTTTTGCCATTTAGGCCATGTTATAGAGATTACACCATTTTATTTGGCTCTTAAGAACAATAGAAAGTGATAGACATTTAAGTAGTGTACATTTAATGTGTAGGTCATCAAATTGGGTCTGGACCCAAGGCACATTTTGTTCATGTGGTAACGGTTCAGCAGAACCTTTTTATGTTCATGAACTTATTCTGACAAGTATACATGAATTAATTAAAAACAAGCCAGTTATCATTAATAAAAACCGTTGTATTACACGTAACGCGGTACACTATATTACTTTGATGAACTAATAAAACCAGCAACTAGGATGGCAACTAAAGATATTTACGAGCTAAGTAAAGCAACTTTGTACGATAAAAAATACTGGAGTGCCCGAGTTTTGTGAGCAAAGAAGAACACAGAAGATTCATTCCAAACGAAAAGCAGATTGCACAAGTAGAAACTCCGATAGACAACCGGTTTACAAGAAGTTACGAACGACATTATGCATTCTTTCAGCTGAAGTTATAGTACTGAGAATCAATTTTTAGCGACAGACATTTTTATGACATTTTTATGACAGCGAATTTGCGTCTATGAAATGAGCACCCACGTGACAAAATTTTCGTCTGGTGCACCTTGAGCAGTACTGCCCAAGTAAACAAATAGGGGATCGGACTGGGTAAAGAAAACGACATTCTATTTTGTCCGTCAGACATTTAAATTACTTAGTTAGAACTCATTAAAGTTGGAGAGTGGGGGCTTACTACGTCACAAGTAGGTATAAAACCTACCTACATGTGACGTCATGCGCCATTTCAACTCAATATATCTCCGTAATGTTATGACCACGTGAAAAAATAAAAAATACGTGTCCAATACGTTTCAATAAACTACCCGACGGACAAAGACAAAAAAAATAGGATTATCCCCTATTGCTCAGTGGCAGACAGAAGAAGAGATATATTAAATCTGACAAACAAAATTACGAAACGGAACGTGGCAAAAATCGTCACTCAACATATGAGCATCGCATCATCCTACTAATATTATAAATGCGAAAGTTTGTGAGGATGGATGGATGGATGGATGTTTGTTACTCTTTCACGCAAAAACTACTGAATGGATTTGGATGAAATTTGGCACACGGGTAGTTTATAACCTGGATTAACACATAGGATACTTTTTATCCCGATAGTATGTTCCCGTGGGACAATTATCGAACTCCACGCGGGCGATGCCGCTGGCATAAGCCAGTCACTTATAATATGAGCCCAATTAAAGAAACAAGTGCTAAATAATAACAGCCACTCGGGTAAATCTTTAAGTTAAGCAGCGCTTGCCGAGGTTGGTCCGTGGATGGGTGACCACCCATTACATACCGAATTTCCTTCGTGCCTCGGAAAGCACGTTAAGCCGTTGGTCCCGGCTGTCATTTGTGGATCTTTGACAGTCGCTACAGGTAGTCAGTGGCCCGAAAGTCTGACAACCAGTTTACCAAGGTGTATTGTATTACCCAGTCTAACTGGGTAGTGGTCAGATAGGCAGTCGCTCCATGTTAAAGGCAGGTATTCAGCTGCATCCGGTAAGACTGGAAGCCGACGCCAACATAGAAGGGAAAAAGCTAGGCAGATGGTGATGAGGAAAAGCAATTGTTGCTTGACTTTACATATGATATGTACCAGATAAACATATTTTTTTCCCCGTGAACCTTCTGCCCTCATGCCTACAGTGCGCCATAAGGCTGTGCACGTATTGATTTGTAACGAAACAGGCCAGACGTCAATTCCACCGTTTTATGACCTTCGCAGTCGGGGCAGACGGCTGCTGAGCCGCATACAATACGTGTAAACACATATACGTCCTTTTTATTCGGTCGGTTTATATGAAATATTGCGCTGTGAGATTGGAAGGACCGGAGAATGAGTAAGGGGACAACTGTAAAGTGAGGTAGCTTGATTGATAGGAGACTGGGAGTAAACTTGCTTTTAACCTACTACAGACTGCCACGTTGAAGAGCTCGTGGCTAAATAATAACAGCCGCACAGGTCGATCTTTAAGGTTAAGATGTGCTTGCCGAGGTTGGTCCGTGGATGGGTGACCATAATAACATACCGAGTTTGCTCCGTGCCTCGGAAAGCACGTTAAGCCGTTGGTCCCGGCTGTCATTGAATGACAGTCGTTACGAGTAGTCAGAAGCCAAAAATCTGACATGCAGTCTTACTAAGGGGTATTGTATTACCCAGTTACTGGGTTGTGTAAAATGCTGGTAATCAGCTGCATCCGGTTAGACTGGAAGCCAACCCCAAGATAGCTTGGAAAAAGGCTAGGCAGTTGATGAGACTGCCACGTTGGTCGAGTGGTAGCAAGCGCGCCTGCTGATCATGAGGTCCTTAGCTCGATTCGCAGGTCGCTACTATTGGGTTTTTCCAACAAGAATTTCTTCAATAGTAGCCACGGAGTCTAGAATCGTGCCCGGGAAGCACCATTTACAAATTATTGCAAAATCATGACATCGTTTTTCTTTTTTAAAAAAAAAAGACGCCGTGGCCGCGCGTTCGCAACACATCGATCCAATATACAAGGTGTTGTTTTGCATCCCCGTCAAAATTCAGGAGGTTGTCACAAAAGACTTAAAAATAATCAATTAAAATTACGGTACCTAATGAATTATTGAAATGTTGATTTTTTTGGTTGTTTAAGTTTGTCAGTATTACAGAATAACCCCCATAGCGTGGTTTAGGGAATAAGAAATTATCGAATTAATTTTTGAGATTCTTTGTATGTGTGGAAGCGCGGTTACTGGGCGAGAATAAGACGGGCCGCGTTTAAGACACGGGTGGTTCACACATACCGATATCGGTAAATACGAAAAAAAAAGAATTACCTACCCATTTTATTATTGATTCGGGACGAGAACGCAGTTACATCCTTGAATTTGACGAGTATGCAAAACAACACCTTGTATTTCACACTTTTCCCTCATCTTTTTCGCGATAACATGTCACTTTCACATAGGCCCTCAGGATGCAGCAGGCATTGCATCACCCATCCACTTAAGTATCCCCATTCATAGATTTAATGAGCTGAAAATTCTCGTCGAAGTAAGCCTTTACAAGACATATGGGTTATTTATATCGGGCGTCAAAGTATACGTTTTAAAAAATCTTGACAGCTTATGCATTGCGTGATGTAGTCGGTTAATTTCGCTAGCATCTCGAGTTACTTGTTTTTAAAGCCAGGTTCCAGGCTTCGCTTACTTTTAAAACAGGTACTTTTAAAATGTAAATGGTGTTTAAACGTTTTGAGTTTTTTTTTTGTAGGTCTGCAATCTGCTAGGATATACTTAGGTAATAATCATACTATTAGCCTGGAGACGCCCCTAATCATGGTTAAGTAATGGATGAGGTGCCTCTTGCCATATAAATTTCTTCTTACTCGAACTACTACTTAAAAAACTTACACAACTTAATCGACACTTAAGTTGGCGGATTCCGTTTGGTACACTCGAACTAGCAATTTGGTATACACGCAGAAATATTCGTCTTTCCGTCATTTATTCTGTCAATATCCATTTTTATTGAGGGCGCAACAACCAAAACATCTTTTTATTTCAAACAATTGAAATAAACACGTTTTACGCTAAACGTATTAAGTGATAGTTGCACCCCAAGTCAACCTTGTCTCAAAGAGAAAGCATGCCGCTTAGTCAAACTTTAACTAGCCCAAAAATGCTTGCTATTTCAGCAAACACCGTGTGAGAAAGTGAGATGCAAATATTATTCCTGCCGATGTTAGCAGTCAACCTTCAGGAAACAACCTTCGGAAAATAGTTATTAGAAGAAAAGTAGTAAATAAATCAATGCAAAATTAAATTATTCGAACTTATTGATAAATAAACCCTATTATTCTATGCCGTATGTCTTACACTATGCCTATTGAAAAATTATTCTGGAGTTTTCAAATCCTAATTAGTGTGAAAATATTGAAGTTTCAAGGGTTCAAGGTTCATAAGTTCCCAACAAATATGTTTTTAACTATCCTGATTAGCAATCATACTAAACAATGACGACATGAATCGATGTCATGCTTAGTTTTTTTTTTTTTTGTATTAAACATCTAATAGTGAAGCAATCAGCTTAATCGGTTAGTACGCAAGAAAAATCATCGGCTTGTGTACCCTTAAATAGTAATGTAAAACAATTTACTACTCAGCACAATCACTTCATTGATAAAAAGTAGTTACAAGTTAGCTGCCTATACACCAAATAACTTCTTCATCTGTACATTTAATTATAAAACACCTAACACCTTTTTACCTTAACCTACTTACAAAGATGAAGTCATCAATTCATTTTTTGTACCTCTAAGTGATATTAAATCAGCAGATAATCTTATTTATAATGTGTTTTGATTTCTTCTCATCCATTAATCCTTATAAGCTCGATTGCGTACGCGCAAGGCTTACGTCCAATAAAAAATGAATAACACCTGTGTGGACAGTAATTGAGACGTTTCAATGGGAGCTTTTGAAGTTATGGCGGTTCAGAGATTTATTCATGTTAGCTACTTGAGTTGAATTGATTTTAGTATAAGAAATAAAATAAATCGTGTTTTGTTTCAGGCAAAATACCCATATACAACAACAATAAAATAGAAAATAAAATAGTAAAGAAATCATTTAAAATCATAAAAGTATCATTGAAAATCAATAAAAGTCACTAAAAATAATATTCTAGGCGTCAACTAACCGAAAATGTACGCAACACCACACAGCGCTCCAAAACACAAATAACTGACGTTGCTCAAAAAGCCCCTAAGCTGAAGTGGGACTGGGCTGGCCATGACTACCGTATGCCCGACGAGCTGTGGGCCGAAATAACTACGATGTGGAGCCCTGACACAGCCAGAAGGCGACGCGGTAGACCTCGCAGGAGATGGCGGGACGAGCTAGACAGAACCAACGACCAGTGGTCGACATTGGCCCTGGATCGAAAGATTTGGAAGACGTGGGGAGAGGCCTTTGCCCAGCAGTGGGATGACATAGGCTAACAGTAACAGTAAAAATAATATATCAATGATATAAGTGGGTGAATTATGCGAGAATAAGAACAGCTCGAATGAGGGGAGAAGTTTTTCCCAGCAGTGGTGGATATTTAAGCCAACAAAAGTCATGGGTTCATCACTAAATTATTATATCCAGCACATTATTATAACAGTCCAGCAAGTAAGGTCTCGTCAAGGATCACGCAGCTGTATTCAACTTGGTAAGAGATAATATACCTAGCTAAAAAGACAATGTAGTAACCAGATAATATAGAAAAAAATACAAGGTTACTAGAGTAATTGTCAAGTATGTGTGTCTACGTTCTTACTGGTACTGTTTTTACTTGCAGTTATGCAGGCACAGGCGCACCATATTCGGATAAAATAATTAAGTGGGCAAACCAGTGTACCATCGGGAAAGTGAGAATATGGACACTTTTCAAACAAAATCCCGTGCACACGATGACATCTTTTTAACACCCTTATTACTATTGGTCCGCACAAATACTTTGCGGACCAATAGTGGTAAAACAAAAAAAGACCCGACCGAAAAATACACGACCGTTTTTTAAATATGTATTGTTTTAAACACAATCTCAGGCTCTGTTAATGATCCCAGATGTTTGACCACAGTTTTTTTTTTTTCATTTACGACACCGAGGGACTCGGCAAAAAATAGATGCTGCGATGCTATTGGTAGCTGACCGTTAATAAGCGCTTCTATAGCGGCCGGACGCTGCAAGTAACGATAGTCCTTACCGTGGTCAGATACGCAGTTTGGTGATAGTACTATCACGCTTATTAACGGTCAGCTACCAATAGCATCGCAGCATCTGTTTTTTGCCGAGTCCCTTGGTGTCGTAAATGAAAATAAAAAACTGTGGTCAAACATCTGGGATCATTAACAGAGCCTGAGATTGTGTTTAAAACAATACATATTTAATAAACGGTCGTGTCTTTTTCGGTCGGGTCTTTTTTTGTTTTACCACTATTGGTCCGCAAACTATTTGTGCGGACCAATAGTAATAAGGGTGTTAAACAGATGTCATCGTGTGCACGGGATTTTGTTTGAAAAGTGTCCATATTCTCACTTTCCCGATGGTACATAGTTGAAATAACGTTGACAAGATTTAGTTGTATTACTAATCAACTTGTCACCTGCTGGCCTACCATGACATCTTAAAGCAGTATTGTTTTACTCTTATACCAGTGTGGGAGAGAGACGGAGCTATACAGGATGTGTAGCGCCATCTCTTTCCCACACTGGAAAAGGAGTAAAACAATAATGTTTTTTAGTAACTTTATAGACCTATGTATACTGCTTATGCGTAGGAACTTTCATTAAAATCTGTTCTGTGATTTCGGAAAATAACGACTTGAAAGTTTGTATGAAATGCCGTAAGGTGTAAACGCTCTTAAGGGTGTGCTACAGATCATCAAACTGAACATGTTTCTCCATCGGACAGACATCGTAAAAATTATCTACTGCCCCATTCAAAATTTCTATACTTATTCGACCCACATGTATGGAGCAGCTGTTTTTTTTTCGCTATTACTATGTTTTTTCGATGGAGGAACATGTTCAGTTTGATGGTCTATAGCACACCCTTAAAAAAAACCCTTTCCGTTACACACTGTATAGAAAGAAAGAAGTTAGAAAAAACGTTTATTGGTACATGCCACAAGTACACACAATATAAAAAAGGAAATAAAAAAAAAAAAAAAAAACTTAAAACTAAATAATATTGTGACTCACGGCTGCACCAAATAGGCCAAAAGGCAGTTTCAAGACTAAATAGGCAGGTATAGAAAATCATAGAAAATCTATGATGCCAGTATGTGTCAGTGACGCTAGATAGCACAATAACATAATTTCTAAAGACTCGTTAAGTAGTGATAGCCCAGTGGTGTGTCCGTAGGACTGCCAAGCCATAGGAATAGGACTCAAGTTCGAACCCAAGTCACGCACATGTGTTTTTTCGGATTCATGTGTGTATTGTATAATTATATCTTGCTCCGGTGAAGGAAAAAATCGTGAAGAAACCAACAAGCCTGAGAGATATTTCTCAACGGCATGTAAAGCCGAGTAAGGAGCCCATGGGCCCATGCCCATAAAAACTTTGACACCAGATTAAGGACTAACAACACGATTAAGAAAAAAGAGGTTAAAGTTTTGCCAACAGCAACCTGGTAGGGTTCTGCAAGCAGGTTATAATGTTGTTCGCTTTGTCTTGTCTAGCTTAAGAGCCTTACGGCATTTCATACAAACTTTCAAGTTCTTATTTTCCGAAATGACTGAACCGATTTTAATTAAACTTAATACGCATAAGCATGATACGTACGTCTAAAAAGTTACTACAAAACAATTATCGAAATGTCATTTAAAAAAAAATTAATTGGAAAGTTCTGTTTCTATAGATAATTTATAATCTAAATTCTCTCGGTCTAATTTTGCTGTAACACTATTTGTCGAAAATGGTTTTTGTTAACTTTTTACACATATGTATCCAGTTTATGCGTATGAAGTTTCATTAAAATCGATTCAGTCATTTCGGACAATAAGGACTTTTAAAGTTTGTATGAAATGTGGCAAGGGGTAAACGCTCTTAAGTATGTTTAAAAGTTTTTCGCCTATGATAGACAGTATTGTCTTTATACATATAATCACCCCACCCTATTACAAAGTTACGCCTACTAAAGTACCAAGCAGGGCCGGGGATATGTTCTGCTGATCCATAAAACTTAATGGCCGCCTTCCCCGAACTTTGAATCATGGGAATTAGGGAGATACCCACATTGGATGGGCGGAATAAGTTATATATATGTATACGCAAGCTCAAACAATGGTAGGGCCTTTGTTATATTCTTGTCAACAAAAAAGGAATGAGACAAATTGTTATGTGACACTGAAGCAATTTTTTATAAAGATTTAGAGTCAAGCAACAATCAATCTATACTAATATTGTTTGTTTGCTTGAACGCTCTAATCTCAGGAACTACTGATCCGATTTGAAAAATTATTTCAGTGTTAGATAGCACATTTATCGAGGAAGAAAGACTATAGGCTATATATCATCACTCTACGACCAATAGGAGCAGAGCACCAAAATCAAAATCATTTATTTCATGTAGGCTTGTTACAGGCACTTTTGAATAGTCGAAAAACAATAAAAATTTAAGCTACAGTCCCAGTCACAAGACATAATAACTGTGAATGTACTGTAGTTGCCCCTTCCAAAGCGTTGATCTCTCTGGAGAAGAATGGGCAAGAAACTCCATGGACACTCTTATATTATCAGAATCTTGTTACAAAACCTTGGTGGTTACATAATTCATTTTGAAATGGTACCTTGTGTGAGAACGATGTAGCAAGACGTGCACGTTAAAAGTGTCCATAGTAAAAACAAAAAGAACAATTTAAAGATAAAATAATTAGTTCGAAATGAGCCGTGGCAGCTAAGAGACGACCAGGCACAACTGACAGCGCCCGTTCACGAACATGACGCATGGATCAGCCATCATTCAACTCAACCATTTTGAAGGGAACTAAATGACCCGACACACGCGCCACCATCAGCGTGACATTTGAGTGAGCATGACATACTCTCAACTCTCAACCGCCAGACCACATTCAAGTCACCAATGAAAAATGTTGCGAAACGGGGAAAATTTAACGCAGACGAAGTTGTGCTGGACAGCTAGTTCTAAGATATTCCGATAGATTGAATAAAAATCATCATTCTCCTGCCATTATCCCAATTTATTTGGGGTTGGTTCAGCACGTCTTCTTCTTCTTCCATACTTCTCTCTTACTCGTCATCTCATCAGACACCTCCTTTCTTGCCATATCATTCTTCACACAGTCCATCCATTGTTTTTTCAGTGTTCCTTTATTCTATATGTCACACATACTCAAAATTTTCCTCATACCTTCGCATTCTCATATCTATCATATGAACAATAATCTAAATTACGAAAATTAACACAATTTATTCCGTTCTTAATACCTCTGGTATTTGCTTCCAACATTGGTAGTAGAAATAAATGCCAGTGGTATTGGTTTTTAGGGTTCCGTACCCATAGGGTCAAACGGCACCCTATTACTGAGACTTCGATATCCGTCCGTCCGGCTGTCACCAGGCTGTTGTATCTCATGAACCGTGATAGTTAGCCAGTTAAAATTTCTACAGATTATGTATTTCTGTTGCAGCTATAACAAATACTAAAAACAGAATAAAATCAATATTAAAGGGCGAGCAAAAAAAGCCACTTTTTTATAAATAATGGTACGGAACCCTTCGTGCGTGAGTCCGACTCGCACTTGGCCAGTTTTTGGAATTAGAACGGAATAAATCGGTAACACATACTCCCACTACAGAAACAATCACAGCAAGTTGACAAACTGCTAATTGCTTCGAAACACCAAAGACATGGTCAAGTGACATTAAACTAAAACTCCCACGAATTTGACATCTCTATTCACGTCTTACAGCACATTTTTCGTTGTTCTCCGTTCGGGATTTTAGCTACAATAGACACTATGAGTTTGACCCTAATAAATAGGTACTGCCCTCAGTTTTACAACACATCTACACTGAAATGGCCCTTACTTTTAACTTCAGCAGCAATTTACACTGCAGTGCCAATAGTTATTGTTATAGACGTGATGTATCACGTCAATGGATGTCGCTGATACTGGCTCTACTCCATTCATACTTCTTTTGAAGATAATAAAATTGGTTAAAATACCCAACAAAACTGACTTGGACACTAGCACTCATTAACACTGACCATTTTTTTATTTAGTTTATCTACGATCATGGTGCTTGCAACAGCGCCGAAATATCGGGAACTCAAAACAAATATCAATCATGGTAAATATCCCGATTTCAGTGTTGAATGATACCAGAACAAAAGTTAGTAGAAAGTAAATATGACTACATCATCTGCCTAGCCTTTTCCCAAACTATCTTGGGGTCGGCTTTAAGTCTAACCGAATGCAGCTGAGTACCAGTACCACAACATAGTAACTGGGTAATACGATACACCTAAGTAAGACTTGGATGTCAGACTTTTAGCTTCTAACAACTCGTAACGACTGTCAAAGATCTATAAATGACAGTAGCGACCAACGGCTTAACGTGCTTTCCGAGGCACGGAGGAAACTCGGTACGTAACTATGGTCACCCATCCACGGACCAAACCTCGGAAAGCACGGCTTAACCTTAAAGATCGACCCGTGCAGCTGTTATTATTTAGCCACGAGCTCCTCAGTTTATATCGGTACGGTAAGGTAGTACATATGTGTGTATGTATCAAAGCTCTAACCAGACTCCAATCAATCCTCCAACCCCACACTACCACGAACAGCATACGTTCGATTTCGCGAACTAATCAAAGTATGTTATTAGCTAAAAAGTCACGCACGGTACACGGAGCTCGTAAACCGAGCTCTCTTTACTGCCATCGAATACCGAAACGAGGCTGCTTTTTAAAGGTTTTAAAAGGAAAACTTCTTTTATTACCAGAGCAGTAAATGCGAGTTTACGATCGCGGGTGGCGGGGTAATTAATAAGTTTTAATTGTCAGTAAGATGGTGTTAGTTTGTTATGCTCGTTCGATTTACGGCTGGTTTTTAGTTAGTTTCTTTGATGGTGCTTCGTTTGACAGGACGGTAGTGTTATGGTGTTCCCTATGGGTTCTTGAAGCAGTAACTACCTTAGTACTTCCCTATTGGTTTGCTTTTAAAATGTCGTTTGAAACTTAAAGTGTGACTTCCGAAGTGATGAGTGATTGATAAAAGTTTTGGTGCTTTAAAAATCCGTTTAGTAAACTCTGTTTTCATTAGATGGTGAGACATGGCACTTGAGATTAATAGGCACACTGTTCCAGTTGCGGTGTTAAGCACTAATTGAATGATAGGTTTACTGCTTGAGGCGCTACTAAGATTCCTCGGTGGTAATTTAAATAATATATACCTTATCAAATAAAGTGAGAAATAGTTTCACAACGCGGGGGACATATTTTTATTTCAAGGCTGACGTCTAAAAAGTCTTCAATCAGTTATATACTGTTTCATGTGTATATCACAATCACACTTATCAAACAAAAACAATGTCACAAAACACATAAAAACATAGTTTAATTAGTTCTCACTACACCAAATTCGCAAATAAGCCATCCGACGCGTATAAAAGACGTCACGAGCATAACAGGCAAGTTTACGAGCAACTAGCATTGCCTGACATGGCCTGTGTTTGCCTGTATTGCTCGAGCAAGTTATGTGCCGTTAAAATGTGCTCATGGCTGTGAAAAGCTCGTTGCATTTTGAAGGGTTGTGAACGTATGAGTGGAAAAGTTTAGGAGGTCGGTTTAGGTGTTGATGTTTTGGGTTTGATACCATTTCTGTTAAACCCAGCACCAATCCCGCTATGAACGATTTTTAAATAGCTTGACTCTCAAGGACTTGTTAGCTGCATCAACATCATCATCTGCTTAGCCTTTTCCCAACTATATTGGGGTCGGCTTCCAGTCTAACCGGATAGCTGAATATCAGTATTCTCTGACCTCCACAACCCAGTTAGCTCTGGGTAATACGATACGCCTTGGTGAGACTGGTTGGCAGACTTTTGGGCCACTGACTACCTGAACGGCGGGAATCGAACACAGGCACCATTGCTCAGCAGTCGCGATTACGATCACAAGGCCAACGAGGCAGTCTAGTCTAGTCAGATAGAAGAATGAGGTTTTTATTGAAATGTACTCATTTAGGAAAATGTTGTCAAGAATCGAGATGAAACCGCCTTCGAGTGGGACAATTAAGGTCCGAGGCAAAGGTCTGAGATCATTTGTTTCCTGTTTGAGATCAATTTTTAAGAAACAAGTGGCCTGGAATGGCCGTCAATGGCAACAGAAGATACAGAAAATTGGGCCATTAAACATTGTAGTCATCGGCAATACATGCAATTATCCTCACCGTGATTCCAGATTCCCGATATCTTAGTCCCGGAGTAATATCCCCGAAATTATTTCGGTACGTTTGTGATTACAAGCATTGATGCGGCTCCTTCCGTTACCTCGAGGGCCTTCATGCATGAGGTTTAAGACTAAGTACAGACGCCACACCAAAACAAGCTACCCGAAACTGTTAAATTTTCCAAATCAACATTGAATCTAATGCTTTAAAAATAAAGTTGAAAATCTATTAAAAGAAATTTGACAAGTTGTTAAAGCTAGATGTGCTGGCGTCTGCGTACGTCCGGTGCACTGGACTGTCAATCCTGTTTCCATTTGAGCTGATTTGCTACCGGTTCTACCACTTTTACTCAACTACTATCGTTTAACACGAGTAACTACGTGTATAATTGAAGTCTAATTGTGAGAAAAAACTTTTACTAGGTGAAGAAAACTTATTGAAATTCTTTAAGAAATACTTATTGCGAATACAAACACATATAAGTGCACTAAAAATGAAAAAGGTAACATTGGTGACGAAATGCAAAATAAAACAGGTTTAATCTAGTTATAATGATTAAAACAAAATAAAAAGACAGAGTCCGTAACGACATGTAACCAATACCGCAACCGAAAACTGACTTCCAAAAGTGCATAACCACAAATCTACATTTTCCGTCAAACAAATAATTTATTACCAACATAATCACTGAACGAACGGACTGAACGCCTCAATTGTTCTGTTCATATAATTGCTTCGGTCGCTACAACGCAATAACTTCAATCATTTATCGATTGGTAGACTAACTTCGGTTACACTAAACTACGGTTTAAAGCAGAGTCACCACAAAACGCGAACTTTATTAGACACTATCTAAGATACTCGTAAACTTGTATTTATGACATATTCGCATCAATGTGTACTTTAGCAATACTAATTGGTAACGACACAATGCGTGTTTTATTTGAGAAAAACGACAAAAAGGCGTGTGATGTCGTAAAATTTTATTGCTATCTGATGTTTGATGGCCACAGACTGAAGTTTCTTTGAAGCATTATCTACCTTTATTTGTAAGAAATATTGACTTATTTTGTTTGTTTTTCATTAAACTGTTGGTATTGTTAAACGTGCCTCCATGAAACTCGCGCGTTTTAACTTCAGAAAACGCAAGTTTACTTTAAAGTTCAGCGTAAATAAAATCATAAAGAGAAAATGACATTCTGAACTAAAGCATAATAACGCCGTCATTCTCGTGCAAGGAGACGTAAAACAAGAACCCACGACGGACGGTAGGAGAGACAAACGTAAAGTTTTCAATAGGCACATCTGTCAAGACAAGATAAATTGCGCATTTCATACATAAGAGTTAACGCTGCCGCACACATAACTACACATTTACCATAAACTAGTGGCTCGTAAAATTGCACATATGTTTACCGGAGCGAGGTGCAGTACCTTAAAAGCATTGGTAATATAACAAAACGTCTGAACCGAAATTGCCCATAAAAGTCCGACGGCGTTTTCTAACTAAAGCTATGAAACTGAAACGTTGGTGGAATTTACAATGGCCGACTTCGTCTACATTTAACGTTCATGACGTACACCTTAGTTTAATTAAATTGCTTCAACTTGAAACGCGGATCGTTTGCGAGAAAATATTTTGACTAAAATCTGACGTCTGTTGTTCATGTTGGGCACAACTTAATGTTGATAGTAAATAAATTATAAGTATTTTAGAATGTGATTCAATAAACACTACTTCTACTTTCGTGTTAAAGGGAATCCTTTTTTGTTAACTAAAATTACTACTTTCACAAGTTAGGTCATTTCAGCAAAGAAAGCATTGCATAATCTCTATTGCATCTAGATTTAATAAGACCATATTAAAACACAAGATTCTAATCACTTAATCAGTTCAATCCAGGAATTATGGAAAAACACACGGAACCAATATAATAGGTCCACGAAGTTACGATGTTCGTTGTAAAAACCTTATAACCGAATACTCCCATTTTTATAGCCTGGAATATATTTACGAGAATACGCTTTCAGGAATTGCACGTAAATTCAGCGACTGCAGCATTTTTCATTACTCTGTACGTTAGCAATCTTAGATATTGTTCAATTTTAACTTTATAACTAAGAATTGCATAAAACTGCGGAAGGAATTAGTAGAACGAAGTTGCAGGCTTTTTAAATGAGATTCGATATACCTATAGTCCGTATTGTACGCATTTTGAGCTTTGAGACACAGTCTAGTCCACTTGAAAAGCTAAGCACAAGAATGCTAAGCAGTCCCCGAGAGATGTCCAAAACAAAATGTCCGTTCCAAACGAAACGAAAATGAATAAAACCCCAAGTTATATCCAGAAACGGACGGACTAATCTATATACCGAAAGACCTAGATATCCACAAAGCTTTTCAATCCACGAGACGCAATAAAAATATGCGATGCTTCACAAGAAGCATAAAACTTGCAACGACAATGAATTCCTGAAAAAGATAATACTGTGCTAGCGTCATCTCATTTTAGCTGCGTTAGTGTGAGAGGGACAAAGGACGGGGACAATAAAAGTTTTGATAGGAACCGTCGGAATCCGCCGTATCGGACTTACGCCGGTTTACTACCCGGCTGCCGGATAGCCTGTATCGTCTTAGTTTTATGGGTGCGCTTTAAAATTTTTAGAGATTTTTATTACATTACCCTTTTATGGCGTAGGTCAGTAACGTCTGGCGATATTACTACTAAATGCAAATATGGCCGCTTGTTAATTTTTTATGGTTTTTGTTGAATGTTTTGCTGTAAAGGTGGGAGAAACAAGTGATATGAATAATATGATATAGAACAGGTAGTTAACCAACTAACCGCAGAGCTGATCTCTATTCTCATAATTTCCTAAAACAGACTATTCTAAACAATACCACCAAACAGGTTTAAACTGACACTCCTATATTTTTTCAAAACCAACATTTACTAACAAGATACAAACTACTAAACAAACTGATTTAACCACAAACGGACATTTTCGACAATATAACCACACCATTGATTGTTTTCCAAACGTGGTCCATTTGTGGTCCTACCCTCCCTAAACTTGCAACCACAGACTGCCCAAACCATGCAAAAACCCCAAACTTCCCTTACCAATCTATTTTGAACCCTATCTAATTCCTCCAAGATTGACATTTCACTGTTGCAAATGGTGGTCTAGAAAATTGCCGACAACTCCCGAACAAAACCGCAGCAGAAACTTGTTCATGAACGATTGCAAACAACTGTTGCTTGGAGTTGTTGTTAGTTAACAATTGAACTGTTTTCCAGTTGGCGTGTTTAGCTTTGTGGACCAGTTTTAATAAAGACTGAGTGGAGGACAGTTTGGTCACCGTGTCTAGTCTAGTCACAATTTTAGGTATGATAACTATGAAAATCAGGATATTTTGAATAAAATACAGTGTTTATCTAGAGGACATAAGTAAAAACGGAAATAAGGTGTTATTTTACTTAGGTCAGTTGTGATTGCGACTGGTTTTATGATAAGTACGGGATGTAAGAATCTCCTCTATATAAACGTTCTATTACCAAGTGATGCGAAGAGCAGAACCAAAACTACAATATGTTTGTTAAAGTTGGTCAGCGACATCTTCCTCGAAAAAATGCAGAGAATCAGCTTTTATAACTAACATTTCAAACCTGCTTATTGCATTATCTGTGTCTTCTTCTTCCATACTTCTCTATTACTCGTCATCACATCAGACACCTCCTTTCTTGTGATATCATCCTTCACACATTCCATCCATATTTTCTTTGGTTTTCGTGTACTCTAATAGCCATCCCACATTCATACTGAAACTTCTTTTACGACATTTTCCTCATTTCTGAGCATCACATGCCCATACCAAGCTAACCGATTACCACAGTAACCTCTCAATTTAACTATTCCAAAATACACTTTCACGGTTTAAAGATCTCTAATAAAAAGTTTCAAATCAAGTCATCTTTATTACAAAATTATCGTATAAATCATCCCATACCAATCACAACTTGTGGGTGCCCAAACTTAACGACATCAATTAAAATCGAGTGATCAATGTTGCTGACACAGCGACACCGTTTTAAACGAAACGTTGAACTAAAGTGGATGGATGTGCCAACCGTGTACCTGAGCAGTGCCCAATGGAGAGCTACAAATTAAAATATTGGTATATTTCATGGATTTACTTATTTCAACTCGACGACATCCATAACATACTCGAAGATTTCTCTTTGGTAAAATTAAATTGTATCTTTTGATCTGTATCAGGTGGCTGTAAAGCCTTGGTATAAAAGGCAGAAGCTCCACACTCCGTAGTGTTTGTACCAAGGCTCCTCAAAAACAACGATGATGATGATGAAAAGGATGCCGAAAAATACGAGAAAACGGCAAGAAACTGACACAAATCTGGCTAGTCCGATACCCACTCAAATGTCATAAAAATAGTCATTTCCAGTTTTGTGATACCTTAAAAAACCCAGAGCCTCTTCCATTTTGTCAACATGCATGTAGACACGATAGATTTGACACAAATGAACAAGTTCGTCCGGACAGTCCGCTCGCAGTTCCGGACAGGACGGACTTACAAATGAGATGGTCGCAGTAATTGAACACTTTTAATTGTCCGGTTACATGGAGCGGACATGTGATTGTTTTCTAATTACATTGTTGGTTTAAGTGGATGTGGTGACGATTGGTGATTGGATTTTGAGTAAGTACAATACATACACACACACATCAAGATTTGGAAAACCACAAGAGTATACTTTTGAAGATAGGACATTTACCATGTTTGCTATTTAATTTCGTCTTTTCGTTAGTGTCTACGTCAGTTTAAAAACTTCTAACTTCTTTTCACACACAGGAAAGCCATTAAATTACACTTTTTACATAGATCTACAACTACTAATATTACAATGAAAATATATCATTTTACTTCGCACAATGATAATGTACAAACCACTAGATATTCAATCTAAAGAGAAATTTCTAAATTTATTTCTTATTCATATAATGAAATACGTTCTATTCCACTATCTTCAAACGAATGTTCAAGAAATCTTGCTTGTATTCTTAACTCAGATTTAAATCTATATTTTACATAAAAATCTATGAAAATCGAAGACGGAGTATATCAAAAGACAAGTTACTTAACACTGAAGAGAAAAGATACAAAAATATAACATGCAAACTGTTTGTCTGGCGTCAGTTTTTACCTTTAATTGGTGTATAAGTACCGAAGAAGGAGCTCGTCGCTAAATAATTACAGCCGCACGGATCGATCTTTAAGATTAAGCCGTGCTTGCCGAGGTTGGTCCGTGGATAGGTGACCATAATTACTGTTTACCGAGTTTCCTCCGTGCCTCGGAAAGCAAGTTGAGACGTTGGTCCCGGCTGTCATTTGTAGATCTTTGACAGTAGTCACGAGTAGTCAGAAGCGAAAAGTCTGACATTCAGTCTTACTAAGGGTATCGTATTACCCAGTTACTGGGTTGTGGAGGTCAGATAGGCAGTCGCTCCATGTAAAATACTAGTACTCAGCTGCATCAGGTTAGACTGGAAGCCGACCCCAAGATAGTTTGGAGATAGGCTAGGCAGATGATGATGTACCCTTAACGAAGCCGTAAGGAACGTGTTCTACCCCTCGATGCGATATTTTTGTTGCTCTAGACTATTCCTGATGACCTTCTAGTTACGGATATATTGGGGGTGAAAGTTTCAACTTTTTCACAAGGTTTTTTTTAATACAATTTTTTTTGTCCTTAAATACCTCCACGACTCTTCCATGAGCACAATTTTTTGAGTGCGTTACATTGAGTACTATCGTAAAACCTGATTTTTCACCAGGAACAAAAAGTATCCCAGCAATAATTTTTGCAGAGAATTTGTAAGTTTTACGTACAGAATGCTTGGTTGAGGCTTCATGAAGAATCCGTTTACGCCTTGTACACTGAGATCCAAAAAAACTTCTTTCACCAGGCCACCAGCAATCACGGTAAGATTTCTTTGTACTCGACTGGATGGTACCAGATTACAGTGATTGCCAAGACACTATCGCTTTCTCATGCATAAGGCATGCGCTAACACCTAATCCAGTAAGAAGATATTTTAACAATAATTTACGATATTAAGTATGAAAACTACGTGTTTTCTTCGATAAGAAGTACCTAGAAGTTTCCAAAGTTGGTTATGGAATGAGATTAAAAAGGTTTTCGTCAGACACCATAAAGCAGAATTTGATGGTGTACCTACTCGTAAAATCGAATGATATAAAATTGTTTGTTTGTAAGTACCCTACTTTAATGTGCAAGAAGACCTAAAGATTGGAAATCATAACAATAACTTTTATATAGAAGATTACCTACGGAAATCTTTTTAACACTTTAAAGTTAATAAATCCGTAGTTTAGTCCTTTGATCAGTACAATTAATCTCTCTATCTTTTCTCAACATTTTGGTTCTAGATTGGGTTATCCCCATTACAGCAGCCATAGACGGTATTTCAGTTGTTTATTTTATTTATATGCTTCAAGTTTTTTTAGTCTCATGGCCTTAACCTTTGTTATCTGTTATCTAACGTGGATCCGCAAAAAAAAAGTAAAGTTAACTTAAAAAACGCGTGACGTCGTTGATCCGCGTTTCGGCAGTTTAACGGGATTGCGCGGCAAATAAGAGATTGGCCATAGAACCTGGTATTTGATAGGACATAAATCAGTGATGTCACCAGCCTACCAAAGAGTAAGAGTTTTGGATACAAAAATTCCATGAAAGAGAAATTGTGATGAGAAAATAAGTAAAATAAAAATAAGTTTTTGTAACATGTTATTACATAACATGTTACATACATGATCACATTTTTTTTTCTTTGCCCGTCGGGTATTTTATTGAAAAGTATTGGACACGTATTTTTTCTTTTTGTCACGTGGTCATAAAATTACGGAAATATATTGAATTGAAATGGCGCATGACGTCACATGTAGGTAAGTTTTATACCTACTTGTGACGTAGTGAGCCCCCACTCTCCAACTTTGATGAGTTTTAGTAATAGTATTTTTTTGATATATTGATAAAACAAAAAATACGTGTCTAATATTTTTGTATTACCTGTCTGACGGAAAAAATAGAATGTCGTTTTCTTTACCCAGTCCGCACCCCTATTGTAAGAGGCCTTTTAATAAACATTGTAATTTATAATAAGCTGAACGAGCTTTAAGTCTTCAGAATTAGCTCAGGAACCTTGGGAGGGCTTTGTCAGCCGGATGAAATAAAGTAAACTTACCATTGTTGTTACAAATACTGCCAATGACTTCTGTAATCTTGTTCCTTATGTTGCGTACCGTTTAAACATACTATTAGTATACACCGTGTAAATCACCTCATCACGAAGCCGTCAACCAAGCATTCTGTACATGAAACTAAGTAACTTTACGCAAAAATTATTGCTGGGAAACGACTTTTTTTTGGGGGGTGTAAAATCATGTTTTGTGGTAGAACTCAATGTAACGCACTCAAAACATTGTGCTGCTGGACGGATTGAATAGAACGGGGGTCGTGGAGGTGTTTAAAGTAAAAGTCTTACATTAAAAACTTGTATTTATAAAAATACTTGTCAAAAAGTTGGAACTTTGACCCCTAATATCTCCGTAACTAGAAGGTTCCCAGGTTCACCATAGTGTAGAACAAAAAAATGATCGCAATGACAGGGAGAACCAGTGCCTTTCGGCTTCGTTAAGAGGTGTTTTACACCCTTTATAACGCTTATGATTAGGAAAGGTTAAGCAGGGACACTTATTTTGGCCATATGTATCAGACGTTACAGCATTGCCACTGACTACCTGAAACGACTGTCAAAGATCTACAAATGACAGCCGGGACCAGCGGCTTAACCTGCTTTCCGGAGTCTTGAGGAAACTCGGTATGTAATGGATGGTCCCACCCATCCACGGATTAACCTAGGCAAGTGTAGCTTAACCCGGAGATCGACCAGAGCGGCTGTTAATATTTAAGCCACGAGCTTGAGTATAGACAGTAACAGTCTTTTGCTGAGGATGTTATCAAGAATAGTTATGGTCGGGTGTGTATGTAGTGAGGCAATGAGCGTAGATTACACGTATCATTATTTTTTACACCTTCAGTATCTGAGGGATAATCGAAAAGTAATAAAATACCAATAGGAGATAATCTGATATCTACTGCTGCTAAATATATGTAGTGACTAGCTGTCCCACGCAACTTCGTCTGCGTCACATTTTCCCCGTTTTAGCAACATTTTTCATTGCTGCTCCGCTCCTGTTGGTTGTAGCGTGATGCTATATAGTCTATAGCCTTCCTCGATAAATGGGCTATCTAACAATGAAAGATTTTTTTCGAATCGGACTAGAAGTTCCCGAGATTAGCGCGTTCAAGCAAACAAACTCTTCAGCTTTCTTATTAGCACTAGCTGTCCCACGCAACTTCGTCTGCGTCACATTTTCCCCGTTTTAGCAACATTTTTCATTGCTGCTCCGCTCCTATTGGTCATAGCGTGATGATATATAGCCTATAGCCTACCTTGATAAATGGGCCATCTAACACTGAAAGATTTTTTTGAGTCGGTCCAGTAGTTCCTGAGATTAGCGCGTTCAAGCAAACAAAAAAACAAACTCCTCAGCTTTATAATATTGGTATAGATTAGATTAGATATATCGACGATAAATAATATGAGAAAGTCTACCGCCTCAGACGGCGTTAGCTTTACACTTCAGCCTGTAATTAAGCGACACACTGAAGCATTTACACGAGAAGCTCAAGTTTTAACTACCTTTTATGATGATGATCAATTAGAAAAACTGGAATAGCTATTAATAATTAAATTTAATAGTTTTCAGTAGAGACCAGATAATACGCACAAGTATATTTTGCATAATGTATGCACAAGTTTCTTATGGCTATGTTTTGAAGATAATGCATATTTCAGCTAAAACCGGAAAAAGTCGTGTTGTTTTTAATTTTACCACCTGCTAAAATGCGACAGACGTGACCCACATAAAAAAAACATCAATTCAAATAGTATCCATACTATCCATTGACCTAAGTGGAAGTAGAACAATCGTTTTCAAGTTTTAAAAATATTTTAATTAGGTCAGAAATCAAAGAAGGAAACAAAGATACTATTCATTTGGAAAAGTACCCGGTTTTAAAGAAAAAATGTTGAGATCTCGACGAAAATGTAATAAATTAAAAAGAAAACAATATTTTGTAGAACTTATTTCAATTTTTTTTTTGCATATTTTGGCACTTTTGGTGCAAGTTTAGAATATTTAAAATGCATATTTCGACGACTGTAGTTATCACTTATCAAATCTTTCCAAGCCAAACATTAATTTTGCATCAGCCATGTGGCTTCAACCAGAAAAGGCGTTTATGAAAACTTTAAACCACATTATAATGGTAATACAAAACATATTAAACTTCAAAAGTAATATAGAATTTCTCAGAATACCTATGTTCCACGGCTGTTGGCATAAAATTAGTCACACAGCAAAATAAGCAATGAAAATTGTTTAAGCTCTCGGCTATACACGATCTAGTCGTAAAATTTTATCTCCGTCACTTTCGCGCTGAGGCGATAATTGTTATGGAGGAGCGAGAGGTGGATAGCGTTGCAACATAGTTGCTGGATGTCGATACCGGAATAAGAGATGGCAATGTGCATTTTAATACGAGTTATATTATGGTGGGGTAGGGCTGTCGGCGCGACATTGAGGCTGCTAAATTAATGAAAAACGCGTATTTTTTTAATCGGAATCAATTTTCTAAAGTGAGTTTTTTAAACATTAATTTTACGAAGTCATTAAGCTAAATAAACCCATATATAAGGAAGATTTTTATGATTAGAAACGGTATAATAAATCAAATAAAAATGGGAAATAAATAATGACTACTGAGTTTAGATGAAGAAGGTAAGTCAAGAAATACAGTAAGAACTAAGAAGCATAACGAGTGTAAAAAGACGCTCAACGAAGGTTACTTACTCTCTTGTAATTTTTGTACTAGACCATACCTGGGAACCTTCTGGTAATGTTTAGGGAGTCATTGAACGTGAAAGTTCCGAGATGTTTACACGTTTTGACCACTGTACTGTTCAAAGACATAAGAAAGAAAGTACTCTTGCATGCACGAAATGTTTTAGGCGTGTAACATTGCGTGCAAACATAAAAAGTATGATTTTGCACACAGAATATAAAATTCGTTTCCCAGCAAATGTGATGTGTCCCAATAATCAAAACTATGCTCAGGGGGGTTACTATGACGTCTTAAAAGATAATTGTTTCATTCTTATTCCAGAGTGGGAAAGAGATGGAGCTAGACGACCTGTATAGCTCCGTCTCTTTCCCACACTGGAATAAGAGGGAAAACAATACTGCTTTAAGACGTCATGGTAGACCAGCAGGTTTGATGTTCAGAATGCTAAGGTGGTGGGTCTTTTTACACCCTGTATACTGTCTCTAAGTTCTCCATTCTACATGAGCTAAATTCAGGCACTAATACATACAAATAAAAAGCCTAAATGTGACAACCCCAAAAGAACAAACAAGAACAAAATTAACGTAGACTTTAAACAACAATAATATATTCTATATTAAGATATTTTACGTTAAACGCGAGATAAGAATGCTATCGTGTGAGATACCGGTAACTCGTTTGTCTTTTATGTTGTTTGTATAAAACGAACTTATTTAAAAATAAAAAATGTAATTAAAAGACCGCAAATCGACAAGTGTAAGATGATACGCCCTCAGGCTAGGTGGAGCGATGATCTCCACTGGGTGGCTGGTAGCAACTGGATGAGAGTTTCCGAGAATAGGGGATCGGACTGGGTAAAGAAAACGACATTCTATTTTGTCCGTCAGACAGGTAATACAAAAATATTAGACACGTATTTTTTGTTTTATCAAAAAATTACTTAGTTAAAACTCATTAAAGTTGGAGAGTGGGGGCTTACTACGTCACAAGTGGGTATAAAACTTACCTACATGTGACGTCATGCGCCATTTCAACTCAATATATCTCCGTAATTTTACGACTACGTGAAAAAAGAAAAGATACGTGTCCAATACTTTTCAATAAACTACCAGACGGACAAAGAAAAAAAAATTGGATTATCCCCTATTGCGTTGAGTGGCGTGCGATTGTAGAGGCCTATGTCCAGCAGTGGAATGCTATAGGCTGATGATGATGATGAAAGTAAAAGCTTAAGGAAAGACGGATACCGTAAAAGATAGAAAATCAACACTGAAATAAAGAGAGATTAATTAAGGAAGCTGCTCAGGACAAGAAGACATATTCAGAGTTAATGCACAACCGTCAGTAATGGTAGATGCAACAGAAGAAGAATGGAAAAAAGATATAAAAAGAAAACTTTAAATGCCCAAACAACGTACTTTTGGTAAAATGGTTATTGCAGTTCCATTATTGTGAGTTTGTGAGAGCAAACTTTTGTTTTAAATTGGGAACTGAGAAAAAAGGGAAATTTTGAATATGACTACCTTAACCGAGTGAAAATAGCTTTCATGTCACGTGTATGTCCTGAATCTAGAAATACTAGAAAGAAGGTGTCTGATGAGATGACGAGTAATGGAGAAATATGGAAGAAGAAGACATACTGAGATAAGGGCAAGAGAATGATGATCGTGATCTGGACAAAATGTCATTTTATCAAAAACTAGCTGTCCCGCGCAACTTCGTCTGCGTCACATCTTCCCTGTTTTCGCAACATTTTTCATTGCTGCTCCGCTCCTATTGGTCGTAGCGTGATGATATATAGCTTACAGCCTTCCTCGATAAATGGGCTATCTAACACTGAAAGAATTTTTCAAATCGGATCTGTAGTTCCTGAGATTAAGTAAACAAACAAACAAACTCTTCAGCTTTATAATATTTGTATAGATTACTTCTTCATTATGTTTGGGATTCTGAACAGTCTGCTTGCTATATGGGCTTGCCGTATTGTTGCCCCATAGGTACACCACTGATCACGTAAATAGGCCATTTAAAGTTTACCTAATTACTATTTTTAGCTGAAGAAGCGTTTAACTTCATTCTCAAACTCGGCCAAATGCCAACTACAATAATTTAGTAGAACAAGCCTTGCAACTTACACGAGGCATCTAACCGGTTTCCATAATTATTACACTAGTGTGATAAGATAGGAATCTAATGAGTCATAATGGGCATTACACGAGTGAAAGAATTAAGATAAATAGGGGAGGGTAGGTGTTAGCTGACTGACATGTAGATGACAGTCTAATGATAGGGATAGAAGTGGCCAGTTGCCACTTGCCACTGTGATTTTAAATCTTTCTTTCTTTTATAATAATCATCACATGGTAGACTGAAATTACGAAGTGTTTAGTTTGCGATTTTTTTAAAGAAAGGATATTTTAATAACATAAGAACACTAACTCCAGAGTAGTTTAAAGTAGTTGTAGGCCTTACACTCAAGACACCCACAGGATAGTCCGGTTAAGCTGACTACAACCTCCTGGTAGGTTGAACTGCGAGGCGAGCTTACAAAAAAAATGAAATCCAGATCCACGAAAGCGTAAAGTGAGTTTGACCGGTTTTTAGACCGAAAATACAAAGTAAATGGACAATAGTATACGGTGCCCCTTACACCCCGTAAATCTTTTCTTTTTTTAAAGCGCTATTCGATACCGAAAAAGGTCAATGAAGTCCAAAAACTAAAATAACAAACTTGTGAAACGAGTATTTTTAATTTGAAATCGTTCGAATTTTACGTTTATTCTGTGCTACTAGGCTCATCGATCGAAGAGACTCTATTCGGGAGCACGCTCCAAGAAGAAGAGAATTTCCTAAAAGTTCTTTTTAGGGTTCCGTACCCAAACGGTCAAACGGGACCCTATTACTGAGACTTCGCTGTCCGTCTGTCACCAGGCTGTATCTCATGAACCGTGATAGTTAGCCAGTTGAAATTTCTACAGATTATGTATTTCTGTTGCCGCTATAACAACAAATACTAAAAACAGAAAAAAAAATATTTAAGGCGCAAAAACGAGCAAAAAAAAAACACTTTTTGTATGGGAGCCCCATACAAAAAAGTGTTTTTTTTGCTCGTTTTTATAAATCATGGTACGGAACCCTTCGTGCGCGAGTCCGACTCGCTCTTGGCCGTTTTTTTTTTCAGGCTTTTTTCACTCATCTCTGCGTTAAAAACACGTCTAGAGTATGTTATTGGAAATATACTCCGTTCTTACAGAAAGCTAACTAAGTAAGGCAGTTTATCTGGGGTCACTCATTTAAAACGTCAGATTATTAATATGTTATTAAGTGCATTGATAAGTCCGTATACCTACACGTGTCGGTGGGGTCAGACTAAATGTCAGAAGTCGCAAATGTTGTCACAATCGAAATACGCATATAAATTGTAATAATAAATACTGTGTGATATATTTAGATTGATTATAGTACTGAAGTTTGTAACAATTTGTAAGGAGAACATGCAATTTTTATAGGTTTTTTATAGATTTAGGGCGAATTTTACGAGTGAAACTGCACGCCATAATAAGCATATTTATACAGCGTTCAGGAGCTGGCGTGTCTTAATTGTTTGGAAATAATTTGACACTGATAAAAGGAGTTATTACGAATACCAGAAGTATTGCACTGTACCACTCCTACGACGACATCACGACTCATTGTGATTATTATGAATAAATAAATATAACTGAGACAGTGTAGTGATTATGGTCATGTAGTAGTGGAGAACTTAAACATGCCTTTATTATAAATGTTGTTATGATTGAATTTATGAATAATACTTACTATTGAAAATGATGAATATGAATTATAATCTGTAATATTGGGCAAGAAAAATAAATTATAATGATAATATAAATGATTGAATCTAAGGTTCAACTGTTACTGATATTTTAATTTAAGGTGTAAAATCTTTATTTGAACCATAAATATTTGCACGCCATGAAAAATGGCAGACATGTCGTGAGCCGCTCTTGAGTAAATATCTTGCATGCATGTATTATTTCAATTCTGTATGTATACACATGTTTGAGCAAATAAAATTTCTTATTCTTATTCTTACCAGTGTTTCAAAACTACAAATTGGAGTACGGTATTATTATCACTTTAATACCTAATCATTACTTTGGAGTTTTGATTGACTTGAATAATTTCTGTAACATTCTTACAGCAGGTTCTTACAATCGCGGATAGAGTTAAGAAATTCTTTCCAATCGAAAAAAATATTCTCGTCACATAACATCACGCTTATAAGCTCCGAAGGGTTAAGCAGACGTGTACTTAACTGATAGTACACCCACGGGTCGAGCTTATTGCCATCAACCGGGCAAAAATCCAGACTTCGTGGCTGCAGCTCATAGAAAATTAAAATGATTCTAATCAAGCTCAATTTGGTAAAAACTCCAATCATTTTTCTATTCCGATAACAAAAAAACCGTTAACATTACAAAAGTAAAGATTGTCCCGTCAAAGTCACAGGGCTTTCATTTTCTCACGGTTAATTTTCGATGCAATTTTGTAACTTAAAACTTAGACCTACCGCAGTCAACAAAAAAGTGTCAGCAATATTCCTATACCATTTCTAACGCATAGGGGATACGGGTAATCTGTTCTGTGGTTAAAAAACCAACCAATAAGAATTACTTTTAATCTGCTGCATAGTTGCTACGCCGTTTTCTATTGGTTGATGCGTGCTTGCTGCGTAGTTCGTTATTATTACGACCGGCGAAACGTAATTGAAAACGAACTTTCTTCGCTTCTTTATGTGTTTTTCACGCTTTATTGGCTGGTTGTGTGTTTAGATAGTTTGTTTTTGTGTGTAAAAGTGTTATTAGTTATTACAAACTTAGTAGTTTTTTACGACAAAATTAAGTGTAGCTTATATTTTCTATTGTGATTTTTGCTTAGTTAATAGTATTTCCTGATTTCCCACTATTCTAAACTTAATTTTCAATAAGTCATGGGAAAAACGGAAAACATAGAAAGCTTAGGCGCTATTTGGTGAAACTAGGAAGTCTTTTAGACTGAACCAACAACATGTTACCAAGGAAATCATTAGAGTTTCATGTAAATAACCGCAATTAAAAGAAACCTTTACCCAGTCCCTTGGCTACTGAATAAAACAATTAAAATATCGGTACCACAATCTGCCTTTTATTGGCAGCAACTAACCAACCAACCTAACAAGTACTATAACATAATTGCAAATTTTTATTGTTGTTTCTCGGTAGTGAAATAAATACAAATTTTGCTTACACGCAACTCATTGCAGACTTGGCCCCTTTTACAACGTTTGCCATTAAGGAATTCCATTTTACATTTTTACAATCCGTAATTGTAGATTATAAAAGTGTAAAACGGGTTATGGCGGGCTAGCCAGCAATGGCGGGCGGAAGAGTGATATTCTCCTCTAAGTTTTTTTTTTTTTTTAGAAAATTGCACGTCTTGTCTTTAAAATTGATAATTAACATCCATAATGCCTTAATTTATTTCATGTTTTTTATTAGTTTAATTATTTATGTTATTTACGTTAATTGTTTGTATTTTGTCGTAAAATTGATTATTGTCTGTGTTTTCTTCTTTTCAGCGATGTTTTATAAGCAGAAGCCGGTTTTCTATAGGGAAATGTAGGAAGACATTTTGTTTTGTCAACAAAAAAAATAATAAACATTTCTAATGAAATAATGACTCAATTTGTTTGTGGTGTGGTTTATTAACGTGTTCATCGAGAATAAACCGGTGTATCCAGTGATTTATCCTCAGCTGGGTAATTGTAGATAACATTTTATAGTCATAGCTGCATTTTGATTGTAATAACTATCTTCGCTTGGAATTTATCAGCGAGGTTGGAAGAACTCATTGGAGTCCAATATTTTAAATACAAAACTTGATAGTTGTGTGTATCGATATCACAGTCAAAAATTGACGAGAATGTCACTTTAGACGTTAAATAAATACCAACGGAAACACGGTGATTATCCATAAATATAGAACATTATAAGATAAACTTTAACAAGTCCAGTGATGCTTCCGTAAAATTGTACAGAATCAGTAAAAATATCGATATCTATACAAAACCCGATATTCTGTTGCGAATATTGAAATAAATTGTTAAAGTTCTTGATCGGTGTTTTATTTTTAAATTGTAAATGCATAATAAAACTATGCAAAAACGAATTAAAGTTAATATTTTACTGTGTTAAATTTTGCTTCGCCTCGTATAAAAACTGAGACAACTTTCAGGTTACAAGAACTTTTATAGTGTAGTAGTTAAACTTCGTAGTTACAATTTAAGCGCACAAGTTATAACGATTATAAAATATCGGAATCACGTGAAATAAAGGCAGGTAATCCCATACATTCCTCCGGTTCGTAGAAGCAATAAAATACTGCCATCGCATCGCAAATTGTCTTATTTCATAAATAGCATTTTATTTTATGTGTTAGTTGTAACATAAAATCCTACTTATGAATATAAGTAAACAAGTACTGGTGCAAGAGATTGAAACACACAAACGTTTCCAAGTTGCTATCTTTATGCGCGTCAAGGGAAATATCTTGATGTGACAATTAGACAATACAACTTCAAACATTTGTAGACAATTCAGAAACGTTTATGTTATTAGGAAATTCTCGTGTGCTGCTGTCTAGGGAAAACTTATAAAAATGTATAAATCAACTCACCGAAACACCGTAGGTAGCCACAATAAAGTCCGTTGTTCGCAACACCGCATCGCACAGCAAGCGTCCACACAAAACACGGCACTTGTAAAACAAAGTATCATTCGCAAAATAACTTCATGGACGACGATAGTACACCACTTATATTATTAATTTCCAGCATTTTCCTACGAAAAAAGAAAATAATTCTAAATAAAAATGGTATCGACACTCGACACTAACACAGCACTATGTATGGCCGTTAAATTCGAATTTTGGAATTGGAATGTCACAGGTTATATTTCGAATTTCGCCACCTTCGTCCGGTCACTGTAAAGTTGAAATCACGACTGGTTAGACCGTGTTTAAAACAGCTGATTCTGACTTAACCACTTTATCGTGTGCAACAATTTTGTCGTGTCACTAGTGTGTGTGGAGTGTAACATGTACGACGAAGCTGAAGTTGCAATGTAGCACAATGTATGGTGGTAGTATTGTGATGAATAAGATTACATTAATATCGTTAACGAAAACGTGAATCATTTGATAATTAATAAAGACATGGTTGATAAATTAGGTACGTATGTTTATTTTTCAGTTTGACTTACATACCTACCTACTAACTGACAAAAGGTTTTAATTTCACTATTCAAAGCTGTTTTTAAAAAACTCCGTTATACGTATTTCGCGTTGTCTACAAAATAAACACAATAAGTCATGACAGGAACCGCAAGTATTACCGTGTCGGTTACTACTTACTGTCAATTATCGATAAAAGGGCATCCTATCCGACTTCCTTATAGACACAACACTAAGGAACGGAAATGAGAAAAGAGAGGGCCACAAGACTGGCGGCGAAATGTCGATGAATATAGAACGGAGTGAAAATATAACAATTTTAGAAGCATACGAACTTGAAATTCTCAGTAAGAGCGGTCTCGTCTATTAGGCTATGAAACTTGACTTTACCTTTTCCTATTACTTAGGTCGGGTCTCTTCACTTTTCCGTGTCAAGACAATGCATCTTGCATTATCCGTCAAGACAATAAGGCTTGCAAAAGATCTTTCTGTAGGTCGATAGACCGGAATTAAAAGTTTCAAAATAATTTCTATAACCTTAATACCCGTACCTATTTACTACATAACAAACCCTATACTTTCAAGTTTTGTGGCCCCAATATAATAAAAAAAGACTTTTTATCATCACTCAATTGAAGGAGTTCATTATGAATTGCATTTCTATTCAATTGAAAACAATAGCAAAATTGTGTTTAGTCCAATAGCTATTCATAGTTTTTGATATCAATTTCTACAACAAAACAATTGTTAATTAGAAGGTTTCTGCTTATTAACTTTTTTTTTTGTATAAATAACAATACTTTTTTGTCACCGCTTTTGATTATTATTTTCCACCTGTTATTTCAGTTATATGACAAATGCAGTAATTTCTTTTTGTTTTTTTGCCAATGACGAATTGCCTGTGGCTGCACAAAAAGATGAGTGACGTTTCGTAAAAAAAAGTCACGTTAATTGTTATGCACCTAACAGATATTACATCCATTGTAATGATTAATTGTTTGGGGTATAAGTAACACGGTGGAATGTTCTCCATACCCTATAGAAAAGGGAGGATCCTCCGACCAGACAAGTGTTATGTCTGGTGGGCAACTGCCCGACAGTTGTTGTCAGGTTTCTCTATAATAATAGTCTTAAGGCGCAGATATACGACTTTTAATGATTTTAAATTGAACATCACGTCTAAACTACAAGTTTTATTTCTATGAAAAAAATATATGTTACACTAGACAATTTTCTTTATAAATTGATATGTGAAAATGTGAAATTATATTTTTATAACATAGTGTAATTAATTTGTAAATTCATGTCTAACGCGGACAAAAAAACGATAATGACGCAAAAACTATCGGACGTATTTGCATGAAACTTTGACCATCTGAAAGACAATTTAACAACCCATATTTTAGTATACGGCTTTTATTTTTATTGTGTTTCATAAATCAAGGTGGGTGGTTTTTCCGAATAATCTTGGTGCGCGTTGAAGCGTTACGCATGCATTTTTACTCGCTCAAGGTCGCGGGCACTTATTGTCGCCTTAAGTCGATGTAAACTTTGCTTGCGAGATTCAGACCATATTAGTTCTTCAGTTTTATCATAGCTGGCGCTGTTGTACTATTAGTTGTAAGTTGCTTTTTGTACGTCGCTACATTTGTTTTAACCTACATGAAATGGTCAGCACCCCAACTGTGTAAAACATGCTATAACAATCCGAAAGTAAATAACGAGAATCCTTATCTATCCAGTATCCATCACTTCAACGTTTGAGAATGTCCTTAACGCAAATAACGCAATGAATGTTGCAGAATTACAATATAATAGGGGATAATCCTATTTTTTTTTCTTTGTCCGTCGGGTAGTTTATTGAAAAGTATTGGACACGTATTTTTTCTTTTTTCACGTGGTCATAAAATTACGGAGATATATTGAGTTGAAATGGCACATGACGTCACATGTGGGTAAGTTTTATACCCACTTGTGACGTAGTAAGCCCCCACTCTCCAACTTTAATGAGTTCTAACTAAGTAATTTTTTGATATTTTGATAAAACAAAAAATACGTGTCTAATATTTTTGTATTACCTGTCTGACGGACAAAATAGAATGTCGTTTTCTTTACCCAGTCCGATCCCCTATTATCTACTTATAATTATATACATTTTTCGCAATTACCACGCACCCAGAGATTTTACCCAGAGAAAACCCCTCTTTAACGTGTCCACCTAACACTAACAACACACTTAAATACAATTAACAACATTTTTCTTCACAATTCAAATAAAAAAACTAAAACTGCAATTTGTGCACGTTGGCCAATTGCGCTAAAGACGTCAAAATGTAACAATAATAGTGTGCGCTAACGCACCGCATTGCCTTTCTGAGAAGCTGAGTCGTAAAACTCTTGCATGGCGCGAGTATTAGTCCAGTATTAGAATGTACGCTGTATTGTGATTTATTAGCTACATATTTATATGTAGTCCTCTAATAGGTTTTAAAACCTAAGGGTTTAATTGCATTTAACACACTCACAATTTCAATGCTATATATCATTTTGACATTTCAACAATACCTATTCGTTGCATCACTTAATAATTTATCAAACATAGAAGCAATCGATTATGAATTTTCATCAAAATCCTTCGGATTGTGACAGAAAAGTGTGTTACATAATTGGGGTGATGATGCTGGTATATTGAGTCTTGCTCAAGCTCAATAAAAAATAACACAAATACAAATACATCTTGTAATTGAATAAAACCTAGTTGCCTGTGCCTTGCAAGTTAAGTCTCTAGATTTCCAGACCCAAGGGGACTATTCAATTGAGCTAAATTATATTGTCAAGATGGTGGGGAACATGAAACAGACAAAATTGTACTTAATTCAGGTTTAACAACAGCCGATTTAGTTCTAACCTAGCCTTAAATGATCTAGCTGTAATTGTAAATGTAGCGAGACCAAAAATAATCAAATTATTACAGTTTTAAGGGACAGTAATAGGTGCGATTCTATGAGGGACAGTATAAGTACGATTCTATGACGAGGTTAAGTGGAATTTTGCTAATATTGATTAAATTATTATTTATATTCGGTTCCCTTAAATATTAGGTTTAGAGATTATTATGAATGTTCACAAAACAATCGAATAGTAACAATGAAAGTATAAAATATTACCAATTCTTCACTAATAATTCGTATTAAATTTATTGTTTTTTTTTTTTTTTTTTTTAATTTGTTTGGATATGTTCAATGAAACTAACCTGTTCATTTATAATATGACGGTTACTATGAAATTTTCAAGTGTTTTTTCTTTTTAGTAATAGACGACGGAGACAAAGTCAACGATGGTACGAGCTTACCCAGAAGAAGCCTGTTCACTCTAACTTTGAAGAGATTAGGGTTGTAAGCGTTCGGAAACACAGACGCAGGCAGAGAGTTCCACTCCTTTGCTGTGCGCGTTATGAAAGACGTTTGAAAACGCTTAGTGCGAATTGGTGGAATAGCAATAAGGTAGGGATGGTAACATGCAGTGCGTCTAGATGTCCGATAGAAGAAGGGGGCCGGTGGGAGGAGGATTATTTCGTAGATTACTCAGCCATTACTTATTACTTTTTGATGTGAGAATTGTGACATTGCAATTTCAGTTACGTCTATTAATGTGTTCCTAAGAATGAGTTGTATTTCTGTTACAAAAATCAGACTTTGTCAACTATTATTGCGTTCTTGGTAAGAAAATATGATATAATATCTCTGATATCTTTTAATTTCCATTACTGCTTTGAATAAAAGCAGAAACGGACATGTGAACGTCGCAAACAAGATAGGTAGTATATGTTTTTTTTTTTTTTCAATATTAGGACTAACTTGGTTTACGAATAAAATAAGAGTGAAAATTTAGGCATTTAGAATTACAATATTTTAAACACGCTTATTCATTTCCTTTATAAATTTCTTAAAAAAGCAATTTGATTTATGTTTTTAAATTGACATTGTCATTAAGACCATCATTAATTAACACTGAAAACGGGATATTTATCATGTTTACTATTTGTTTATCGGTTTATCCGTGAGCATGGTGCTTGCAACAGCGCCGAAATATCGGGAACTCAAAACAGAGTGAATTTTTCAAGTGGGCCTGGATGGCCAAATCTGAAACTATGAGGAATAGCGAAAAACACTCAAAGGAGTCTCGAGCCCTATTTTGATGAAAGCTAAAACTGCATCATAGGATTTTTGAAAAATAAATATTCCTAAAAAAAACACACTATTATTAAACCATTCGATAGTGTCGCTGCTATTAAGGATCAAATTCTTTGAAGTAATTTAAAACACACGGCAAACTAAAGGATTCCTGGCTAGGAATATTCGGTTCGTTTCAGATTTGGCCATGCACCCACGCCCCCACATGAAAAATTAATCCTGTATAGCTTTGAGCTTGTTTCGTTGAAGTTTAGATTTAGAACGTAATATTGTAATTGACAGCACCAATCAATTGACACATATAAGCCGTCAAAACGCGACTCCATTTCGAAAGGTAGTCGCGACCTGTGATGTCACTAATTTGCAAACTCAATCAATGACTTAACTGTTTATTGATTTCAAAGCCGTTGTATTTAATTTTCAGTTAATTGAAAATTTATCGAGTTTTCAAGCCGAAAATGCAGTTTTTTTTAGAGAAGTTGTATCTTGTTTTTTTTTTCCGGGATTTGTCCCAGTTTTAACTATAAAATGGAGTGGAAATACGATATTTTTCGAGGATCATTGAAAAGATATTGTCGCTACAGTTTATCGTCTGCGAAAAAAATTATTAAGAGTGTTTTTATTAGTGAAGTGTGCCTGTGTATTGTGTTATGTTAATTGTGTGACAATTCTTTGTATAACTTGAGTGACGATATTCGGTAATAAGTATTGTAAATGACAAACTCGTTTCTTGCTATAAACAAAAAAGTTTTTGTAAAAAAAACAAAATGTTATTGTTATTATAGATATCGTTCAGGGTTTTCTTCTGTAATCTCACTAGCTCCGACGAAAAAGAAACAAAATTAGGGCAAATTTCATCAATGAAACTAAACTCGATCAACTCTGCGTTCAAGAGGTCGGGTCGGTGACAATATTCCATTGACACAAACCGCTCTTGAACGCAGTTAAATGTGATCATCGCGTTTATTTCTTTGTCTTTTTTTTTAAATTAATAGAACACAAGAAGCAAGTTTGCCACAGACCTATAAACCTGCCAGTGTGTTTGAGCACTGCTTCTGTGTTTTGGGTAAAAACTATTTATTACTATTAAAGTCCGTACTGGCGTGTCGAGTTCCTCAGCTCTAGGCCATCGAAGATGTTCAGATTGTGCTTCCTCGCGTATTCGTTGATAATCATCTTTCCTGTGGACAAAGCAAGGCGGAGATTGGACAATCGCTTGGCAGAAGGGCGGAAAAAAACTGCCATAAGAGTTATAAAACGCTGTTAATAGAAGAAAAAAACAGCTTTCTTTACAAAATTGATTTTAAATGTTGTGATATGTATGAGGGAAAGAAATTAAAACTTCTTATTATGCAGTTTTTGTTTTAAATATATCTATCGAGCAAGTCTGTGTGAAAATCTTTTGCTCTTGTTTAAAGAATAACAATAATCTCGTAAATTACGACTAAAAGCACGTGGTTCTTCAATTATACCATTCAAACAAAATACGACACTTTTAACGTTTAAATAAGTCATAGAAGCAGTAATTTGAATAAAAAGTACTGATTACCGATGACTCCCAAGAGAGATCTGTTTGTGTAAGACAAACGGATCGAGTTTGAAACTGGAGTATTTTTTTTTTTTTTATAAACCTAATCAAACAATTATCTCGCAATTCTATCCTGTAACTTTAGTGTTTAGAGTTCTGATTCAAACCAAACAAAAAAAAGGAAACAGCTGCAAATATTCGATGTACTACGAGTATTTCTTAAAAGAAAATTATCATTTTAAAACGTCGTATCTAACTCCGCAGAAAATTTGTAACATAAAGCCTCGCAATAGAATGTGGTCAATAACAGCGATTGCTTTATAAATAAATACGGACAAACAGGCATATTCTTTTAATTATTTATCAATCAAGAACAAAAGATTTCCACTGCACAGTAAACTCGCTTTGCAAAAACATAAAAGCAGACCACTCAATAATAACAGGGGGGTACCATGACATCTTAAAGCAGTTATCATTCCAATGTGAGAAAGAGACGGAGCTATAAAGGACGTCTAGCGCCATCTCTTTCCCACTCTGGAATAAGATTAAAACAATACAGCTGTATGACGTCATGGTAGGCCACCAGGTGATTGTGAGTTACGATATTATTGAGTTGTCCACTTTTGTAAATAAACATTATCTATCATGCATGTCATTTACTACTACTGGTCTCTTTATTATACATACATCTTTATTGTATATACTGACATCAAATTGAAACAGACATATTTACGAGGACGTAAAGTGGACGTAGTTCTGCCAAAATGACCTAACCCAGAATTTCAACGGTATGGTTTTGTGGGGCACAGTTCTTAAGTAAAGATTTTTGAAAATTTATAAAGTTTTGATAAATAAATAAATATTAATTATCCTATTTATCATTTTCACGGGTTAAACTTAAAAGAGTTTTCGAAAAATGGTAAAGGTTTATTTTTAAATAATAATTATAATGAACGCTTTTTCGTCATTGTCTAATTTAAAATTTTCATGAAGATAAGAGATGTTTTTAATTAATAATTGAATTAAATACTATGTTTATAATATACATTGACCTCTGGCTCTGAGATAAACAGAGAAAGCGCAGTAAATAATACGTTTTCTCAGTCCTTTACCTAATGACTAGCACAAGTTTAGATAAATTGCAATTGAGAAAAGTAAAAACTATATTGCAGCAATATTTTATTACGTTTTTTTCAAACGAGCCATCGATGTGCTAAAACATTTCATTTGTTTTTTGATATATGTGTTTATTACTAATTCATCGTAAGTATAATTTTAATCTCCTGTCTATGTCTGCTTAATTATGAAACTATATTGATAAAATGAGACTAATAGTAAAGACGTTTTGGTCTATGCATTAACCAGTGTTAAGAAACATGGTAAATATCCCATTATTAGTATAATATCAGTTTAGTGAGTGGCGAATTGAAATTATCATTAACACTGAAAACGGGATATTTACCGTGTTTACTTTTTTTTTTGCGTGCAAAAGTGGATTAACTCATTTTTTCTCAATTAGATGTATAGGTAGGAAAACTTATTCAAGAAGTAAGTAACCCTGCCTCTAAGCTATGAAAGCGGCGATTCTTTACATTGACCAATATCATAAAAACAAAAATGCAGTAGGTAGGTATCCATTGCTGTTTTTCAAGTGTTTTTTTTATATCTTTGTGATCTTTAAAATGTTACATCTAGGTACTTCATTTAAATTCATAAACCCTCAGAATTGGTTAATGCAAATACCGCAAATTTACTTATTATGTGATAGAACTGATAAATAATCATAAAAAAGCAAATAAAATATTTATTGCTCCGTCATTATTCACGCTAGGCTAAGTAATTTACCCATTTTCAAAAATGATATGTTAAACTGTGACTTATAAGGATGTCTTTCGAGATAATCAACTCATGCGAGCACCCGCGATCATGGCGCGAGGACACAGCGTGGAACACAGACACATCGGGAGCTCACAATAATTGATAATCACGGAAGATATCCCCTGAGTAACAGTGTGAGTGAAGTTAAAAAAACGAAAGCTTAAAACAACGTTATGTTAAAAACAAACAATCTACTTAAACAAAATGACGACGGAACAATAAAATTGAATGAGCACACTGGAAACTTTATTTTGTTATTATTAAGGCGAAAGCGCCAGGATAACCCACGAAATTCAAAATTTTCAACTCGACATTAAACCGTTCTGTGTATTTCAGTTTCCAGAGTACCGAAAAATGGCGTGAATAGAAACGCAAGGGTGTATCGAGGACAAAACGTTGAAAGGGATTTAACTTTGAATTAATATGGTATGTTGCCAACAAGGTCTTTAAATAATGAAGTAAATAAGGCCTGATTCAGAAGGCAGTACTCCTCGATACGGCCCGCATTGTGAGGAGGTTCCTGTCTCTGTAGCCCTAACCACCGGTAGCTTGGACCCTGCTCGACACCGGCGGAAACCTATTTTTATATTGTTTTATAAAATATGTAAAAATAGAAAAAAAAAGATAAATAAAAGACAGTAAATAAAAGACATCGCTTGTTTGCAACGATACTGACATAACTAGTAAAGAAGAAATACGTTTTCTTTAAGTTAGACAAAAAATATTATTTAATATTTTCACTATATTTTTTTGTATATAAAAACCTTGTATCAAAAGATGAAAGGTTTATTTTACGTATTATTCTTATTTTTATATTACACCACATACCACATCTTATCTATTTTTTTGAATTATGACATCCTTTTCGCAAACGAGCGATATGTAAAATACAACTTGTTGGTGACCGTTGTCAACCCGAAACAGTTCAATTTTTCCAATCAAGCTCGCACCTAATTCTTTAACAATAAAGTTGAAAATCTATTAAAGAATTTTGTCAGATTGTTGCAGCTAGATGTGCTGGCGTCTGTACATGGTACATAAAATGAATTCAACTTTAAAATCCGTTCAAAGTTTTGTCTTGATTCACCCCCACATTCACGTTTTACACAATAGCTTAGGCTGTGGCTTAAGGACTCACAATAGACTGTAGGGAGCCTAAGATAACTCGAGAACATACACACGGCAACAGATCAAGCTATTCATTTCCAGTGTAACATGGCCTGTCTTTGTATAGATTTCTCGTACAATAAGAGATCCATATAACTGGTTTAGGATAACTTGATTGACCGCAGTGTACCACGCATGCAAATAACAACGAGCATTCACGTAGTATTTGCGTCCGTGTTTGTTGTATTCGGAAGACATTCGGGCTACTTTGGCTCGCTACATTGTAGCACGAATTAGGTCTGACTTGCACAAGTGAGAAAATGTTTCTAGTAGAACGATGTGTTTTCTTGGCATTATATTTTATTTATTTATTAAAATTTCAGGCTCAATAAAAGAAATACTGCACTAAGGCGGACTTAATGCCCGAGGCATTTTCTGTCATTCAACCTTAGGGATGCAGAGATAGAAGAATTTGGTAGAAGTTTCTACTGAATCGCAGCTAATAGTTACAAACCTAACAGGCCCAATCATTAACACGTAGGTAATATTTGTGAGTGTCCATAGATTTTTGGCCCGTACTTCTCCCCGTCAAGATCTACGTTCTGGTGGCTTACCATGACGTCTTAAAGCATTATTGTTTTACTCCTTTTCCAGTGTGGGAAAGAGATGGCGCTAAACACCCTTTATAGCTCCGTCTCTTTCCCACACTGGAATAAGAATAAAACAATACTGCTTAAGGACGTCATGGTGGGCCAGCTGAAACGGGAAACTAACTTCAACTTTTTAAGTAAGTAACCGACTCCTTCACTATTACTTTTAAGCCAAAGAGTTCAGTCGATCGGCCTGTTAAAAAGTGAAAGCTTTTTATCCGATTTATATTTTCTCATACGTGAAAAACCTTTCCCACACATGCAACTCAGACAATTTCCTCAAAACAATCGCTAGGCAACAAAAAAAAAATCAAACAATTGCTACAGCAACTACAACATATTGGACTAACCTTCGTCAATTTTCCGCGACGCCTCGTCCAGATCGCTCCCCGCGTAATTGAGGATCACCAGGACAAGGGGCATCATCTCCCAGGAGTAGTGGAACTTCTCCAACAGCTTGTGGCAGTTCTCCACTAAGCTTTCTAAGGAAACCGCTGGGGAAGAAGAGAAGAAACACTTAAGTGAGTTGTTTTGTGGTTTAATCTTAAATAACTATTGCTTTGGTTATTGGAAGTTAGGAAGGTATTGATGATTTGCTGGTAAATACTGAGGCTTATACTTGTTGTAATAAGGCCTATAAACACATGGTGGTCATGTGTGTAAACATTCTGTAATCAAACTTAGCAACTTTGTACTAAGTTAATTCCAGGGAAGCCATCTAGAATTTTTTTGCAGCAACCACGAAGTCCTGTCTAGTGCCAGTACGTCTACCATGAGTTTTAACAATCTATACTCGCTAGCGTCTGTAGTTAAAAAAATGTATGAAAACTTTTACAGCGCCTCTAGCGGATAGTTGAATACTAAAATGCGCAGTATGAGTCACTATAGTTATCTATCCTACGTCACCGTGTAGTAAACTAATCTACAGCGACTGCAAGTTTGGGCTTCAATTGCTTAGAATTTGGTAGTAAGCACTAACACAGCTCATGGTACCATTGAAAAAGCTAACTATGGTATTTGCTTATTGACGGAACTATTGCAGTTACGTCAAGCGATCTAACTATGACAACTCATGGTAGACGTACTGGTTGATTGATAGCAATAGACTCGCACCCCATTAAATTCGACTTAAATATAACTGGTCAAATGTGGGTGTACTATTTATTACCACTATCAGGTAAACCTCTGCCGAGCCTACAGGGATAACAGGCGTGATTTTACGTTATACTAGAAAAAATAACCGGCTTCCAAAAAAAAACATATAAATTGAAAATAACGTTATTTCCGGAAGTCGGTGGCAAAAAAGTCAATGTTCACCGATTTCCGAAGTAGAGCTATTTTCAACTTCATTGTTTTTAGGGTTCCGTACCCAAAGGGAAACGGGCTTACTGAGACTTCGCTGTCCGTCCGTCCGTCTGTTACCAGGCTGTATCTCATGAACCGTGATAGGTAGCCAGTTGAAATTTCTACAGATTGTGTATTTCTGTTGATGCTATAACAACAAATACTAAAAACAGAATAAAATAAATATTTAAGGGTGCTCCCAAACAAAAAAGGGAATTTTTTGCTCGTTTTTATAAATAATGGTACGGAACCCTTCGTGCGCGAATCCGAAACGCACTTGGCCGGTTTTTTTTTTTTGAAATCTTATATTTTTTACAAAAAAAGTTTTATAATTTCAGCCTTTTTAGCCGTGGTATGATGGTATCTCACACAAATTCTTGTCGAGTTTTTATGTTCAAAGTTAAAGCTAGGCATAATAACCACATAATACACTGTGTTAATGATTTTTCATGACAAACTACCTTTTAAGTCGTAACAATATGTCATGTCGCGAATGACTGTATCTCATGCTAGCGTTACGTACGCTAACTGATCATTACTAAGCATCTAACTACTAATTAAAACATGATTTGTTAACTCTGCGTCGGCTGGTGACATTGATGTGGCTAAGTGGCACTGTCTGACATGAGTCGTGGATTTTACGAAGGATCCATTGAATACACGGTGTAAATCACCTCATCACGAAGCCGTCAACCAAGCATTCTGTACATTAAATTAAGTAACTTTACGCAAAAATTATTGCTGGGAAAAAACTTTTTTTTGGGGGGTGTAAAATCATGTTTTATGGTAGAACTCAATGTAACGCACTCAAAACATTGTGCTGATGGACGGATTGAATAGTACAGGGGTCGTGGAGGTGTTTAAAGTCAAAATCTTACATTAAAAACTTGTATTTAAAAAAATACTCGTCAAAAACTTGGAACTTTGACCCCTAATATCTCCGTAACTAGAAGGTTCCCAGGTATGGTGTAGAACAAAAAAATGATCGCAATGACAGGGAGAACCAGTGCCTTTCGGCTTCGTTAAGAGGTGTTTTACACCCTTTATAATTGTTGGTTTGTTTTGTCAACGGTATGTAAGTTCATAATTTTGAATTTCAGTTTGAGTTTTAGTTTGCAAGTCATTGTCTGCCTAGCCTTTTCCGAACTATATTGGGTTCTGAGCTCCAGGCTAAACAATAAAAGCCGCACGCGTCAATCTTTAAGGTTAAGCCGTGCTTGTCGAGGTTGGGCCATGGATGGGTGACCATAATTACATAGCGAGTTTCCTCTCGTGCCTCGGAAACCACGCTAAGCCGATGGTCCCGGCTGCCATTTGAAGATCTTTGACAGTTGTTACGAGTAGTCAGAAGCGGAAACTCTGACATCCAGTCTTACCAAGGGGTATCGTATTACCCAGTTACTGGGTTGTGGAGGTCAGATAGGCGGTAGCTTCGTGTAATCATCTGCCTAGCCTTTTCCCAAACTATCTTAAGGTCGGCTTCCAGTATAACGGGATGCAGTTGAATATCAGTATTTTACATGGAGCGACTGTCTATTAGACCTCCACAACCCAGTTGTGAAGACTGGTTGCCAGACTATCGGTCCACTGACTCCCTGAAAATACTGTCAAAGAGTAGTAAGCACTGTTGCGTTCACTAGTAACACTAGTTAGGGTTTAGAAAGTGTGTGCTTTGAGTTTACGTGTCAACCAGTCGATACTTAACTCGGGCAGCGAGAACACGTAGGCTTGAAGTCATTCATCTACTTACTGATAATTTGGTGGTTTTATTCTAAACCCTAACTAGTGTATCTAGTGATCACAACCGAGTTAAGCATGGACTAGTTGGCACGCAACCCTAAAGCTCATGCTACGTTTATTAGAATACCACAAGCACAATTAAGGTTGGCGCAATGTTATTTTGTTAAGGTTGGTTAAAGTCAGTTTTAAAGATTGGGTCCATTAGAAGCGCTTTACATAAGACTAAAACAGAACTGTTGGAAATTGAATGTATTATTAGTTACACCTCTGCCTAACCCTTCGGATATTACAGCCGTGATGTTAACATTTAGGAGATAATATTTAGTCTAAAGGACTAATTCGCAAACAGATGAAAGATTACTTTTAGCACTCCGTTCATCTTAAGGCGGAAACACACTTACGTGTCGTGACGCGCCAGAAGCATTCGGTTTTATACATCGTTGCGACACGACACGCCATGCAAATATGTCCCTAAGCATATTAAATGTATGAAACCGATTTGCTTCTGGCGCGACACGACACGCCACGACACGTAAGCATGTTTCCATCTTAAAACCTAAACTCAAAGCATTTATTTTAATTAGACCACTACATGCACTTTTGAAAATCAAAAAACTAAAAAAAAACGGGAAGCTACAGTCCCAGTCACAAAGCATGTAACTTGTGAAAGTACTGCAGTTGCCCATTCCAAAGCGTAGATCTCTATGTGAGAAGAACGGCCAAGAAACTCCATGGACTCTTTTAAATCAAAATGTTTTACAAAAACTTGGTTACATCATTCATGTTAAGAATTACAAATATGTGAGAATGAAGTAGAAATATGAGCAAGTTAAGAGCGTGCAGAGTAAAAGATTAAATCAGTAATTCAAAAATAAAGTAATTGAAATAAACCGTGGCAGCTAAGAGATGACCAGTCACAACTGACAGCGCCTTACACATAATATTAATTTTAACACTTTAAACAGCGAAGCAGAGGAGCTCGTGGCTAAATAATAACAGCCGCCCGGGTCGATCTTTAAGGTTAAACCGTGCTTGCCGAGGTTGGTCCGTGGATGGGTGACCATAATTACATACCGAGTTTCCTCCGTGCCTCGAAAAGCACGTTAAGCCTTTGGGTCCCGGCTGTCATTTGTAGATCTTTGACAGTCGTTACGAGTAGTCAGAAGCCAAAAAGTCTGACATCCAGTCTTACCAAGGGGCATCGTATTACCTAGTTACTGGGTTGTGGAGGTGAAATAGGCAGTCGCTTCATGTAAAATACTGGTACTCAGCTGCATCCGGTTAAACTGGTAGCCGACCCCAAGATAGTTTGGGAAAAGGCTAGGCAGATGATGATGAAACAGCGAAGGTACCGTGAGCGTGAGACCAAGCTTCTGATTTCTAAGTATTGACAAAGTAAACATCGGCAGCACTTCAGTGGCAAGTGACACCTTGTTTATAGCGATAGTGCCGAGTATCATATAACATAAATATAACAGTGTAGGCGACAGAAGATTGAAGTGCCGAAGAATTCAGAGAATGAATGACCTAGGTACTAAGACTTTAGTGCTTAATAAAAGGTGATCTGATCTAACTTTTGTTTAGTTCAATAGTGTTAGGTAGGTAACAAGTTTAAACAACACTTAGTGTCTATGGAACTCACTTCCGCATAACATTCGAGGATCTACAACTTTATTTCTCTTCAAAAAGCAAGTCAAAGAACATTACCTTTCCGGTATAGTGTAATATTCTGAAATATATTTTATTTACTTTACTTTTTTTATTTTGTTTATTTTTTTATGTGTATTTATTTGTATGTATATTTATTTTGTATAGGTATAATGTTTGTTTTAAACTCTATTTTTTTTATCTTTTTGACATACACAACATTACATTTCTAATCCAACTTTCCGCTCGCAGGTCTGCTGGAAGAAATTTCTTTTATCTCAAGATGATTGGAGCAACCAACCCTGTTTGGCAATTTGTTTAAATAAAGGAAGATAATAACTAAGCGGCATTTTCAATGAAGTAAAAAGAAGAAAACTGAGTAAAATTCTAATAATTGTTTCTTTTATAAAAACAATTATTTTTAAATGTAAATCACTTCTAGATTAGAAGGTCGTATTTGAGAATTGGGTCAATGTAAAACAAACTTTTCGACTATAAAATGTACTGCCAAACTATTTGCATAGTTTATGTGCCAATTGATAGGAAATAACATTCAGCTGGCTTTTTATTCCGGGTCATTACTAAATTAAACTGATCAATACTAACTTCTTTGGGAGTGAGTTGTCAAAAAGTTTGAGTATTAAAAAAAAATATCCATTTTCATAGTGCCAAAAGGCTCTATGGAAGTTTTTTTTTTTTTGAGGTCTCAGTTTTTGGTCAGAAATGTGAGGCAACATAGATAGTTAACGTAACTTATTCGTGGTTGCGCATCGAATCTTTTGCAGGCAGTTCACTTTGCGAATGAATGGTTAATAATTTTATTTAGCAATGGAGCGAATTAGGACCAGTATCGAGAAATGAAGATTATTATAAAAGTGGTTTAATAAAAGTCACTAACTCAAAAACCAGTCTGACAAGACATAAAACATTTTAAGAAGATTTGACATCACCTAAGAAAGCATAGTCCAGTTACACCCCGGAACAAACAACAACACAAAAAACAACAAAACATTCAGAATCTTTATCACCGAAACAAACCTAACAAAATCGCCAATCGACATGAATGAGACAATCGACTAACCATAAACAAGGATTAAGAATAATCGCAGAGCGGCACGTCACTAGCAACCATAAACTATATGTCAGAAGGTCGTGCATCATACAGACACTTCGGTTTTACGAGGTTTTACGACTTCCCTTTGTGCTGACAGCTCCGTCGACTATAAAAAACCTATTCAAAGGTGGTAGAGACACTTGGACACACATCGTCATGCTCTTAACCTTGCGGAATAGTGCTGTAATGTGTTCCGACGTGTAAAATAGTCGTATTGCTACTCAGGCCGTTATTCGCAGCATTGTTCCGATTGCTACTACGTTTCGCTATGGGTTCTAAATCGATTTGAAGGCTGTTGTGTTTCATTTGGTATTGTGTTGTTTGCTTTTTTTATTGAATGAGTACTGTGAAACAGGTAATTATTATAGTAGATCGAAATACTTAATAAAACTTCATATATTCTCTGGGATGAACTCAGTGTTCAATTGTCTTCCCAAAACATTATAGTTGTTAAGCCAGCCTCAAAATTAATCCAAAGAATTAATCTTACAATGGTGGTACCGTAAAATGTGTGATTGCAAGACAGAAGTCGCACCTATCTCCTCTCTCTTTTATAGACCACTACATGACCACTTATAACTTAGCTGACAGCAAAGTGCTTCTAAAAGATACGTAGGATAGATGTTTTCCATCCCTACACAAACAATTGCCAAGAAACTCCTAGTTGTGTCAATAAAAACACCATATCAGTATCATTACGTAGGTATACTTAATACAAATAGTGGAAATTACAGGTGCCGGACATTTGAAATTTCCACAGGTGGACAACGATGGACAACAAAGACAATTTATTGTAATGGCAGGCACTCGGAGTCTCTACCAACCATGGAATTATTAAGTACTACCTACTAGTGAGCTAGTTGCTACCAAGTCACAACACACGGCTTCAAGCTTTCTGAACATGGTTTATACGTCACAATAAAACCCATGCACTAAACTTGTGATAGATACAATTGACTTTAGTTCAAAATACAGCAGCGCCGCACTGCGGGCCCGGACGGTTTATGTCAACTTTACGATCCGCCATTACGGACCCAATGCCGTTTGCCGCCAAGAGCTGATAAGTAACTGTATTCGAATTTCGAATCTAGCTGAGTAAGCTTCATCGCATGGAACTAATAGGTACTAAGTATTAAGCTTCTTGCTTCATAGCATGGAACTAATAAGTTCTAAGCTCCTTTCTTTATAGTCTTGGTTTTACAACAGTCGACATTTAGTGCTGGGATGTCATCCTAATTTATGTTTTAGAGTTTTATTAAGAAACAATAGTGTTTTAGTTACTCTGAGCCATATAGGTCAGGGTTTCTGTTTGTTACAGCCTTGTTGACCGTTTTATGATGAATGACACAAAAGGCTTTGTCTTTGATGAAGTTCAATTATGGAAATAGATCAATATTTAAAATTTCAAAAATGATATCATTTCAATCACCAATTTTGAGTGATGAATTTTTGACATTTTGACGTAGTTCTGTTGTAATAAGCCGACCAAAATCTCTTATCAATTCTGTTAAATACGTGAAAGTCATTCAAAATTCTTATACTTATATACTACTACCTATCTGGTAAAATAAGTCCCAAATATCAATATCCTAAGCTTATATATTATTCAACATTAATTAGCGAATACTATCCAAAATCATTACAATTACATCGGCAAATAGAAGAAATTTTTATGTCGTTTGTTATATTTTAGCAGAACGAATCTCTTACTAATGTCTGGAATAAAATAATAACTACTAAGTAGAAATCAAAATATTATTTAACATGTCAGCAATAATATGGCTAAGTTAATAACGTTGATAAACATCATTAGCCTGTCAAATAAAACCAGAGACTAGCCGGGGTCAGCTATGACATCTTTATGGCCGATATCAAAGAAACTATCTGCCATAACTTTATACACGCATTTTATGAGAATGTTTTTTAAGCTGCTAGTAAAATAATTTATGTTACCTACCCTTGTTTAAGGCAATTATTAGTTTCTGATGACATTAATAGAGTTTATGTATAAAAACTGTATGGGCGAATGAAAAAGAAGTTTTTTTTTCACTCAGTCTACTGCAGGACCAAGGTCTCCTTTACCAACTTCTCCATTGCGAATCCGCGATATAAAATTTAATATCCTTACAAATAAAATAATTACTTACATAATTAAGGTAAACCGCATAATATTGGGTAAAATTTAATGTTTTATATGTACCTAGTTATTCGCAATTATAGCTAGTTATAAATAAATTACATTTTAATTTGTATCGTAATGAACCTGATTCGTTGTTATTTTTACAACATAGACATAATTTATTATTTTTATTTATATTGTTTCAGCGCCAATATTATCTATCAGTAAAAGTTTCAGTGTTGTTTCATGGTTGTATTAATTTATTTTAGGGCTAATATTTTTGTTTAAACAACAATGTCAAAAACGTCATTATTCAATAAAAAAGGCGGATATCACGCGCCCCTTCACCGGCCATGCGTCCGCAGCGCTAGAAGACCATCAACTAACGTCGTCACTAACGTTATAATCGCGCGATCCATCAGTACTAGCTGCGCCCGCCTCGCCAACGGCCAATCGTAAGCCGCCGCCACGCCTACCGGCCACGCGATTGGCCGAACCACTAACTTTGAATATAGAACCGCTTTTTTTTTCTCTAACGCCTACGCAAGCTCGAACAACATGAAGATTTCGTTCACGTTTTATCAAACACAATAGTCGTTCGCCAAGCCAGTTATTCTAATTTTTAGGTTAGGTATGGCGATGGCACTAAATTGCTTTCAATTGCCTCGTTTACAGGATAAACTGAGCTTCTATCATTCTGAGTCACACTTTATTTAAAATAAGACAAGACTAGAAATAACAAATCCAACAAAAACATCTACATAAGGGTCGGTTTTTCAATCACCAGTTGATCTTTTATCCAACTATAATAATGTCAATTTGACAGTTTTTGTATAGACACCATAGACACTCTGTCAAATCGTGACATCAGGTAAACCTTATGTAATGATTTAAATATCTTTAATCAATAAAACACTGACCTACCTTTTTACAAGCTACTTTTTACTACTACTTAATACTATCAACTACTATTTTACTCTATTTTTTTAAAGATTACTTACTGTTAGAATTAGTATGATAAAGAAAAAAAAAACAAACAAAAATTTTGCAACTGGCAGATAATTCATCACAATTTAACTAAAACGTTAACTACATCTGAGCGGATGCTGCTTATAAAGGAATTATCTTACCGCCATTATTAAATTACTTTATAGCACCCTTGTATTGTAAACACAATCCACATTGAACGAGATCTGCATTCCCATCCCATCATTACCATGGTCTTACTCTCTCACACGTAATTGTACCGACATTTTAGTGTAAATTTATTTACTTATTTTGCTAATTAGAGAAATCTAGAACTTCAAGTTAATAAAGATGACGCTAGTAGGACTAAGTAGTTCAATTTTTGTGCCAAAACAATGGGATTTAGTTTGCAAAAATTAAAACTTTTCTTGTTTTAATTTTTGCAAACTACAAAATCATAGTCGACGTCCCAAATAACTTTACCCAGTGTCCTTTGAGAAAATGTGAAAACAAGAAGCCAAAGCCGATGAAAGTTATTACAAGCTTGCTAATAAAATTCCTAGAACAGATAAAAGCAGTTTATAACCACATAATGTCCCTTAACGCCAGAACATCATTTTAACGTTTCAACTCAACTGAAAAATGTAAATTAATGCAATGATTACGACCAGTTTCATCACACCTTTAGTGTTAATAGAGCGAGATATCTTTTTAATACATATAACTTGTTTAGATAGTTTGTTGTCTTATTATTGTTAAGATCACTATTAAGATAAGGCATTTGCAAACACCATATTCCCATCTGCTGACAACAACACGGGAACAACGGACGTATTTTTTATGGACGAATTTAATGCCCATCTTCCTTTACCTTCGTAAACTCTAATTAAAGAATAATGGCTTTATCAACGTAGGTAAGTAAATTTTTACAGTTTTCTCTTTTTCGTTTCATTTCTGTACTTAAAACTGTAAACTCGATCAATCTTCTAGTAGATTCTACTAGTTTCTAGTACTTAGAGTACATAATGGAACCATAATCACATTAGCAAAGCTTGATTGTCAATAAAAAAAAGATTCTATAAAACCTCTTTGCATTTCCATTTAGTTTTCAATAAGAGATTCAAAAACTCCTAAAGCCTTTGCATTTAAATAATTGGTTTTCTTCTTTATTTTAGTATAACCACTTTAGGGGTGCTTTTCAAGGTGGTGGCGTTGCTTGACAAGAAAATTACATCGATATCTCACACTTGGTTCCTACTTTTATTTTAGGTAATTCTGTGTTTTCCCGCCTGCACATACTTATAAGTTGGTTGAAGTATACCTGTTGTTAAGTCTCTCGTTGAGAATTGTCTGTTACGTTCGCTCATTTACCTTGTTCTTGATCTAACTGCTTTTTAGCATCGTCAACAATTTGACAGTTTTAGTCAATTTTGTTTAAGGAGGATGCGCTAAGGTAGCCCTCTAAATTCTAATTTTCTTACGCTTCGTTTACTTTTTCATGAAACAGTCATTCAATGGGATTAAATGAGAGGGTTGTATTGATGATTTTAAACCCTGATTTTAATCCTGTTAATATAAAACTGTTAGTTGCGAACTAAATTTCAGACGTGCAAATTGAAAAAAAACGTTAAAAAAAAATTGAATTTCACAGACTAACCTCACGCTTCGCCACTTTTTTTTTTTCGGGTGGGAAATCATCAAATGACTCCTCCCGCTCTGGGCGGAGCGGAAGGGAGTGTCAGACTTGTAATGACTAAAACCCATCCATGTTCCTTCTTTGCCCTTTGTGTTCCAGGGCCACGGTATCTCTTTCGAACAGTCCCGCAGCCCTGGCAGGCGCATCGGCCCTCTCGGACCCCTTCCGATTTGCTGACATCTCCTTGAGGCTCGCGTGGAACGCGCTTCGCCCTTAAAACACTTATACATCACGTCTAACCAGTACTTATCAACATATTATTATATCTAATCTACTCATTACAAACTCGACCTTCTATCGACCATAATGTTATTTTCATGGCGCACATAATTCAAAGACATAATTGTTGAATACAATGTAAAGTTACAACCAACTGAACACGACTTTAGAAAGTTCTGTCGACCAATCAGGACGCGGTGCGCGATTATCGCTGATTTCTAATTGGTCAATAAATATTTACTAGGCACGTCTGTGAAATATATTTCGTTTAATGGCTAGTTTTAGTGCTTAAGCGTTGAGTTTGGAATAAATAAGAAATTATGGGGTCTATACCTATAATGTAGAAAGAATGATGTAGTAAATAACTAATTATTATGTGTGGAAACTATCATGCAAAAACTATTAAGATAAAATGTAGACGACGATAGACCATAGACCAGCGTTTAGCAGGTCGGTCAAGCGTTTCGTATTTCTGCAACAACTTTTACAGGATTAACATAGCCTTTCGTTAGCTTATGTCAGTGGTGAATGCAATACATTTTTTACTTTTCTATCATTGATATCGTGCTGACAGAATGTTACTTTTTGTAAGCTCCAGTCTAAACCAGTAAATCACACATTTCAAACATTCCTCTATGTAAGAGAAATGAGGACTATAATAGGTACTAAATCTAATCGAAGCGGAATCGGGTAGAGCCCGTCAAAGATCTCTATATGCATTTCGTCTCGTTTCGATTCGGATTAATCGACTCGAAACTGCGTCGGACTATAAGCTGGTCCCTCTCTATAACCTCATTCCTCTGCAAAACGAAATTTTAAATTTAGAACCCAGCCTCAACCAGCCAGTACTAAGCCTTGTTTACACCGACACAGAGTGGCCACTAAGTGTGATATCGTTATCGGCCCGAGTCCACTTCCTGCGTAGTTCTGCCTTCGGTCACGTAGTCCGGCTATAAGGGACAATGTAAAGTGTGTGCGCCGATTGTTTCGGCTGAATAGCCCGTTGTTAGGCCCGGCGATATCGCACCGGACGCGCGAAACGTCAGGCGATTCGTTTTATTGTTTCTGGGTTTGTTTGTCGGGTGATGTTGGTACGATTAGATTTGTCTATGATATGAGGATAATGTCTGTCTATTGACTTCGTAGATGAGCTACGATGTTGAAGCGATGCTTTTGTATTGTAGGCACGTCTAGCAATTTGAGTTACACAAAGCTCGTTTTACACCGCATATTATAAGCATCCACAATGCTTATATGCATAATCAGCCCGTAATGTTCCTACTGCTGGGATACAAGCCTCTTCTCTATGAGAGGGAGTAGGCTGTAATCAATCACTCGAGGCTTGAGCCTAGGCCCGGGCCTAGGCCCGGTTGTTAACATCATAACTCTTTGAATCTTCCGACATGCTGGATTGTCAGAGTTATTGCCCCAGCAAGGGCTGCGGGTTGTTCGAAAGAGATACCGTGGCCCTGGAACACAAAGGGCGAAGAAGGAACATTTTTAGTCAGTACAAGTCTGACACTCCCTCCCGCTCCGCCCAGAGCGGGAGAAGTCATTTGATGATTTCCCATTCGTAAAAAAAAAAAAACCTATAATAACAATTACATAATAGTAATTACATTCTAAGCCCGTGGTTATAAACATTATTAGGTCTGTATGATCTGTCAAGACATGACAGGTTGTATGCACAGGTTAGACGGCAGCGGATGTTATCTGTTTCAACTTTTTTAACCGACTCCCAAAAGGAGGAGGTTAACGTATTTTTTTTTAATGGAACGAAGTTCCTTATCGCGCGTTGTGAAAGGGGGCTAGACGGAAAAAATTCTTACGAAAAGTTGTCACGACACTTTTTGCTATAGTAAGCTATTGTTAGCTTTATTTCTTTAAAATAAAGTTGAAATTTCCTTAAATTACGTACTTACAATTGGGGTGTGTATGTGAGTAAGGATAGATATGATTATTATTTTGAGTGACCGAACTACAAAGTACAAATTCGGTTGTGCAGTTAAGTAAGACGTATTGCTTCGAATTAAGGATTAATCTTCCTTAAATTAAATATTTTATTTTTCGCACACTAACTTAAATCTAAAATGTATTGATATTATGTAAAAGGAACTTCGTTCCATCCGGGTGTCCCTTGACACCTCTCAAGTTTTTTTTTTTATTAAGGTCATGGCTAGGCAGTTACCTACTTCGTTAAAGTCCTAAGAAAACCAGCTAAGTATACTTATTATTTTTAATGCCAACAATAATTTGATTTATATTTTTATTAGCTGGTTTTAAATCATTATCCTGTAAATTATCATTGTCCTGTTTATTTCGCGAGATGTTGCGTTTTTCTTACAAACTCAGCTTATATGATTATAATATGATTTATTGTTATTGCCACCATAAAACTTTGAGGGGCAGTGTAATAAAAAGGGTCGTTTAAACTGAGCCTAACCTAAAACTGACATTAATATCAAAATACAGTAATAAATAATTGCTTTAAAGTGGTAAATAAATATTTATTTAAAAATCCGCAACACGCTAGCTACCTGTAACTATTTGATAAAACATTGCATATAAATTATATCCTTTTCAATGTTTTCATACGTTTTGTAGGTAAGTAATAGAGTTCCATGTTTTTTCTTTGAACATTATGGCAATGCCTTAGACAACCTACACATTTTTTTAAGTGTTTTTGTTTTATATATTTTTTACATTTTAAATTACATAAAGTAATGCGCCTGCCTAGGTTCGAACCCACGGTTACTGTTCATAAGTCGGGGCTACCACCACTGGGCCACCGCTGCTCTCCCACAGTAATGTATGTATGTACTACATGTATTGGCATTGTAGCTATACCGATACCGCCCCAATCATCCAGATATTCTTTATTCAAATGATTAATGTTGTGGCCACTAAATCAGCGGGAGCTGGCGCGTGCATCAGAGAGGCCACGCCCTCAAACAGATTTATTGCGACAGCATACTGTTTTATTTTATAATGATGCTTTATTACTATTACTGAGTGGTTAGTATGTCTAAGTATACTACTTACATACCGTATGGGTATCGACTCGTGTTTGTAAGCAAGTTTTTAGTTTCGAGAAGTTTAATAAGGTATAGCAAGGTATATTTATTCAAAATAATTATTGATTTTTATATTAAAAGGCTCGGCTTGAGTTGTATTTGAACATTCGACACTATTATCTTATTATAAAAGTAGTAAAACTTACCTAAGTACTGTTAAATAATTTTTGCTAATTAAAAACAACGATACTCAACCAAAACTATTAAACTGAATAAGTCGTAGCAACCTAATACGAGTACTTACTTAGTGACGTTAGATTTTGCGCAATAATTGTAAAAAAAAAAGGTGGGATTAGCTGGGGATTAGCTGTTAAGTGTTGAGACTCAGACATGTTTATTACCTAAGTTTTTTCAACAAGTTAGTCATACAAAAGATAAAGTTTCCTTATTTTATATATTAACCAGTGAGTGGGCTTCCGATTCCAGGAATGTTTAATTTATTTATTGACAAGTTATATCCTGCTTTAGCACGCATTAAAAATACACAAAAAATTAAAAATTGACACGTTGGGCTTCACAATGTTTTCCTACATTAGGTAAGTAATGTTTTCTATGAGAATTTGTTATCTTTCTGTAAATGGCAATACAAAATGGGATATTATTTAATAATCTAATCTATACTTAATATTATAAAGCTGAAGAGTTTGTTTGTTTGTTTGTTTGCTTGAACGCGCTAATCTCAGGAACTAAAGATCCGATTTGAAAATTTCTTCCAGTGTTAGATAGCCCATTTATCGAGGAAGGCTATAGGCTATATACCTATCATCACGCTACGACCAATAGGAGCGGAGCAGCAATGAAAAATGTTGCTAAAACGGGGAAAATGTGACGCAGACAAAGTTGCGCTGGACAGCTGGTATTATTATAAATAAGTAACTGATGTTTAATTTTACTATCCAGCAAAATCCGACTCGCTTATCAACGATATTTATCTAAAATTTTTACAATAACTTCAGAAACTTAGAGTATTTTTATGTGGGTCAGTAGTCGTTTTGATTATGACAGCAATTAAGTTTGTTTTTGTTCCTCAGTTTGATCACCAAATTGTTTGCTGTAGGTTCAACAATTAGGTGTACCTACATGAGTTAATGTTAACTGCTTCTTTTGTATAATAACAAAAACACTTATAACCAACATTGATAAAGAATTCGTTAAACAGCAGTAAAAAGAGGCGTGACGGGCCATTAAAGATGGCGGCTGTAATTAAAAAATAAAAATGGAATATTAATTTTCCGTCACGTTTATACGGCAATAAAAAATCATAATGAGATGCTGAGGCATAAATTATTGCTCCTTCTGCATGTCTAATTCTTTGTCTGTAGTGTGAAATTAATCAGTTTCAGCACAAAACCTTGTTTTGAAATTACTTGAATCAACATCATCCACAGTCTGAATTCCCCCACTGCTGGGTATAAGCCTCTCTTTTCTTGTGTCAATCTCCACGGTCCTATGCTAACCTCATCCAAGTTTTTCCCACGATGACAACTATGTGGTTTATTTACCTAACTACCTAATTAATTTGATAAAAGGTATTTTAATAAATTAATTTCTAATTTAATGTATAAACTTACAATCACCTTGCACACAAATGACACAAAAAAAACAATAGCTTGTGCAAACAAGACCGTATACTTTTTTTTTCCCACCATCACAAATAAAAAGCTAAATAAAAAAATATCTAATTATTAAACAACAAATGGCAGTATGTTACCACCGCTAATGATGTACTAGGTATGTAGTACCTAACCATAAACAAAAGCTGGCATACAAAAGCAGAATAATATAATACCTTTGCCATGGCTAGGAGTCATTAATATCTGTCAAGTCGCCACGCTCCACCCGTTTGCGCAGTAACATTACCACGACCAACTTTACTTTGCCTTTGAAACAAGCGATAACGAACCTTAACACAGTAGAATTGAGTGTACAGAGTATAATAGAGAGGTTTATTTTATATTTGTTTGCCGATTCCCTACATAATCGTCCATGATGGCGACACGCCTACGCGCCAAGTATCTACTGATAAATGGATGTAAGTTCTACACAGTAATGTTATATTTTCTACGATATTTATTTTGCCTTTTATGTGGAGTTGGCACGAATGTATATAAAGATATTTAAAACCTCTTTGTAAGTATTGTTGGTAACTGGTTAATATTATGTTTCAAAATATATACACTCATCAACAGAATCTAGGGATACCTTAATCCTAAATTATTTACGACTTTATATTATTATAGTTTAAATCTTTTTAATTTCCATAAAAAGTTTCTAAACAGATTGAAATCTCATTTATTCTATTTTCAAAATTTAAAAAAGTAAATAAATACAAAAAATGAAAAAACTAAATACGGCGGCAAAATTATTAATAATTCGTTACGTTTCGTTCGGTTCGTTTAAGGAAAATTTAAATTGTTTTAATATTTAATCAATGAAAAGGGATTAGAATGTTTTTCTTTTTAATTTAACGTGCCGTGTGAGGCTCATTGCCTACGTCACGTCGTCATTTGAGTCGAGATGAAATGTTACGAGCCGTGGGCATGTTTGAAAACGGTGCTATTCAACGCGTCGTTACTGAGGCCCTACACACCAGCCAAAACGTGATGTCAAGGTTGTGGTCACGTTATCGCAGTACAAATGACCGCCAGAAGACTACCCAATATCATAGCGATGCAACTAGTACAAAGGCTCCAGGAGGACCACCAGCTGCCGGTAAGAACAACAACCATAGGAGGTCCACTCATACCAATGCGGGGTGTGGATAGGAATTCGTCTTGGCGGACGAACCCAGCTCGTTTGGATCCAAGACAGTATTAATTACTGCACAAAATTACCACGAGGAGGAGTCTGTTATTGTCTCACACATAATCGAAATGGGCCAGGAATTTCTACTCATGCCCGATAATATTCCTGTAGGCCGCTCTCCGAGACCACGATATTCATGTTACAACGAAAAGCTTTGAGAGATCTTTCGCCAAATTTGGCGACGGAACAACAACTTTACGAACACTTGCTAAGAACGTGGGACCTCATACCGCAGCAAGACATTGACAATTTAATTTTAAGTATGAACAATCGTTGTCGATGTGTAATTAATGTGATGTGATGCGTAAAAAAGGTGACAATAGATTTCTTTTTTTTTTTTTTTTTATCAAAATTAATAGTTTTATAAGAAATGAACCCTTTGAACGTTTAAAAAAAATAAAATTTTTATTTAAAACAAAAAACAATTTACTTTTTATTAAAGCATTTAAAATAACCTATCATTCTTCCATTTACTAATCAGAAAATACACTTATTAAATTTTTAGATATTTGATGAAATACAAATTATCTTTAGATTCTTTTAATGTAGTAAGTTTATGTAAACATTCAGTGCCTTTAAGCACCACCTACAACTTAACTAATATTAGGTAGTTACTGCTCCTGCAAATCAATTATTAGACCACTGCTTCTACTTCAAAATTTCCAAAAAGTATTTTATCAACAAGCAGCAGAAGTAAAGTAAATCCAAAAATACCAGACCACTACGACCAAGTTGATCGATATAACAAAAATACTCTCAAAAATAAGTAACGCCAATGCTGATTATTTCAGGCATGGCAAGTAGACAAAAACTCATTTAACTGTTAAAACATAATTAGGTTCGGTAATAACAACGCACGAACAATATTCAAAAACAAAAATAAATTCAACACAAACTCAACAAAAAAATGTAGCAACTGTGCACAATTAATCATTTTGCAATCGAATAACAACAAATAACTACATAATTATGCCAGTTCTCAAGTATTAACTTCAAGTTATACTGCATACAAGAAACAGAACAATAGAAATAATTTTCATTATTTATCTTCAATTATTACATATAAAAAATAAATAAAATAAAAATGTTTATTTCAATTACGAGTACAATGGGCATTTCGATACTTATTTTTGGATAACTCCTTTTAAGCAAGGAATTGCTATTAGGAGTCTCCGCTGTTGACTTCCGCATATCATTTATTTTTACGCAATTGAAATGTACGAGAAAAACCACAATAACGTTGTTATGATAATGGTTGACACCAAGTGTCTTTCGGATAATGATTGTAAAGTCACGCTTACGACATACAGAGTGCAACCTGAAATTGATTGTCCATTTCTAAATTAACGCGACGAAGCCGCGGGCAAAAGATTGTCTTCAATATTGCGTCAAAACAGGTTACTTAAGAAAATATGAACACTGTTTCTCTTATTCTTTCTATCTTCTCTTCGATCGATTTCTTTAAGAAAATGTAATCTGATGAAAATAATAGGCAACTTTTACACACCTCGGGCACAGTCGTAAACAAAACTCGCAGATACATAATGTTATCTATAAAACTTATGAAAAGAGGAAGACAGTTTAACAGCGGTATCTTAAAAACGACGTAACAAAAAATAGACATTTGTTAATGTCTCCTAATCTGAAAACTGCATAGTATTAACTAAAGTTTCAGATAATTTTAACAGTAAAAAATAAAATGACAATACAGTTATATTTACAAAAGAATATGTGTAATATTAATTTAACCAAACGATGTGTGTTTTAAAAAAAATCATTAACAAGGTAATCAAATAAAAATACTAGTAATTTTATTGCCATTTTTACGCTGTAATGCAAGACCAACTTACTCTTAATTTACGATTAACTTAACTACAACTTGACGACACAACATTTCAAGTATTAACATTTTCTCCGACTTTTACAGCTTTAATTTAGTTTTCTTTTTTCGTAGAAATGTGTGGATTTTGCAACACACCTGCATGTTTATACCGTTTGGTCATAAAAGCGAGATAAACTTAAGTTTAAGTTAAACCACCGTCGGAGTTGACTGGGGCCAATGAAAACTTTTTATTGCCGCTATGAAAGTGGCGTTGCAAGCAGCCCCTACTACTTAACGTAATTATTGGTGTCTCATTTATGAGGATTACTCATTTATTAGGAGTTTTAAAATATAATTCTTTTTGGTTGAGAAAATCTTAGATATTGTAGTTGTAATCCTTTTTTAACCGACTTCTAAAGAAGGAGGAGGTTCTCAACTAGGTATTATATTTTGATCTGCATGTTGATACGCTGTCAATGACATAATGATAATATTAAAAGTTTTGTATGCAAGTATAGTCCTAATTTATTTGATTATATCTGACACACATTCACAACTGCAATGTGCCGATTTAAAGAAAAAAGAGGATTAACAATCGCAACTGAATACTATTTTATTTGCCTTGTAAAAAATCATCCTAACTTTACTTGATACAAAACCAAAACATCAAAGTCATCACAACCAAGCGGCCATCATTCTTTTCCCACCTGTCAATTTTCAAATCTAGTTCCAAATTCGAAGCAAATTCGAATTTCGACCGAGAACGGTTAGTAGCGGCTAGCGGCTGCGACACGTACGATATTGTGGTTAACCGTATGCATAGAGGCCACAGATTGTGCCAGCTTCCTAGTAAACATAGCCACTGTGTCAGAACCGCAAGAAACAACTTATGGCGAGAACTTCGGTGAAAACTTTTGAGAAAAGAACGTTGAAAAAGCGAGATTTTTCGTGGAAAACATGAAAGATGTTTCCCAAATGAGACGTATATATTTAAAGTATAAAAAAAGTATAATTTCTAATGGCAGACGGAGACAACCAATCTAGTGATGGTTAAGACTTGTTCATTATGTTTCTGGAGACAAGCTCCGTCTATTATGTTGATAAGTAATATGTATTAGATCAACAAAATGTAGGAGCGTCAACGAAAGGACATAAGACAGTAGGGGTACATGATATTTCGGGGAAAGCATAGGAAATGACATCTTCAAATCTTAACTGTTATCAACACAAAACTGTTTGTTGGGTTCAAGTCAACTGATAAAGATAATTGTAGCATTAGCAAATCATAACTACAGCGTCAGACGCTAAACCCTAAACCGTGAAAAACTAAAATCAGCTGTCCTGTACAAAACTTCAATCTAAAGTCGACCTAAATGTATGGGTCAGTGATTTTTCTTTCGCTATTTCGATGGTGGCCCCATGGAGAAAGATGTTCAGGTTGATGGGCTAAATCACACCCTGAAATATGACCTTTCTAGTGCACGCTGTAAATCATACCATTTACCTATTTAAATGCAGTGAGCATTTAAATAGATAAATGGTATGATGAACCCAACAAAAAACGATAAAATAGCTTTAAGGCCGACAAACTGTCATTATTCTTTCAGTGATAAAGGTGGAAAAATATGAACTGTATTGATAGATACCTGTTGAAAGTTTTTAGATAATTATGAATCAGTTTTAAAGCGATTGTTATTTGTCTAGGCCGTCTGACAGTCTCATATTTCTGTGAGTAACTAAGAGATTGTCTTCAAATTCATTAAATCCATCTGTCATAGAATATTCTAGAAAAAATGCTCCACTGCTTTTCAAGTCTCGAGATACAGCCAAGCCTAGTACTAGCACGTAAATCTAGACTACTATTACAAAAGCACGGACAGTCGTATAGTAAATATTTACAAACAGCCGAGCGATGTTTCAATGCTTATTGTGATTATGTTTTATAGTGAACAATCAATGATGCAAACGATTACCTAACCCCACACATTCTCAACAAAGGACTTCATTATTTTAATTTTGCTCAATTACCTTATTCATGAGTTTTTTAAACATGCCCAATATTTTGACTCGCAATTGTGCCAACTTTAAGCGGCATTAGAAGGGACAAGAGTCCTAATACACAGTAGCGATGGAATTTCTCCTCTCAACTTCTCATTCGTAACTTATTGTGTCTATTTCACTGTATCTACATATTATTCGTCTTTATATTATCATAACAGTCTTGCTGTTATTCCATTCTACTTGGGGTCGGCGAAATATGTTTTCTCCTTGCATTCTCGCCTGTAAAACGTCACGGCATTATTAACTCTTTTCTCCTTATTATTATTCCTCACACAATCGATCCATGTTTTGTCCTTCCTCTCCCTCTCCATCTATAAAAATTCATTGCCATCCCTCATATTCATCTTTATAAAGGGTGTAAAACACCTCTTAACGAAGCCGAAAGACACTGGTTCTCCCTGTCCTTGCGATCATTTTTTTGTTCTACTCCATACCTGGGAACCTTCTGGTTACGGAGATATTAGGGCTCAAAGTTCCAACTTTTTGACAAGTATTTTTTTAAATACAAGTTTTTAATGTAAGATTTTTACTTTAAACACCTCCACGACCCCCGTACTATTCAAGCCGTCCATCAGCACAATGTTTTGAGTGCGTTACATTTAGTTCTACCACAAAACATGATTTTACACCCCCCAAAAAAAAGTCGTTTCCCAGCAATAATTTTTGCGTAAAGTTACTTAGTTTCATGTACAGAATGCTTGGTTGACGGCTTCGTGATGAGGTGATTTACACGGTGTATACGTAACCAGTTTTTATCTTATCCCCGTGCGAAGTTTCACAACCATAATTTTTCTACAGCCAAACCCTTTTCTGCTTTTAACTTCGCTCTGGTTCGTCGAAAACGATGAAAATTCAGTTTGAAAAATCTATGGTGTTGATTAATTCCTTTGTCTTATTTGGCAACTTTTCAACAAACTTTTACAGGTGTCTATTAAGCAATACTTTATTATTAATTAAGTCTTTTATATCAGATGGGAGGTTAACTTTACTTATTATCTTATTGGCCTTAATAGGGGATGATCACATTTTTTTTCTTTGTCCGTCGGGTAGTTTATTGAAAAGTATTGGACACGTATTTTTTCTTTTTTCACGTGGTCATAAAATTACGGAGATATATTGAGTTGAAATGGCGCATGACGTCACCTGTAGGTAAGTTTTATACCTACTTGTGACGTAGTGAGCCCCCACTCTTCAACTTTAATGAGTTTTAACTAATTATTTTTTTGATATTTTGATAAAACAAAAAATACGTGTCTAATATTTTTGTATCACCTGTCTGACGGACAATATAGAATGTCGTTTTCTTTACCCAGTCCGCACCCCTATTTAATTGTAATCTTAGCTACTAGCCATTTATAGCAATATAAACTTAGGTCAACGGTTCTGTGAGCGTTTTCGGTGTTATCTGTTTCTATTCCACTCTGCAATTAAAATATTTTTGGTTTCTTTCATTCAGTGACATATACGTAATATAAAGGGTGTAAAAGACCTTTTAACGAATCCGAAAGGCACTGGTTCTCCCTGTCTTTGCGATATTCTTTTAGTTCTACACCATACCTGGGAACCTTCTAGTTACGGAGATATTAGGGGTCAAAGTTCCAACTTTTTGACAAGTATTTTTTTAAATACAAGTTTTTAATGTAAGATTTTTACTTTAAACACCTCCATGACCCCCGTACTATTCAATCCGTCCATCAGCACAATGTTTTGAGTGCGTTACATTGAGTTCTACCACAAAACGTAATTTTACATCCCCCAAAAAAAAGTCGTTTCCCAGCAATAATTTTTGCGTAAAGTTACTTAGTTTCGTGTACAGAGTGCTTGGTTGACGGCTTCGTGATGAGGTGATTTACACGGTGTATTGTTTTTCTTTGGGCTTTAAAACTACTGAATGCATTTATTTCAATTCGATTAGCTAAGTTGACCGTTGCAAAACGTAGGTCGCTATAAGAATGGGTTAGAAACTTTATGGACACCCTTTTAAATTTTGTTACTTTAATTATTTTTACTGTATATGTTTTTACTATATTATGTATCAATAAGTTTATGTTGTTCTTTATGTTTGCTCGTCGTCACAGGTCGTCACAGAAATAAACTCTATCTATTAGGTACCTAATAGATAGAGTTTATTTCTTTTTCCAGGCAAGTTTCTTTATTGTTTCTTTTTCCATACACTTATGGTGATAGGTCTGAATTGCACTCTTATAGGCTATTTTCAATACATGTTGCTCTTCCGTTTTTATAACATAATGAATTGTTTTATAGAGAGGAATCTCTCTTGTTTTGTTGATTTACAAACATACTGACAATTCCAGTGTTTTAAAGTGTTGAAGGCCTATCCACATTGATACCTTTCATAGAATAGTATTTATTGTATAACAAGATCAACATAGAGCCAACACAATAATGTTAATAATGCAGTTTTTAGACAATCTCTAGCTGAACATCATAAACAGTTTACACATAGCAAGAATGAGTCATAGTGAAAATGATACTATGCTCATTGCAAAACAAGTTAACTTTACCTACATTAAAAGTAACTATGTAAATAATTTAGTATGTCATTATATTCTAATTTTACGGCATCATAATAAAACGTTTCCTTTAACATTTTACTATCATAGTATTAGAAAATAAAGTTTTATCGGTAGCCATTGAATTTTATATCGTATTGACCTCACAATTACGGATTCCTAGTAATTCTAACGTCTGATTGGACGGCCTGCAATCAAAATTTACGATCGGCCAATCCAAACACGTTAAGTATTTTGATTGCGATTTAAACGAGCATTGGCAATTTCGTTTCTATTGCAAACGATTAATTTGGTATAATTTTGTTGGCAAATAGTCATAATTTATTATCATTTAATGATTCTTCCATAGTATTGGCGCGACTTATAAAATATTTACTTTAGGGAACAGCTCTTACGATAGTTAAAACATTAGCAAGTAAGTTTAGTTAATGATAAAGAACTATGTTAAGTAATTAGATTTCTTTTAGTTAAAAATAAGAATACCATCATGATAGAGTAGTCAGGTAGATAGTTACAATTTCCATGACAATATTATAATAAATTGAAAAGTAACTCCTTTCGACTGCCGTTAAGGCGGAAAAATGTCCGTAACCGTTTCGCACTTCAATTGGTGAACGGATTTGCTTCTTTGCAAACGAGCCAAAAGACCAAAGGTAACCTGAATTAGTACAAAGTACAACGCAACAAAAGATGGACGGTATTAGTACGACGTTCCCGTGGGATAACTTGCGAACTCCACCTTCAAAAATACGTAGCATTATTCACCTACATTTTCATCTGAAACTCATCATTCACCGCCATTTTGTAGAAAAGAATATCTACTGCCTACAATTCCATACATTCCATTCATTGTTTGTCACAAGATGTGCCAAAATCTTGCAATAGAAATCTTGTGAGACGTCCGAATGTTAGTATTTACTACAATGACTATTGTAAACAACGGTAACTCAAACATATCAGACACTTTATTGCGGATTGATTTAGTTGGGATGAGATCATCATTGGCCAATTATTTTGGGAAGGTATATCTGGGTAATTTAAACTCGAACTCAAAGTATTTATTTCAATTAGACCATAGGCACTTTTGATGATCAACAACAAAAGGATGTTGTACAGTTCCAGTCACAATTTCACAAAGCATAATCACTTGTGAAAATGCTGTAGTTGCCCATTCCATAGCATAGATCTCTATGGAGAAGAATGGGCAAGAAACTCCATGAACACTCCTTTATAAGACATAGAAGTCGTCGACAAGTAAGCCCACAGAATACGCAATCTGAAGTGACAATGGGCCAGTCATATTAGCCGTAGAACGTTGGACGAACGACGAACAGGGGACAGGTCCATCCAGGGGGCGACGGAAAACGTACGGACGATTCGGTGACATCCGTCGCCCCCCATCACACTGCACCCAAGACGGTGGCGCGTTGTGTTTCACGCGCGCTTCTCATAGACATAACGGGGGGAGTACACCTCACTCCCCCCAGAGATAAGGCCCGCACTGGTCAAGCGGGCCGACACTAGTACGGGGCAGCGGAAATCGCATTCGATCCCGCTGCCGCCCGACGCAAGTGTGCGAGAGAACACCGGTGTAGTTTTAGTCAGTACGAGTCTGACAGACCCCTCCGTTCACCCCAGGGCGGAGGACATCCATCGAGGATTACAACATCGTCAAAAAGAAAGGTGGACGACGATCTTCGCAGGCTTGCTGGTTTAATGGAATGTTGCCGGGAATCGAATTGAATGGCAAGCGATTGCCGAGGCGTACGTAAAGCAGACATCTGCTGTAGGACTCGGGGTATAGTACTTACTTATCCAAAGGAGATAGTGTCTTACAATGCAATGGACAAAATATTTGACAGAAATAACCATTGTCCTAAAAGCATGAAACGGTGGCTCTTTACTATGAAGTTATTTTACCTAGAGATCATTAAAGAACTAGTGCACAAACATTTATCCGTCTTTTGTAGACTTCTTTACGAAGGCAGGACACGTGAAAATTAAATTACCGGTAACCATAATATTCAAATACAGCTTTTCCCTTCAATCCAAAAAAAAACATAAAACCAGCAATTTATAACAAAACGCACGTTTACAAAACGTCACAGACACCTCCACACCATCCGGGCGTCCGATTATTCCTCACACATCGGACTTGAAACAAAGGGCTTAACTCTAAACCAATTCTTAAAGAACAGAACAGGTGTATGCGAAAAATTTCTCTGAATCGTTTAGCATGGTAATAGAGGCGCATGCGTGCATATACATACGCCTTGATCAGACTCACGCGCAGAATAAGAATAATTGTGTGACTGGAATTTATATGGCGATGCGGTAGGTAATGTATTGTCCCCTTTATGATATCTGTAGGGGCTATTTTCGGTGATAGTGCGGCTTTAACGAGCTGGGTGTCTTCTTGCAGTGGTGGATGGAATGTGAGAGCTGGTGGTCTAGATAAAATTACATTCTTACAGCGATAACGGTGATAGGAAGATTGGTAAAGTCAAAAACCTTCAATAAATGCCGATCTAAGACAGACATCGCCTATGTTGGTGAAAAGTCTGTAAGGTTAAAATGACACTGGGCGGTTACGCTTCTAGGAAGCTGGACAAAAGAGCAAATACAGTCACACAGTGGGTGCCTGAAGACTAGTGAAGACGGCCGTCATAACCGAGGCTGGCCCAAGAAACTCTGGCGTGACAATCTGGACTCATTCTGTATGGGTTGTTCAGAGAAAGCGTTATATTAACAAAATCGGGAAGCCATGGGAAAAGGCCTTTCCCCAGCAATGGGACAGAATAGGCTCAAATTTAAAATAAAAAAAACCGCCGAAAGTTTCATACCTATCAATTCAGTTGAAATGAAAGTTGCTACAGACATACTTTGGATATGATAGGCAAGTAGTAGGCCTTCTGGTTGAACATGTTTCTCGGAATTTTCAGACTGACCTTCTCCGTCGCCAGTCAAGAGAAGCGTAAGGCCTAATGTCAAAAGAAATGCTAGGTGCAAACATGGGTTGTTGGTGGAGCCTTTGAAATTGCTAAATCTAGCAAGCAACTGTAGCAAGTAGTTACTTTTGTATTCGATACATAAATACAGCAGCGGTAATTTTATTGATTTTGTTGAAGCCTTTGTTTTGTCTGTAGATAGCACTGTCTATGGAATTCATTTATAGCCCGAAATCTTCTTCAAAATGCTCCATCATTTCATGAAGACTAAAAATGTGGCTTAGGCAAAATTTTCAGCCTAACTTGTAGAATTGGTGATTAATGTCTCAAATTAACAAATAAAGTAGGAGTAGAATATCTGTACTACAATACTGAACGATACCTCAGCAAGGTAACTTATAGGTAACTTATTGTAGTATCGATCAGTAGGAGGTCCAAGTATACGTTAGCACCTAATACTTTCGCATGTCTGGCAATCAATACTTGATGACATTAGGGATCAACGTGACGGCTAACGGCTTCAAGTGCGCTAGACTACAACCCCTCGATTTGTAAACAGTCAATGGTGTAAATTGATATGCGTGAATCTAGACACAAAAACCTGTACTATTAAATGCATTATTTGTATATTTGTAATCTCGTTCTCCAAAACGGCTCTCAAAATTCGATGAAAATGCCAATGTAGGCGTTTACGGTGGCGAAAAACACACCACGGTTTCACATCGGGGAAAAATCGTTTTGTCTATTTTAACACGAAAAGAGCTCCGTCACCCGTACTATGAATAAGTCCACCAGTGGAAAGCAGATCAGTGGCCCGTTGTTCACGTATTTTAAAAGAATGCGAAATGAATTCCGAAATCCATTCATCGAATCGATCGAGCGATTCTTGAAGGAAATACCTAAGTTGATCGCTTCATCGAATTTATCAATGTTACACTAAATAATGCTGTAATGTTAAAATTTATCAAACAATCTACCCTGCGCCTGCGACTGTCTTGAGAGATTTTTTATTGTACGCTTCACACGTAACACAAAATTCATCCCAATCAAGAAATAGCAAAAATAAGCAACTTCTCAAGTTGCCTTTTTTAAAGATAACAGTAGTAGTTTAACATAAGATTATACAAGGTACCCAATTGATCTTAAGTTTATTTTACGCATAACTTTTATCTACGCCAAATTAAATTCCTTGTAACTAAAAGTCACAATCCTTGTCATAACATAGATCAAAGTCCATCACCAATAAATCATTCATAATAAATTCCTTCCATGTTGTGACAATAAATTTATCGAACCAATCCTCCTATTCCTATAACCCATCTGTATGCGTCGCTACCAACCGTTCTAGGCCATCCAATCAGAGTGGATCTTCTCAGAACCTATTAGATAAGTACATGAATTCGACACCGGATGCACAAGAGACGCAAAACGGATGAACGGACACTTCGGCTGTATATTACGGTACTATTAAACTGTGATGACGATTCAGTTTCCGTATATGTAAACAAATATATGACATTGAAAAACCAACTTTAACACAAGCAGTTAAAGTTCATTTTTCACTGCAGTATAAGACTTCTACCATGGTACTCTTATCATACTAAAATTAACTTTATTTCTACTGAATTAAAGTTCATATTCGTTTTTAAAAGTCAATCGGAAACAAGGACTTGAATAGATTGAGTCAAAACAATGCATCAATAACGTACTAATGGCTAATGAATGATTATCATATCCTTGCGCAAGTTAGCATCCGCACTTGTCTTGTCATTTAGACGTGTTCAGAATTAAATTGGATTAGTAGTTAGTATTAAGGTTTTAGCGGAATTGGTATCAATGTATGCGGGGTACATACGTATTTGGCATTTGTAAGAGGATAGACAAAATAGTCTTACTTATGCGAGTACTAAAACGACTTGCAAATTATGTTGTACTTCCTATTTAATATTATTAATCAAACTTCATAACATAACTTGCTTTTATTAAGCACTATTAACAACAACAAAAAACCCGGAATGCTGAACCTAATGCGTCAAAGGCATTTTCTACAAACACAGTAGAGAAAAAACTACCGAATATAATTAGGTATAAGCAATATACAATAATAAATACATAGACACGCCAGAGTAAAGGAAGCCCGAAGAAACGATGGTACTGGTACAGTGTGAAAGATGATAAATATGGGTTGGAAGGAGCGGACTTTCACAGCATCAACAGCATCTCGCAGTTCAATCTATGAGGTTGTCGTTTGCTTAACCGGACTATCCTGTGGGTGTCTTGAGAGTAAAGCATCCAGCCATGCAGGGCATAAATAATCTTAAAAACTAAGCGACTACATGCTAAGGGCACCCCCTGTGGGGTACGAGCCTCGGCTTAGGGCGTCGCTGGGGGAGGACTGCATGGGGACAGGCTGGATCTGAATGATATAATTATTTAGGGGCTGATTTGAAACTGCTGGCACAGTATCGCGAACAGGCTCGTGCGAGAGTCGGGGAGGAAGGAGCAGACTGCTGACATGACGCCTAATATAGTCCTCCTGACAGTTTTCGGTCACAGCGGCCAATCTTGGTGGAGATTAGCCATCGGCGCGGGAGATATTATAGTGCAGGCGTGTACGAGCAGGCACAGGTGCACTCTCGTTCCCTCACTCTTATAGTCCGATGGGACCGAAGAGGGATCAGGCGCAGGACCAACGGCTTAACGTGCTTTTCGAGGCACGGAGGTATCATACCGCCAACTTCCAAACTCCGGGCTATTACTGAGACATTCCTTATTGAAAACCACAATAGCACTTTTTGCCCGACCTGGGAATTGAACCTATGGCCCAAGGTCAGCAGTCGCGCTTGCAACCACGAGAGCAACGGGACAGTTGTAACTAATAGAGAAGTATAGAAGAAAACATGCTGCGCCCACCCTAAATAAATTTGTCATAAGGGCAAGAAAATGATTCGGAAGGGGTCCGAGAGGGCCGATACCTGCCAGGGCTGCGGGACTGTTCGAAAGGGATACCGTGGCCCTGGAACACAAAGGACTAAGAAGGAACATGAATGGGTTTTAGTCAGTACAAGTCTGACACTCCCTTCCGCTCCGCCCAGAGCGGGAGGAGTCATTTGATGATTTCCCAACCGTAAAAAAAACCGGCCAAGTGCGAGTCAGAGTCGCACATGAAGGGTTCCGTACCTTTATTTATACATTATTTATACCCATTCGTCTTGACCTAATTATTCCCCACATATTCCTGCCTCAAAATAAAAACAGTTTTCGAAGAAATTCAAAATTGCCCATTCACATTTAACTGGATGTAAGTAATTACCACCCAGGCAATAAAAACAAAAGCAATTAAAAAAAAGCCCATAACACGTCAATCAAATCATTCAGCAGGACATTCTTCCAACATTCATGTACAGTGAACCACATAAATATGCGGCAAAACGGACAATTTCATTAAGGTTTAGTTAGTAGGACCAGCCTGGGCATTCTTGTCCTTGTTTAGTCCAACATATGATCTTGCGCAGGACATTCTTTAGTTTGTTTAGTACTTTAGTTGCGTCAGTTTATGAGGCGGATGGACTCAAAGGATTGCTTGTGAGACATACGGACGGGACGACTGGCAAACAATTTTAACAATAACACTGGAAACGGGATATTCACCATGTTTACTATTTGTTTCGAGTTCCATAAAAATCCCGTTTCCATTGTTATTAATAGTGTTAATGACCATGTCACTTTAAAATCTTATAATTTTAATAATATTATAGTTTAAAAAACTTAAAAACACGCTTTAGAGTGATGCCATTTTATTTCTAGTACGAGTAACCTTTTGTTCTTCTCAGCAAACCCTTTCAATTCATACACAAATCATGGAAATGTATAAAAATAACTAGTCCGCCATCTCTGGGATTTAGAATGACGTTACTTAGCTAACCATGCATTGTTATCTAAATTAAACATGTATTTAAAAAAAAACAGCTCAATCAGAAACTTGGAAGAAGTAGGTCAAAAGTTATTTTTGTTTTTTTTTTAATTTTTTTTTTTATATTTATTTAAAGATGAAACCAATAAAGCGCGTTAAAAAATAATCGCTATATTTTAATAAATAAGGGGTTAACTTTGTCCACTCACGCTGATAGTATAAAAAAATAAAAAATCTTTTTAACTTCGATCTTTTCTTGATGTTAGTCGTTGATGACCTAGTATAACGTGCCTATTTTAAAAGGAGTACATAATGTAGGTTTAAAATCAAATGAATAGTAATAAAGAAGATCACGTAAATGTGATATTTTTAATGTTGAGATCATTCTAAGATAGTTCAACAAGATTGATGTAAGTCCCATGAAATAAAAGTATAACAATCACGGAAACGTTACATTCTCATAACAAATAGGGAAAAATGACTCGTTATTATTAGATTTTTATAAAAACTTACAGTTTTATTCATATTACTTGGTTTCTGAAACCACAAGCTATGTAAAATAGGTAATCTTAGAGCGCACTAGGTATAAGTTCTTATACGAGTAAGATAAACATTTGAATCCTAGTTATATTTTTTTATTAAAAAATATTTTTTGCTCTTAACTTCTTCTTTGTGTAGACCATGTTTCTATAATTTATTTATAGCAAAACTCAACTGCTTTAGAGACCTAAGACCATTTCTCGTACATAAAAAAAAATGAGGTTGCCAACCAATCCAGGCTGTCCGTATGTCCCGGTCATCTCAGTAAAGGCATTCAAACTAATTACTAAGTTTACGATTTCATCTGCTGGCGTACATTGAGTTGTCTTACATTGTGAGTGATACGGCCTCTGTGAATGCCCACCTGACATTTTTATCACATAACGCCATCTTGAATTATAGCTGGGTCTAATACAAGAGGGAATCAGAGGCATACAAGCCGCCATCAACTTGAGACAAGCATGTGATTGATGAACGTGGAAATAGTTGGTGATATAGGGTGATTAGTTTTGTTAGATTTAAATTTGTTGGTCGTTTGTAAATGCATTTGATTATATTTATTGTTTAAAGCAGATAACATCATGCCTGTAATCCCCTGAGGGTAAGGCAGAAGTGTATATAATACTACACAGATTTTGCCAGTTGTGTTTGAGTCCTATGTCATAGGGAGCGAGCCAATTGCCATCAATCGCGCAGAAATCCAGACTCCGTGTCTGCTACTGAGAAATTCCTGATGGAATAACACAATAATATTTTGCCCGACACGGGAATCAAACCCAGAACCTCATGCTTAGCAGTCGCGATTGCAACCTCTAGACAAACGACGCAGTAGTTTAAAGCAGTTGTGGAAAATAATTTAACAAAAATCTGTACGAAGACTGGTTGATGTGTATACAGGGTTATTTGTAAAACACCGACAACCTCTCAGGACTATGTTAATAACATCATAATCAACAACTTTTGTTCTATGACTCTTAAAAAAACATCATATTTTATTTCGTTTATCAGATTTTCATACAAAAATAAAAATATTTAAATTGAACGCTCTAAATGTTTCAACTATGCTCCCCTCGCTATTGTACTGTCGCTTTCTTTTGCTTCGCATAGAACTTGTAACATGTTAGTAACATAGTCCTGAGAGGTTGTCGGTGTTTTACAAATAACCCTGTATATGATAAGATGAAAAATGAAAACATTAACACCAGTAACTAAAAGCTATTTGCCTGGCCTAAAAACTTAGGAAGAGCCATATGCTTAATTTTGGTCACGAATACGGAAACTAAAAGCATCACATGGAAGGAAATCGAAAGGCTTCTGAGATGACCCAATAAATAAGCACCATTACACCCAAAAAAGAAAAATACGGTGGTTAATTCGCAAAGCCATAAGCTTTTTATGACTCTACACTAAATGATACCCGAATGTCATTTAAAATCCATGTCTGAGCCATTAAATTGTAATTTCCCTCACCCGCTCCTACTGCATGTCAATCAAAGAGTCGTGAAGCGCATTTAGCCGAAACAAGCCACGTTTCCACGTCCCATTTGGCGGCATCCTGAACCCTTAATCATATCCAATCCTGGCTAGTTCTTTTATGTTAAATGACTCGGCAACTTTTTTGCTCGAACTATTTTTATTTCACACGATTTTTACGAGCAACAACAATATTTTACGACTTATGACTGTATCGCAATGAGTTGCATCGGTTTATAATACTTTAATTTCACCGCCAGAAAACCATAAAAATATGCAAATGCGACATAAAAGTCGTTCGTGAGGCGACAATAAAACGCATTAATCCGAGCGACAGATAAGTCGTGCCGTCTACTCATCAAACGGACACTGTGTATAAATTATTATTTATTTTTATATTTTGTTATAGATACATTATTAATTTGTTACAAGACGTTTATCTGTAGTGTTGTAATTAAACGGTCAATGCAAATAGCGCGATTGTCGCACTTAAATCATTGCTAAAATAAAAATATAGCCGGGTCATTAAATGTCCCTTGATATTTTTAAGAAGTTTCACGCCAGTAGGCAATTTGAACGCAACAATCAACATACAAGGTTATCGATTTTTGCGTTGCTCTACAGTAAACTACATTTTAAACGGGTTTAAAACCATTCAATCATTATTGATTTGAACGTAGTTTTTAATTAAAACGATGCGTTAAACTTGTTGCGGCATAATATAATTACAGAGTATTAAACATTTTTGACATTTTAATTTCTAGTTGTCAAGACATAACTCAAAATAGAATACATTGACATTATTTTTAGTATACAAGGTGGAAGGATACCACGTATTCGGTGAAACATTAAATTAAAAAAAAAAAAAACTGCTGTTCCATACATTTTGACCGTGTCGTTTTTTTTATTTTATTGCATTTTTGTAGGAAACAGCAGTATAGCTAGCGTATAGTGGAATATATGATAGTAAAAGAGTTTTGTCGAAAATTGTATCGGAGCTGAAATATCTGATGTCAAAGTTGTTTTGTTCCTACTAACAGTTTGCATACTGTTATGTATTTTATCAAAAATTAACTCTTTCCTATCGAACGTATGTTTTTTTTTTAAATTAACTGGGTCGATTCCTGGCTAGGAATATTGATTTTTCAGGAAACCAAGGCGTGTTTTATTCCTCATAGTTTCGGATTTGGCCTCCCACCCACTTGAAAAATTTAACCCTGTATATCTTGGCTACAAAAATAATTGTTCATAGAAGAAAATAAATGTCTTAAATGTGTTCTTACTAATGAAATATTTTTCATTATTGGCCGCAGACTTAAAAAAATCATGCCACTATTACCCAAACCCCTTTACGAGTTCTTAATTACATACAAATTAGTTTATTTTCACACAATATGACGTATTCTAGATAAAATTTATGGCTCATAAAATTGGACCTTCAAGGCAAAAACGGTTTTTTATTTAAAATTTGGACCCACCGCAGATACGCGATTCGAATTTTTACAACAGATTAAGTGACAAGTAATTAAAAGTATGTAAAGATAATTTTGGTGGTCGTAAATTAACATTTTTTAATGGAAACTTAATAAATGTCTTGGCAAGTTGGATGGTTAACGAGAATACGCTGACAATGCTGACATCCTGTTCAACAAAACTAGTTGATAAAAAGACTGATGTCTAAACATTATTGCACCATTTTTAGGGTTCCGTACTCAAAGGATCAAACGGGAACCTATTAATGAGACTTCGCTGTCCGTCTGTCACCAGGCTGTATCTCATGAACCGTGATAGTTAGCCAGTTGAAATTTCTATAGATTGTGTATTTCTGTTGCCACAAATACTAAAAACAGAATAAACTCAATATTTAAGGGGGTCTCCCATATATAAAAGTATTATTTTGCTCGTTTTTATAAATAATGCTACCGAACCCTTCGTGCGCGAGTCCGACTCGCACGTGGCTGGTTTTTTTTTATTCCCATAGAGCGCTTTTATTCTTTAAAGTCCATCACACACCGGGAACGGCAGAGCAGAACATTTTTTTTTTGTACTTTGCCCCATCCTAAATTCATACGTAGCTTGTTTTGTAATCACAGATTTCAAATTTTAGACATCGATTCAAAAGCATCAAAGGGGATTTCCCTTCGCGGCATTGAACATTAGAATCTGTAACTTAATACCACTGCCTACGTAGGAATTTACGTTGGTTTCGCCTCTTGTTATAGAGAACGGAAATAAAGCTTACATAACAAAGACTACCTACTAATTTAAAGAACACGTTAATAAGCACTAAAAAGTTACAAACACTTAAAACACCTACACGTTATTCAGACTACATTGTATTTCCTATTTCGTGTAAATCTATTTAAGCATGAAGCACATAAAACTGAAGACAATACTTCTTTATAAACAAGGAAGAACCTTGGAAGCTTGTGACAATTGGCGAAGCTTGAATATTATGTGCTATTTTTTGCTAGACATGAATATAACGAGACTTGTAGTGATAAGGTTACCTAATTTCTGAAAATTTAAACAGGTCTACTAATAATATACGCAATGTTCAATGTGACCATGATTGAAACCTTCCAACCACTGAAAAAAAAACTCACTTACGGACTTGAACGTACCAAGACGTAATAATAATGCTGGGTACACATTGGTGAAACGTAAAAGAAATGCAACACACGCTGAAACAGATTAGGCTTGTTGTTGGGTTACATTTCATGTTGCATTGCATTGAGGCTCCCGCACACAGGCGCGACGCGATAGCGTTTCGCGGCATAGCAGTGTAGCCGCGTCGCGAAGCCTACCAAAAAGGCGCGCTCTCGAAAAGTGATAATAAAATCTGAAACGCGTCGCGTCGCGCCCCGTGTTAACGGTAGCTTGCGTAGAAATTGTTCTTCGGAGGTTTTGTTGCCGGGCGCCGCCGCCGCGTCGCGCCTTTTTGCGGGAACCTTAAGTCTGGACGGCGCGTTCGTGTTACATTTCACGTTACGTTACACAAATGTGTACCCGGCGAACTGCTAACCAACCAATAACATGATAATAAAGAAAGAAGACAGGTAGCAATCACAAGAATTATCGATCACTAAGCCAATCCGAACTTACCTTGAAAATGAAAACAATCTGACAATCATACTACATCTCATTCCGTATCCCGCGTCCTTGACCGAGAAACACCTAACCGAAAACCAACTCCAACACCTTAACATAAAGTTGATATTTCCTTGTTCTTATAACCGTGTGCAATGGGATTTGCATGGACAGTCCCACCACAATTATATCTAGTGACCCAATGTCGCCATAACCTATTTGAAGAGGAAATTGAGTTTGTCGAATTCCATCAAAATTGGATGCGTACCCTTGCATTGTAAAACACCTCGGTGCCATTTGTTCCGTGAGCCCTAGGGTTATTGAAGACTGATGTCGGATTATTTGGATGTAAGTAGTTCTTCCGGGAGGATTATTGTTTTGGTGAAAAGATGGGGGACTAGTTTTTTTTTGACAGTACACAAGTAAGAGGGAATGTGAACGCTAATAACTGTTCCGTAAAGATAAAACTTCAAAAGCAAATTGTTATTCAAAGCAGTGGTCAATGACAACATTGATGCAAAGTCTGTACACACGGTGACACATCCAGCAACAAAATTTCCAGTATAACTTGGCCTCGCTTTGCATAGATTTCCAATACACTGAGAGATCGGCAGAAAATGTTTTTGTGAAGCGTACATTCAGGCATTTAGTTTAATGATACTCATCACGCAAGATAATAGTTATTAGAGGTAATAAGTTCTTGACCGATGCTTCTCAGCTGGTGCAGCCTTCGGGCATCACGCACGGGTGTTTATGTAACTCTATATTTGGAAGCTTTTAATAAAAGCAGCGCGCGTAGCTTGACACTGGCTATGTCGACGGAAGAATCGAACACATTTTCATTGTCTATCTGTCGTTATGTCGATTCTTCCGTGGACAAAACTCGTTTCTACAGTGGTCATGCTACGCGTGCAGTTACTTCGACCTGTGTGGTGAATCTTTGATGGAACAGTAACAATGATGGAAAGGTTATCATTATTTAGTAACTTGTGCAGTCTTCTTCTAAGCGTGTCGATGACAATTTAAATTTAGGCAGCCGAATTTGGCACTTTCAGTAGTGTCCATCAGCTCCTGTGAAGTGCAAGCAACAGGACAGGCAGGACACGATATCAAGTGTCCCATCGTTTGTGGGGCAACACCACATTTGCACTCCAGGGCAGAGTTAGCTATGAATCTCCACCTGAACAGGTTCTCCTTGCTTCAGCAACCTGTGTCCGGAGTCTTGTGAAAGCTGTATCCACTCCATATCATTGGTAAATGGGATGCAGCATACAGTATTCATGTAGGGGTACTCCATTCGTCCGGAATTGTTCCGCCTTTTGGTCGTCTGACTAGACTTTGTCTTCATAGCAACAGCGGATAGTCAGAGCTGTTCTGCACCGCATTTACAGTAATATGTATCGTGTATAAACTACGTGTAGGTATATGAAGCCAGATCCAAGTGGTCCACGTTTCTTTCTTTCCTTTTCGTGTCGTGTGGTGCCTAACCCTGATGTCAGAGTTTTATGCCGCCCATAGGCCTCTGATTTGGCTTTACACGCCGATGAGAAATATCTCTCAAGCATGCTGGTTTGGTTTCCTCCACCGAAGCAAGTGATAATTTTACAATACGCACATGATTCTGCAAAATCAGAAGTGCGTGTCTTGGGTTTGAACTCTATACCTATGACTTGGTAGACCGTCGGTTGCACTACCAGACTATCACTGCTAAAGTGCTAGGCCAAGTGCGAGTCCGACTCGCGCACGTAGGTTACCGTACCATTATTTATAAAAACGAGCATAAAAATCATTATATTCTTTTTTATATGGGAGCCCTTAAATATTTATTTTATTCTGTTTTTAGTATATTTTGTTATAGCATCAACAGAAATGCATAATCTGTAGAAATTACCTACCTATCACGGTTCATGAGATACAGCCTGGTGACAGATGGACGGACGGACGGACAGCGAAGTCTCAGTAATAGGGTCCCGTTTGACCCTTTGGGTACGAAACCCTAAAAATGAAAAATTATTATTAAATATGTACAAGCGGTTTCTTCTGCATAACAGCTCCAAGTAGAAAAAAATGAAAATTTAAAAGTTAGACTGTCACACTTATCTTTTCCAAACATAATAAGTTTTTGTATGATGTTCGATAACTTACACAATATATTCAGTTCTATATTGGGGTCTAGTCTAACCGGATGTAGCGGAATATGATTCGATTGCCTATCTTGACCTCCACAAGTCCACAAGCCAGTTAGTACTCCGGGTAATACGACAGTCCTTGGTAAGACTGCTTGACAGACTTTCGGGCAGCCGAGACCAACGGCTTAACGTACTTTCGAGGTACGGAGGAAACTCGGTATATAATGGGTGGTCACCCATCAAAGCTAGCCGCTGTTATTATTAAGCCACGAGCTTCCCCATATTAAACTTACTAATGTATTGGAGCTTTTGGAGGATGTTTGAAGCCAAAAATTCTTTAGTCGCGTTGAGCGATTTTAGGTAGGGGAAAAATCTTTGGATCCGCGTCACCGATGAGCTCGACATGATCGTGACGTATGGCGCCAGACTAGAGGAGGCGTTTAAAAATTCAAAAAAAGAACACAGTAATTCCATTGTTTTGAGTTCTCACTTCTGCCGACAGTCCTTATGACTGCCTGTTTTTTTTTAATAACAAAATGTTGTTAAAAGAAGCACATTGTTACAAATGTATGAAAATTTTGCACGCTTCCCATATTTTCGGTCTATATGTCATTTTCAACAGTTAAGAAAAGATGTTGCCTTTTAAAAAACATTTACAGATAAACATTTTCGGGCACGGTATGTTCAGCACACTTTTATCTCGTTAACAAAAACATCACGAGTAAGTAGTTTTAAAATAAGTGTGTTTTTAAGCTCAACTTAATGCACATTGAGTAACATGCTGCCTTAAGTCAAAATCGTGTGGCCATTGTGCCCAGCTTAAGCGTTTCCATTGTGGCCCAAGCTGGGAGTTGAAACTTTATTTCCGACTAGCTGACCCATGCAACATTTTTAATTGATGCTCCGCTCCGATTGGTCGTAACCTGATGTAATATAGCCTATGGCCTTCCTCGATAAATGGGCTATCCAGCACCAAAATAATTTTTAAATTTTCATTCAACCGAACAAGCAAACTCTTCAGCTTTATAGTATTAGTATACGCGTAGATGGACGACTAATGTACCATTCTTAATAAAATTGGGGACGTCTGGTTTTTTTTGTGCAGGCATACCTGCACATGAATTCCCTACTAATTGTATCAATCATATTTGGCGTAGAAAAGGCTAAGACCAAAAAAAAAAACAACTACGCATCGAATTGCGAAGCTCCTCTCGAATTTGTTAAAATTAGCTTTTGTTACCTTAGTCCGCGTGAAATTGTTATTACGATATCACTTCCCTACTTGAATCGCATTTTCTTAGTTCAAGGATTTTTTTTTGCACAAACCCTATTTTTTTTTATCATACTACTTCTAATTAGTGACTCGTAATGCTAGGCTAGCTAAATAGGTCCAGCCGTTTATCTATGTATAGCTTCGTTACCTAAGTACTTTCATATGCATTCAATAAATAGACTAACCGCGTTAAAGCCTATATGGGGATGAATGGATGATAACATACAAACAACTTTACCAAAGAAGCATTTTCTTATACTCATTCTCTTTTATCACAATAACACAACAGCCACACGAAATTCGGGGTTGCGAGCCGTGCAGGTGCTCTGCCTACCCACTGTAGCACGGTACGATATCAATGAAACAGAACAGCGTAACGCGGCTAACAGCTGATAGGTCACAGGCGCACGCGTGCAGCGAATTTCATACGGCTGTTGTGTTATTATGATAAAAATTAAAGAGTATAAAAAAATGTTTCTTTGGGAAAGTTGTTTATTATCATTAGTACAATCATGTGTTTAAGTATCGGTCGCTAATTACCAGTCACCCTATATAATAAAGTCCTTGCAGAAACCATATGTCAGCGACTTGTTTACAGTACATTGTAAACTAGGTTATCTTGTTAGCATTGATTGTTTATTAATAAGATGTTCTTGATGCTAGGCAAGATAATGCAAGTAATTAATATATTAGAGGAAGTTTGAAAGTTGCACCAGTAACAAAAAGTCTTGGTAAAGGCATGTGATGAGGAGGTACGAAGCGCATGTGACTAAAAGAGTGATGAATACAAATGATGATGTATGGAGTAGGAGACGAAGATCAAGGAGACGATGGATGGATTGTGCGATATGAAAGAGAAAGGAGTAAATAAAGAAAAAAACGTGTTGCGCTGACCAAGTAACATGGGACAAGGGCAAGAATATGATGATGCTAGGCTAGATAATATTTATACAAGGTGTTATTTTGCATTCTCGTCCCGAATCAATAATAAAATAGGTAGGTTTTTTTTTTTCGTTTTCTTATTTGCGGAAATCGGTAAGTGTGAACCACCCGTGTTTTAAACGCAGGCCGTCTGGTTCTTGTCCTATAACCGCGCATAAAACACACATAAAAACAATCTCAAACGTTTATTCGATAATTTCTTATTCCTTAAACCACGTTAAGGGGGTTATTCTGAAATATTGACAAACATAAACAACCAAAAAAATCAGCGTTTATTAATAATTAATTAGGTACCCTAGGTCATTTTAACTGATTATTTATGTCTTTTGTGACAACATCCTGAATTTTGACGAGGATGCAAAACAACAGCTTGTATAGAGTGCAAATACAAATCTTAGCTTTGAATCTTCATATTTGGATCTCCAATCAATTCGATTCTCCGCAGGTCTCATCGCTCCACCAAGCTATCGACGTCATATTTCACGTTTGCTGATTGGCAGTCTCCACTGAAGAATTTCCCCTACCGGTCATCGATTCTACGACTTACATCGCCAGCCACATTCTATGGCACATAGGGACCCATCAAAAAGAGTACAGACAGTCAACGACTCATCCTAATAATATAATATTATAAATGCGAAAGTTTGTGAGGATGGATGTTTGTTTCTATTTCACGCAAAAACTACTGAACGGATTTGGATGAAATATGGCACACAAGTAGTTGATAACATGGGTTAACACAAAGGATACTTTTTATCCCGGTAGTACGATCCCGTGGGATAATTACAGAACTTAACGTGTGCGAAACCGCGGGCATAAACTAGTTCTACTTATATGTCGTACCAGCCGGTGGCGGACTGGGACCACAATCGGTTTTTAATTAAAGTATTGAGTATTATCTTTTGATACTCTGCCATCTGTATAGGTAAGTACTAAAACTTCATGAAGAGATGCAAAGAACACTCTGAAAGGCGACGCAACTGACCGTGGGGCAAAATAATTATTCTGAGAAATGTTTAATTCAACAGTAAATTGATAACACCAATTACATTTTTTTCGGACTTCAGTATCCCGCCTCCATAATGTCTTTATGTAGAACGTTTATGTAGGCCTTTTACAATGAGACTCAGACCTCTTCCGGAAATTAATTGAATTATATATACTTACATTAAATTGAAATTATAATGTTTTTATACTTTCACAGTAATAAGTGGTGATATTCATTGTATATTATGCCTAAGCCATATGTTTTGCAATAGCACTTAGTACTTTCAACCGCAAGGTTCGCTGGTTTCGCTTTCATCCATAGTTAGACCTCCTTCGTTTTAATGTTCACTCACAGTATTAATATCTTATAGTACTTGCCAATAAATTGTTCAGTGGATAATGTGATGTTATAATTTGAGACTTTAATGGCATTACATGCCAGCAAGACGGTAACCAACTGTTCTTCCTTGCAGGCTTGGCTTCGCAGAGCTGACAGCCAAACTAAATGTAAAGTCGCATTTAGATAAGCAAATCAAGCAAAATTAGTAAATAAAATTACAATACTGACGGAAGTTTTTTTATACTAAATAGGTTTGCGTTTGGTCGCAATTTGCCTGATGTGAAGCGATGATGCGGCCTAGGGTGGAGCAACCTTGCTTAGAAAAAATCGATTCGCTCGAAATTTGAATCGACCCAGATTATAATGATCAGGGAACAGATCAGTCGGCAGTGAAAGTTTCAAGTTAAGCAGAGGTTTTTTTTAACTTTTTTTTTCTTTTTTTTTTGTCTGTATGCATGTGTAAGCGGGCACGCCCTTTGTGTCTGGAGGCTTTATTTATTCATGAGTATATTTTTTAATATTTTATTTTATTATTGGTGTGTGCTAGCTGTCATGTGACATTAATTTGATGTAATGGATTCTTTGTTTATATTTAATTGAACCTGGTTAGAATAATTCTATTCTTCTTCTTATTCGATTCTTTTAACCTAACAGACAGATGTGTTGCTGGGGAGTTTGTTCCGCCACTTCTCCTTCCCAGCTAAAACACTAGGAATTAGCGAAGGGTGGGCGTTTTAGGGGACTGTCTCTTGTTATTTGGACTTTCAAAAAGTGCTGGGTATCAGCCTAATTTGAATAAATGACGTTTGATTTGATAAGAAGATGCAAGATAAGATACAAGAGATGACATCTGTACCTCCCCACAGATATTGTACAGTTTTTAAATTTAGACGTAAGATCTTCGTAACTACTGATTCGATTCCGAAAATTCTTTGACTAATAAAAAGCTACACTATCTCCGAGTGTCATTGGCTATATATCTAAAACGTTCCCGTGGGATAATTTCCGCCCATAAAGCGAGCGAAGGCGCAGTCAAGTTTAGTAAGATGGATAAACTAAATTATAAGCGAGAGCAGAGCAACATATTCGACAACTAATCGTAAAAATTATCTGACTCATTGCAGGTCTTGATCACTAAACCAATGGCAAAAAATAAAAATACATTTATTCCGGAAGAGACACTCTTTATCAGTAAATGTATTTATTAATGTATTTGTTGTTGAAGAATTCGAGCTGATTATAACAACTTTATCTTAAGCATTTTGCTTTATCTTCGTAATTATGAAACGATGGATGCAGTTTCGACCTATTGTGGCTTGATATCAAACGAACATTGAATAGGAATGCTTGAATTTACTTGCTGGTTGGTAGACCCTTGATAAACAGTTCAGCAACCAACCCAAGGTTACAAACAAAATACAAGTTGGTTGATGTGTAACGGTGTTTTCTTCGCGTTGTCCTGTCTATGATAGATATCTCATCTGCCCTCACCTTTTCCAAACTATCTTGAAGACGGCTTCCAGTCTAACCGGATGCAGCTAAGTACCAGTATTTTACATGAAGCAACTGCCTATCTGACCTCCACAACCCAGTATTTGGGTAATACGATACCCCTTGGTAAGACTGGATGTCAGACTTCTGGCTTCTGACTACTCGTAACGACTGACAAAGATCTACTACTGACAGCCGGGACCAACGGCTTAACGTGCTTTCTGAGGCACGAAGGAAACTCGGTATGTAATTATGGTCACCCATCCACGGATCAGCCTCGGCAAGCACGGCTAAACATTAAAGATCGACCCGTGCGGCTGTTATTATTTAGAATTGAGCTCCTGTCTATGATAGATAGTAATTCCAATAACAGTATCGGCAAATAATGGCACATTACTTTTTGTAACGAGTAGAAATCAAGGCCGACAGAATAAATAGGAGACAGGACATAAGAGTCCTAATGATTTGAGAATAGCTCTGTAAATTTGATTTCAGGTGGGAGCCACGAATTTCCATTTAGACCTACCTATGTCTTACCTAATTCCTTCAAATGCCTTTCACAGTTTCATGCCAAAAATAAGCCAAAATGACCTATTTTTATTTATTGTTAGGTTTTTTTCTATTAAGCCAAAATAAACGCTTGATATCTCCTCACGTCAATTCAGTCGATAAGATATTATTATGCACAAATATTATCAGTTCGCTTTATCTGTAGGTCAAGAAGTGTGAAAATGACTGATCCTTGTATCTACATTGTTGATACGCGAACGTCATTGGCAAAGAATATCGTTTTATCAATTAAAATTGCCAAAAATTTTGGCGGTATTGCGACAAGGTGACATTTACGTTGGCATAAGATTTCTTCGAAAAAGGTTAACTCTTCATAATGTTCTGCCCTTTTCTCAATTTATTTGGGGTCGGCGCAGCATGTCTTCTTCTTCCATACTTCTCTATTACTCGTTATCTCATCAGACACGTCCTTTCTAGGCATATCATCCTTCACACGGTCCATACATCGTTTCTTTGATCTTCCTCTACTCTTATAGCCATACACAAACACATTCATACTCAAAACTTTCTTCGTCATTTTTGTCATTCCTCCGCTTTATCCGATAAGACAAACTCTACGTCATAAAAAGTGTAGAGAGAGTGAGAAGATAATGTGGAAGAAAAAAAACATGGAACATATTAACCTTATCCTGTTTGTCGACCCTGCGCAAACGCATCTACTCTAATAATCTCAAAACATCAACAACAGTTAAATTACAAGACCGTTATAATTCCAGCAGCCATAAAAGACCTAATCTCACCTTATAATGTAAACACGGTACGATATTTTAATCAATGTTGTGCACTATACCGTCACACGTCATTTGCTGCGACTTTTAATCGCATAATCGCAAGACAGCATCAATCACCGTGTCCCATGCTAATTGCGTACACGATCGTAAAAATATAATTAGTATGTCCTTATCGTAAGTTAAGGCTTAATGTTGCAAATGTCGCGTTAGTTGATTAATTAAATCTTGGGCCGATGTTATGGTTAGAAGTGTTTCGGTTTTTCTATAGGGATTTTTAATGTTTTTTTTTTATTGATCTAGTTTTGGCTCGTGGCTACAATAACAGCCGAACGGGACGGTCTTCAAGGTTAGGCAGTGGTTGCCGAGGTCGGTACGTGGATGGTTGACCATTAATTAAATATCGAGTTCCCGCCGTTTAGCCATTGGAGTCCTTGTGGTCCGAAACCCCGACAACCAGTCTTACTGACCAAGGAGTATCGTAGTACTAACTGGGTTTTGGGGGTCAGATAGCAATCAATGTTAAATAGTGGTATTCAACTGCATCCAGTTAGACCGGAAGTAAACCAAACAGACCTAGCAGTGTTGGGCAAAGGCTAGGCAGATGATGATGATCTGATGCATCTATTTTCTGGGAAGTTTAAAGATGAGACGTCTGGCTGGGGCTGAGTATAACCGAAAATCAAAATAAACACGTCCTCGAAACGAAATGTCTTAGATCGGGATGCATTTTGAAGCATTTATACATACTCCGACGGTTGCCAAAACTCGTCTGAACCTAGTGTCGAAGAGTCTAGTATCAACTTCGATCTTAATGAGGATAACTCATTAGTTATAAAGGACAACTGTTAAAATGCTAATATTCAGACGCTAACACGGACTGCGTATCAACGTTTAGTCACTAAAAGTCGTAAAAGTCACTTTCATTCGAGAAAAGCCATTGCTTCATGAACTAATTCATGCCCTTGAAAATACACGTCCTGTATTCTAAGTTAAGAAATGATTATCATTTAACTCAATTTGACAGTTAATAAACATATTTCATAATAAATTACGAGGTTGAAGTAACATTAGAGCGCTAAGCTAATGTCATATAATACAGGCATTTAAAAAGCAAACAAAAATATATGGAGTGCATGAAACACAATATCGATGGGTCTCAAAAGGCTTTGTGCGTTAGCTTAGGCAGTGCGAGCAAGATGGCGAGCACGCAGGTTCCGCGAACACCCGAGTTATGGCCCTACAAAACGTCAGGCGAATCATCAATGTTTAAATCGTAATATATTGAAGAATTTCGCAATTATCATATTTCATACTTATTTACGACGTCTAGGCTCCCAACTGACGTCTATCCAATACGATCCTGGGAGGTCATAAAACGAATAAACCACACAGTAATAAACGTGCGTTTTATTTCTTATATAATTATATATGAAGCTATTTGTTTTTGGACTTTTTTTGACCTCGCATGTAGTGAGGGGCGTTTATGATCCTCTCCTGGATGTATCGAGTGGGGTTTTCGCGAGAAACGCATCGGTTTTATTAGGGATGGTTAACTTAAACTTGGCGACGTAAGTTCTGTAAGGACTTGCGAGGTTTCCAGTGACTTTTACTGTTCTAGTGAGTGGCGGCGATGAATTTAATGGATGGAGGCCAACACGTACAAAGGGAGAGCGTCGGCGTTAAAATAAGAACATTTTATCGTAAGATAAGTCACATTTACGCGACATGTAACTCATAAACGGCTTGCAGACATATAATTACCGATACGCTATTGTTGTGGCGGAGAAAACAAATGGGGCACCGCAACGAATCGCTGTTGTAATGCTCATTTATGTTGTTAATCTTCCTGTAAAAACAGAAACAGCAGTTAATCACATCTCTTGTTTTCAAAATTGAGAGCAATACGTTTAGTGGCGTGTGGCAGTGGCAGGTATGTTCCAAGTTAAAATAAGACACTTAGCATAAACTGCAGGAGCCTTTAAGAAAAAAACTTTTCAGTATTTTGAGACTGGAGAAAATGTTCCAATCTTCAAATTCTGAAAAGTTTCAATAGCATCAGAGTAGAGGACTATTGTCCTTACCTCAAGCATGAATTCCATTCAGATAATTCGGCAAACACGGCAAAATTAAAAATTATTGTTACGACGAAAATAAAGGAGAATACAGGGTAGCAGACGATGATAAAGAATGCATATCTACGCTTCTGAACGTTGCTTATAGAGGTATACAGAGAAGAAGAATAATCCAGAGACTAAGCAGTGAGCATATACACATCATACACGGCAGTATTAAACCTTACTTGAAAAATAAAGACTGGAACAAAAACGATACAAGACAAACATCTTACAACCCAGAAGTCCAACACAGTTACCCAGTGTTTGCTCAAATTTTCCGCCCTCCGACCGACACTGATTAAACTTACATTTGTAGTCAGACATATTTAATTACCGCCGTGTATACTCGTATCTATAAGTTTGCGGAGTGGTCGAAAACCTTTTAGCCGGATGGGTATAATCCTGACAGTCGTAAAGTCAGTTTATGACCTATAAAAGCAAGTGGGGATACGTACAGGCTGGATATGTGTGCATTTCGAATACTTGTTGCACTTTTATAACCAATATATTTTGTTTGATTTGTAACTCCAGGACGATGCCAATGTTGGACTATTTTTTCGTGTGTTTTTGCTAGTGCGTGGAGGGTGTGGGCGTTCGTAAATCATAAACAGGGTTGTGTGGGAAAATGTTTGGGTATTTTTATCATGCCTTGACGTATGCAACACTTCATGAAGTTTACGGATTTATTACATTAATTTTTAAGCAAAAACTTAAGACTTATAGGTAGATTTATATTTCCAGTTTTTTTTTTATGTGCTCTAAGTACTAGCCACAGATCTGTAAGTATAATGAAGCTATTGGTACAATTGAAAGTTTTCGTGCAGAACGCTTGCAATCTCTTCTCTATCATCTCTTTTCTATTACACGATCAAAAGATAGTTAAATCTCCAAGATAGATAGAAAGAAAGAAATAATATTTATTCGGCACATGCCACAAGTACACAATAATAAAGTTTAAAACTATACCGAAATATATAAAAAAAAGATATAATTGTATGTCTCACGGCTACGCCAAATAGGCCCAGTTCAGCAAATTGCCGAGCAGCTAGTGACCGACGCTGATTTTCAGCTGGACCTGAGATAGTGATGTGATGGATGTAAAACAGTTTTGTAGATTGTGTTAATAATCATGTACTGTAGTGTATGAATAGGTACTTAAACATATAATAAACTAGCTGTACCCGGCATGCGTTGCAATGCACTTTGTCCTACCTATCTACTCTACCCTACCTATCTACTCTACCCTACCTACCTACTCTACCCTACCCTACTATCCTATGTCCGTCTCCTGGTTCTAAGCTACCTCCCCAGCAATTTTCAGCCAAATCGGTTCAGCCGTTCTTGAGTTATTAGTGTAACTAACACGACTTCCTTTTATATAAATTGATTTATGTGATGATTTATGATGTGATCTATTTTAAAAATGGTAAATATTTTGCCCAAATCAATGTTGTTAAAAAAAAACTGTTGAAACTAAATTATAATAAAGTGTTTTAAACATAATATATCCTTTAATCAACACTTAACGTTATTTCAATTTTACATCGTGGCTGCATAGAAAGTTGGAACATGGTTCAATAAAAATGTGAAAATAGAACTAGTTTTTTTTTTATAATTTGACATCTGTCAGTTGAAAGCGATTCTCCCTAGGGCTGAAAAGTATTACTTTCAACCCGCTCTTCAGGCAACTTTAGATCTACTTTCAGAGTATGAGTAATGAAAAAAACTTTATACGCTCGCTCTGCACTCCAAAATCATCAATTAATGGTCCCTGAACATTTCGGGTTCCGCGGCGCTATAGCCATTGTAATTTAGCGCAGTTTCGTTATTAAAACGATTAAACCCAAACGTGATTAAGCGAGCAGTGATTAAAAACATTTGGCTCACATCTTTACGACTCTTATTTTATGGGTTTCTTTAGCCAAATATTGGCTTACTTTTAATTTAGTTAGACCAAGCTGTTTTCGGGGTTGGGTTTACGATAAATGATAAATCGCGCAGAGGAGAGATGGTTTCGATAACTTCTCACTTTTTGTTTCGAATGTGTCTTCTGTGTTATCTTATTTAGACAAACACCCCGATTGTGATATACCTAATGCAATTTCTAGAGCAATCCGAAGGAATTTCAAAGAAATTCCTATTCTGGATTCGTATGAAAATTTAACTGCTTGCCAACGTAATACTTTATAATTAGTTCTCAAAATGAACGGTATTGCCATAGCCAGTGCATTCCTCAATAGGGGATAATCCTATTTTTTTTTCTTTGTCCGTCGGGTAGTTTATTGAAAAGTATTGGACACGTATTTTTTCTTTTTTCACGTGGTCATAAAATTACGGAGATATATTGAGTTGAAATGGCGCATGACGTCACATGTAGGTAAGTTTTATACCCACTTGTGACGTAGTAAGCCCCCACTCTCCAACTTTAATGAGTTCTAAGTAATTTTTTGATATTTTGATAAAACAAAAAATACGTGTCTAATATTTTTGTATTACCTGTCTGACGGACGAAATAGAATGTCGTTTTCTTTACCCAGTCCGATCCCCTATTACCACAAAGATATAAAAACCAGTCTATATTTGCGCCTTATATGTAATAAGATTAACTTGCCTAACACAGAAGTTACATGAAATTAGAAACAGTCTTAATGTTAATGACTAGCATTCCAACTGATGGACAGGCAGTTAATCACATTTATTAACGGTATAATTTAGTAACTTGCTCAAACATTAATCAAAAACGTGCCTAATTGCAAGAATAATAATTACATTTTAGGATGTTAGTACCTACTATGATGATAACTGTTGAAAAAAAATATTTTTTTACTACCATAACCAATAGAATAGAAGTGTTTTTCTAGACTATTGAGCTCGCTCACGTTTTTTAAGTAGAATCGAAATCAGAGTTATCGATTCGAAAAGAAGAACATTGTCTTTCTCCCTCATGGTAATAAACATTTTTAATAAATTAAATCTATTAAGTCCAGTAGGTGGCCACACCAATCAGGTTCTCAGAAATGCAGGTGTTTTGTTTGTGAAATGTGAACAAAAAATTTGGCGGTTGTAGTTTTGACATCGGTCTGTCTCCAAAGATTTTCGTAAACCTGTAGTCACAGGAGAAAAGCCGACATAAAAAAGAACCTGCATAAGTAAATGGCAAATATGAACGTCACGTCATTTTTTTGTAACAATTTTAGAGTGTCCTCTGCCTTACAGCCAGTTCAGTTTTTACTGCGAATCTGCTTGCCCAAGTATAGTTCGGTATCAAGCAAGTTTTATGCACCTCCTGAGTGAATTCACTCAGTTCACTCTTTATTGACGCGCTGAGGAGGCAAATTGAATCCTTCAGACGTCCATCCTTCTACAAGTTTATTTAAGACTTGGTATAGTTTTGCTGTCCTAGGATCCTATAAATAAATAAAACTAACTTCCTAGGGAAATATTTTCAATTAGGTAAAGTACCTACTTACTTATTATCAGTAATCGGAAAAAGGTGAGCTAATGCATAAAGTTCAAAGAACAGAGACAAAAAAGTGAAGATTTCCTTACGACTAAAATATTTTACGGGGCTAATGTCGGGGTTTCGGGACATCATTTAAGTACATTTAATATTAATGTTATTAATAGAGAAAACTTATTAAATTCATTTTCCTTTTTAACAGACTCCAAAAACAAGGATTACGTTCCCAAAAAAGTAACCATAATACAAGGTGTTGTTTTGCATCCTCGTCAAATTCAAGGAGGTAACTATGCTAATGATTCTCGTCCCAAATCAATAATAAAATAGGTAGGTATTTTTATTGGAAATCGGTAAGTTTGAAACACCCGTGTTTTAAACGCGGCTCGTCTGGTTCTTGCCCTATAACCTCGCTTACACACATACAAACAATTTCAAACGTTTATTCGATAAATTCTTAAACTTAAACCACGTTAAGGGGATTATTCTGAAATATTATTCAACTTAAACAACCAAAAAATCAGCGTTTATTAATAATTAACTAGGTACCGTAATTTTAATTGATTATTTATGTCTTTTGTGACCACCTCCTGAAATTTGACGAGGTTGCAAATCAACAACTTGTATAACAACCGTACCGTGTGAAATTCGCGGGCGTGCGCCTGTTACCTATCAGCTTGTGATAAAAGTGAATGTGTATAAAAAAATGTTTCTTTGGGAAAGTCGTTTGTTATCATGAGTATAACCACGTGTTTAAGTATCGGTCACTCATTACCAGTAACCCTACATGATTTGTCTCATTGTTGACAGTAATTTTGCTCCCTCTATCTCTCTCTAATCAAATGGCTATCAAACCAACCGGAGGGGTTGTAATTATTAAAGCTGGTATGTAAATTGCATTAGCTTCCGCGCTTACTTACATCTTTCAAGCGAAGATCAGGAGATTACCTTTATTTTTTTTAAACAATAAAATACGTTCAGTTTACTTTTTTTATAAAAACAGAAACAGTAAATTAACTTGATAGTTGTTTTACTTTATTAATTTAATTTGTACTTAAGTAAGGTTCCGAAACCCGGGACCGTTAATCCCGAAAAAATATTTTGTCGTAAGGCGACTCCACTTTGTCGCTGTTCTTTTTCGAACTTGAGGCATTTTAGCTCACCATTTTCCGGTCACTGCTTATTATTCAAATAAATCGTAAGAAAACTTTTTAACCAAAAAAAATAAAAATATAAGTACATAATTGTTTGTTATGCTTATGATATAATTCTTTTTATCATAAATAGTTTGATAATAGGGGATCGGACTGGGTAAAGAAAACGACATTCTATTTTGTCCGTCAGACAGGTAATACAAAAATATTAGACACGTATTTTTTGTTTTATCAAAATATCAAAAAATTACTTAGTTAGAACTCATTAAAGTTGGAGAGTGGGGGCTTACTACGTCACAAGTAGGTATAAAACTTACCTACATGTGACGTCATGCGCCATTTCAACTCAATATATCTCCGTAATTTTATGACCACGTGAAAAAAGAAAAAATACGTGTCCAATACTTTTCAATAAACTACCCGACGGACAAAGAAAAAAAAATAGGAGTATCCCCTATTGAATTGCTAAGATAATTAATAAAACAAAACTGATATTGAGCAGCAATCGGTTATATTAATGATTTATTTCATCACACTGATCGAATTAATTATTTATTTGAAGTTACTTTATTCATGTAATGCTAAAATACATCGATTTGTTATAGATATTAATTTGAATATTTGTGCTATTCAATAAATCACAGTAGATATTTATAAGGTTAATGGATTAAATAATCTCTGCATAAATAAAGCAAGGCCTTTTTTCAACTATTATGGAAGCTTTAAAGCAATCGCAAGAAAACGTATAATTTTTCTTCCATGACAAACATAATTCTTTGATATAACTTAAAAAAGCTGTTCCACGGCCGGCAAACCAGAATCGTCAATATTTATTACACACATGTAATACATCAGAAAATGAATTATGTTACCTGATTTAATTAGCAAAAGAACATTGTTTACCTCGGTACGTACTAGGATAATAGCACTGGGAACTAGTTGGAAGACTAGATTTTGAGGCACCGAGTCGTGGTTTTAGTTCTAATTGAAGCAAATGTATTCTACGAAGTACCAGGGCCCCGTCGACAGGCAGAAGGATTTAGGCTACGAGAACAAAGTCAACATTGTTGCAAAAGGAACTAGGGAATTATTTTTTTGAATGTGCCAGTAACTTTTAAGTTTTATTCGATGGTCGCTGTCACTTTTGTAGCTGTATTATGGATTTGCATTTTCTAAAGAGATGACATGTTTTTCAGAGCGTTACTGAACTGTTATAACGTGGAGCAAAAAAAGATAGATACTAACAAATTACATACAAATCGATCGAATACACGAACAATTATTAATTAATTGATAATGCCGTCATCTTATAAATATTAGCATATATCGATGTCACGCAATGAGACTAAGAGTAAAAGGCTCATTTACAAGATGTACTCTTGTAAATGAGCCTTTTATGAAAGTGAAACTTTTATTAGATGGTCTCAAACTTTTTCGTCTGAGTGTTGCATGTCGCGTGACGCTAGGCCGCGGAGTAGGGAAAAAGTTCACTTTATCCAAAAAAAAATAGTCAAATGTCTATAGTGTGAAAAAAAGTTTCACTTTTACCGTGGTTTAATAAAACAACAAAATTCTTTTTTATTTTATTCTCGCCGCCTGTTTAGAGACAAGGTGAATTCGAGGACTAAACATGATACACTCAAACGAGGCACAATAACTGGATAGTGTAGGACGGCCCTCATGATTCTCTTGCCCTTATCCCTATATTTATCCTATATTTATATAGGGTTGGCGCAGCATGTCTTCTTCTTCCATACTTCTCTATTACTCGTCATCTCATCAGACACCTCTTTTTAAGCCATATGATCTTCCACACAGTCCTTCCATCGTTTCTTTGGTTTTCCTCTACTCTTATAGCATTCAAACTCAAAGTTTTCCTCATTACATTTTCCTAGTTCCACCGCATCACATATCCATACCACGATAACCAAAGACATTCAAATATTTACGAGCGATAGACGGGACAAGACGAAGAAAATCTTAATCCAATGATGTGTCAAACTTGTTACTACTTAGTAACAAATCGGGTCATACGCCCGCTTGTCAGTTAGCATTCGTATGTCATAATCGTAAATATTCGGGATCAAAATTTTTGTATGAAAATATTCCCAATGTCCGCTCTTTAAGTCTTAAATCTGTTTGACAATATCCGATTGCCGCACAATTTTGTCAGTCACTGACGCTGACGTCACTTTCAGACTTCCTCTAACGTACTCATTCCTTATTTTGTCCATTCGCATGACACCACTATACCTTAGCATTCTCATCTCAGCCACATGCAAATGCTTATCATTCATCCCTTTTGTGGCTTAATATTCTGATCCATACAAGACAGCAGGTCTAACCATGGTTCTATAAATCACCCCCTTGAGTAATCACGCCGAACGGGACTAGTCAAGTGATTTGAAGGAATTCTAAATTGAAGAAATACGATTTTCCGCTCACGAAAACACGGGGTAATTTTTAATCAGTTTATACGAGTAATATTTAAATCTTTTATCCATAATTCTGTTTTGGAGGCAAGCAACTCGCCCCGTATAAACAAGCCATAGGATCAACCGGTACAATTATAGCAATCGGATGTGTAGACGCGGCACGAGTATCGTTATCTGTCATTATCTTACTTATGTAATGTACTACATAGATTCACACAATGCATACATTTGTAATAGACACTTCTAGCTTTATTTAATTAATAATCATTGTTTAGCTCTCTATGTCTCTGTAGAATAAAAACTTTGACTTAAATCAAGCAAATTGGAGTAGCGCTATATACAAAAATGTAGCTCATCGGTATTAAGTTAATGTTCATATTCGTATTATCTTCGGTGGTCATCGCTCTTAGTGCATATTGCATTTAACAGTAACACCAACAAGGTTTATTTTTGCGTGAAACACTAATGATCTTTGCAAAAGATACAGATTTCAACGTTCAATGCCAAAGGAAATGAATCCCCTTTGATGCCTTGGGGTCGATATTTAAACATTGGAATTTGTGTCTTGCTACCACTAGCTATGTATTTATTTACGTTGGGTAAAGAAAAATGCCATGAGATGGAAACGCCAGAGTAGGCGTCAAAATTTAATTTTCCTTTCGTTGATTAAAATGTGATTTGCATCCGTAACACATGGCTTTACAGTTATAATGATTCAAATCATCAATACAACCCTCTAAGTTAATTTAATCCCACCCCATTCAATTACTTAACTAATTATGATCCATTTCAATGTAGTTTGCTTTTTATTGTGCTGACTGTACGTGTCTATGTTTTCTGTAGTTATAGACGGTGAGTTTTTTTATAGATCACTAGGACAAATATATAAATATTTTTATGTGAGAATTTGCCGTAGACACACAGACGTCCAATGTGGAAACAATTTCAATGTTCCAAAAAGCCGTACAATCTGTGTATGGGGTGGCAATGTTTAGCAAAACGGGCAAGCCGATGATGATTGATCTAACAACAAGAAATTGTTTGAGTTCAAACCAAGTCAGAACCCACGGACGCAATAAAACCTCTGACACCAGGCTACAGACTTCTTTTTTGAGTGGTTAGCACAAAAAAGAAGTCTTCTGCATTGCAATTGTTCTGATCAAAACCCCCTTTTTCACTAGTTAGTTAGTTATATCTACATACTTCATTAATCGGGAAGATGAGATATTTTAAAATTTTGGGAACAAAAGAAAGTCGTTAAAAGAAGATAGAGCTATAATATGCTCCGACCTTGTACGAGAGCGCTACTGCCCGAAATACTGGGGTTCGTAACATTTTAACCCCTAACTCTAGGGTTGGCAAGTACACCATATGATTTTGTTCATTAGCATATAAATTGAATTGTGAAAAATATTTATACGCGTCGAATGGAGAACCTACTACTTATTTTTCGTCTTTTAAAAGCAGAACAATGAAATAGCAGTGTCTTCCTGTTATCAGAAGAAAAATCTTAGTCGGCGTCGGCAGTAAGACAGGTTAGATGTTTTCTCGAATCTCAAGTTAGAAAGCAGGAGGAGACGCAACCAAACGCGTACTTTCAACACGTTTAGTATTCCTACGACTCCTACGTCTTTCAACAGGATTGACTCCGCCTTAATAGATGGAACTCTATGGATTTTCATTAATTTCCGAAATAAAACTCATTCATTCATAATCGTTATCTCTGACAGAATGTCACATTAATTAGGCCCTCAGTTTTTTTTAAATACAATAGGCTTGTGTTTGGCCGCAACTTGCGAAGAATGCGAAGCGATGATGCGGCCTAGGGTGGAGCACGCTTGCCTGGAAGGAACCGATTAACTCGAACTTTGAAGAGATCCAGATTATTATGATCAGGGAACAGAGAAGCTGGCTTTGAATTGCACAGACTGGCTATTCAGCTCCACTTATTTCCAAAGTGGTCTGTCGATTGTTTGTTTTCATATGACAAAGCAGTCATAATAACACAACCAAGAAACTAGTAAGAATAGTAAAGCCCATAAATAGGCTAAGATAAGAAAGTACAAAGATACGTCTAAACTTATTTTGCTAAAACTTTTCTTCAAAATATCAGTCAGAATATTAAATAAAAGTTATTCTCCGGGAACAAACGAAGTCAGAAGCAGCACAAAGACGCAAGGTGGTAGTTCTAGCTGTGTATATACTTATTATACGCCCCGACCTTGCCCGCCCGCGCCACTGCCCGAAATACGGGGGCACGTAAAATTTTAACCCTTGCCTTAGGGTTGACTACCGCTGCTTCTTGATAAAAATTATTTAGTATGTTTTTTTTTTGATAATTTGAAAAGTAAGCAAGTACTTACTTATTATAGTACTTACATATTTCAAATAACAGGTTAGGTTAGGCTTCTCACGTGACCCGAAAATAATTACTAGTGAAACTATTTCACGCAAACTGAAATGGTTGTCTGGGTTTTTTTTTATTGTGGCACAGAATGTATCGAGAAACATGGCATGGTGCCGATTGCATCTTCGATCCTGCCGCGTGGGGTAGTAGTACTTACTCCCGATCTGTTCCTCGCTCTAGCAAATGAGCATAGAAAAATGCTAAAGTCAATTTAATTTGATATTTAATTAATTGGGTTGTTTATTTGAATTGAGTTGTACTATGACGGTTTACTTGGTTCGATACGAAAAGAAAAAGACTTGGTTAAAAGACAGTCTCAATAACGAAACGTAGGTTTTTCATAGGTCGATGTTTATAATACACTAGCTTATGCCCGCGGCGTCGCCCGCGTGGAGTTCGATAACTGTCCCACGGGAACATACTATCGGGATAAAAAGTATCCTATGTGTTAATCCAGGTTATTAACTACCCGTGTGCCAAATTTCATCCAAATCCATTCAGTAGTTTTTGCGTGAAAGAGTAACAAACATCCTTCCATCCATCCATCCTCACAAACTTTCGCATTTATAATATTAGTAGGATTTGGACTTGATGAGAGTTGATAGCTTCAATAAAAATATGTGTCAAAATCACAATTATCAAAACCATTTAACACACGGCTTTAACACGATTTCCCATTAATACAAACAGAAACACAATACCAAAATGATACTTAACATTTAATAGCCGCCAAAGGAAAAATATCCTCCTCGTCCTCCACCTCGAAAAAGTATTTTTAGTATTTATTTACCCACCCCAAGTTAGGGCCAACCCTACAGTATCCGTCCGAAATAGGGAAGTTTAATGTCGAGCGGTGCGCTCGTAAAACATCAAACGCTTGCGTCAGGGGTGTCGACTACCTATTACTCTTTTTGCAAACTTTATTGCAAGTGAAAATAAATTAAATGTTAAGTAGTTACAGTGAAATGTAGGACAAATATAGCTTGGTGTCGCGTTTGTACTGAAATGGTCATGATTTTATGTTCAGATGAAAGTAGAGTATTGTGGCTGTCTCCTTTATATTCCAGATGTCATGAGTAACATTTTATTCACTGTGTGTCTGGGTGTTCCTCGTAGAAAACAGCACCCAAAATACCTAAAACACTGTATGACAACGAGAAAGAATTTGAAAAAAAAAAAATTGCCGATGGGTCCAAAATTCGTCTGCCAACTGAGCGATAACATCGCAATGAATATTCTAGAATTGTCAAAATTAAGAACTTTGGGTTCGTGAGTTACCAATTAACCCGCTTACTTTCTTTCCTATCAGCACCGAAAGGAAAGAAAGTTGTTAAAGCAACCAATGAATTGTCTCTAATAAAATGACAAAGTAAGTCGCTAATCACTAATGGGTATCGTATTACACAGTTACTGGGTTGTGGAGGTCAGATAGGCAGTCGCTTCATGTAAAATACTGGTACTCAGCTGCATCCGGTTAGACTGGAAGCCGACCCCAAGATAGTTTGGGAAAAGGCTAGGCAGATGATTAATTGACAAAGTTTTAGCCAATTTAAAAGGCATCAAGAAGATTATTAATTATGAAAAAGCCAAAGATAGTGATTGAATATGAACGAACAGTGTCTTTCAGCAAACATAACTTCTAACCATGGTATAAAAAACCTGGGTAAAAAAAAAAAAACAAATAAAAACCAACCCTGCAGCGTAACCTACACACCTAGAAAGCTCGCACCTTCCCTAGACACGTGTATTGAAGGCAAAGCAACCTTGCTAGAACTTTCCTTAAAATTAATATTAAAATAAAATACAAACGACCATCGAATTCTGCGACAAATGAAGCTTTGTTCCTACTATGCTGTATCTCAAACTCAAAAATAAGCTGAGAGAAAATGCTGTTACTCAAAAATAAGCTGAGAGAAAATGCTGTTACACAAAAATAAGCTGAGAGAAAATGCTGTTACACAAAAATAAGCTGAGAGAAAATGCTGTTACTGAAAATTGACCTTTCAAACCTTAAACTCATTATACAAGGTGCTGTTTTGCATCCTCGTCAAAATTCAGGAGGTTATCACACTTATCACAAATTACATAAATAATCAATTAAAATTACGGTACCTACTTAATTATTAAAAACCGCGGCTTTTTTTGTTGTTTCAATTTATCAGTATTTCAGAATTACCCCCTTAATGTGGTTTAGGGAATAAGAAATTAGCGAATAAACGTTAGACATTGTTTGTATGTGTGAAAGCGCGAATATAGGGCTAAGATCAGACGGGTCGTTTTTAAAACACTGGTGGTTCAGCCTTACCGAATTCTGTAAATTAGACAAAAAATTAAAATTACCTACCCATTCTATTATGTCGAGAATCATTTGCATAATTACCTCCTTCAATTTGACAAGGATGTAAAACAACAGTTTGTAGAAGATAAGACTGAATAAAAAGAAATGAACGCAACAAGGCTTTTTATCATATTAGTTTTTTATATGAACGCTCAAACGCTAGAAACGCTGAACTACCCCCCTAAATCTAACTAAACAAACTGCAAAACTCGCACCATCCCTAGTCACGTGGATCGACTGAAACGCAAACTTGTTTCTAGGCCTTCCCTTCAAATCTTGTTATTTCTTTATTTCTTTTTCGTGTATTAAGTGCCTATTTGCCTAACTTATAATCAGTTTTATGCCACCCATGGGCCTCTCACTAGTCTCCCTTCAAATACAACACCATTTTAATCAATAACAATAAAATTGAACATCGGATTCGGCGAGAACAAAAACCCATTTTAAAGAATATTTGTGAAGACACTAGGAATAACCTTTCACTAGCGCTTTACAACAAAGCCCTCGGCAAGTGCTGCCGTTGAAAATAGGGCCTTAAGTACACAAACATAGTCTTTATTTAAAGTATTTTGTGGGGCTCTACACCCCATTAACTAAATTAAATAAACTACTAGTACCTACCAGCCCTACCTCCCAAGACACACGTATTGACGGAAACGCAACCTTGTTTGTAGGAGCTTCCCTTCAAATTACTTCAAGTTCACCGAACTAAGCTCATTCCTTCCGACTCGTTCCAAACTAACAATTGAGCATCGGATTCTACGAGACGAAGACTCCAGAAGTTTCTAGAAGTTTGTCAAATCGAAGTTTTTGAGTAGTTGTTGTTTTTATTTTATATTGATTGGTTTTATCGAGGACTCCAGTTTTATTTTTATGAGTTTTTGATAGGGAATTTGAATTTATTGATTGTATTTTGTAGTTTTTTTTTATTCCTGAATCTAGACGTGTGTTGTTCCTTGACATGACGTAACTCATACTTACACGTTCTATCTCGTTTAGATCGAAATATATCAAGCATTTTCTATGAAGGTGTACAAAAACTAGATTTTCCATTTTTATAGTCTGTGGTCTTGTGAATTGAGTTATCCATTTCAGTTAAATGTATTCAGATTATCCCCTATTTGTAGCAAGACCTCTTTCATAAAGAATTGAGGACTTGACAGGATGCAACGCATGCGTTCTTTTTGCGTAACAAAGCACATAAAACCGTTTACATAAGCATAGGCCCGCCACGCCCTTAGGCTTAAGTTTTTATTGCCACCCCACCCCAACCCCGTACAACCCCACTTGTACGACCTATCGGAATGCTTCACCCCTCGGAATGGGGGCACAAACTCAAGGAGAGAACGAGACAAACGCATAAACACTTATAAAAGAAAGAAAGAACCAATGGGCGGTTACTTTTTCCACATATTTATCAAGAACTATGTTGAATATTATATTTATGTAAATAAATTATTTTATTGTTAATGCGTTTTATTGTTGTTCGAACAATTGGTCACATTTCTTTATAGAGATGTCCAATGTTAGGTTGCAAGAATTGAAATATTTTATAAGTCGTCGTCATAATTTACAATGGTTATTTTTATAAATGCAACGGAAAACATAAATAATGGCTAAGAAGTAGAATAGTGTTGTTTGTGGTTAAGATGTCTACTGCAACACTTTTTTTTTCTTTACTAGTAAAGACAGCAAGGTGTTAAGTAAGTACATTCTACCATTCCAAGTCTCTAGTTTTTCTTTGCATTGTCTACTATATTTAAATTCCACATTTTGTTTTGAATTAGGTTTCTTTTGCCCTGAGAATATTTTGATCCTGAATAAAAAAAATAGGTATAGCTTTATAATCAGGAGTCATAAAACAATTATCTTATTCATTCAACTGTATTATCAGAGCGATTAAAAATGAATGCAATAATTGGAGTTACATATTATCTTATAAAGGTCAATTACTCGCACAATAAACTGGTAAGAAATAATATTGTTATCTAAACGATAAATACTTTTTACCTCAGAGAAGTGTACACTTCATTTAAATGTATATCTCTTTCTGTAGTTTATTATTGTTTCATTTTAAACGTAGGTCTTCCAAGACATGATCCGTAATCAACTTCCAAGGTGGGCAGCCACAGGCCTCATCCCTGTAAGAGAGAGTTATCATCCTTACCGGGTAAGGGGTGCTCATCTTTAATCACATGAAGTTTAAATAGGGGTGGAGGTAGTCCGAAAAAGTCACTATAGGATAATGCGTAAATCAAATGTATTTTTTCGTAGTACAAGGAGGAGGGTGTAAAAAACCGGACAAGTGCGAGTCGGACTCGCGCACGAAGGGTTCCGTACCATTATTTATAAAAACCGGCCAAGTGCGAGTCGGACTCCCGCACGAAGAATTTATAAAAACGAGCAACAAATCACCGTTTTGTATGGGACCCCCTTAAATATTTATTTTATTCTGTTTTAGTATTTGTTATTATAGCGGCAACAGAAATACATAATTTGTAGAAATTTCAACTGGCAAACTATCACGGTTCAAGGGGTGCAGCCTGGTATACAGGTCGTCTAGCTCCATCTCTTTCCCACTCTGGAATAAGAATGAAACAATGTTTTAAGACGTCACAGTAAACCCCCAGTTGTAATAGCCGACGGCAATGGCATGTCCAACTCAATAAATCAAAGGGAAACTGGGACATACTGGCTCAGTATAATGACTGAAACCCGAAGTTAAAAAAATTCAGACACGAAAATGTCTCTTAATTCGTACAAAAATGAATCACCTTCTTTTTGAATCGGAACTCTGTTTGACTTTAGAAGTTGAAGTAGATAAGTTTTAGTGCATTTTTTTGTCTTAAGTTGAAGTACTTGAGACAAATAATGCACTAAAATTAGCGATATCATTATCAGCATTCACACTTCTGTTATCGCAGTAAGTGTTTTATCTTTCTGACCAAGAAAGCATAAGCGTGGTAGATGAGTAAGTAACCTATCTTCATACTTATAGAAACTGACACAATTGTTTGTCACAAGTGTTTTTGGCCCGAAACACAGGTTTAAATAAACCTAGATCGGGTAGGTCGCTACCAAACATCTGAATTGAATTAACATCACTTGCGACTTTTGAATATGTTTTAGTTATAGTTTACTTACAACTTTTTGTAATACTTTTTAATAAATAAATTATCTTAAAAAAAAAAAATGCTTAGAAGCAATACGGATACAGTCCTTTATTCAGAGACATCAAAAAAGTGCGGGAGGTTTTTCCGCTTGGCAGAAGCTGTAGGTCAGTTTTCAGAGGACGTTCCACAAATCGAAACTCCCGTCTTGTAGATAAGTGTAGAATTAATAATAGAAAACTCCATGACACTCATAATTGTAACTTAGGGGATCTAACTCTAATAACATGTTCCAAGGTTTTGTAAATATATTTTGATAGTTAGTTTCCGTAGAGTTTCTTGCCCACTCTTCTCCATAAAGACCTACGCTTTGGAATTTGCACTCAACAGTCCTTTTACGGTTCATAATGCCTTGTGGCTGGTCTGTAGTCTCATCTTCTAAAAGTGCCTCTAGCTGGCCTTCTTGAAATAAATGCCTTGAGTGTGAGGAACCTGCTGAAAAAAGTTGTAATGGAAAACTCCATTACTTGGAACTTGGGGGATATATCCCCCTTCATCATCGCCATGATCATCTGCATTTTCTGAACGATGTTACGTCTGCTTTTTCTAAGTTTAACTTTTATGTAAGTACCACTTTTTTTTTTAAAGTGTTGCCCCACACTAGGAATTCACATTAAATTTATACTTTTTGCTGTGCCCTACAAGGTCCATTATTATACTTTAGCTTCAAGGCCATTGTAAGATCTTCACACATTATGAAATACAAATAAAGATGATAAATATAACCGAATACCAGTATTTAAGACGAACTCGAGACCATGATTCCCAAAAAAAAATTGCAAGACCTTCAATCGTACACGAGTCACAATGATAATCGTACATAAATGCATTTTGATTAAGTATAAACATATACATGTTATCGCTACGAGTATCACCTCAATTGACATAGCAACTCTTATCAATTGCAACTTTGATTACTGACATGCAACGACCGTATCTTGATTTTGTTATTTGTTAAACAAGACATACTGAATTGTTAAGTTTGATGATTGATTTATTAGTGTCAGTCAAGAGGTAGGCCAAAAGGTCTTAAAACAGAACATTTTTATAACTAGCAAACAGGTGGCCTACCATGACGTCTTAAAACATTATTGTATCATTCTTATTCCAGAGTGGGAAAGAGACGGAGCTATACAGGTCGTCTAGCTCTATCTCTTTCCCACTCTGGAATAAGAATGAAACAATAATGTTTTAAGACGTCATAGTAACGCCCCTGTACTGCCATTTTGCCCATAATGCTAGCGGTGGAGTAACTTAAGGGAACCCCGGGAAATTCAAATATTTCTTATGTTTTTTACAATTTGCAGGTTAGTGGTAGGGTGGTATGTTGATTTTAATATGATTAGCGAACGTAACAAAAATGGCTTTACTGAGTTATAATTATTAAAATCATCAATGCGATATTACAAGTAGGTAATACGACCCTCAAGTTCATTTAATCCCATTGAATGGCCTTTTCATGGGATTAAATGGGTTGTTTTAATGATTTTAATAATGTTCATCATCTTACTACACTTGTCACATTTTCTTCTACGGGTAGTTGCAACGTTTTTTTTTTCCATTCTCCCCTGTCGGACATCACGGCATCATTTACTGCGTTCTCTTTTATATCATTCCTTACACAATAATCCATTTATCTTTTCTTTGACCTTCCTCTCCTTCCATCAAAATTCATATTCATCAGTCACATGCATTTCATCCCTCCTTATTAGGGTCAGCTCACACCGAGCCGCGACGCGACGCGACGCTGCGCACACATTGAGAATTCAGAATACGTTGCGCAACGTATTCTGATTTCTCACAACGAAATGTGTATCTTTTCGTATAGAAAATAAAGTTATATTTTGAATCGCTTTTTTAAAGTGTGCGCGCAGCGTCGCGTCGCGTCGCGTCTCGTCTCGGTGTGAGCTGACTCTTTCATGTCTATACCAAGACAAACGACTTCCTTTATTTTTTTTTGTAACAGGCGCCACTTTCAAACTTCCACTAATATACTCATTCCTTACTTTATCCATTCTTGTCACTATAAATATCAATTAGACTTTTTTACGTGTTCTCGGTTTTCTATGTACAGGCAACATTTGCATTCAGTAATGCCTTATTAACTTCTACACTGAGTACAGCACGTGTAGCATGACCACTGTAGAAACGAGTTTTGTCTACGGAAGAATCGACATAATGACAGATAGACAATGACAATAATTATGTCAGTTTGTCGATTCTTCGGTAGACATAGCACGTTTTTATGGTGGTCTTGCTACGCGGGCTGGTGAATCTGTTTATCTTTTGCAAATTGTAAACTGATCAGTAAATTATGTTTTGGCTTGATTTGCGCTTTTATTTTTTTATTAAATGTGATAGATAAATTACTGAAAGTTTGTAGCTATGGATAATATTTGAGTGCCAAGATGAAGGTGAGATTGTAGCGAAAACGGTGATAGAAATCCAAAATATATTTCTAAGCTTTAGCTAATGTCCATCACATTGGCTATCGAAAAGCTTCGCAAGGGATTTCTACTTTTTCAGGCTCTATGATATCTGGGCCTCAAGTCTGCTATTTTTATAAACATCGTCATTCCAACACGATCCCATTGTCATTTTGCTAAAAGTCCGTAATCTGCTAAATTCATAATGGTCTGTCAAATTCTATGCAATTTTTTTCAATGGAGTGTCAGTGGTTGACCATTGTGAAGTCATAATGACGCCATTATATTAGTAGATTACCAAACTTGTCAAAATCAACAATTATGAAATCAATGATAGGCCATTTTGACACTATTGTAATAGCAGACTTGAGGCCCTGGATATAACAAGCACTTGCTATTGCAACGATAGCGGAAGTGGTTAGTTTTGGGTAACATGACTAACTTATAAGATAAAAAAAAAAATATTGTCTTGAACAATGCAAAAGCCGTCGGTCCCGTGCAGTCTGTGGCGAGAATTCGGAACGTGTGATTAGACTGATTACCGAACCCTCCTTCAAAAATCTTGATGACCTATGTCTAAATATTGATATTTTTCATTTAATTAATAGGGTTTTTTATTATCTAATTCTGCTAACATGTCGACCAGTAATTCGAAGACATCGGACATCTACCAATTTGCAATGAGGACGCGTGGTGGATTAATGCCCGCTTCTTCAGTGAAAGAGCTTTTTGTCCCAGCACAGGACGTTATAGGCTGCTTTTAACTAATTTATTTGACTAGAGATGTTAATTTTGTACAAAAAAAAACGCTAGTAATTTCTATTCAACGTGTGTTGAATGTTCAGAGAGCTTTGGTCTAAATTTAACAAGGAATAGGCAATGCAAGCCAATCTTCAAAGATGCATTATCGATAATACTCGTATTACATTAAAATAATACAACTTTAATAGCCAGACAGATACAATCCTTTAATATTTTAAATGCGAAACTCTGGCTGTCCTTTTGATGCCCAACTGTTTGGACATAGGACACTTTTAATACTGGTATTAATACGAATAATACGCCAAGTAATACGTCAACGCGAGCGAAAACCACAGACAAAAGTTAGTATTCACGAAAAATAAACGGGTGTGTCTAGCCGCTTTCGAGGATCACTAGAATTTCTCAGTAACGACGCGACGCCAGGGACACACGTTCCATCAATCAATCATTTTGCATACACCAATAAGGACGCGTTTACATTGACAGAGTGAGCAACTCGGTTTAGTGGGAGAGCAGTGAAATGTTAGAATGTGAACGCAGCCTTACAAATAATGGCAAATGTAATGTAGTGAGTTTTTAGAAGTTAAATTTTATGATTTGTAGCAAAGAGCACATTTTCTTTTAACTATTATTCACCCAGGATAAACAATAGAAATAATAAATCAATGTATTGTTGCTCTCTTTTATCAATAACCCCTGCCCACTTGATGATCTTTTAACTGCATCAGTGAGCGGAGTTCGCGTGGCTGAGTTTTGGGCTAAACATTTTTTTTTATTATCGATACGCTATGAAGAATAACCCTTTAATACACGGTGGTCCTCAAAAACTGCTAAGAAAATAAGTCTCAGGTAGGAAAGCAAATAGTTTGCATGTTGATAAGTTTAGTATGTTTTAGTATGAGAGGTCAGTTTTAAGTTTTGAGTGCGAAAGCTTACGTCATTATTTTGTCAACACAAAAGATGTAGAGAAGCAAAGTTTATAGTTTCAGGATGTGGGAGATAAGTAATCTCTGAAACTACTCCAACCGACTTAAAAAAAATCTTTCATAAATGGAAAGCAATACATATTATTACAGAGTCCTATAGGATATAATTATTATGTATCTTCCACGCACAACAAAGTATCGGGCAGAAGCTGTTTACTAAATAAATGGAACCTCTTCTAAAATAAGATAGAATAAAAACATCGTGAAAAAATAAACAAAAGCGAAGGGTAAATAAAGTGCGTTTTTTTTTGGCTATTTCGAAGAAATAAATTAAAATTTCGAAGTGTCTTAAGTACTAGTTGTTGGATTAAATTAACTTGAATTTTATTATGTAATATTAAGAGCGGCGGTGGCCCAGTGGTGGCAGCCCCGACTTACGAGCAGTAAGCCGGGGTTTCGAACCCAGGCAGGCGCATTACTTTGTGTAATTTATTTCATCACCGCTGCTCTCAAAAAGGGTGAAGGAAAACATCGTTAGGAAACCGGCATGTCCTAGAACCAAAAATCCCGCACTGGGCCCGCGTGGTGGATTACAGCCCACTCCCTCTCATAGGAGAGGAGGCCTGTGTCCCAACAGTGGGAACATTATAGGCTAATGATGATGAATATTAAAAAAACAACGACTTCTATCTACATATTTAGTATAATTTGGCCTAATATATTAATTAGAGCAGAGAAAAACTTTCGATATTTCTCAAAATAACATAGATAGTTCTTATTAAGTAGTAACGTGATTTATAGTAGCTATAATACTTCAAGTGCATCATATTACACAATCTAGCACTTGTCTATTATAGTAGAATGTAATCTTATTAAGAGTATACGTCACTTACTGTTACTCGTGTATTGTGGGATTTGTAGGCCTAAGGCGGCCGGCAATCGTGAGGGAACCATAGATATAAAATTTTCGCAATGACATGCAACTTTTAATGGGTTTCATTTCAAAATGTTTACTTCTTTATATAAATAAGTAGTGTCAATTAAAAAAAAAATCGTTATTTTAAAAATACAAATAGGATAAAAATTAAGTGATTTCTTTAACCGATGGATTAAGTTGAAAAAGTGTTTAGTGAATTATAACAGACTATATATTTTATATTTTTGTAATAGCGTCTTTTTTATTAGGTTCTTACGTAAGGTATTGTGTATATTATGGATAATCTACATATTATTATCTTTTAAGTAACTGTCATTAAATCAATAAATTTTACTCATACCTACCAGGGAACAGCTAAGTTTGACCACGATGACTAGCTGCTTGACCATAATCCAATAGTAATATCTGATAAGATTTCAAAGTTTTGTAGTGATATAATAATCAAGATAAACACTTTTAATCACTGCGTTACAAAAACACTGGACAAGAGTGAAAAAAAAATTGGTTTTGCAGATGATAATTGCCGTTTTACTAAATTTCACTTTGAAAGGCTTTTTTTGCCGGTACGTAATATTATCCAGTCCCCTAATGCGTTTTAGAGTTACTCATACCCTCAAAAAGCAATTGAATAAGAACGATAGAGTCCATATGCGCTCGCGCATGTGAAAATTCTGATAGAGAATAAGTCCTAAACGTCACTGTACAAAGAAATCCACTAACCCGGTTGTTGTGGCGGCAGCAGCGGCGGCATCGCCTGCGGCAGCGGCGCTGACGGCGGCGGCGGCGCGTACGGAGACAATCCCGGTGAGCCCGGCACCGAGTCGCAGCTGGCCGAGCCCAGCGAGCGCGGCGGCGGCACGGCGGGGCTGCGCGGGGCTTTCACGATCGGCGGCTCCGGCTGCTCCAGCTCTACGCCCGGGGGCTGCAGCCCCGTCACCTGCGCCCGCGCACGTGCCTCGTCTTGCGCCTGAGCTCGACGCAACGCAGTCTGCAGCGCCATCACCCGCTGCCGGTCCGCAGTCAACCGACACTTCTCGCAAGTACAGTTGCGGTACTTGCAGTACCGCTTGTGGCCCTTCAACTCTATCTTGAGCCGGTGGTTCCGGCAGCGCGCGCAGTTCGGCGGAGCGCGCGGCACCGCCGAGCTGGACGCGCCAGGGTCCGAGCGCTCCTCACAGTCGTCGGGCGTACGGCGCCTCCATGCGCCCATGGACACCATGGCTTGGCCCTCGTTTTCGGCCGTGTTCGCGGCGAACTCGATGGGCGCGAAACGAACGCACACACGGTGCGGCGCGCGGTCACGATGCGACTGATTGCCCCCGCCGCCGGCATGCTCCGCCCCGCCCCGCGCCCCACCCGCCGCGCTACTGCATTTATTGCTGTGCCTCTATGCAATTCTTTAAATTCTTTGCACGTAAATGACTGAATTTACACAAGACAGGAATCTGGGTAAGTAATAGCAATATGTTCACGGGTTTGAATACAAACGCACCCTAAGTTTCGAAAACAAAATAATTATATTTTATTATCTTACGCTTCTTAAATAATCTACTTGTCTCTGTTATTTTAGAAAAAAACGTAGGTAGAGATTGTCGGTGCATGCGTAAGTAAAGCCCAACATTCTTTTCTATCTTCAGTAGCATATAAATAATAATGCCTTTGTCACTCTTTTATTCTTTCAGCCTAAAAAAATTGAAATGTGACGACATCGCATTGATTAGTTTACCATTTATTAAAAGAGCAGTCAAAAGACTAAACTTACTTCTATTTAAAAGTAAATTATCTTCTTTTTTTGTAAGCTTTTAAAGATAAGTACTATTAAACCTACAATAACCAATAAGTAAACTTTAAAAAAAGAAATCCTTATTACTGGCACTTTGATAATAGCTACACTAAGCAAAAATCCAGTCACAATTCACTAGCGACACACTTTTCAAACTAGAACATTAAAATCATTGCAAGAAATCGACATTTACGATCCAACTAACAAATAACTGAATAAATGAAACCCACTCAGAGAGAAAAAAAAACCACCGGTATAATTAAATAATTACAATTTGCAGTTTATTGTGCCAAAGTGCACACTAATAAATGCCCTGACTGCGTGTGGTTGCACTTCGACGATCGCGTGCAGCTACGCTCACGCACACATACACACTTGTATACGTACACGGCGAATCTTTGCGTGTGTGAATGCGAATGTTTGCTTGTGTGCACGTCGTGCGATTTTTACACGTGAACGTGAACGTTTTACATTTTATTGAAGTGTGCGTAGCTCGTCATTACGTCACCAAAGTTTCGGAAATTTGCGTTTCATTCACAAATAAATAATATTAAGAAGCTGGTTTTGCATTAATTAGATAGAACGGTTAATGGGTAAATTAAACCCTATTAGTACGCCCTCCGTAGGTACTCATATTGATATATTATCAGATAGTAAGTACTTACTTGGCAACAAACGTCATTCACTTTTGCTGATTTAAGGCGGAAACATACTTACGCGTGTCGTGGCGTGTCGTGACGCGCCAGAAGCAAATCGGCTTCATACATTTAATATGGTTAGGGACATATTTGCATGGCGTGTCGTGTCGCAACGATGTATGAAACCGAATGCTTCCGGCGCGTCACGACACGCCACGACACGTACGTGTCGTCAGTAAGTGTGTTTTCGCCTTTGGGCGTTTCAACAAACCAGAGGCCCAAAGGTGGAAGCACTAGGGTAGCCAGCAAAATTCAAATTTTCTTACAGTTTACGTTTTTTATTTGCAATTTGCAGGACTGTGTCATGTTGTATGTTGATTAAAATATGATTCGCGCACTAAGATCAATACAGCCCTCTAAGTTAATTTAATCCCATTAAATTACTTTTTCATTAAATAGTAAAAAAAACGTAAGAAAATTTGAATTTCGCGGTCCACCTAACCGCCTCCTCGTAGTAAAAGTATAGTCTATTTTTGTTTATATGGTCTTCCTCCCTTGAAGGCACAAGCACGAATAGTACTTATAATTATCTTAACCACAAAAATAATCAATAAAACTCCCTAAAAACTTACTTTGGTATTAATTTACCCTAAAGAATGTATATTTCAACAAATCTTGACATTTGAGGCCATCGCCAACAAAGATAATTGTGTTGATGGTAATAGTTCTGCAAATATTCTTACATTTAAACCGGTTCATAAAACAAAGCCATGACGCACATGCACAATAAAGTTTGAAAAAGTGTTGAAATAATATAACAGTATCGAATAATCAATAATTATGAAGACATCTTCATCACATCACCGAAAAAACCATTATGATGTCGGTCAATTAAGAGATTAACATAACTATAGAAATCCACCAAGAAATAGTAGTAATAAGAAATAATCGGCCATTCTGTCAAGTTTGTATCAGCTGACTAGAGTTTGTCCTGATGTAACATGTATTATACACACATCAAAAGTGTCTAGGGATCAAGCATTTTTATGCGGATTTCTTGAGATTGAGATGTGGCTTTGTAATAAATTTATGATTTTATAAATTTATATGGATCCTTTTTGGTGCATTTCATAATTTGAATCAGGAACTGTGAATCAAATTCGAGTAAAAGATGAAAATCAGCTGTCAATATTTTCCCTATAAAAACATACAACGCATTGAAGACATTATTAGTGCTACTGTTTCCCTACTACTGATTAAAACCAACGTTATTATGGAGCGGCGACGTCATTTAAGCAGGGAAGAAATGCTCAGAGCCGTGGGAATGATAGAAGCTGGTTCCCGGCAACGTACTGTGGCTTTAGCTCTGAATACAAGTCAGAGTGTTATCAGTCGACTTTGGACACGTTACCGAAGCACTGGTACCGTGGCTGAGCGCCATGGAGGACGGTCTCGCTGCACCACACGGAGATAAGACCGATACATTCAAATCTTAACTCGAAGAGCTCCAACAATAACCGCCATGATGTTAGCCGTGAGGCTTCATCACTCTTCAGGGAACTTAATTAGCGACCAAACAGTCAGAAACCGCTTGCATGAAGTGAACCTTCATTCCCGAAGACCGCTACGGGTACCACCTATAGCAATGCACAATCGTAGGATTCGATGTCAATGGGCTCTTGAACACAGAAATTGGGCAGAAGAACAATGGCGTTTCGTGTGCTTTTCTGATGAGTCTCGTTTTGGTATGAGACCGGATACAGGACGTATACGGCACTGGAGAACCCCTGGACGCCATCAGCGATTAAAATCCTGCCAGGAAGTCCATCCTTATAGTGGTGGAACCATCATGGTATGGGCGGGTATTTGGATCGGCGGAAGAACTGAGTTGATTTGGATCAGAGGCAACCTCAACGCTCAAATTTATGCTGAGACGATTGTATCAGACGTCATCGTTCCTCTACAAGTGCAAATCGGTCCCTTATTTCAGTTAATGCATGATAATGCACGACCGCACACCGCAAGAGTTGTAAGACAGACTCTCGCCGCAGCTAACATCAATGTCCTGCCCTGGCCTGCTCAGTCGCCAGACTTGAACCCGATTGAGCATGCATGGGATATGCTACAGAGAAGAGCTCTGCCGAATATGGAGGGTATCCAGTCGCAAGAAGACCTTTTTTTGTTGTTGCAACGAACATGGGCGGCCATTCCACAGCGTGATTTGGATGAACTCATTTTGAGTATGCCAAACCGATGTTCTTGTGTTGTTAGTGTTCGCGGTAGAAACACGGATTATTAATTGTTTAAGTTACCCAATAAAATTTTAAAGAAAACTGTTATTTCAGTCTTTTTTTCGAACTTTAATGTTAGTGGTTCAAATGTCAAAAATCCCTTTATTAGAAAATGGCAAATTTCTTTATTAATGCAAAGGTGACTTGGTTTATCGTTACTGTGACAAACGAAAACACTTTATTTGATGAATCCTTAAAGAAAATTTTAATTAATATCAATCAGGAGAAAAGTTATTGCAAAAATATATGTTGATCCCTAGACACTTTTGATGTGTGTAGTTACCAAACATTGTAAAGCAATTCTGACCATACGAACTTCTCTATATTCTAGGATTACTAGGCTATATCATCATATCATCTGCCTAGCCTTTCCCCAACTATGTTGGAGTCGTCTTCCAGTCTAACCGGATGCATGATGATATACCAGCACTTTTGCATGGAGCGACTGTTTATCTGACCTCCAAAACCGGTTGGTAGGTACTGGGTAATACGATACCCCATGGCAAGACTGGTTCTCACACTTTCAGGCCACTGACTACGTGTGAAGTCTGTCAAAGATCTATCTACAAATGACAGCCGGGACCAACGGCTTAACGTCCTTTCCGAGGCACGGAGGAAACTCCGAATGTGTGGCACCCATCCACTGACCTATGCAAGCACGGCTTAAGCTATAGTTACCAATTGTTGTAAAACAATTCCGCAACCATACGAACTTCGCTATATTCCAGGCTAGGGATCATCAGCAATACTGACAGCTACCAACATCACCAGCCTATAAACATCCACTGTTATACATAGACTTTTCTCTTCAATTGCACGCCATTTAGCTCGAAAATGTGCAACTCTCATCCAGAAGCTACCAGCCACCCTGCAAAGAACGTTGCTCCACTTAGCCTGAGTGCGACCCACCCCACCTTACGCTTACTGATTTCCGAATCATCATTATTTTGATAAATCAATTAATTTTGCCTACCGCAGTCACTAATACAAGCCAAAAAAAAAGTAACAAAAAAATCATACCCATCGGAATTTCTTCTTCTGAGAACGTGATGACACTTCCATATATTTAAATGTCAATAGTTTAAAACTGTGTTCCGTACAATGCAAAGATGAGGCTATTCAAATTTTACGAGCGGCACTTTTGGATTTATTTAATACTGTCAGTGCATGCGCATCACATGACCACTTTAACGTGTCATTGATGTGCGATGTACCCGATTTTAAGACGTATTAATTATTAATTTATAATTATTTTGGCCACCTTGTATGAAGGAAAAAAAACTCTTATGACGTATATATTGTACTTACAGAAAAATCTGCTAGGTTCGAAACCAGACCCAGCAACTTGTTTACAACCACTATAGGGTCAATAAAGTCGGATCTGGCAGTGTTATTTGTATTTGTTACGTGCAATTGGTCAATAGTAGGTAGCAGATCGTGTCTGCATTCTAGACAGATCAGAGCGGCTATATTTTTTGTTGACTGTACTTGATGGAAAAACTCAATTAGTAACACTTTCGGTTCTACGGATATCATGGCTGCCCCATTGTCACTTGAGCTTATTCTATGTGAGGATGCGTGTGTCAGTCCACGTCGCATCCTTTTACCCAAGGTGGGGTTGGGGTGGTCAGATGGGCAGTCGCTCCTTGTAAAATAGTGGTATTCAGCTGCATCCGGTTAGGCTGCAAGCCGACCCGAACATAACTATGCAGTTGGGAAAAGCCTTGGTAGATGAAAGTCAACTTCGGATCCTTCGGCTACTTCTACTTTAAGCTATACTTGTTAGACCATCGAAAAAAATAATAGGTACCTTTGCAACATAACTTCGATCCGACATATTTTTTATGCGAATCTCGAATCGATAAATCGTGTAAACTACAATCGGTATTCGATTAACATCGAAAACAATCGATGTAGGTATCGATAAAAAGTGATCGACAATTTTGCACCGGCCATGTTCCAGTCAAAGACGCCGATATTTCTTATGCTGTACAGTTTATAAAGCAATTTCTGTTAATACGAAAATGGCGACAAGAGAGATCCTCTTCTCACAAAAAATGTTGTAAGCGTTATTCGATTTGTGAGTTGTCCGTGTTTATTTTAAAAGCTGGACAATAATGGCCGAACACAGACGCTCACAGAAGATGGAAAATTTGTCACTTTGCAGTCTTCAAACAAGAAGATTTTGGAGCGAATGGTTCCCTTCAGTTCGGTCCCAAGTCCCTGTCGATTTAATGAGCTGAATCCCACATTACCCGCCCTTTGGCCGACTTTTGAAAGTTTTTCCCGACAACCATGGAAAAGGTTTCACAGGATCTTGATGAAGACATGTTCTATCTTCAAAGTTGATGGAAAAGTTCAAAAATAGATGGGACTGACCTGAGTTATCGAAAAACTATTGCCTATCCTGAAATAAGATGTAGGAACACAGAACACCTTACTGAAAGCGGTAGGTAGCCTCTTGTCTAAGCCCTCAGGACTACCATAAAAGTAAACGTTGGTTACCCCATTGTGTATTATTTTATTCCTTCAAAACGAAAAATGGTATGTTTTTGTACAAAAACTACAATTCTCATATTGACAAATTAACTGGTGAAGTACGAATAAAAATCAACAAAGTTTTTTGACGAGTCTGAATTTTGATTTCAGTCCGGTTTTTATTCGGAGTGATGTGTGGTTGACCTTTCTTTTGAAATATTTCTGAACTTGTACGAAATATACAAATACAAAGTATAAGAATGGGGGTGACGACTAATCAATAAGTATGGAAGAATGCTGTGCCAAACAAACTTATCGCACCCTGCGAAGAAAATTGACCTAACATAAAACTTTCGTTTTGTGGGAAATGCAAAATTGTGTTTCGTGTTTTATGGAGTTTCCAATAAGATATGTGTTTTTTTTTTGTCCTATGCTAGCACGATGTTGTCACTCTTTGATTCACTAGACGAAAGCCTATGTAATTAAGAATAGATAACGCAATTCAACATAATTTTGAGTTCGGTCACTTTCGTTCCGACGCTCGACGGTGAGATAAATTGCGATAGGGCAAGACAGTGATGATTGATTCTCACTGTCTACTTGAATAAATAAAGAACCACATATTCGAACAATTTTATGAAGAATTCATCGAATTTTATGAGGATCATGACCCAGAATAATTATGTCCTACTAGTACTATGGCTACGCTATCAATCGATCGTCGACTATCAGTTTCAGAATCTATGATGGTGTACGCTGATATTAACGCTAAAATGTATTTAAAATACTAAATAATTGATTGCTCTATGACATGCTATATAAATAGTGATGTCTCTTTGATATTTTAATTAAACAATCGTTTGACGATTTATGACAATTAATGAATTCTTGGTGGACATTGAGGAAATTGGGAAGAGGGCAGGAGATTGATGAATGGACTACTGAAATCAATCTAGTTAAGTACCTAACTTCTTACTTAAAGTCATATACATTGCCGAACAGAAATAAATGAGAAGAAGACAATACGTTAACATGGAGATAGCACAGAAGTTAAGATAGTTCATGTGCGATGTGGAATTTTCCTTCACAACGTGTCTACTTTCAAAACATTTTTAAACGTTTTCGTAATTATTTAAACTTAAATGACGACTTTCCAATTAACTTCAGTTCATTATTAAGTACTGAGCCACACACTAGTGCTAACATTGACCACTATTCATAAATAATTCATAAATTTAACACGAATGGTAAAAACATACAATAAGTGGCTGATTTACAAACACTAATAAACTGAATTGCCAACCTGACGGTACCATGAATTCAAAACCATGGTGGGAAAGATACAGAAAGAAGAAGTACAAAACAACGAGCCGCTTAAGCCTGGAAATGATTATAAGGAAAAGTTTTGTAGAGACTGTCAAAGAATACATCGCTGCTTCTTCGATCGCTGGCATGAGGCATATCACGGATCCGAATTACTCTGTATTGCAGCGGTTAGTATTGACCTTGAAACTATTGATCTTTTGGAAGTCGTGTTCCCGAGTGGAGAAAATGAGCACCGATCATCATCATGATGATGTTCTATTCTACGAGTACATATAGGGACATAAGACACTGGGTCGCAGGTGGAGCGACTATTATCTTGACAATACCCCAGACTTCGTCGGAAAATGATACGCCCTAGCTATAAATGGATTTTAAAGGTAAAAGGCAGTAGCTCTAAGTAGTATACTGGAATTCAGCTGCTTCCCGTGACACTGGAAGCTGACCCCACGGGGTACTGATGGTATGTATGTACTTAGACGATATGTTTGAGGACCGAGTTGGTTGATAAAGCTATTTTCAGCATTGAGCTTAGCTTTGTCTCATAAATCTTAGCGGTTTTCTGGTTAGTCGCTACTACTTCTTCACCATTGTGTGCACAGTGGCACTGTCGGCGCCAGCGCAGAGGTTACTGTCGCTGCATGTTTTGGGGCAGAAAAGACAGGATAGGAAGTAGGACAAAGTTTGCTACACAGATCCACATCTACTGCAGATTCTGGCATATAAAAGTTGGCAAAAGAGCCGTAGTCGAGACTGCCACCCTCGATTACCATCTATTGTAAACTTAGAAAAAGGTTGAAGGTTACCTACCTAGTCTTGTTGTTCCAGATTGTTTTGGTTGGGTTTACTTCTGGCATTCCTCGGCATCGTGATCTACTTTCTGCAGTACACCTGGGTTGCGACCTTGACGAAGCCACTGGTGGTCACCGGCGAGTCCTTCACCTATCCTATCCAGGACATTGACTTCCCAGCAGTAGCCTTTTGTAACATTAACAGGATCAGCAAAAAAGCTTTGAAGAAACTCACTGTGGAAATGTAAGTACTTGCATAAAAGATAATAATTTACTGCTATGCCTGTAAAAATGGAGTCTGCGTAGAATTCGGCACGAGTTTGGAGCATCAGTTCCTATAACCTACTGATAGATAACAGAGCTCACAGCACACAATCCAATTTCTATTACGAAACCAACTTTCAGGTACCCAAAACTGACTAAAATGAACACGACGCTCACAAATCTGGAGTTATTCCTCCAGAATATGGGCAGACTGATAGACTTAGATTACGACCAAGCTTGGCCGCATGTGAAATTGATGGAACACTTCGCTTTGAGGGAATTCAGCGATCAAACAGTGGGAATTATGAGGACGGTATGTGGTTCTTTTTATTTCTCACATTCTCCGGCAAACGTAAGGACATCCACAGACTAGTTAGAGCGACGGTCTTCACAGGGTGGTTACCAGCCACCAGCAGCTGGAAAAGAGTTACGTATAAACTAGTTGAATCGCGCGCGATTGGAAATACCTACGAACATAAGTGGGCTGCTACAAGCTGATCATGATGAAGGTCACAAAGTTGTCTCTTAAAATGGTCATCGGGTGCCGGGTGCCAAGTGTAGGCGTTTTGGGCTCAACCTAAGGCGGCAAGGGGGTCGTGGTCACACTTAAATAATATAGAAACATTATGAACCATCAATCTCTACACGGCGATATCATCACGGCAAAAATGTTATGGTACGCCGAGTCTATTGCCAGGATACATTCGTGGAGATTGCGCTTTAGGATTATCTTACTGTTATTAAGACCCAGGCACTTTATAACATTAGGGATTAGGTATATGGCGAACCAAACTCAATAGCGGTATCTGATATACATATAGCCATAAAATATAATAAGACTTCACGCTATATTCATGATATTAACAGTTGGCGCCAAGCTGTGAAGAAATGCTGATCAAATGCACGTGGGGTGGCAAAGAAGTGGACTGTATGAGTATCTTCCGCGTTCGCAGGACTATTCTCGGGCACTGCTGCGCTTTCAACTACGTCTTGGATTACGATTCGGCAGACAAGTAATTAGTCTTCGCAGTCATCAAGTTTACTAAGTCTTACAACTAGTCTAACCAAGGGCTATCCCGTTACCTAGTTCTAACTGAGTTTTGAAGGTCAGATAGGCAGTCGCTCGCGCCATGTAAAATACTGGTATTTAGCTGCATACGGTAAGACTGGAAGCCGACCCCAATAAGGTTGGGAAAAGGCTAACAGGCTTTAGACATCGATCAGAACCTTGATGAGTTGCGAGTCTACCTTTACAACCTACACCTGAAACTGTAATTATCCCATTATGCTCTCAAAATACGTTTCTCAAAAAATGTACGTTTGGACGTGGAGTTGCGTTGCGGACACCAGCAAACATTATACAATCTAATACAATATCCCATTAAGCTCATTGTTACGAAAAGCGATTGGTACCTACACTACCTACAACTTTTCCAAAAGGCACGTCGTACTGGTAACTCATGTCAAGAAGTTGGCCAGGGCTAAAATTGACTGCACGTCTGTAGACATGACACTAACTTATTTGACCTTGAATTGGAGTTTAAAAATAGAATGCGAGAGATTTGTATAATATAACGTGGGGGATATTTTTTTGAAGCGAGATCTATGAAATTAAGACCTGAGTAATTAAAAGTCAGATTTTAAGACCTAGAGCAAGGCATTAAGTCAGATTTTAAGACCTAGAGCAAGGCATTAAGTCATGTACTTAGACATCTTCTAATTCTTTAATATACGCTTTTGAAGCATTTTTTCCTTACCAGGCCTCAAGGAACTATAGAGGTAGTAAAGAGACAAATAGTGCCCGGTCCAAATAACGGTTTGCGCGTAATCATCGACTCTATGCTGGATGACTACGCGTACCCGTTAGGTTACAGGAACGGGTTTGAGGTAAGTTCAATGTTTTTACATTAACTCAACAATTTAAACCTTTGGAATAATTTACAAATCACCATAATCCAGCTTATAACTCATTTCAAACTTACCTCCGTTTTGAATTCAGCAGCCTTGCGCGCCACTTGTCAAAAAATACTATATTTAATAGTGTTTCCCACGTTGTAACAAGTTATTTTGATGAAGTTATTTTGATAAAAAACCTGTTATTTTATATAAATGAAATCTTTTCAGATACTTATGTTCGATCCAACCCATTTTGCTGATATGACTGGCGGAAGAGTGCTGCAGCGCACAATTCAGCCAGACCAAGTCGAACACTTTAAAATAGCGTCCATCAAACAAGTTGCATCAGCCGAAGTCCGCAAATATCCGTTAAAAACGGTAGTGACTACACTTTTTTTTTTATTACCCGTACTGTCCCACCGAAAATTAATGCATTTTTTTTTTTTTTTGATTTTTTGGGCTGTACGATAGACGTTTTGTTTTTTACTTTTCAGAGAACTATAATAACACGACTTTTCTTTACTCACATTTTATTGAATTGAAGTTTAACGTTGTTAGCTGCTCCTTTAGCAACTACAAAAAAACCAACACAGAGGACGATAGAGGAGATAAGATACCTATCTTATCGTAGATAGGTTACTACTTTTTACAGTAAACAGACTTGCGTTTGGCCGCTACTCGCCTGTTGTGAAGCACTGATGAGGCCAAGGGTGGAGCAAGCACGAAATAACTAACAGACTATTATCTTGCTTACAGAGAAAATGCCTCTTCCACGACGAATATGCCAAAGAGTTTAAGAACATGTATTCGTACAGCGCTTGCATTATCAAGTGTCGGATCCAATCCGTCCAATCCTTGTGCAAATGTACGCCATATTTCTTGCCCTCTGGCATTTCTACAAATATTCATACGTGCACTTTAAAGAACTTAAAATGTCTCAATAAATACAAAGGTTCGTAATGAAATGGAAAACCTTGCAACTCAATCTCATCATTGAAAGTTATAATAACAATGAATGCTTTTATTTTTTTAGAAAAACTACAATATCTGTATCCTATTGATGCTGAAGATACTGAGGGATTGGAACAAGAGCTTGCTGATTCATTATATTGTCCTGTATGTTTGCCGGACTGCGAGCTAACACAACATTCTACAAAGTCTTTCAAAATTCCGCTTCCTCATGATCCAAAGAGAAAAAGAGGATTTAGAGACAGTTTCGTGTTGGTTTTTGTTTTTTTTTGTTTTTGTTGGTGAATCTATAAAATTTTCATAAAATATATTTCATATCCTTTTTTTACATATACCTATTCTATATAACTATCCGTTTATTCATTTGTATACCCTACTTATTTCATTTTTAGTATTCTTTTAAAAAAACAATAACAAAACAAAAACATTTTAGAATATCATTTTAAGCTTGTAAAAGTCATGACAATGTTCATCGAAAAAATTTAATAGCAGCGTTTTACCTGAAATAAAACGCATATTAAAATACTTACCTCACTGGAAGCTTTAATATGAGATGGCATTTCCGTTTCCCGTCGATTTCTTACCAGTTTTCGTACTTTTATCCCCTCCATACTTCCGGCTCAGTGGCGCCACCTGGTGGTGGCGAGTACTTTTAAGCTTTCGTAAAAAGTGTCACGCTATTTTAGTTCATTGTCTCATATATAACCAGGCAGAAATAAAGGTAAAGCTTCCAGTGAGGTAAGTATTTTAATATGCGTTTTATTTCAGGTAAAACGCTGCTATTAAATAACTTGACCGTCACTGGAAGCTTTAATATGAGATCGGTTTGTTATCGCCTGGTGACGCCACTTTGATGTATATTTCTGGAAGTATATAGTATTATACAATAGGCCAATGTGATAAAGCATGAAATTAAACAAAGGAGTAATTAATAATTATACATTTATTTAAAATAAATGAAAAATATAATAATTCCAATAAAAGTACAAGTGTACCTTAGCATACAAATGATTTTAATCAGCATAATTTTTTGATTGCATAAAATATCATAATTCTAATCTTAGATAATCAATATAAGAGTTCAGCAAATGTTAATCGATTGGATTGAACAATTGTGTGACGTTTTGTGAATCAGTACTTGTCATTATTTCTCGTCTGTAAAACTGCTGGAATGTATTAGCTGATCGCCAATTTCCACGAGCCAAGATTTCATCGAGAGGATGATTTTGAAACCAGCTTTTTGAAGCTACCGCAGACCGTACACTACCTGGAGTGGCTGCAATGCATTCTTTGTTTTTTTGCAATTCACTTAATATTCACTTTACGTATTTATGCAACTTGTCGCGGACGCAGACACTGCGCACAAGTTGCTTCGACGGAAAATAAAAAGCCAATGAACTAAAATAGCGTGACACTTTTTACGAAAGCTTAAAAGTACTCGCCACCACCAGGTGGCGCCACTGAGCCGGAAGTATGGAGGGGATAAAAGTACGAAAACTGGTAAGAAATCGACGGGAAACGGAAATGCCATCTCATATTAAAGCTTCCAGTGACGGTCAAGTTATTTAATATCAATGTTTTATTTATTTCGATAATATGTTATAGATTATACTTTTTTGTGACAGTGAAGGAATGAATCTCTCCGACAAATGTATTATAAGCATTTACCAGCCCACTAGCGAAGGAATATTACACCGTCTGGATGTGGTCTCTTACTGGTTCGAGATTTTAAGTAAGACCTAATATGTTGAAGGAGTTAATAAAATATAGCACATTAAACTTAAAAGCTTGAATGTTACGGTTGTTTCAGGTAATATTGGTGGATTCTCGGGCATGTTGATAGGAATCGGAATCTACACCGTCGTTGAAATTCTTTATTTTATTTCCATACGATTTGTACAAATGATTCGTTACAATTATTTAAAATATGGCTAAACTAAATATTAAGATTTCAGTTTTAAATATTAAGCTACAATATAACAGTTATTTTTACAACGGTTATTATTATGTTACATTTCACATCACTAGTTTTTTGCGTTTACGAAGTAAGTAATTGCAAGCAACTGGAATGGCGCTTCACTCTCAATCCTTGAATGAATATTATCTTATACATTTGTTTGTTCAGATTTGATTCTAAAAATATAAATATTATTTAAAAAAGACAACAGTCACTTGTTTAGAAACGCACATCGAACAAAGTACACGTTATAAATAACAATGGTATTTTAAATTACCAAAAACTTTTCCCCTTCCTATCAGTCAACTACTAGCTGTATTCAAGAATGCGCGTTCTCTATCTGTCAAATAAACCGTGGCAAAAGTGGACAAAGGTTTCGAGTCGCAATTCCATTTATTTACGCAAAATGTCTGCAAATTCGCCACCGGGAAAGAGTGATGGTGAGGTTTTGTTGCATGAGGGACGTTGTGAGATAAATTTATCGTGTTATTATTATAATATGTTGGTATGATTGTAGGTGATGATCCAATAGATAGGCCTGTGCCGAGCGTCCCACCCGTCCCGAGCGCAGATAAATGGGACTGGGATGTGGATTCAATTCGTCGGTATTTGGCTCAGAAACTGGGATTATACGAGCCGCCCGAGGTTAGCCTACCAGCGCCTTCCACCCGAGTCCTTGAGGAAGTTAGCTTGGATGGCGTCGTGAAATGGATTCAGAACGAACGGTGTAAAAACATTATCACTCTTGCCGGGGCGGGTATTTCGACATGTAAGTACTATTATTACGTGACAATTAATTAAATGAATGCATCCAGTGTAAAGAAATTCAATAATATTATTGTTTATTATTTATTTACTCTACTTATTCACAATACTACCAACATTATAAACTTTGGTTATTGTGGATATGGTACACTTATTATAGAACATTTTGCTCTAAGCAATGTTTCTATTTTGATACTGTTTTCCTGGACTGAATAATTATAATTTTATTACTGAGCATAGTTTATTTACAACAGTTCATTAAATCATTACAATTTATTTATTATTTTTTAACAAGTCTACAACTCGTCCATTTAACTATATAACTCTTGTACTTTCTGCTGTTTCTACTTCTATAGAAGTTTCATTTTTGTTACATATCAGTTTTGCCTGACTCATTTATCAAAACAATTTCTGTTATTATATTTAAATATTAGTCATACAAAGTTTGTTAACTCATCATCTTTTTAATATGTGGTTATTCCTAAACTGTTAAACATTAATGCCCGTTTTCACAAACTGTAGACAACTCCTTATTGAATACCTTAAAAAACATCCTTTGTTGGCCTTTTAATGTTTGGCTCAGCTTTAATGCTTGGTATTCGCAAAATGGGCATTAACAATAAGGTGATCTGTCTGTTTAAATGATATAATTAAACTAGCTTCTACTTCGCCTGCATGAAACAACCGGCCAAGTGCGAGTCGGACTCGCGCACAAAGGGTTCCTTACCATTATTTATAAAAATGAGCAAACAAATCACTTTTTAGTATGGGAGCCCCCTTAAATATTTATTTATTCTGTTTTTAGTATTTGTTGTTATAGCATCAACAGAAATACATAATCTGTAGAAATTTCAACTGGCTAGCTATCACGGTTCATGAGATACAGCCTGGTGACAGACGGACGGACGGACAGCGAAGTCTCAGTAATAGGGTCCCGTTTGACCCTTTGGGTATGGAACCCTAAAAACATTTCTTGACCATTGTCAATTGTGTAGTTTTTTATATTACTGATACCGTTACCCTGCATCATCGCACTGCTGGGCAAAGCTATACGTTAGTGAAAGAAATTTTGAAACCAAATGAGTATTTTCAGAGATTAATCTTTCATACATCCAGATTAACATAATTTATCTCTTTATAATAATATATATTAGAATAAATAAAAAATTAATTGCCATATATTAATAAAAATGGATTGCCACATATATGACGGAGCACCTACAACTTGAGAGAGGCTAGACTAATCTGGCAGTATTTTTTGTTGTATTCATTATTGTCAGGAGTTTGTATGAATGAAAATTTCAATGTACTCTTCATTAGCAATTTGCCCCCATTCGTTGCTGGGCAGGTCGCTGGTAAATAATAGAAATTATGCCTTTTTAGTGCCATGTTAAAATGAACAGTGCTTTCAAAAACCATTTTGGTATCATAAAGATGTATCACTAGACCTAGAACTTGTAAATCGAATCTATAGAACTGTAAACACACAGCTATGGAATTTTCTACTGTAAAAATGTTCAGTGGAAAATTAATATGTCATTGTTTACTTATATCTAGGTCAAGGACAAGTCTAATGTTTTGATGGAAACTTTATAGTTTAGTCATTAGCTTATTAGTGTTATACACAATCTATATATAAAACTCGAGAACGGCTGGACCTATTTGGCTAATTTTGGTTTTGAAATATTTGCAGAAGTCCAAGGAAAGTTTAAAAGGTGAGAAAGGTAGGGTAGGGTTATTGGTACTGTAGGTAGGTAGGTAGTTAGGTAGGGTAGATTAGGGTAGGCAGGAAAAAGCATTTTAACGCAGTAGGGTAGGGAGAGTAAAATATATAAATGATGGATAAGTCATGGGAGGCGAGCAGTTATAAAATAAACAAAAAAAATATAAAAATATTTATTTCTTCTAAAACATTGTGTCTTACATAAACTGAGGCAGCCCTAGTACCGGTACGTAAGTAATAGTACTTGTGTTTGTTAACAATAAACAGAATTATGTATTTTTCTACATTTTAAACGACTTACGATGTGTCCTATGTCTGATCTGCAAGGTTCGCAGTACAATAATAATCGATTTTAAAAAATAATACAAAAACCGAAAAACACGAAAACCCGGGTTTTTATACAACAAATCTGAATTTTTTCAAAGCTAAAATCCGGGTATTCCTCGTTTTCTAAGTAAAAAGGGAAAATCCGTTTCATATGCCGTAGTTATGGCAAAGGATACTATTCATCCTATAGGAAGATTTCCAACCTCCACGCGAGCGATTCTGCGTTATAAAGCTAATAATAATTATAAATTGTTGTTACAGCCGCTGGCATCCCTGATTTCCGTAGTCCCGAAACTGGTCTGTACCACAACCTGCAGAAATATGACCTTCCAGAACCCCAAGCTATATTTGAGATCAACTTCTTCAGACAGAATCCGAAGCCGTTCTTCATGCTCGCCAAAGAACTGTACCCTGGAAGCTTCAAACCAACTCTTTCACATTACTTCATCAGGCTTTTACATGAAAAAGGTATAAGTACTTACTATTTAATTTGTATTAAATTTGCTGTTCAAAATGTAAAAAAATCGGGAAAATAAAATAAGCATTAGGTTAATTTTAAGTTACGTATTGGTTTCTGTTAGAATACTTTAAATGCATCTTGTAAAATCTCATCTATGTTTTGTCTTTACCTCACTTATATTGTGTTTTCCGACCAGAAACAAGGTTATATTTATTAGAGGATTTTTATGACAGAAATACACGGAACAGACTCTTTTATGAGGCTAAGTCCAGCTTTGGACTAGTGACTAAGACGATACACACCGTCATAGAGACAATACTAAATCTCATTGTAAACAAACTAGATACTTTAACATTTTGGTACGGTATGGCCAATCAATGATTAAATCTACAGGGTGTACTTCGTAACAGCGAATTACTCTCTGCTGCCCAATACAAAATTTCAATACCCATTCGACCCAAATTTAATGGGCAGCTGATATTTTTTTCGCTCGATGTTTGTCCGATGGAGAAACATGTTCTGTTTGATGGTCTGTAGCACACCCTTAAGTATGTATATACCCTTTCTGTTACACTCTGTATAGCTTTTTGTAAAATACTGTCTTGTCACTCACTCATACCTCTATCTCTCTCTCTCGCCAAGCCAACTCTCAAGTGCCATACCACCACTCGGTTACTGTATCTCCCATCCATCGCCCAGGTCTTCTTCTCCGTCACTACACCCAGAACATTGACACTCTGGAGCGGGGCGCCGGCATTCCTGAAGAGAAGCTGGTGGAGGCCCACGGCACCTTCTACACGTCACACTGTCTCGACTGCCGGAAGGAATATAATCTTGAATATGTTAAAGGTAAGTAGATATGGAGAGCAGCGGTGGCTTAGTGGTGGCAGCCCCGACTTACAGTAAGCCGTGGGTTCGAACCCAGGCAGGCGCATTAGTTTGTGTAATTTATTTCATCACCGCTGCCCTCAAAAACGGTGAAGGAAAACATCGTGAGGAAACCGGCATGTCCTAGAACTAATAATTCGAAGACATGTGACATCTACCAACCCGCACTGGGCCCGCGTGGTGGATTATAGCCCACTCTCATAGAGATGAGGCCTGTTTCCCAGCAGTGGGAACATTAAAGGCTGATGCTGAAGTAGATATTTGTGAAGTGATGTAGGCTCAAACTGGCTAGATCTTGCCAAGAGCGCGAAAAGTGGAAAGAGATGCATTTGTCCGTAATGGGGCTACATCTCCAACCCTTAATAAAAACTAACACTAGCTACTAACTAACTATGATCAGTTAAATAATAACACAACTAACGCTGAATTACATATTAATATTAGCTGATGCCCGCGACTTTGTTCGCGTGGAAATATTGATTTTTTTAAGGGATAAATTAGGCATATAATATGTACCTTCCTCTTGAATCATTTTGTCTATTGATGAAAACCGCATCAAAATCCGTTGCGTAGTTTAAAAGATCTCGTACAGACGGCGGAAAGCGACTTTGTTTTATACTATGTAAAAAAGTACCTAATGATAAAAGTGTATAAGTTACCTGAGACTAGCAAATTACTAAGCAGATGTTTTAGAAAGTTATTCTCTTTTCTTTTGATATTATAGTCAGCTTATAAAGTTCCCGCTGCTGGGATGTAGGCATTTTCTGTGCATGAGAAGGCATATGTAGTTTTCTGCACCTCGTCTTGGAAGAGAATGTTTGGCTGCAGGCATAAATATCTGTGCAGCCCTGGCTCTTGCACTAACATTTTCAGTGTCACAAGAGCTAGAAGAAGATGAAAAGATATCCTTACAATAGTTTATCTGTATTTAATATTTATATAAACCCTAAAATCCTCATTCCAGAGCGGATATTCGCGGACCAGATCCCAATCTGCACCGACTGCCCGGGTGTGGTGAAGCCGGATATCGTGTTCTTCGGCGAGAGCCTGCCCGAGCGCTTCCAAAGGTGTCTGCAGGAAGACTTCCAGCAATGTGACATGCTCATCATCATGGGCTCCTCCCTTGAAGTACAGCCTTTTGCCTCGCTTATTGATATGTAAGTTTTTTTCGCAAGTCGCTGCTTAGTGAAAACAAGTGGTAAAGGACCATGGTCATTTGTCTTTGAATTCTGGGCGTCAGAACAATAGAATTGAAATATAAGTCGCAGGAGAACAAAATAGATTCATTTGCCTTTTCTTGTATTTTGCCAAAGATTTGACCTATTATACAGATTTATAAAAAAAAACTTCTTTGACTAGGACTACGTAATCCACGTAACACAACTTCTACAGCCCTTAGTCGACTCTAGGACCTCACCGGCCTAGGTCGGAATAATTACCGTAAAAGGGGGTGAATAGGGACACGGGAGTGAATCGGGACGAATCTTTGAAAGGCATTTTCACGTTATTTAAATATTATTGGTCGCCTAAAACTACTCTATTTTTTATTAAATTAAAACAGAAATGATCCCAATAGCTTTTTTTGTGACGAATTATTTATATTCAACGATGAAATCCCATTAAAAGTTTTCTCCCTATTCTCCCTCGCATCCCTATTCACCACGTTTTACCGGTACTGTGTGCTTAGCAAGTAAGAATCCCAATTACAAGCAACCCTTAATATTAACCGCATATCGAATCCAATTCAGGAACGAGTAACCTACCTACTAGAGGTAGTGGCAAAGTCCAAAGGCTTTGAGACGTTAGCTAACTAGCGTTTAACTAGTAGGGGACTGACTTTAGAATTCGCGCGGATTTGCTTGCCTACTACCGGCAAAGCGAAATCTAAAGGTGCTCCCTCACCTAAGCATTCGCATGTAATGTAACTATCTAAGATTCGATTTTGTACAGAAACAAGTCAATCAAATCAAAATCATTTATTTCAAGTAGGCCAGTTACAGGCACTTTTGAAAAGTCGAAAAACAAAAATATTAAGCAGTCCCAGTCACAAGACATAATAACTGTGAAAGTACTGTAGTTGCCCATTCCAAAGAGTAGATCTCTATGGAGAAGAATGGGCAAGAAACTCCATGGACACTCTTTTAAATCAGACTCTTGTTACAAAAACCTTGGTTACATCATTCATGTTGTGATGGTACATTATGTGAGAACGATGTAGCAATTGAACAGCGTATTGTAGCGATGTAGCATTGTGAAAATTGAACCTATGCAATTATATGCAGTAACGCACACGACGCGCAAAAAGTCCGGCGCACAAAAAATCCGTGTAATTCGGGCAGACCGCACCGCGCCGCGGCGCGCCGCTCCGCACAAAAGCTTCAACGCGCGCTAACGCAGACGGCGCACACTTTAGTCGGCAATCTGCATTTGTTAGGGGTGGACGTAACGCACGCGATCTATTATCATGGTGCCAGAGGTCGATGTAACTATGTTAATTCAAGAAATACAAAACAGACCAGCAATTTATGATACTTCTAAGGCAGAATATCATGATAGACTTTAAAAAGAAAAATAAATAGCAACTCATCAAATGTAGTAACAGACATTGTATAAAATTTGAAAAAAAAAAACCGGATATTGTTTCAGAATTGAATGTTTAGTATGGAACTGTCCCTTCAGTAATCTTTCCGAAAGTATAGGATGTACCCAAAAATTCTCTATTTCTTCCTTTTTTTCTGTACTTCATTTACAAAATAATACTTCGCGATCTCTGCACGATTTCCATAGCGTCTACGTCCCTACAGCTCTGCCGACAGAATGATCGAAGATGTGCGTCGTGTGCGTTGAGTCTGTGAAAAGTCCGCGACCGACTTTTTGCGCGCCATGCAGACTTTTTGTGCGCCGCAGACTCGATCGCACAAAAAGTGTGCCGTCTGCGCTGCGCCTAGTAGAAACAAAAAAGGCAATTAAAAGATAAAATAATTCGTTCGAAATGGGCCGTGGCAGCTAAGAGATGACCAGGCACTGACAGCGCCCGTTCACGATTATTGAATATGAACTGTTAGTTTACAGGTGAATGTTCGAGGTAAGGGAGCACCTTAAAATACTCATGTAATTTCCTCGCCAGCTTCAATTCCAACCGCAATTTAAAATATTTCAACTTGACTCCTTCTTACAAATAATATCTCCCTTCTCAGGGTCCCCGACTGGTGTCCCCGTCTCCTAATAAACCGCGAGAAGGCAGGCATCGTGTCGCCGCTGATGCGTATGTGGGGCGTCAGCACCGGGGGCCTACAGCTGGACGAGAGCGCTGTGAGAGACGTGGCTCGGCTCGGAGACTGCGATGATGGCTGCCAGGACCTCGCTGATAGACTTGGTTGGGGGGTAAGTAGCCTTAAAAAGTTAAAGCCTTTAAAAAAAGTAATTGTAAAAACTATTAAACACGACTAAAAATCTCAAAGCAAAAAACAAGCCAATTTTAAATTAAACAAATTTGGAAACAGGCAAGACCCATTTGAATATAAATATCGATAATCTGCAATGAAACTACATACCAACTGTGGAAATTCAATCTACGAGTATATCTAAAATCTACTTTTTCTTTTCTTAATATATTTAAAAATCCAGATATTAGTTCCAAGATAATGACTGTTTTATAGGTATGGTATTTGTGTTGTTACTAGCTAGTTTAAAATACTTTAAATTGTTAGCTGCGGAGAACGTAGTGGGAAGCATAATTGTTAAAAAAATAATATTAATTTAAGAGATTGTTCTACTGTTTGTTTTTCCTTAAATAAATAAAATAAAACATGGTTGGATGTGCAACCTTAAACACTGCACCGAAAGTTGAAAATCCAACAGCATTATGATCATCTTCCTGCCCTTGTCCCATGTTACTTGGGGTCGGCGCACAACGTTTTTTGCTTCCATTCTCTGTCAACAGTCACGTTATCATTTACTCCTTTTTTAACCCCGATCTCAAAAGGCGTTTTATAAGTTTGACGTGTCTGTGCGTCTGTCTGTAGCTCCTAAACGGATGAACAGGTTTTGATAAAATTGGTTTTGTTTGAAAGGTCGAATCGAGAGTGCTCATACCTTTTTTTTTTCGAGAAAATCTGTCCAGCCGTTTGAGGTTCATCTCCTCTTTTCTAGTTGATGAAGGGATATAAACAACTTAAACAGGTCTGGTCGTTTTGAAATTTAAAAGCTTAACACTTAACAATTCTCAGGAGTGAGGCAGTAAGAATAAATAACATAAAATTAAAAAGCATGAAATAAAAAAATAAAAATCGGGCCTTCGGCGCTACGCGACGCTTGGATTAAAATTGTTATAAGTAGGTTTTGTGTCAGGTGTTTTTTTAATTTTAAATTTATTTTTTTATTTCATATCATTCCTCGCACAATCCATCTATCGATTCCTTGGCCTTCCTCTCCCTCCATCTATCAGCATTTCTGTTGAAAATCAAACAGCACGGTCAATTAATTTAAAACTTGTTCCTCAGGACGAGCTCCGCGCACTAATGGCTCGCGATCACGCGCGGCTTGACGCGAGCGCGCACGCACATGCGCCCGTGTCTCCTCTCGCGCACGTGCACGCGCCCGTGTCCCCGCACGCACACGTGCACTCGCCGGTGACACCGTCCGCGCCCCCCGGGTGTCTCACTCCGCCTGCAGACCCCACCAAGCTATGAACGCACATGTATATAACACATATTTATTACGTTTAGACAGGCCTGCTTCACTTTAAGCTGGTATGTTTTTAGGGGATTTCCTTTATTTATTTAAACACTTTTCAAGTTATATTTAGGAAAAAAATACAATATGTTTTGAATTTAAAAATATCAACCGCTACCAAAAGTGCATACATCAAAATTACGAAAACCGAACTCACTGCTAATAATAAAGGCGGTATTAGTGTTGATCGTTGTTTATGTATCAAATGGCTACCATTTTGGATTAAATGACGAAATTTCTAGGTATGTATATATGTTTTTATAAGAAATCCCCTAGAAGAGAATGGGAGTGATGCAAAAGAGGCATTTGTTCCGTTGCCTGAATATCCTTTGACAAATTATTGTACTTCTGATTTTGCATCACTGTCAAATTCAGAATGATCTTTATTTTTTGTACAATAAGGTTGCTATTTCGCTGCTGTCACAGATAATATAAATGTGTAAGCGCTGTATATCTGCAGTTTTCTCCTGTTATCTTATTGCAACGTGGCTAAGTGGAGCAGGCCACAAGGGTGTTTGGATTCTAGGGTCTTATCTACTACGAAATAAGGAGTCCAGTAGTAAAATCTAAAAGTATAGAAATGTCACTTCATCCTTCGTTGCTATGAAGTCACATTTTAATACAATATTTAAGCAATTTAAAATAATGATTTATGGAAAAAAAAAGCAATAATTTTAAAACACTATTTTTATTTCTTGGAACGTAAATGTGAAAATATATAAATATGTCGAAAAAAATTGAAAACAGGAAATATCTAAAAATATTATGCAAAATGAATTAGTTTAAATATCCATAAAAAGTACTTACACCATAAAAATTGTGATTGAATTCGACTTAGCATTGACTTTTTAATTTATTAATAATATTTATAACGAATAATTACTGTATTCCAGATTGTTAAAAATTAGCAAAGTAAGTAACAAGGCTGTATAATTGTTACTTGTGCCTCATAAAGTAATTTTTATGAATTTTTAGTTATTTATTTTATTTATTGTGGTAATGTTGGGTTAATTTATGGGTTTTGTTTTAAACTGTTTTGTTCATTGAGTCATTTACTTTTTATTTATAAACTTGCATGTTGTCTAGTATTGGCAAATGAGTTACCAGTAAACAATGGGGCTTTCCTGGCCCTGTGAGGAATTGGCTTTTGATTTTGGCTGTGTGACTTATGTGGATGGAATGCGTTTACTCATAGAGTAGGATTCTCAGACCACACTTTGAATTTACTTTGTTACGTAATTTATCATTTGAATTTGTACACTATTTATACCAAGTTAAAGTTTATATTCATCATTGTTTATACTTTCTCACATTCACTTATCGAATATAAACAAGCATTAATTGCATACGGCTAAAGTTCAAATTTGTATGAAACACTTTGCAAAGTTTACTCAAATTGCGGACAGTGAATCTTGCTCCTAGTCGACTAAGCACGGCGGTAATTGCCCTGTCTGGACGGACTTACCACACCTAAATTAAATTATTATTATAGTAGAAGTTCTTCGAGTACAATGTAAAGATCTCCTGAAATTTATATGTATCTACCCCGATTAGAGAATTTATATTAAGCAATACTATTAACTTTCTAATTAATACAAACCATGAATCCATAATCAGTTTGTGCAAAAAAAAAATAGCATTTATTGTGGCAAGATTACCATAAAATTATTTTTATGGTGCAAATTGATAAAAAATTGTATTGATTGACAAAATCTGTTTTGTTTATAATAAATGTATAAGGATATAGTCAGGGTGGGGATACAGTATAATCTTGTATTGACAGAAACTCCGACGCTTCTGTTTTATACTTGGTTATGGTTGACTGAGCTAGTGTACTTTCATACAAGCTTAAAAGCTTGGCCCTTATAACTTACTACTCTTCAACATGTTAGGGTCTCTGAACAGTCTGCCTTATGAGCTTGTACTGTTGGCCCCTAGGCACGCTTAGACGAAGTGTCAAATAATAAAGAGGAATCAAACGTGGTCGACTATTCAACATTGCGATTTATTAGTGACTCGTTCCCACTTGAACCACAGATCATTAAACGCGTTTACCGCTAAACCTAATTCAGTCAATGTCACTTTCAAACGATTGACATTGCTGTCAAATATTTCGCTGTTTTGACGAATATTCCTGAGTAAATTATGAATTAAGTATCGCTGTGTTGTACTGAAGTATCGATTACAAACATCTAAGCTAGTGTTATTATGGCAATTCAATAACAATATTTTAGTGCAACATGACACAATACACTTTTGTGACATCATCTTGAGTTTTGACGAAGATGCAAAACAACACCTTGTATAGACAGATTCTTAAAATAGTTAGTTAAAAATATTATTGCATGACCAATACTATCTATCTAATAATATTCGTTTTGTGATCTAAGTTTTGTCTTTTATTTATTATTTATATCAGAAGTATGCATTTGTTATTTACGAGTCCTGCCTTACAAAATCTTCCATGTTTTGTTTGTTTTGTAGAAAATTTAAAAATTCCTATATCTGTAGTGAAACTATGTGTTCACAATGACGAAACTTTTACATTTTAACTAAGAAAAGACAGAGAGAGAAATAGAGATTTGAACATGTTTTATGCAGGGTTCGATATTATCAAGGTCATTATTTTATTTTATTATTATCGGATAAGTATCCATTAAGTTTGGTCTGAAAACGTTTTATTTTTGTTTTAACTCACTCGAATTTAGGCCAGGGTTTAAATTTGTCGGTATTTAGTAACTATCATTCTTTATCCTAGATAGTGAAATGGTAAACAAAAATTCTTAACTCAAAATTACTATTTTTGATGTCTTAACACGTTTGGATACGCGTTTAACGGTAAATTGCGTTCGGATACACGTGTTGTGACATTGATAATGCATTTTGTTATTATCAAGGTATAATTATTGATAATTATAAATTCGAACCCTGAATTATATGAATGTTTCGCCAGTGCGAACGCACAGTAATAGTAATAAAAACATGTCTTATGAAACAGATATACATATATATGTAGCTATAACGACGTGCTAATAAAATCGGTACATTATTATACATATAAATTTTTCTTAGCGATATAATGTTATTTTTTAAGGGGTGTGTAGAATTAGTTTTGGAGTGGATTCTGCTGAAGCATCGTTGCTTGTGGTACAGTGTACCTATACAGTGGTTCAACGGAAGGGTTTTCATTCAGCAATCGTGTGGGAGGAGGGCAAGTGGTCGGAGCTTCTTATACTTGGTCATAAAAGTTCGAATAATGAATTAAGATATTGAGAATGACTTAGTTCGAGCGTTGAACCACTGTAAGTATTTACAGTGTGCTTTAGGGTTCAATAAATGTAATGTAGTTCCTTTCACTAATAATCTTACAGTGTGCAGTGTTCTCAAATAGATTTAAACTGAATACAATACCTATTTACTATATACCTTGTCAATCTGTTTGATACAAAGTATATTGTAGCTCAGAATTTTAGGAATAAATAACTTCCAAAATATTAGAAAATTATATCCCCAATATAAACTAGTGTGACTTAAATAGTGTTCCATGTAATACACCAATTAACTGAAATCATAGGCCTTATTAAAAATCCATATGATGTAAATATTTTATGTAACTGGTACTACGCAAAGCATATAATTATATACTCGAGCAATATAATGAAGCCTTATATATAATATCAGCTATTTTGAATATTGTAAACCATTTAATAATGTTGATGCCGAATGCAAACTTTTATATAAATTGTAAATAATTTAATGTAATTAACAACATGCTAGTTTTAACATCGGCGATTTTACGACTTCATTCATCAGTGCTGTATTGGGGTTGGCTAACTCTCTCTGCATTCGGCCTATGTGACGCCTGATATTGCCGACTAGCGGGGAGTTCAGTCGGTTGGTCGCATATCAAGCTAAAACCGACTACTTAAACTGCAGAATACTTATCGCCGATGCTAAAAAAGCATGTCTGAATATTTGTTAAGGCCCTTTGTTAAGATTGAGTTTCGGATAGCTTTTAGTTCATATTGCGTCACACACTTAAAATTACAATTCTGATCATTTATTGTGTGTAAAAATTACATCGGATCGGCTCAGCCGTTTCTTGTATTTTTCAAACAAATAAAGCTATGCCTAATCCATAGCTTTTAAGTATTTCGGACTATGATGACAAGTGTGTAACGCAACTGAGGGTCTACAGTCATTTCATATTTATTGTACCTCTGGACTGTCACATTCAAAACCACAATGATCTTTAATCACGTTGAAATAGGGTTGCGCCTTTCGGAAGTAAAATTAATCAATGAAAGGGCTGTTTGTAATAGCAAAATTGTGTTACCCAATCACTTATTTGAAGGTCTAAAATAACCTTCAAATAAGTGATTGGGTAACACAATTTTGTTGTTTTTCTGTTGGTACTTGCAATTTATATAAACTGTTGTAAACAATATTGAGAAAATAAAACGTATAATATTTATTAAAGGTGTTATTTTATTTATTTCATACTAGAGGTATGCCATATATCCGTATCCGCGTATATCGAAAAATACGTTCATGTCACCCTATATGAATTAAGATAATTTTATGGGTTTTTTTTTCCCAGTTAATCGGTACTTACGGCGGTCTCCCCAGTCCTGTGCCCCTGCCGGAACGCCCATACCGATCTGCTCCGATTTTCGGTACCTCGGGTGGTTTGTCCAAGGGGATGGCGACGTAGACCGGGACGTAACGCACCGGATCAACTCAGGATGGATGAAATGGCGACAGGTCACTGGAATAACTTGCGACCCTGAAGACCCTTAAGTTAAAGGGGAAAATATACAACTTATACAAGTCCGTGATTCGACCTGTCGTACTGTTCTGTGGATCGGAATGTTGGGCAGTGAAGAAGACAGATGAAAAAAGATTGCATGCAGCAGAGACAAGAATGTTGAAATGGATGTGTGAAGTGACTAAAATTGATTACCTAAATTAGAAATGAGCATATACTCTACACAGTGGATAGATGGAGAGGGAGAGGAAGACCAAAGAAAATATGCATGGATTGTGTGAAAAATTATATGAAAGAAAAAGGAGTAAATGATACCATGACGAATGACAGAGGAGAGTGGAGGAAAAAGATCAGTTGCGCCGACCCCAAATAAAATGGTATAAGAGCAGGAAGATGATGGGACTTCATTACATAAGGAGGGTTACTCTGACGCCTTTTGAAAATCGTGTCAGTGTCGTCCAGTGGGGGACATCGGGAATCATCGCCTAATCTGCCTCTGCATATAAACAACTTGCCACGTGCCCGAAAAGGCACATAGACATAAACAAGGTTACAAAAAATCGAGCATGTGAGTACAAAACAAACAAACGAATTTTGTATTTGTTTATGTTATTTTCTCCTATGTAACGCCACGCCATGTGTTCAGCCTACGCCTAACCAAGCCAAGCCAAGCCAAGCCAAGCCAAGCCAAGCCAAGCCAAGCCAAACCAAGCCAAGCCAAGCCAAGCCAAGCCAACGCCATCTTACGACAATTTGGAGTTGAAGTTGTCAGCCAAGCCAGCCAGTAATTGAGAGTGACGTTAGATCTGACGGCGAGAGAATGAGCGTGTAAAATTATATTACCTTATAATAAATATTTGTGATTCTTGCAACAGCGTGAGAGTATTATTGCTTACCCGTTTCATTCAGAAGTGGGATGAAGCGAAATCACCCTACTGCATCTGTTGGCCGTGGAGTCCGTCCACCTGGCTGGATTGAAGAAGAGCAAAGCAATGTTAGTGAAGATGAAGAATTTCCGCCACCACCAGCAAGAAAACTGCTCAAAAGTTTGCTGGAAAACGAAGTAGGTAGGGCGATACACGAACTCAATGACGAAACCTTGCCGCTCAACCATTTCAAAGGCCATCGTGCGGCGTCTCTTATTCCGGAATTTGACCCCGATGGAGAAGATTGTACAGTGTCGGTATGGTTAAAGAAAATTGACCAGTTGGGAGACATACATGGGTGGAACGACCAAGTGAAATCATTTCACCTTCAAGATAAACTCCGTGGTCAAGCACGTAAGTGGTACAATAGACTCGATGAATATAACTATTCCTGGGACGAATGGAAATGCATGCTTGTAAGAGCATTTCCCAAACATCGTGACTTCAGTGCTTTGCTAGACGAAATGATGAACAGGAAGAAGTTACCGAACGAAACAATGACAAAATATTATCGGGATAAAATCGCCATGTGCTTTCGTTGTAACCTGTCTGACGCTGCTAGTGTTTCGTGTATAATTAGAGGGTTACCGCCCTCATTACAACCAAATGCACGGGCTTGCCAATGCCAGCGTCCAGATGAGCTGTATGAGGCCTTCCTCTGTGCCCTCGATGATTATCGTTTACCGACGTTCGAAGTACGTGACAAGCCGAACAAGGATGCTAGACAGCTGCCGAACCCTGATATGAAAATGAACCTTGAGACCGACCCCTGTCCGCGTTGTAAGAAGACTGGGCATATCCTGCGGAACTGCTCATTACCTGATCAACGCATTTGTTTCAAGTGTGGTGTTCATGGTCACATTGCCACGCGCTGCCCTGGCTCTTCAACTATACATGCCAAGCCGTCTGCCGAATCGAACAGCAACGTCAAGGAAATTAAGTTAGTACAAAATTACAATGAGATTTACAAGAAAGTCGCAAGGGTCAACGGGAATTCTTTGAAATCTTACATTGATACCGGAAGCCAGGTAAATGTTATAAATGCACATATTGTTGGTCTTTTGGCACTCGAAGTTATACCTTCCAGCACCATCCTAAAGGGCTTTTCTGGTGGGTTACTTACAAGCCGCGGAGAAGTAGAATTCGACCTAGAAATTGATGAAATACACATGAGATGTACTGCGCATGTAACAAAGGCTGATATGCAGGACATTCATTTACTGATTGGGCAGCCAGTTATCAACGCTGATCGTGTGTCACTTGAAGTGACTAACAGGACTGCTACGTTAAGATTGGATCCTGAGCCTTTTGCTGAACTTCAAGTAGTCAAAGATATTCAGAAATTCTACGTAGTGACATCAAACAAAGAATCCTTGCGTCCCGGTGTCTCTATCATCAAAGTTCATATGCTGGGAAATGTCGGGGAAGATGATATCTGTACAGCGCCGCGTCACTATGAACTGCAGGGAGTTTCCTACTCGTTACCAGCCATGTTACTTCGAGGTGGAGGTGGCTTCATGAAGGTTTTTAACACCGGCTCCAAAGACATAGAGTGGGAAGCCGGCCAGATCCTCGGACGAGCAGATGCAGCTGCGACGAATCGGCGATCCAACCAAGCCGGGTGAGTTCAGCCAAGCCATAACTCAGCCAAGCACTATCTTACTTGCTCGACATTTTGCCAAATAAGCCAAATTGTTCAGTCACTAATTTCTTTAATCCATGCGACCTTACAGTCCCGTCTGCTTCGGTTTTAACAACTACTAAAATCACTGATGATAGTATAGGTGGGGTAGCTATATCCGAAATTAGTATGGGAAGTTTTAAATGAAATCGAACGTGGAAGTTTAATACATTTATAATAACAATATAAACACACCTTTGCAGTTAACACAAAAGATCTCGGTTGCCCAATTTGTTACATATGGAAATAAAACTTAACACGCAGCAGCCAATATATCGTCAACCTTATAGGTTACCAACAATTTTAAAGTTCGTGAGTTACTAGGTATTTAGTGTGCGACCGGCAGAACCATAATTAATTGCAGTTTCGCATTTTTCTGTACCAAGGAATGTACATGAGATACGTCAATTTATAGCCCTTTGTTACTTTCATAGTTCCTTCCGAAAATGTATATATAAATTCGCGGTTATAGATCGCCCTTTACACAGAATTAACTAAGAAAAATGTACCGTGGGTATGGAGTGATAAACAGGTCGATAGTTTTAACGAGTTAAAAACATGTTTATGCTCTAAACTTGTAGCTTTGTATGACATTCATAATGTACGTATGAAATTTATACCGATGTATGCAAATTAGGAATAGTAGGAATTTTATTACAAAAGCAGTCTGACGGTACTTTACCCGTTATGTATTCTAGCCGAGTGACGTCTAGGGAGGAAATTATGTCCCATAGCTACGAGTTAGAAACATTAGCAGTCGTGGAATCGTTGCGTAAATTTCGGGTGTACATAATAGGTAAACACGTGATAGTCACTGACTGTACCGCCGTCCGAGCCACTGTCACTAAACGCGATATTATACAGCGTATCGCGAGATGGTGGCTGTTAATTCAGGAATACGATATTAATGTATGAAACATGTTGATGCGTTAAGCGTGTTGATGCGTTAAGTAGGAACCCAATCGATGCTGTAAATATTAATCGTTTAGAAGTCACTGATTTGTTTTATACCGTTCAATATCAAGATAATCAATTAAAAAATATAATTGACCAATTAAAAGCCGGGTCGACTGAATGCGATATAATAAACAATTACGTGTTACATATGATGTAATAGAGCATAGTTTGTATAGGAAGACGCTTTGGAAATCGACTTGTAGTGCCTGGGGCAGCTAGGTGGAAAATGCTTCAAATGCACCATGACGAAATAAAGCATGTGGGATTAAAACGATGCACGGATTTGATTAAAAGTGATTATTGGTTCTCTAAAATGGCTCGGTTCTTTCGTAGTGAGGTTCCTTAGGGAGGCCGCTAATAGCCGGTCAAACCGTCTACCCGATGTGATTTGGGGAATAAATAATACTTTAAATGAGACTACTGGGTTTAAACCTTATGATTTATTGTTTGCGCGTATTGGTAGGTCATAGTGTGTAATGTAACCATCCCAGATCGAATATCTGAACCAACCCAGGCCAAGCGTAGTAAGGCCGGTGCATGTATCAATAAAGCTAGCGCTAGGACGAAACATAACTTTAATAAGCGTCGCAAAAATTGTCATATTTATAAGAAAGGAGACTTGGTTCTATGGAGGCAGGCGCCTACTAGTAGTGCTGCTAAAGTCAACACAAAGCTCGACGACTTGTATTCAGACCCCTATATAACTAGTCGTTGGCAATGACTGATACAGGGTTTGGAGCATTAAGGGTGTAAGTTGTTACAAAAACTTTACGGGGCTTGTTTCAGCAGACTCTCTGCGACCTTATCGTAGTATAGCTCCTGTATTTGACAGTGTCAGCAGTTCTAATGGCCAGCTGGAGACGGAAGACTTAATTGATCTATTAGAAAGCTAATGAAAGTCGTGTGCTCCATTGCGGGAGCAATTGTTACAGGATGGCCGACTGTAACGCCACGCCATGTGTTCAGCCTACGCCTAACCAAGCCAAGCCAAGCCAAGCCAAGCCAAGCCAAGCCAAGCCAAACCAAGCCAAGCCAAGCCAACGCCATCTTACGACAATTTGGAGTTGAAGTTGTCAGCCAAGCCAGCCAGTAATTGAGAGTGACGTTAGATCTGACGGCGAGAGAATGAGCGTGTAAAATTATATTACCTTATAATAAATATTTGTGATTCTTGCAACAGCGTGAGAGTATTATTGCTTACCCGTTTCACCTACTCAAATAAAGTTAAGCATCAATTTTGATCATTAGGTCTTAACTATAGATGCTGGCGGGAAAAATTCCGAATCATTCCCGTCGAATACTTCGGAAGTATTCCGAAATATTCCGAAACTTTGGGAATATTTCAACTGTAGAAAAAACTAGGAAAATCGACCTTACTACCTATTTCGCGCTTGGAAGTTGTAAATTATATTATCTTTAGTTGTGTTGTGAGCGGTAGCTATATTAACTGAACAATAATTAACTCACCCACCACACCACAAACAAACACGTTTATTCCCATTGAATTATTCGGGCGAAATATTCGGAAACATTCGATTGCGGGGTACGAATCTTTCTCGCGGGGGGGAAAACTTCTCCGGGGAGCATCTCCCCTCTTACCACACCCCGCACCGCCATCGCCTGCACGCACGACTCGTGGCAGCCGGGCGCGCGCGGCGCGGCGGCAGCGGCGATCGATGCAAAATACGATTTTTCAGCAAAAAAAAAAAAAAACTGAATTAAATTCATTTTGAATAATTCCGATTTAAAGAAACTTTCCCAGAAGTATTCCGGAATTATTCCGAATGTTTCAGAAGTTTTGCAACTATAGTCTTAACGTTTTCGAGCTCGCTTTTCTGGCCCTACTTTCATTTTGCAGTTTGAATCTGTCTACCGAGTACCCTGTATGAAGTCACACTCTAGCACTCAAACCAGTCTTGCATCTGAGATTATCTTGTAGTTCTTCATCGTTTTTTGCACCTATTAGTCAACAAAGTAATTTTTACTTCTGAAATGAAGTGCCACTAGAAAATCTAACCTATCCGAGGCTGCTCCTCGCTTCGCTCACAATATCTTTTTGTTGTAAAAATATTCTGCCAGAACTTTGGTTCGCTGACTGAGTACTTGAGCAGCTTCTGCAGGCTTGGTATCGGCAATTTCCAGCAGAGGCGTATACTGGTCAACTTCGAAATTAGTAAATTTTCCTGTACGTCCATTTTAATTGCATGAATAAAAGAGCACTCACTGAATATTCTAGATAAGATATTTATGTCAAGTTATAGCTTATTTACCAAGCTTTTAATGGACAATACGGTTTATAATTAAGTACGTATTTCTTGAAAGAATCACTTAATGTTTGCTATGGCGTGAGTCGATTAGGTTGCTCGCGAGTGTATTTTTTATTTCCCTGCGTGTTTATATTGTGTACTACATGGAGAACAAAACGCAAAATATCATAGATATTGTTGTTTTATTTACTTCATATATAAAACAGTGTGTTGATGATCGCTTATTTACAATGAGATTAAAGTGAAACAAAGAAATAGAAGCTATACAGTCAACAAAAAAATCGTAGTAATTATTTTAAAATTCATTTCGATATTATTCAGTATGAGAGATAGGCGGGAGGTACACAATAAGCATTCGTTGCAAAATGGATTCACACGGCGACACAAGATCATTTACACAGAGATCAATTTCCAAAAGTTAGGGGGACGAAATTATTATACACTAAAATTATGAATTAAAGGTATGTTAATAATGTTAAATAGTATCGTAAAATCGTTTTGATATAATTTAACTTAGTATTCGTATTATTTTTTCTCGGCACCACTTTCCAGACGGGCCAGACGGCGCCGCCGAGGCCCGCCCAGAAAGTGGTGGCGAGACTACCTGGACGCGTACTGCGAGGGCTGGGTCGAGGAGGCACGGGGAAAGAGCTCGTTGAAGGAATTGAAGGAGGCCTTTGCCCAGCAGTGGGACAGTACAGGCTAGTAACATCAAAATAAATTAATATTGTAAGTACGACAGGCTAGTAAAATGAATTAATATTTTAGGTACTTTGTTGAAACCAGGCAGTTCCCATGATTCTAATGTCTCTAAAATATAACTTAATAAACAAGTTGCCTTCCAGTCTTAATAAAATGTTTTTTCGAACTACCGACTTATTGATCAAAAATAATAATTGCACGCAATTTTTTAAAAATTGATCACTGCTTTGTGTATAGATTTCCTGTACAATGAGAGATCCGCATAACTGATTACACGCCGTGCGTACTTTTTTAAAGGACAAGAAACAAAATAAATATGTTTTAAAATATATTACTTACGCCAATGCACCAGAATGAGTTTGAAAACTAATTTATAAAACTTATAATATACAAATTTTGGAAAAAGCAAAGACTTCAGTTTACAGAGTTGACTCTTGCATGCCCGGGGTTACGTTTAACGTTTGCATCTATATCCGTACAACTCTGAGCTTTATCAGACACATCGCAAGGTCTTGAATGAAGCTGATTCAATTAAGGAATTGTGTTAGATTCATTGAAAAAGTAACGCCTATCTATTCCTTAGCATCAGTTATTCCCTCAGTACTGATCGCAAACATGGCTTCCGTCTCCGGCAGACAGGGGCTGTCGTAGATCTTGCAGACTCTGTTGTCGCCCCTCCCCTTGCGTAGATACAGTCGGGTCGTCGACGCGTGCGCAATGATGTGGCCACCGATTGGTTTCTTGGTGTCGGCATTAAATACGCCTACTGAGTCAACGTTGGCTACCACTTGATTTGTTATCAGAACTGCTACACCGAACTGAAATTACAAAGAATTTATAAAGCTAATAAAAAGTAAAGTGTAAAGTAGCTAAAAAAAATCTCTCGAGGCAAGCGATATGAGGTTACAAATACACATCTGTTAATTTTAGGTACAGTCAGTGAGCAGCATTACCTGACCCATTTGCCTCTTTTTTGCTTTGTGAGATGGGTCAGGTAATGGTGTGGGGCACTGTACTTACCTCATCAGCCAACCTCAGCAGCATTCTCATGAATCGTCCCAGATGCAACTGCCTAGAGTTCAGCTCGCCCCGGCCGGAGTAATCAGTTCTGTACAGAGCTGTTGCGCTGTCCACTATTATTAGGGAGTATCTACAAAATAACAGATACAAGTGTTTTATTAGTGGAAAATATCAATAATTCATGAAATTAATGACATATTTTTATGAAGGGAGGGGAGAAAAATACAGCTTATTTAACTTTTGTATAAAAAATATCTACCATGACGAGTAATAGAAAAGTATGCAAGAAGACTGCTGTTTTTGGTTGGACTGCTGTTGCTGTTTGGATTGGAGAGATTGATGATGTGACATTTTTCAACCCAAATTGGGCCAGTATGGTGGATTATAGCCCCGTACTTTTCAAGGAGAGGATGCCTGTGCCCGAACTATGGGTATGTTATAGGCTTATGCAAACGTTTTCAGCAGCAAGTGCCATTGATCTTCAAAACATACCTAGACGCAATCAATTACACTAGAAACGAGATATTTACAATGTTTACTATTTTTTTTGGAGAAGCACGTGGCTAAATAACAACAGCCAACAGCATGGGTCAATCTTGTAAGGTTAAGCCGTGCTTGACGAGGTTGGGTGTGCGTAGTCGCAGCGGAATAATGTCGAATTTCTTAATTTCAGTTAAGCAGATATTTAGTGTATGACCTCGTGTAATTGTGTATGGTATCTAACTCCCGAAAAGTTAGGTGCTAGTACAAAAACCTAAGATTTACTTAAACATGTAGGCTTTTACAGTAGGCAATATATTAGTTATTTATGTTTAGTAAAAAACTGATTCTTTATCAATGTTATTATTACCTACTTTGCTAATAATGTGGCTTTTTTTCATTTTAATTAGTCATTTTTAACCAATAAATATTTTTAAGATTAGGTATAAAGTTAATAAAGTTGTTTTATTTTCTGCTAAACAATTGTGTACGCACCTGTACAAAACAATTACACACAATGACGATACTATACTGGAAATTTTAGAACGTTAGCTCTATATACTGCACGGCCGCTTTTTTTTAGCCATTCAAACTTGGTCGGTTTTTTCATGAATTGCGGTTGTTCTGGTATTTTTATTCCATCTCTTTAATTATTTAGTGAAATGACCTGAAATTCACTAATTATCGGAATAAGTTTAGTCTGCTTTACCTTTAAAAAGTCCTGCAATCCGATGTCATACAATATAGTGGTCCAGTCGTAGTAAATTATGCCATTGCTCATTAATTACTAAGACCACATAAATGAAACTTGGCAAGGCATTGTAGACCCTTACAAGATACAAATAAACGTAATAAGTTAGGCTCTAGAGTTCCTATTTTAAGCAATTGGACCTAATAACCTTATTTTACTTTTACGTGTATATTCTGAACGGTATGTTTTTTTCAAATTCTGTTTTCACAAACATTACACACAAATTCAAAGCAAGGTGCGTAAAAAAATTCAACTCTGCACTAAGCTGTTTTATATGATTTTCATCAAATAACCAAACGTCAGCGCAGCGGAAACTTGATTATCTTCGCAGTTTTATGACACACAAATTTCATTCAAGCATACACATTTACCTCTCCTTATACACTAATTATTGAATGTATTTTTTTTCATGTACGTGCATAGGATAAAAAAAGTGCCGCTAGGATGACGTAGTTCCAGCGGAAACAGTTTTTGTTGAATAGCTCCCCAATGGCTGGATACACAAATTTGTACTTACCATACACAATTACACGAGGTCATACACTAAATATCTGCTTAACTGAAATTAAGAAACTCGACATTTTTCCGCTGCGACTACGCACACTGGCCCGCACGCGTTAAATTTGGAGTAAAACAATTCCCCTTTCCTTATACCATGAAGATTTCCTGCTATCTTTGGAATATCTAAATTCATACACTACATTTTTACTTATTTACTTTTAAATTTTTACCTATTTATTTTATTTTTACAACAATTAATATATTACAGAATGTCTTAATAAACAAAGTTCACAGCCTTCTTGTCATTAGACAATACAAACATGTTTTCTCCAAAGGTTACTCTTGAAAGAGCGACATAAGTTGAATGTGAAAAACAGTCAACGCTCAAATCTAAGCCTGCAACGTTTTTATAGGCATGCTGCCGCCGCCGACCCGGCCGGCCGGACCCGCCGCAAACGCTATGTCCCGCAATTTTTGAATCTGTAATATCTTCGTAGATATTCATTTAAATCATATACTGTAAAGAGCCATAATAATATAGATCTATATTAAATCAACAATGTATTTAAGGTATCTAATTGGTTAAGCATGCTGTATTGGTTAAAATCGCTCCAAAAATTAGCCATTATTTGTCGTAAAAAGAAAATGACAAAAAAATGTTATTGTGGGATATCCATAAGAGATAGACATATACCATCGCAGAGTTTTCTGTAGACCTTTTCAATGTGTACAATACTTAGTACATTATTATGATAAATCTCGTAGGGTTCAGCCTGCGTTTGCAATGTAAGCGGAAAAAAAATAATTATTTACGACATCACATTAGAAACCTCAAAAATAACAGTATTTCTCCACTATTGTATGGATGTTATTATACATATAAACCTTCCTCTCCAAGCACTCTATCTATTTAAAAAAACCACATCAAAATCAGTTGCGTAGTTTTAAAGATTTAAGCATACATAGGGACAGAGAAAGCGACTTTGTTTTATACTATTTTTATAATTATTATTAGTGTTTCATTTAATCAAATTATACCGAGTGTCATCAAAAATTTTGTACGCTGGAAGCAGCAGAATATTAAGGAAAGACCTAATAATTACCTAGTGTAATATTTTTTTGCAATATTGTGATACATAAGCTATTCTTATTAAAGTGAAACTTCTTATGCGACTTCCAACAAGTATAATGCTACAATGGAGGGGAAATATTTTCTAAAACTCACTGGCAGTATTACAAGATTTGTGACTACGTAGTTCTACTAGGTACGCAAGATGACGTGCAAACAGTCATGCATTCGACTCTTCGGTGTGACCAGTCTTCGCTGAATTTTCATGAGTAGAATAACCTCGATAAACTTATGTAATAATTATGTAATAAAAATAATACAACAAGAAAACAACAAAATATTATTTAGAAGCTCAATAAAATAACGAGAGTGAATGCGTGGCGCTCGAACGCATGCGTGTTACTACACGCATGCGTTCGAGTATTTCGAAGTTTCACTTCTTCCGCGCGGAGGGTCTCCACGCACTGATTTTTTTGTAATATTTTTTTAAGTTTGAGAAACATACAAGAGACCTACTATTTTTATTACGAAAATTATTTGTAACTTGTTTAAGAATTGTGTGCCCACCTGTACCAATCCAATAATGGTACAACACTGGAAATTTTAGAACGTTAGCTCTATATACTTGCACGGCCGCTTTTTTGTAGCCATTCAAACTTGGTCGGTTTTTTCATGAATTGAGGTTGTTCTGGTATTTTTATTCCATCTCTTTAATTATTTAGTGAAATGACCTGAAATTCACTAATTATCGGAATAAGTTTAGTCTGCTTTACCTTTAAAAAGTCCTGCAATCCGATGTCATACAATATAGTGGTCCAGTCGTAGTAAATTATGCCATTGCTCATTAATTACTAAGACCACATAAATGAAACTTGGCAAGGCATTGTAGACCCTTACAAGATACAAATAAACGTAATAAGTTAGGCTCTAGAGTTCCTATTTTAAGTAATTGGACCTAATAACCTTATTTTACTTTTACGTGTATATCTTCTGAACGGTATGTTTTTTTCAAATTCTGTTTTCACAAACATTACACACAAATTCAAAGCAAGGTGCGTAAAAAAAATCAACTCTGCACTAAGCTGTTTTATATGATTTTCATCAAATAACCAAACGTCAGCGCAGCGGAAACTTGATTATCTTCGCAGTTTTATGACACACAAATTTCATTCAAGCATACACATTTACCTCTCCTTATACACTAATTATTGAATGTATTTTTTTTCATGTACTACGTGCATAGGATAAAAAAAGTGCCGCTAGGATGACGTAGTTCCAGCGGAAACAGTTTTTGTTGAATAGCTCCCCAATGGCTGGATACACAAATTTGTACTTACCATACACAATTACACGAGGTCATACACTAAATATCTGCTTAACTGAAATTAAGAAATTCATTTTTCCGCTGCGACTACGCACACGAGGTTGGTCCGTGAATGGGTGACCATATTTACATACCGAGTTTCCTCCGTGCCTCGAAAAGCACGTTAAGCCGTTGGTCCCGGCTGTCATTTGTAGATCTTTGACAGTCGTTACGAATACTCAGAAGCCAAAAGTTTGACATCCAGTCTTACGAAGGGGTATCGTATTACCCAGTTACTGGGTTGTGGAGGTCAGATAGGCAGTCGCGTCATATAAAATACTGGTGCTCAGCTGCATCCGGCTAGACTGTAAGCCAACCATAACATAGTTTGGGAAAGGAATCAATCAATCATGAATATCACCATCATACCATCATCATCAGGTGATATTCATGACTTATTATTTTGAGTTCCTGATATTTCGGCATACACACGTCACATCACGGATAAACTGCAGTTCTGACAGTTGAGTGTTTATGAGCAGACAAATCGGTCTACCCTTTTTTTTGTACTTTTTTTGCGCTCCGTACCTTTGTGGTCACTGTGTCTGCTCGCAAAGTTTTTACGACACTTTCGTACTTTGTTTGTATAGCACAACATGTAAAATATCCTGTTTCTGACCATGTCAGTTTAAAAACTTATAAATACCTAGACTCCGCCATCATAGCGCATGCCTGTACTAGCAGTTGCGTCTGATGGTCAGTATTATACGCCCGAGCATACGCCACGTTGTCAAGCACCGCAGCGCCTTCCATTCCGTAGCGCTGAGCCACCGCGAGTAAACGCTCCGGCCGGAATGTGCCTTCCGTGTCTATGTACATGCATTTGCCTTCGCCCCCCGATTGCTCTATCGGGAGCTGGAAAGAATTAGAAACTGATTTGAATATTAACTCCTTATGAATATTGTAAGGAAGATTACCCGTTTCAACGGGTAATTGAAAGTACGGCCACTAAAACCCAACTCCAGCAGCCTTGCCGTTCACTGGCAAGGCGTCTGGAGTTGATTCCCACCGCTGCGACAAGGCTTCCTCCATCTAATAACCTACTACTCTTCATGATGTTAGGGTTTCTGAAAAGTCTGCATGTCCTAGGTGCTTGCCGTATTTTTGGTCTCTAAGCACGCAACCACTTACCAAAGTAAAAAACCGGCCAAGTGAGAGTCGGACTCGCACATGAAGGGTTCCATACCATTATTTATAAACATACAAAATACACTTTTTTGTATGGGAGCCCCCTTAAATATTAATTTTATTCTGTTTTTAGTATTTGTTGTTATAGCATCAACAGAAATACATAATCTGTAGAAATTTCAACTGGCTAACTATCACGGTTCATGAGATACGGCCTGGTGACAGACGGACGGACGGATGGATAGCGAATTCTCAGTAATTTTGGGTACGGAACCCTAAAAAGGACAGTTTGCCTCCTACAAACAAAGCTCATATGCTTGTAAAATTGGAATATGACAATGCTGCTGGGCACAAGAGGTTTAGAACTATGAAGCTTTATTATTTTATTAGGTGTTAGATTTTGTGGTCAGGTATCTAAAAGCCCATTTTGAAACACAATATATCTCTTTCAGACCACCAGGTTTAATACACAAAAAGGTTGAAAAGGTCTGTTTTGCACTTTACCTCAACTAATAATATATAGCGAAGTTTGTAAGATTGGATGTGTATGATGAAATTAATTGCACTAATAGAACACACGCTAGATTTGCGACATCCCCTTGTGACAATTACCGAAAGTAATGAGAGTGAAGTCGCATATAAAAGCTAGTATTGTGTAAAGAAGTGAGACTTACCTGGCATGTGACGGCCAAAGTATGGCATATTTGAGTTTTGCCTGTTCTGAATTCTCCAAATATTTCAGTAATAGATCCAGTTTCTATACCTCCGCCCAGAAGCCTGTCGAGCTCTTTGGAGCCTGTAGTTAGTTGAATTATTTCAGATCTATCACAAAAAAATAATTCATTATACCTAATGTCATACCTAACGTCTTGCTACATCGGTCTCACATAATGTACCAACTCAACATGAATGATGTAACCAAGGTTTTGTAACAACATTCTGATTTAAAAGAGTGTCCATGGAGTTTTTTGCCTATTCTTCACCATAGAGATCTACGCTTTGGAATGGGCAACTATAGTACTTTCACAGTTATTATGTCTTGTGACTGGGACTGTAGCTTCATTTTTATTGTTTTTCGACGATTCAAAAGCGCCTGTAACTAGCCCACTTGAAATAAATGATTTTGATTTGATTTGAAATGTACAATATTCATTAAATCATTCAAATATACATGATTATAACCATAACAAAATATAATGTTAAAATATATGATTTAAACATCATAAAATCTCTTCTTTTATACATAATTATGAACATTCTCACTGAGTATTGACTGAGCAAGAGCAAGTGTGTGACAGAGACAAATAGGAAGAAAAAACCGGCCAAGTGCAAGTCGGAGTCGCACACACACGGTTCCATACCATTATTTATAAAAACAAGCAAAAAAATCACTTTTTAGTATGGGAGGCCCCTTAATTATTTATTTTATTCTGTTTTTAGTATTTTTTGATATAGCATTAACAGAAATACATAATATGTAGAAATTTCAACTGGCTAGCTATCAAGATTCATGAGATACAGCCTGGTGACAGACGGACAGCGAACTCTCAGTAATAGGGTCCCGTTTGACCCTTTGGGTCCGGCTTTAAAAAGATGGCAGTGTTAGACACTCACCTCAAAGAATAACCTAATTAACATGCTTATTTGACAGAGTAGTGGACAAAGAAACCAGCCTTGTCCTAAAGCTTGTTGGGTCGATGACATAGTAAAGCTCACAGGAAACACCTGGATAAGGGATGCACAGAACTGGGAAGTGCCGCAGAGACAACGGGAGGCCTAGTGGGTTATTCCGGGCTGATAGGATGATGAAATGCATATTTACCTTTTCTGGTGGAACTCAGTAGCTGTAGTGAATCCCATCGGCACCAGCTTGGATGCTTCAGCCAGTATTTTGTCTGCTTTCGCTTCTGATATTCCTTTTATAGTAATCAGCCATTTCTTAGGAGCATAGGCCACTGACTCAACTGTGTGATAACCTGCCTCTTCCAGTTTTTTAATGTCTCCAGATGTTATGCCATTTCCCTGAAAATGATTTAAAAAATAATTAGTAAAAATGTATTTTTCTGAATCTATGTAAGTTGTATGAAAGGCTGAAGTTGATTATTAATATAACATCACGTTTTTAATTCCCAAAGAGCTAGGCAGAGGTATACCATTTAGTACCATAGAGGTGTACATAATATTGAGTGAGCCATCAAACGGGCAGAAACCTAGGCTGCATAGTGGGAAATTTAGCCAATCTGAGAAGATTTTAAATGTTTAGAAGTCGCGCTTGCAAATTTATGTTACCCCAATGTTTACAATCAGCTGGTTTGCTTGCAAAGCAAAGTGCATGGATTCTGTTCAAGGCCGACATAGAAATAGTTCAGCTGCTATTTCCGCTAGGAAACTAAAAATATGGATCAGAGGGTCGCCTTAAGAACTGCACAAGATTTCTAGCGAGTTCAATATTATAAATTGTAGAGGCAACCTTAAAATAAGACCTTATTAGATACCTCTAATTTAGTAATAAGTTGTGGTCCACATTCGTCTAAGTCTTCATCAGCTACTGAAGCAGTTACTGCTGATGCGGTGGCTGTCATGTTGTCCTTCAATGATACACTATCACCGAAACATTTAGACCTCTTGCAAATTTACTGGAACTTCCCTCTCGTTCTTTGTTCGCCTGTTGTCACTTGTTGTTTTTAATTACATAGAGCTATATTTATTATTATTTCTCTCACGACCACAAACACCCTTCTATGTAAAATATTATTTATATAGTTTATTGTAGTGCCAAATTGCGGAATATCAACAAGTTAGTTGCTTTTCAAGTTCAAACTTGTGTTTTCGTAAATCGAATATGTCAAAGTAGTCATTGTCAGATTTCCCTCCAAACTTTTTTTTTTAATTTTCACAGATCACTAATAGAAACTGTTCGGCGCAATATTTGCAACCGAACAGCTCAGCACTTTTGCCTCAGTGCATTTCCATAAATGCATGTATCGCAAGTACTGCCGAGTTAGTGCGTGTTCGAATACCAATCGCGTAACTCAACCAAAACCATATCAAACCATCTTAGTGCTAATTTAGCTTAGATTTACCATTTTATAACCAGTCTCAATATAAACTTTAACCATATAATTTCGTATAATTTAACCAGTGGTCACAAATCAACAACCAGAACATAACCAATCAACCAAATATCAACCAACCCAGAATTTAGAGCTAAACCAAGCAAGCGATAAATTCTACATGGTCCTTCGAGCATTAAGGGCCTCGGTTCGCGAAGTACAGTGAAGTGTTTGTGTGCCGGGACCTTGTAACCAGTGTTTTGTGTTTTACCAGTTTGTAGGGAAAGTAGATAGGCAGTGAAATCAATTTAGAAGAAATTGGGCAGCTGTCGCGTAAGGAGAATATAAGGTCAGACCAAACCATTTTCCACACTTTATTTTCACTTGTGAATTTAGTTGGCCGTGCGAATGATGGAGCAGTTAGCAGTCAGCCAAACGGAGATTTACGACTCCTTGGTTAAACTTCTAACTAACATCAAGAAAGACGGTGCTGAGCGAAAAACCATTGATTACTGCAAGCGGAAGTTGGAGATATTAGAAAATTATTGGAGAGAATATCAGCGCAACCATAGAAAGTGCTGTGAAGTTGCTGATTTTAACCATGTGTATTTCACAAAAAATTGTTTTGATAAGGCGGAGGAAGTCTATTCGTCAATAAAACAGTTAATTACCAAAACCATGGAGAACTTGTTGTCAAAACAGCAAGAACCTCACCAGCCGTCGGCAGCGGCGGGCACATCGAAGCAAACAGGGGAATCATCTCATTCACACGCACCGCAGCAGCAACGGGATACGACCGGAGACAGTAAACTTGAAGGAATGATAAAAAAGCAGACAATCCACTTTCGAGCTTTCATGAGAACTGTAGCTACCATAGAAATCGATCAACTACAGAACAAGTGGGAATTCGACGATGCATTAAAGTGTCTTCAAAGTCGTTGGGCGATTATAGACAGCCTGCACTGGGAAAAAGAAGGAGTAAACGGGGATGAGGATGTCTGGTACCAAGAGGAATTCAACAAATATGAGAAAATGTATAACGATCTGAAGAAAACCATTAACTCTAAAATGTGGTCTGTATCTCATCGCGACAAATCTACTCCACAGATGGATATTCCAACATTCCAAGGCAACTACCACCATTGGACATCGTTTAAAGACCTATTCACAGAAACCATCCATAAAAACCCATCGTTGTCAAACGCACAAAAAATGCAGTTTCTGAAGAGCAAAGTTACAGGCGAAGCCGAGCGCCTGATCCATCATCATCAGATTAGCTCAGAGAATTACGAGGTATGCTGGGAAATACTGAACCACAGATATGGCAACAACAGGCTTATTTTCACGTCTCACGTCAACATATTACTAAACATCCCTAACATGCAGCAACAATCCATCGGGGCTATCAAAAAACTGCATGACGTTACCAAAGAATGTCTCCACGCAATTCAGAACCTAGGAGTAGATATCACCACCTGGGATCCAATGTTAGTACTATTGTTAGCACAGAAACTCGACAGTGAGTCATTCGCCGAATACATTGAGTCGGTAAAGAATCCCAGGGAACTACCAGTACTTCAAGAATTCCTAGACTTCTTGGAAAACAAGTTTACCGCCTTAGAAGCATCGCGGCGTAAACAAGAATCATATAACCAAAAGCTGACCACCCAACCACAAAACCAAAGTTATCAAGCAAACCAGAAGAAATATTATAGCTCAAATAAAAACCAAGAATCATCATACAATATGAAAAACCAAACGAAATCATTACACGTGTCGCGGTCAGTCACCTGCGCATTGTGTAATGCTGACCACGGGTTATGGATGTGTACCCAATTTTTGCAAATGTCAGATGAGCAAAAACTAAAAACTGTCAACCATTTAAATTGTTGCACGAATTGCCTATTCAACCATTTAAATAAGCCTTGTTTTTCTAATAAAACATGTCGCAAATGCAACGCTAAACATAATTCATTATTGCATGACGCAATTACAACCAAAAATAGGCAAAACACATCAGCAAAAATAAACCATAAGGCTGCACACACGCTTGCGACATCATGCGTGACCAATCATGAACAAGCAGCAGCTTCAACCCATGTATCTTGGAATGACATGTCCGAGACCCTCTTAGCTACGGCCTTAGTGGAAGTTCCAGGATACGATGGCACATACCATACCATGAGAGCTTTGATAGACCAGGGTTCTCAAATTTCTTTAATAAGTGAGAAGGCGGCACAAGTTTTAAAAATACGAAGACACTCTTGCAAAGGAACCATATTTGGTGCGAAATCCGAGTGCTACCTACCACATCACTGCGTCACTCGTGCTGAGTCAACCACGACTAAGTTGCGTGTTGTGTTCAATGCGTCAGCTAAACCACTATCAGGACTCAGCTTGAATGACGTTATGTACCGAGGTCCCAAACTACAACAAGATCTGCAGGAGATAATTTTAAAATGGAGACAGTATCAGTTCGTATACACTGCGGACATCGAGAAAATGTATCGACAGATAATGGTACATCCTGAAGATCAGTCGCATCAAAAGATATTATGGAGGGACTCACCATACCAACCGATTCAGACATACCAACTTACGACCATAACTTATGGCACAAAGCCTGCACCATTTTTGGCTATGATGTGCTTAAAACAATTAGCTGGCGAGGAAAAACAAAATTTCCCTGCTGCAGCAAAAGCAGAGTGCTTCTATATGGATGACTACTGTGGCGGAGCAAATTCAATGGAACAAGCAAAACAGCTAAAATCAGATTTAATTAAACTACTCAGTAAGGGAGGATTTAATTTACGGAAATGGGCGACAAATGAACCAAAATTACTCGCTGACTTAGAAAAAGATTCGTGGAACCAGCAAATCTACGAGTTTAAACAGTCAGACTCAACGAAAACATTGGGGCTTGGATGGAACCCGCAACAGGATAAATTCATCTTTGACTCAAAACTGGAGCCAGTACCATTACCAAAACCAACCAAAAGGTCACTTCTCTCCGACATATCAAAAATATTTGACCCATTAGGCTGGCTCACACCATTAACTATCACCATGAAGATGCTATTCCAAAGTGTCTGGTCATCAAGTCTTAACTGGGATGACGCGCTACCAGAGGAGATCAAAACCAAGTGGCTTAACTTAAGGGGAGAATTAAAATTCATCAATACCATAGAAGTAAAACGTTGGCTAGGAGTAAAAGAAAACCATAGCTTGCAATTACACGGATTTTGTGATGCGTCAAACAAGGCGTATGCCGCTGTAATATATTGCAAAGTCAGCAACCAAAATAACTATAACGAGGTAACTCTGGTTGCAGCAAAAGCAAGATTAGTGCCTGTTAGTAAAGAGATATCTATACCAAGGCTGGAGTTAATGGGTGCCCAACTATTGTCACAGCTGATGCAAAAAGTACAGACTTGCCTAAAGTCTTATAACCAAGAAATATATTGCTGGAGCGATTCAACAGCAGTGTTAGGATGGATTCAAGGAGATCCAGCAAGATGGAAACCATTCATCTCAAATCGAGTTAAAGCTATTATAAAAATAATACCAAAAGAAAAATGGAGTTATGTCAAAACCATTGAAAATCCAGCGGACTGTGCCAGCCTTGGATTAAGAACCAAACAACTAAAAAACCACGATCTATGGTGGCAAGGGCCATCATGGATTCAATCATTTCAAAACCAGGACATACCTCAAACCACTTATGACACCAGCTTAGAGATAAGACAGTCTAACGCAGTAGTTGTGGAAAACCAACAGAAAGGAACCATAACCATACCAAACATTATTAACCATTTATTAAACAAATTTAATTCCTTCGCAAAAATTATACGCATTTTTGCATGGATACTACGACTAACTACTGCAAAAGCAGGCCGTCAACCTTATCTCACATTACCTGAAATGCACTGAGGCTGAGCTGTTCGGTTGCAAATATTGCGCCGAACTATAGATAATTTGAGTCGTAAAGCTCCCTATTCACGGATATACGTTGCGAATTACACCCCATAACGGCCCGTTCACGACCTTGCCGCTGTGAGCGGCAGCTAAGCGCGGGGCGGCGAGCGGTAAGATCAAAAGTATGAAAATGTTTGAAGCACGCCACGAGACGCCGCTCATAGCGAAAACGCGCGCGGTTTTCTCCGAGCGAATCGCGGCAGCGGCGAGCGGTGCGCAGAGCGGCAGGAACAAAAGTACGAGCGAATGAGTGCGACGCCACGAAACAGAGCGGCGCGGACAGCGGTGTAGGAGTGAAGTACTCAGCGGTGTAGATTAAAACAAAAAAGTTTAGACGATTTTGTGGCGGTAATGGATACCGATGCATTTATTATTGAAATTATAAATCGACCGCCTATTTGGATGTCAAAACTGTACTCATAAAACTTATCTGGATATTTTATAGCTACGAAATTCGCTATTTCAATAGCGATTTTTGTTCAGTTCGTACACTCCTTCTCTCATATTAAGAATATCTTGTTTTAAAAATGTGCTGCTTTCTAAACAGAGCAGGGATAATTTTGATAACGCCATGATTTTGAGCACGTTTTGACTACCTAAATGCGTCCACCGCTGCCGCTGCAACTAACCACTACTGAGTGAGGGTACGCCGTACGTGGCGTGCAAAACGCACCGCTCACCGACGCCGCCCCGGTCGCCGCGCCGCGCACCGCTAAGACCAAAGTCGTGACCAGGCCGTAAGACCACCAACCCCTTGATTGTGGCTGTCAAAAATGACAAGAATTGTCAACACTTCAACAGTCAACGGCACCGGTCGGGCTCGGCAAAACCGAAAGAGAACAGCTGACTGGAAATTATTATTCTGAACTGAACAACAAACAGTTTCTTTCACACGCCTGCGCCAGTCAAAAGTTTTAGAAATGGAGAGTCAACAAGAAGTTTCCTTGTTAATAGAGGGTCAAGTTTTTAAAGTGAAAAGGGACCTGCTAATTGAATACAGTGATTATTTTCGCGCGATGTTTAGCGGGAACTACGTCGAAAAGGAACAACAAGAAATTCACATTGATGTATGTATTAGGTAATTTCCATTTACGACACAATTTATAATAACAATATTTTACATCCGATTGCTGTTGAACCAGTAATTAAAATATTTAAGGCATTCTATGTAATTTATGGATTAAAAAATAAAATCATAACATAATATCACGCCTATATTCCCCGAAGAGTAAGGCAGAGGCGTACCTATTAGTTCACCCACATTAATTTCACCACTTATGTTGTCCCATGTTTAAGCGTGGATCCTATTGTCATCAACTGGCTACAAATCCAGACTGAGAAATTCTTGTTAGAAAATTCTATAACACTATGCTCAACCTGGGAATCGCACCCAGGACCTCATGCTCAGTGACCACTAGACTAAACAAGGCGGTCTTCGAAAATAATCTAAATTAAATGCTTGATAAGTTAAAAACTGATTTATCAATTGTGTATAAATTGAAAGCTTTCTCTTTGCAGGTGGTAGATGCAAACTCAATGAATATCATTATGAGATACATGGAATTAGGTTTGATTGATATATCAGATTACCCTCTTCCTACAATTGGGGATCTTGCCATTGCCGCAAATTTCCTACAAATCACAGAACTTACAAAACAAATAAATTACTGTTTAGAACAATCAATATCACTGTCCAACTTCTTAGAAATAAGAGAAATAGCACAAAACGCACCTTCAATGGAACTCGAGCTAGCAGCCGTAACATATGGACTTTTTTCATTCAAACACATGAAACCCGAGTTAGTTACGTCAATAAATTCACTGTTTTGGTACCTATCACACACGCACTTGAACACAGAATCTGAATTATGTGTTTTTAAATTTGGTTTGCAATGGATTGAACTCCATGAAATGGGAGCTGACGCATTACTTATTATATTCTGTTGTTTAGATATGAATAGACTTACAAGCAAAGAATTAAAGGAAATGAAGGATCTCATTAAAGATTACGTGAACAGTTTAGCTGAAAAAGTTGTAGATTGCCTATACACATTGTCAAAAGACTATGAACTGTCAACTACTGCTATAAAAGGAAACAAACAGGTACTGTGTGAACTGTATACAGAAAAAGTGTTTACGGAAGTGTTGAATACTGTGGGTGCGAGTATACAACGTAAACTGAGGTTTATACCTGCGGTGCCCATGTGGTCTGATAAACATAAGAATGCAGAACTATCAGAGAATTACCTGTATACATATACAGAAGAGAATGGTTTCCAACAGTGGATAGAACTAAGTGAAAAGAAGCTTTGGGGTTGGAATTTAACTAATTGGACTCCTACAAAGATTGTCAAGGTTTGTGGTGAATATGGAAGGGGTGCAGGAAGCTATATGAGGGACGTGAAAGTATATGATGTTCTTAAGAAGGAGTGGATACAACATGGAGTAGAGCTGCCATTACGAAGACATGCTGGTGTTGTGGTGGTTGAGGATTCATTATATATTCTCGGAGGGGTTGGTGGATATAGGTAAGTTTAAAAATTAATGTATGGATTGACCATACTTATTTATGTATTGATGCCAAATCGGCATGAGCCACTCGGAAACAGATTTATGTGGTCGCGTCAACCGACACAAACCGAGGCGATCAAAGAGTATAGTAATATAGATGGAATAGAGAGCCCACTCAAGCGAATTTTTGACACCTACATTGAACGGTGTCGCCACCTGATACTAAATCCGTTGAACTAATCCCAATAGCTATAGGTGCGTACATATACTTATATCTATATCTTTGTTATTGAATAGGTTTTCTATGGGTTTCTGTTTTTATTCCTTTTTTCACACTCAACTCAACCGCACTTTCTGCATCTAAAGCTCCAGAAAGTGCGGTCGAGTTGAGTGTAAAAGAAGACAGAACCGAGAAACCACATAAATTACACAAAATGGGAGAGATCTACAAGCATGCGCACACGCCGATAGTCGCCATTTTGTAAACAATCTGTATGATATTGTTGCTAAAACTAAAAAAAAAATATTCGCAATTACAAAATGCTTTTAAAATAAATAAATGGTTTAATCTTGTTTAGAGTTTAATTCATTATTTTTAACTCAATTTTCATTCAAATCAAAAAGGTATTTAATCACACTGGCGATAATTGGCGTAAGCACCATCTATGTCATTTTAATGTACTAAATCTCAAGTTTATGCGGATTTGGTAAGAGATGGTGCTAGTATCTTTGTGTAAAATTGGACGCCTATGTCAAGTATGGCAGTGTCCTCCCCCTGGAGGCGATTGACGTCTTTTTCGCGTTTATTGCATGTGTGTCTGTTAAGAGCGTTTACACCTTACGGCATTTCATACAAACTTTCAAGTCGTTATTTTCCGAAATGACTGAACAGATTTTAATGAAACTCCCTACGCATAAGCAGTATACATAGGTCTAAAAAGTTACTAAAAAATTTTATTCATTCATTTTCGAAAAATAATATTACAGCTAAATTAGACCGATTATTAATTATCTATAGAAACAGAAATTTCCAATTATCTTGATTTTTAAGACATTTCGAAAATGTTTTTAGTAACTTTTTAGACCTATGTATACTGCTTATGCGTAGGAAGTTTCATTAAAATCTGTTCAGTCATTTCGGAAAATAACGACTTGAAAGTTTATATGAAATGCCGTATGGTACATATAAACGCTCTTAATCGTTTTTTGGTTGGTTTATCAGGTTTATTCAGCGATATCCGTCACGTCTGCTGAGTTTGTTTAGCTAATTTAATTAAACCCTGTCTATCTAAATAATGACGTGTGGCGCGCTTTAGAATTGCAGTGGGAGACATATGTAAAATGTACTCTGTGGTGGGAGAGGACATCAATCGAAATAGTACTGGCAACCAAACGTACATGCCTACCCACTTTCGTGCTAAAAAATAAAAAGAATTAAACGTTGGCAACTTTGTCAAATGTGTCAGACTAAACTCAAACAAAATGGGTTCAAAAATATCCGCGAACATATTTTCGTGATTCGTTGTAAATAATGTGAAATCATGTCCGATAAACGACAATTTACCACAATATACAGTGTTAAAAATGATGATACCATTATAGTGAATCAAAATTGACATGATACCTTTAAATAGAACTTTGTTTTCTTCCTCATAAAATTACAAATTAATTATTCAAAATTACACAGTTTTGAGTCAAGATATTTGAATCAAAATGTATTATGCTACTGGCATAAGCGTCGTCGCGTTGAATATATTTCGTTTGAGAAGTCGCTCGTTACAAGAAACTACTGAAACTATTTTTAAAGTTCTTTATTATTCATTACGCTCGACCCAGGTAAGTTTTCGTGTTATAATTGCTTGCTTGGATAAACTTTTGATTGCTTTCTCATTTTTAATAAGTGCTTAGCTTGGTTTATTAAAAAAAAACCATCGTCTTCATACTCTGTGCCTATGTTACACGTTTAAAAAAAAGAGGGTGGTTAAACAAATTATCCAAAAAATAATTTATTATGTTTTTAGTTTTTTTTCTGTAATCGTTCTTGTTACAGGATCCATGTAAAAGATTACTCTGTCCAGAATGCAACAAACATCTTCAAAGCAAATTAGGAAATAATATTCCTGAGCAGAGTTTAGATTTGGGTAATGAATGTGTATGTTGTTTTTTAATTTATAAAAGCAATTGAACCAAAAATATTATAACAAAATTTTCTTTCCCTACTCTGGCAAAACGAGGATTCGTGCAGATTTAATAAAACAATTCCTGTGCATAATTGTAGCATGCTAAATTCCCTTTGTCGTCAGTGGCTTACTGAGTGAAGCCATTTAGCATCTTGGTACAGGAATAATTCGATTCTGTTCCAATTTGTTGGTCAGTGGACACGAAACAGGGCACTATAAAAAAAAAAGTCAAGTGATTCCGGAGGTTATATCGACGGAGCCATGCTTCGCGGGCCTCCTAATTCTGGGTGGTTTAAAAAAAAAAACGAAGGGGATGGCGGGGACTTCCAGACCCCGCCAGCCCCTTCTAACCTAACCTATCCGAGTCGGGATGCCTCATGTTCCGAGCTCGCTTCGCTCGCTCTTGTATCCTAAATTCTCCTGGTACAGGAATATTGCATTTTGTAACCGATCCTTTCGCCTTCGACATCGTTTTTACGACAAAAGGTTGGTCGGAGACAAAAATCACCCAGATGCTTTTCGCCTTATTTTTAGGTGTTCTATACGATCGAATCGAGAAAATAAACAATTTACAAAAAAAAAAGGATTAAGTGGTTTTATGAAACCACGGTAAAAGTAAAACTTTTTTTCCTACTATAGACATTTAACTAAAAATTTTTGGAATAATATTCCATTAAGGATATAAAACGTATAAAACGCGACCGAGCGTCACGCGACATGCAACACACAGACGAAAAAGTTTGAGACGATGTAATAAAAGTTTCACTTTAAAAAAATATTGCAAAAAAATTGTCTTTTTTCCTCAGTGCCCCGTTACGTATAATCCAACCAATTTGTTCTTATAATTTTATCTTCTGACAAAACAAATATTTTTTTAGAAACAACTGAAACATCGAATCGGAATGTGCACTGGATCTTGGGCTGAAGCAAAGAAGAGAGTTGATATGTGTACCATAAGCAATATATTATTTTCTAAATCCATAGACACTGGGACGAGAACTTCCCCCACCGTCCAGGGAATTGATATGAGTCCTACTCCTAGGCCAATGCCAAAAAAAAAGGAAAGCCACCCTGAAGAAATACCCGATCCAGGCAGTCCTTTACCAGGACTGCCAGTACCAGCGATCCCTGATGTGGCTATACCCTTTGTGCCTGAGCTTCCCGGGCCGGAAATCCCTGAAATTCCCATGCCACAGGAGCCTGGTAAAATACCAAAAAGAGAAGCCTTGCCAGGTCTGCCAAGCATACCAGGCTCTCACGTGCAAAGAAGTTCTACACAAGATACACAAGACTCGCCCATGACCGTATGTCTTCTATTCGCTTTGAACAATCCACCAGAACATATGGCGGCTGGATGTATTTCAAAATTTTACACGGAAGATATGTTATCAAAATGTAATTGTGAAATATGTCAAAAATATAAATTTCCTGATGGTTTAGTGGTGCCGCTAATGATTACGACGGGGCTGTTAAGAAATGCCAATCATGCCCCCAAGCGAAAGACATAAGTAGTGTCGAATTGTTGTCCATGGACTCAGAACGTAGGTAGTTCTCCTCAAATAGAAAATATTTTATCAATACTTGAATGTAAACAAAAAAAAAACACCATCGAATTGAAAACCTCCTCCTTTTAGAAGTCGGTTAAAAAGGGGCCTGTACCAGAATTAAAACATTATCCTATTACGATTATGTTTTTGGAATGACTTATGAACAATTAAAACAATAAAATTGTATCATTTTGTATACAAGTTGCAAGGACAAGTAAAACACCCAAAAGTGTTGTCAACTGGTTCAATAATATACTAACGGTATAATACCGCAAGCCAGACATGGAAATAATAATAATTAAAAATAGTAAACAGGTAATAAATCAATATTGTTGTAATGTAAACTTAATAAGCATTGAAGTAAACAAAATTGTAAGTTGCAGTGAATAATAAAGTACCTGATAAAATTATTGCTCTTTGTTTATTTACCTACATTATTATAAAATAATAATAGTACATTATGGTACTAGTGTGTAATGTTGGTGATTACCGCTGAGGCGCTATTGAGGCCCGAGCCGTTAGGTGAGGTACAAGTGTGTTATTTCATCCTTTTGTTACCCAAATTCCGCAAAACTAATTATAATCTGTTGTGGTCTATTTCAGGGTAGTGTTAGAGACTGCAATTATTTACGACTTAAAGCAAAGAACTTTTAGAAGAATTGCTGACTTACCAGACGCGATACAGTCACCAGCAGTATGCGCCCACGAAAAAGAAGTATATATGGCTGGACTCCAAAACATCTACAAATACGAAGATACTGGAGAACACCAGCGGTGGGCAAAGGTCCTCGACACAGACATAATGCCTACAATCTTGGTTTCTTTTAAAGGTTACATATATGCGGCACAGAGTTACTTTCCCCATCTGCACAGGTTCCGACCAGGAGTTGATGCAGCTTTGCAACTGATTGGCGGGTTTAATCACATCCCTGTGGCTATATGCAATTTAGGTAAGTACTATAAACCAACCTATTTCACCTATAGAGCTGTTGGGAATATTTACATACAAAAATTTTGATCCCGAACATTTTCAATTTTGACAAACAAATGCTACCTGACGGGGGGTATCACACTAGACAGAACGATTTGTTTGAAATATAACGAGTATTGGATTAATTTTTTTTTTGTCATGTGCCGTCTATCGCTCGTAAATATTTGAAAGTCTGTGTGTTTAAATGACTATTTCACTCATTCACTGACACTAACGTTAACTGAGCATGATCTTAAACTACGCGTTCTTGGTGTTGTTGATCACAGACTAAAATAAGAAACGCTACAGTCCATTTAATTATATTGCAGGTTACAGGCTGGTCGCTATCACACGCTCTGGTGACGTCGTGACAGACTTCATTTACCTAGAAGAATTTCAAGATGCAAGTATACCTGGTGAGAATGTAAAGCTTATCTGGTCACAAACATGCTGGCAGTTAGGGGTCAATTCCACGGGATCTTGCTCAGTAGTGATGGAGGTGCCTCCCACTAACCCTGAAGAGTCACCTTTCCACCAACGATATCTCACAATGTATGGAACAGGGTAACTCCAAACCCAAACACAAAAATGTTATTAATTTACATTTATTACGTCATTCATTTACAAACATACTCAAAATTATTAATTAAAGTACATACAATTTGTACAAGAACTCCACAATAAAATAAGACAGATAATTGTTAATACTCAAAATATTATTCTAATTACTATTACTTAAATAAAAGTGACAGCATTATATGCGATCTCAATGAGACTAGTAGTCAACAATAATAAAATAATCTTTGCAATTAATAGGTATACAACATGAAAGCCAAAAATTTTAATCTAAAATTATTTTGTCACTGGTATAAAATAACTTATATTAATATGTGTCTATAACCGATGTTATTTACAATGAATAAAGAAAAAAATACGATAAATCTCTAGTTTGTTAAGGCCACTCAATGTGTTGTATGAATACATACACTTTTTGAATGATTCAGCACCAAATGGAACATAGTCACACATCCAAGGTGTTATGTCAAATAATGGCACTGCACAGAGGATCCAATACTACTATTTATTACATGAACATTAAAACTTACTTATCATATTTAAAAGCTCATATCCATCGCATGTTTCTTATAACTAGAATTAAATATAAACAATAAAGTGATGTTTTAATGTACGGAAGCATTTCATTTATCAAGATTCTGTGTCAAAATGTGTATTTGGCATTTACAAGATGGCTATATACGAAGTTATTGGAAGCACTACATATAAGATCTAAAGTAAAAGTCTTTAGCCAACATTAAATGATACGTAGTTATTAGTAACAAGATACATATTCCAATGTTTTGACATCGACCCCAAGGCATCAAAAGAGATTTCCCCTCGCGGCATTGAACATTGCATCCTTGTTACGACTGCCTACGTATTAATTTACGTTGGGTAAAGATAAAATGCCCTATCGTGCCGGGTTTGCGCTGGCATTAAATATTTTGTGTAGAATAGAATATTATGAATGCATTCTCTTGGTACAAAAATATCAACTATACACTATCAAACTTTAGCACGTTTCAAGGCCCCATCCATTCGCCGTTACATTAAATAATTATTACAATGTTGTACAGATAGTAAAAATATAATTATTACTTGCAACTAGATTTAAAACTTGCACTATTTTGTTATGAACGTCTATAAACTAAAGTATTCCGGATTACCCATGATGGGGTTGTCAGTTTCTTGTTAATAATAATACAAGGTAGAAAGGACACCGCTGCGGAAACGGTTCCCATAATTTAGTACATCATTCTGAACGGCATAGTTTTTTTTTATTGTTATTATAATATCACGCCTCTATCTAATACATTTTGCCAGTTATGTTTAAGTCCAATGTAATAGGGGGCGAGCCTATGCCATCAACCGTGCACTAAGACTGCGGGGCTGCTACTGAGAAATTCCTGATCGAAAAAAAAATAGTTCATGGTGTCCTTCCGCGCGGACGAAGTGAAACTTCGTAATGCTACATGCATGCATTCGAGTGCCACGCATTCACTCTCGTTATTTTATTGAGCTTGTAAATAATATTTTGTTGTTTTCTTGTTGTATTATTTTTATTACATAAGTTTATCGAGGTTATTCTACTCATGGAAATTGAGCGAAGGCTGGTCACACCGAAGAGTCGAATGCATGACTGTTTGCACGCCATCTTGCGTACCTAGTAGAACTACGTAGTCACAAATCTTGTCATACTGCCATCTCTTAGTGATTTTTAGAAAATATTCCCCCTCCATGGTAGCGTTAAATTTGTTGGAAGTCGCATAAGAAGTTTCACTTCATAAACCCAAGTTTAGAATGATGTACTGAATTCAATGGTAACCTATTGTGCGTCGGTGACCCTTCCACCCTATACAGTTGTGCATGTATCTTTTGGCGCGTGGCGTAATGGGAACACAAATGTTTACTAGCAGCGCCCTCTGTCATTCAAGCGCCAAAAGAGTCATGCAGGACATTAATTGTATGTCTTACTTTACTAACATTGAATTACGTGTTTACGTCCACCCGCCTGTAAGCTTATGGAACAGTTCTTCGTCGAGGGTCTGGTTGGCATCCTTGGACCGCATGGAGAGGAAGATGTAGCCTCCGATGAACTCGTGGACCACTTTGCAGTCGGCGGACTGTACTGAGAATATTATGTTGCCCTCCTCGAATTGTACCATCATGTGTTTTATCTCCCAGTTTACGTTCCATGCCTGGAAAGGAAGAATTTTTTATTAAATGTTTTCCTGGTATGGCATGTGATGCAGAGGAATGAGAAAAATGTAAATAAAAAAAGCTGGTTTCACTCTGGGAGTCGGCAAAGTGAAAACTTGAATATTAACGTTGTGCATTTTTGATATTTTAGAATGGTTGGGGAATAATTTTGCCCGAATTGCTATAATTATCAGTATAAAAGTACTATCATGTATGTGGTTGCATATTCATTTATTGCGCTATCGTACACAAACATGACAATTTATTTTACATTAAAAATTTAACACTTCACAACTATTACAATCCGTCTTACGAATTTTACCTCTTTGGAGAAACCGAAGGTTTTTTTGTGCATAAGATAATTATCCAGTTTTGATAACCCAAACTCAATGATAAATGTCATAAAGTTCAAATTCCTTCGTAACCTAATTTCAATCCATCTTACGAATTTTCGATCAGGACACGTGACCTGACGCGAGTTTAACATTTTTTACCCATCACAAAAGTGCACAACGCCGCTAAAGAAGTTTTCACTTCAAAATCGGAGTATGAATGTAGAGGAAGACCAAAAAACTACGGATGGACCATGTGGAGTCAAGGATCATATGGCTAGAATGAAGGTAAATGCTAAAATGACGAGTAATAGAGAAGTATGGAAGGAGTCCGCCAACCCCAAATAAATTGGGATAACGGCAAAAAAATAATGATGATACATACTACAATATAAGATATCATCATCTGCCTAGCCTTTTCCCAAATATATTCAGGTTGGCTTCCAGTCTAACCAGTGCAACTTATAACCAGTAGTTTACAAGGAGAGTCAGCCTATCCGACCTCCACACCCAAGTAGGACTGTGTAATACGATACCCCTTAGTAAGACTGGTTTGTCAGACATTCGGGCTACTGACTACCTGTAACGACTGTCAAAGATCTACAAATGACAGTCGGGACCAACGGCTTTTTGGGGAAACTCGGTATGTAATGGATGATCACCCATTCGCTACACCACACATTCGCCCAGACCACGCTAGACAAGGCAACAGTTAACTTAAAGATCTATCCGAACGGCTCTTATTAAGTAGCCACGAGCTCCTACAAGATATATTAACAGAAAAAAGTTAACAATACTTACTTTCATAGTACTAAACCGCCACGTCTTGATATGATCTCCAGTATTAGGATCCAGTCGCATGATCCTGTTGTTAGCGATGCTGATGATCTCATCTCGCTTGTGTCCCATGAAGCGCACCACGAACATGGTCTGTCCGTAGTCGCGCAGGTTCTGCCAGGTCTTTATGTACTGCAACTTGGCTTCCAGGAGTGGCAGGTCTTTTACGTTCGCGTGGCTTTCTAACACGCGTTGGGTAAACTGGAATGGGGAATTTAGATGTTTAGAAATGGCAGATAAACAGTCAAGGGGTGAGCTGCGAAGGTGCAAATATTGAGAAAAAAGAAGTTGTGGTTTTAAAACTTTGATCTGTATGTCGCTTACGACATATGACGTGTATATTATTAGAAAACCTTTTATTCTATAAGCCTATAATGTTTTGACTGTACCAGCAGAAAACATTACAGATTTCCTCTATCATCCTCTGCCTAGCCTTTTCCCAAACTATCTTGGGGTCGACTTCCAGTCTAACCGGATGCAGCCGAGTTCCAGTATATTACATAAAGCGACTGCCTATCTGACCTCCACAACCCAGTAACAGTAATGCGATACCCCTTGGTAAGACTGGATGTCAGACTTTTTGGCTTCTGACTACACGTAACGACTGTCAAAGATCTACAAATGACAGCCGGGACCAACGGCTTAACGTGCTTTCCGAGGCACGGAAGAAACTCGGTATGTAGTTATGGTCATCCATCCACAGACCAACCTTGGCAAGCACAGCTTAACCTTAAAGATCGACCCGGGCGGCTGTTAATATTTAGCCACGAGCTCCTCCTCATATAGATTTCCTCTATATGGGAGAGAATGTGCAGCAATAATTCACGCCAACTTAGTGCGGGTTAAAAGTCAAGTATTTATTAGTGTGATTTTTGGGGATACATCGGGTTGGTATAAGTATTCTACTGTTTCAGTTAGGTTATGGTAACTCAAAAAAACTACCCATTAGGGCATACACGATTAACAATATAAAAAAAAAAAATAGACATTATTGTCGTAAACTATAGTAAACATTGTCAGGAACTCGGCACGTCCTCTTTGAAAGCAGAGGTGGTGATTGATGTCGAGTGGTTCTACGCCGAGGCTTAAACTAGCTTAAAGTAAATATAGCTCACCTTCCCCTTAAGTTTCTTAAGGAACCGCGGCGCTAGATAGTTGTCTGGCTGCAGATGGTCTAGATGCGGCAGTGAGTGCTGGTTGAGCGCGGCGGCGGGCTGCGGTCGCTGCAGCGCGAGCAGCGATCTGACCGCAGCTGCTTCGGTCGCGAACGCCGCGTCCGCTAGCGAGCGACCGCGCGATCCAAGACGACAGGCGGCCACCCATTCTGCGTATTGGTCCTCCTAGGATAACGATTAATGATATTTTGAATGTTAAAAGTACTAGAAGTTTTCGTTTCATTGGTCTAATGACTAGGAATACTGCTAAGCGTAAGTCCTGGTTTTGGTAGTTTTAGTGTTTTCTATCAGGAATTTCTCAGTAACGCCCTTTCCCGATTTCGGACAAGTCTAGTTTTTTTGATGACCGTTTTTAACAGCCATTGCAAAATCTACTTAATTAACACTGTTTAAAGTAGATATTTGTCTAAGTGGAATGGAAATAACATGTATTTGAGGGAAGTTTACTTACATTCTCACACTTGAGCCACATCTCGTGCATGGCGTCTTCTGCGGGCACCTCGAGCTTGATGCTGTAGCGGCCCGACGCGGGGTGGGCGTCAGGAGTCACCTAATCAAGAAAAAGGTGTAGGATCAAGATAAATACTGGTAAAGAGGTGTGCAAATAAATAAAATACAGGGTATAAGGTACACCGAAGCGAAAAGGCTTACCACACACTCAATCACTCCGAACCCACCCACAAAGAAAATTTTCATCGGTATTTTTTTTAGGTATTATATTCATCATCGCCGCTTAAAATGCCAAAGCCTACTAGTTGTTGTTTTTCTTTTGTTTTTTTTTTTTTTTTAAAACGTTGCCCCGTACTAGGAATTTCTCCTGTATCGTGGGTGCGTTTACAAACATTTAAACTCACATGTACAAACAGCCAGACCTGGAACAACTATCTGTAGGCCTTACAAATATTTGTTCCGTGCGGGGATCGAACACGCGACACGCAGCGCAGCAGTCGATCGCTCGGCCACTGCGCGAACCGTGTTAACGAACATACAGCGCCATCTAGTGTTACTTATCCAAAGCACTATGACGAGCGTATCCATACTATTATTATTATAAATGCGAAAGTAACTCTTGTTTGTTACCTTTTCACGCCTAAACCGCTGAGTAAAATCGCGTAAAAAAATTTGGAAGGACATAGATTATATCCTGGGGACTGTTCCCCAGGATATAATCTATCTATCTATAGAAAAAAAAATAGCCTATGTCTGTACATAGGCTATTTTTTTTTCTCACACATCCACTTCAAAATTTCCACGCGTACGAAGTCGCGGGCAACAGCTAGTTAATAATATAGAAGACAGCAAACTTTACTATAAAAGCAAAACTGTATGCCTACCTCAGCTCCACGCAGTTCAACAGCATACGAAGGAGTTTCTCCTTTGCCAGCGGCCTCGCGCGAAGAGTGTATGCGAAGTACGCCATCGCGGCACGACACCCATCCACGCTTATACGCCTTCAGTGTGAAGCGTTTGGGCCTGTCAATTATCAAGATTATGTTAGCATAACAATACACGCCTGTAATGCCTCGCAAGGTGAGGCAGAAGTGTAACAGCACAGCCACATTTATGATTGAGTCTCATGTACTGAGGAGCGAGCTAATAGGGGATGATCACATTTTTTTTTCTTTGTCTGTCGGTTCGATTATTGAAAAGTATTGGACACGTATTTTTTCTTTTTTCACGTGGTCATATAATTACGGAGATATATTGAGTTGAAATGGCGCATGACGTCACATGTAGGTAAGTTTTATACCTAATTGTGACGTAGTGAGCCCCCACTCTCCAAATTTAATGAGTTTTAACTAAGTAATTTTTTGATATTTTGATAAAACAAAAAATACGTGTCGAATATTTTTGCATTACCTGTCTGACGGACAAAATAGAATGTCGTTTTCTTTACCCAGTCCGCACCTCTATTACCATCAACAGAGCACAAGTTCAGATTCTGAGGCTGCTACTCGAAAATTCCTCATTGATAAACCCATTATACATTGCCCGTCCTCGGAATCGGACCCAGGACATCGTGCTCAGCAGCCACGCTTGCGAGTACAAGACCAACAAAATTAGGCTATAAAATTCCCACTGCTGGGACACAGGGCATTTGCCTAAAATGATGTTACAATTTATTATGAAGTATAAAAGAAAAGTATTGCTGAAGAATTATTTTCCCTGGCTGGAGGCCTTACTCTCAAGGCATCCACAGGATAGTCCGGTTAAGCAGACGACAACCTCATAGGTTGAACTGAGAGATGCCATTAAAAAAAAAAGAATTATTTTGACCATGAGCGGCGGTAGATCATAATAACTAAAATAATTTGGGTAAACATTTAAAATGGGATAAACTATACAGATTTTGTTTAACAATAATACATAATATTTAAATATGGACAGTACTAAGCGGAAAGTTCAACAAAGTGTGGTTATTTGGATATATTATGGTAGGTAAATATTATATTTACGGACGTTTAACCGACTTCAAAACAGGAAGAGGTATACATAGGTGCGCAACAGTAACAACAGATAAGTACGACCACTTAAAAATACATAATTTACATGTTATTAAACAGGTTTTGTGGACAAACTAAATACATGTGTTTACGACAAGGTTACAACAAATAAGTTATTTTGGAGGTACGAGGGTAATGGCAAATATCTTACGCGAAAGCGCAGTATTCGTTGTTACACTTGCTGGCCGGTCGACATGAGATGAAAGAAAGAAAATAAAATGTAAATACTTAGAAATACTATAAATATAAATAAAATACATAGTATAGTAATCATAATAAACACAATGTTTTGAGTGCGTTAAATTGAGTTTTAACGTTACTGTAAAACGAGATATTTCACACAAGAAAAAAAAATACGTGTGGCACTCGGGGACTGCCGCGGTAAAGCTATTGCATAGCATTTTTTTATCAACTTAAGCAATTATATTAATAAATATTAGCAATATTTTTTTGTTCTTTGATATTAATTCAAGTTTTTTTTTCTTTATATTAATTCAAGTTATTGCGAAAAGTCCTTTTTCCTTTGTCCATTTATTTGAATAAATAAAGAAAATAAAAGCTTAAAAAAAAACATGTACGATAAAAAAGTTGCACAATAAAAATACACAATCACGCAAACTCGATTTTGAACTTTTCTCATTCGATTTTGAACTTAACAATCAACATTTTATGGTTTAAAATCATTTAGAGAAATTTGAAAATTTTGCCAGTCAACCTTGGACCTAATACTGTAGCGATAAAGTTGAAAATTATTAAAGAAATTCCCACCCCCCGGCACCGGCGCGCCCGTGTTAGGTTTTTTACGTTACGGAACTTTTTGATTCGGTCGCCGCGCTCAAAGCCCGATAAAAGCTATGCAATAGCTTAAAAATCCTAGCAACAATTTTTGCGTAGGGTTACTTAGTTTGATGTGCAGAATCCTTGGTTGAAGGCTTCATGAAGGGTCTGATTTCACCTTGTATATCACTCACGCTACGACCAATAGGAGCTAATCATCAATGAACTATGTTGTAAAAACGGGGAAAATTTATCCCTTTGTGACGCAGACGAAGTTGTGCGGGTCAGCTAGTCTATCTATCTATATAAATAAAAATCAATTGCTGTTCGTTAGTCTCGCTAAAACTCGAGAACGGCTGGGCCGATTTAGCTGATTTTGGTTTTAAAATGTTTGTCGTAGTCCAGGGAAGGTTTAAAAGGTGAGAAAGGTAGGGTAGGGTAGGGTAGGGTAGGTAGGTAGGTAGGTTCGGTAGGGTAGATAGGTAGGTAGGGTAGAGTTGGGTAGGGTATGGTCGGTAGGTAGATAGGGTTGGTAAAAAGTGCATGGGACAGCTAGTGTGAAATAAAATATTCTGATTTTGACATGAAATTTATACAAAATGGCGTCGTTGACTGTAACTTGTCACTCGAAGAAGGGTTCATGAATGGGTTGCTTAACACTCATTCAACAATATCCAGACATAAATATTTACTGAAAAATTCCCCATTAAATGTGAATTGAGATCAATGGCGTGTCATTGTCAAGTCATAATGAATTGGTTGATGATTGTTTGATAAAAAATCGTAATAGTTGACATGGAATTTAACGACAAATTGATCGACGCGGGACTATACCAGGCTTTTATAAATTAACTGGAGAATATTTTTAACACATCATGAGTATCGGCATCTAATAGCAATAAAAGAACTTTAATTATTTATTTGTGATAGCTATTTTTCGGTATGTGTGGTTAGTGTGCAGGCTTTGCCTAGTTTAATTTAAACCCAGTATGTAATTTTATGACAAATAAAAAAAACAACAATTCTTTTTTGGTGATCCTACCCAAGTTATTGGATTAGACTGCTATGACGTCACAATATGGCGCGAGATCAGTCATATTCTTACTTGAAACGCATTATACACCTTACAAATTACAGGTGGTTGTATTACTCTTACTTCAGCGTGGAAAAGAGATAGCGTTAGACGCCCTGTATAGCTCCATCTCTTTCCTACATTTTATAGCTGAAAGCGGTCATTCGACGTTGCTTTTGAAGTTTCGCCAGCTGATTAACTTAAAACTAGCCCTGTATACTGAGAGAAGATAGAGAGGGCGCCTTCTATCTCGCTGTATCCTACATGTAAACTGAGAGAAGTTTCTTCTTATACCTCATCATCTGCCTTGTCCACCACTCACCTAAGATACTTTAGGTACCCGGCTAGCTCCGGCACATGAGTGATGTCGTTATGCGGTGCCGGGCCTCCCTCCAGCTGGTTCTGTAACGCGGACAGCGCTGCATCGATCTCATCCTCAGGCGCGTTTGCTGGCGCGGCCGTTGTGCCGTCTACTGCGTCCAGGCTCCCGCCTGCTAGCGTTTGTAACTCGATTTGGAGCTGAAAGATTGATTGGGTTCGGTTAATTTAATGTCGAATAGGAACATAACTTCACGTCTGTTATCCTCAAAGGGGTAGACAGAAGTGTACCTAATAGTACACCCACATTTCGCCAGTTATGTTTTACGTCCCATGTAATAGGGGCGAGCCTAATTCCATCAACCGGGCAAAAATCCAGACTCTGTCCGTGGGCTAATTCTGAAGGAAAAACCCAATAACACTTTACTCGACCTGAGAATCGAACCTAGTACCTCATGCTCAGCTCGCGCTTGCTACCAATAGACCAACGACGCAGTCAAATAGGAAATTGGGTGTTAGTTATGGTCTTGTCTGAACCTGAACAGTTTCCGTAAGTTTTACGAAACTGGAGCAACCGAATTTAAGACTGAGAAATTACTAAAACATTAACTTTTTGTTCGCTTAAACGGGTACTGGGTAACCGGTAAACAACCCAACTGGTGACCTACCATGACGTCTTAAAACATTATTCTTTACTTAAAACAGTATTGTTTTACTCCTTTTCCAGTGTCGGAAAGAGATGGCGCTAGACATCCTGTATATCTCCGTCTCTTTCCCACACTGGAATAAGAGTAAAACAATACTGCCTTAAGACGTCATGGTAGGCCAGATGTTCACCAAAGGCTATTTCACCACTCCCGCACGAAAGAAGTGTCTTTCCTCTACGAAAACAGTGAGGAAAGTAATGATCCCGTTCAGAAACTAACCTTGCCTGATTTTTTTATGTTAAGTTATAAAGATATTTAAAAAAAAAAAAAAAAGATTTGCTTTGTGACTATTTAATTTATTTACCTATGATGACTGAATACTTTCTTGCTGGGAGTGGTGAAAAGTTTTGTATGCAACATGTGAGCAAGTTCATTTGCTATTCGTTTTGCTGAGTCTTTCGCTTACTCAGTATTGAAATTTATAATCACTCGCTGCGCTCGTGATTCTATTTTTCAATCCTTCGTTCGCTCAAGACTCAAAATCAAAACTCATAGGAATAACGAACTTTCCTCACATGTTGGATAAATAACTATTTCAATTCTTCAAATCGGTCATTGTCTTGATTGAGAGTCAACAACATCCAGATGTAAATAGTTACTGAAAAAAATCTCATTCAATATTATGAATTGAGATCAATGCTGAGTCAACTCATATTGAATTGGTTGATGATTGTTTTTATAATGGTATTCAATTTTATTGAACTGATCAGGCTTTTGTGACCAGACTTCAGACCATGTTTGCATGGTCTGAAGTCTGGTCACAAAAGCCTGATCAGTTACAAAGTAACTGTCATTCTTAAGGATTTTTCCGTCATTAAGGGAGATCCTCCGACCAGACAGGTATTGTCGGGTTTTTCAGTATGTACTTATCTCGCGGAGAACTCTAATATAGTAATAATTATAATAGTGCGATTCAGGAGTTTGATTTTAGTTCCTCATTTGCGTCATAGATGGCACTACAGTACTTTTTCTTTGCGTCATAGATTGCACTACAGTACTTTTTGTATGTTTCTTTTTTATCTGCGCTACATAGGTAAAAAAAACTCGCACTATGCCCTGTAGTAAGTTTTCTGTGTTTTTGTTTCCTTTTTAACTGACTTCTAAAAAAGGAGGTGGCCTAACCACCACTTTTCGACCAACATCTTTTTGTTTTTTTACCTGTAACGCAGCAAACAGCAGCATTTCCTCCTCGGTACACTGCACCTCCTGGTTGAGGATCTGCCAGCGAGCCTGTTGATACAGCTGGTTGAGTCGCGACGCGTCCTGGGCACGCGCCGTCAGGTCGAAGAACGAGTAGAACTTGAACCTCAGCTGGAGCGTGTTCCATTCGCGGACATACTGCTCCATTATGGAGAGGGATGAGTCCAGCCAACTGCGAGAAGAAGATTTTCAGGTCTTATAAATTTTTAAGAAAAATTATGGGAAGTCGTATGTCTTGGTATGGACATGTAATGAGGAAGGGTGACACGCATGTGACTGAAAGAGTGATATGAATGTTGATAGATGGAGAGGGAGAAGAAGGTCGAAGAAAAGATGGATGGATTTTGTGAGGAATGATATGAAAGGACTAAATGATGCCATGAGGTCAAAGTGTAGAATGGAAGAAGGAAAAGTGTTAAGCCGACCTCTAAAATGGGACAAGGGCAGTAAGAAGATGAGTAATGTTTATCATCATTCTCTTGCCCTTGTCCCAATTTATTTGGGGTCGGAGCAGCATGTCTTCCATACTTCTCTATTGCTTGTCATCTCATGAGAACTCTCATCGATGGATGGACTGTGTGAAGGACGATATGGCAAGAAAGGAGGTGTCCTTTCTTGCCATATCGTCCTTTACACAGTCCATCCATCGATTCTTTAGTCTTCCTCTACTCCTATAACCATCCACATTCATACTCAAAACTTTCCTCACGACGTTTTCCTCATTCCTCCGCATCACATGCCCATACCACGACAACCGATTACCACACATCTTTTCAGTCACCGGCGCCACTTTCAGACTTCTTCTTATGTACTCATTTCTTATTTTATCAATTCACGTAACACCACACATCCCCCTTAGCATTCTCATCTCAGCTACATGCAAATCCCTCTCATTCATCCCTTTTGTGGCCCAACATTCTGATCCATACAAGACAGCAGGGTAATGTTTTATCAAAGCATAATCAGCCTGTATTATTCTCACAGCTGGGACACAGGCCTGCTGGCCTACCATGACGTTTTAAAACATTTTTTTTTTACTCCTTTTCCAGAGTGGGAAAGAGATGGCGCTAGACATCCTGAATAGCTCCGTCTCTTTCCCACACTGGAATAAGAGTCAAACAATACTGCTTTAAGACGTCATGGTAGGCCAGCTGCTCTCTATGAAAAAGGAGTAGGTAATGTTTGATTCTCTAATAATGTGTCGAGGGAATAGAAGATGTACATAGAAAAGAAGTAGGGCTAAAACAGAAACACGATACTACGACCAATAGGGGTGCGGACTGGGTAAAGAAAACGACATTCTATTTTGTCCGTCAGACAGGTATTACAAAAATATTAGACACGTATTTTTTGTTTTATCAAAATATCAAAAAATTACTTACTTAAAATCATTAAAGTTGGAGAGTGGGGGCTTACTACGTCACAAGTAGGTATAAAACTTTCCTACATGTGACGTCATGCGCCATTTCAACTCAATAAATCTCCGTAATATTAAACCACGTGAAAAAAAAAATACGTGTCCAATACTTTTCAATAAACTACCCGACGGACAAAGAAAAAAAAATGGATTATCCCCTACTGAGGGACGTTGCGATGTCGTTAGTTTGAGTTGATTCAATTGGGGATTTTTTGTTTTTGTCGCTACGTAACTTAGTTAACAACCTTCTCGTGGCGGGGATATTAAAGTAGTTATTGAGGCATACAAAATGCAAAAACAATGACAAAACAGATGAAATCATCAAAATGCGTAAAAGTGTTAATTAAAAACCATTAACGCCATATTTTCACAATAGCGTCGTTATTGTGGTCAACCGGATAATGCCACAACAATAGGCAAACAACAAGTTTATTATGGCTTTCATAGCACTTTTTTTCCTTTTATTATTAGCAGGATAAATTGCGAAAAAACTCTGCTTTCCTCGCATACCTTAAAAGCCCAATACCACATACACAAATATATAAATACATTGTGTATATGGCGCAATGTACAAAACAGAAAAAATAAAAACAGATACATACCCAACATTCATTCTAGCACGTTCCATGAGAGTCTTGGGTGTTAGAAGGGACTCCCGCGACTGGCTGTCGGGTTCCAAGGGTGAGTCGGCTAAAATCAGGTCGGCTAGGGAGTCCAAAGCGTCCAGGGATGCGGCCCGGGGCGGGGTGCCGCAGTACCCCCCGTCGCTTGAGCCATCGCTCTGTGTGCTGTAAACACCTCCATATCGACGAAGTGTGCCGTTCTGGAGAGTAAAAAAAGAGTGTCAATATTTCCTAGTATGTTACGTTCTGCTTTTTTATAGAAGTGACTAGCTTCTGCCCGGCAATTGCCCACGTATGCGGTACCCCCGCAAAATAATGTCGAAAATAGTCATTTAAATGTTATAAATAATAGTTGCTGCCCGCGGCTTCGCTCGCGCGTAATTCTAAGTATAGGATAAATAGTTGGAGGTAGGTAGGTAGGAGTAAAAGTCTGTGATTTTCAAAAGAGCTAATGCTTCTTACTTTGGAAATCACAGACTTTTCACAGAATTAACACTGGTTAGAAAAAGTATATTACATAGTTTTTTTTTAGTTCAGGTTGTTAGTGACCTAAATAGGTTGAAACAGATTTTTTTTTATACATGATGCCGTAGCTCAAATTCCCCGGTCATCCATCAACACCTTTCGATATAGTTAATTGTGTAAATGAGCTAGCTTACAATTGTGTATTTTAAATTTCAATATTTGCACCTAGAAAATGAGGTCAAAATGAAAATCCAATACGGCGCCATTTTCATTTTGTTATCAGCTACCTCAAAAACCACGAAAACGACACCCATGAAGTCGCGCAAGTAGTGCAAGTCGCGAATGAAGTTTTTTTAGCGTATTTGTCCATACAAATATGTTAACACTTCAAAAAAAAACAAAAAAAGGCCCCAATGTTTTCGTCTCAGAACATTTTTGTTATACTTATGTACCCCTTTTCCCCGTTTAGCGTTGAATTTCCAAAAACAACGAAATACGTATTAATTTAGTTTTGCTCAAAAACTTCAATATTTAATAAACCCTACCCTTCCTACCTACCATACCCTACCTACCCTACCCTAAACCTTCCCTGGACTACATACATTTTAAAAACCAAAAATTAGCTAAATCGGCCCTGCCGTTCTTGAGTTATAAAATTTCAACGAAAAGTGGCATTGATTTTTATATAGGTAATATAGATAGATGATAGATGTGAAACTTTTTTACTTTTAACACAGCGCCATATTGAATACCTACTTACTCAATCCAGTCAACAGATACCGCCATCTGTTAGAATCGTTTGGAGCTAACAGATAATTGTGACCGTCAAATAATAAACAAATAATTTACAATAAAATAATATTGCGACTATTAATTGAGCTGTAAGCTATCCTATCTTTCAAGCTGGATCAAACTGCACATTTGATTAAAATCGGTTAAGTAGTTTAGGAGTCCATCGCGGACAAACAACGTGACACGTACACATACACAACTTGTTTAGAGTGGGTGTTATTCGGTAATATGATATTAAAAACAACTTTTAAAAAGAGAAGGGGGCAGACATTAAATATTGTCACTTTACGAGTAATCCTATACATAAGTGTCCTGTAAGGTCTGTAAAACAAAGTACTTGAAAATAAAATAATTTCCACCTAACATTTTGTTTAGCTTCCAAGTTAAAAAGTTACAGCTAAAGCTATCAAAACCAGCAGAATTTATTAGTAAACTTATGCATGTAACATAAACAGTATATTATTATGATGTGAAACAGATGCATTTTCCTGCACCGGTTTTGTTTAGCTGACGAATAATAACGTTTAAAAATAACCGCCAACTTATCTCTAACCAACGAATGAGTTCATAACTCCAGATCATGTTACAATTACCCCATTTTTTTTTCTTCGCAGCAATGTTGAGAATTTGTTTCTTGCTTTAAGACGTAACCAATTAAGAACGATTGGTGTGCAAATTTTTAATTAAAACAATTGTGAATATCAGTGGTTTCTCGCAAGGGACCGCCTTGAGTCCTACTCTTCTTTACTGTTTTGACTGAGCCTCAACTTCATTATACTATATTTATTTGAATGTAATGCACTTACTTGTTGCGAAGCCACAGGGGTAGCGGAAAGCGACCTTGGTGGGGGTGGCGTCGCAGGACACTGCCCATTGGACCTGTCCAAACTGTTTGAAGAGCCTCTAGTGGCCGCTATAAATGTGTTGGTGTCTGCGGGATGTGAAGACTTTATCCTCTTGGCCTCCTTCAAATTCTGGTAGTTTTGCTTCAAGTGGGACGGCTCTAAGGGATAGCAGAGAGACAGTTCTTCCGGATGTCGTATTCCTGCAAGAATTAGGAGACATGTAGTTTGTATATGTAGTGGAGTTGGCAGTTTCACTCATTTTGGTTACCATACCATAATTGGAAGCAAGGTTTCGAATTATAACTTTATTGTGTCTGAAATATTATGGCCACAGGTCTATGGACCTTTGGTGTTGTCTCCTGCGACAGAACAAAACTATGATGGGCAACCTGCCGTGTTTTCTTGGATTGTTGAACTACCTTAAAAAATTAATTTAGGGCAGTTATAGATTTCGAGTTTGGTAAAATTACAAAGTACAAGTACCTACAGTAGCCTACTTTCCCTGTCATCAAACATAGGGAGGCAAATGCTCTAATAAATAAGAACTAAAATAACAACTGGTGGTAATACAACGATAACAACACGCTCCATCTTCTGGGTCCTTCAGAATAAACATTCGACTTTTACGAGTTGATCGACTTAACGAGCCTTAACATTTGGACGAGATAAAATACATTTAATGTTGGGCTTAGATCTTGTAATACCGTATAAGGCATAAAAGTCAGATCGTAAATCGTTACCAAGTGTTGAAACGTAAAAGTTTCGCTATAAAAATAATATGACCTTTACGATCTTTTGCGGAGAAAAGATATTGGAAAACAAGATAACGTTATTGATGGGCTTGAGTACCTATCTAAATTGGGAATCTTGTAATTTTATCTGTATTTTACTGCCACTTCTCAAAATATAATTTGTACAGTAGATTTCTTACTGCTGTAAGACAAATCTGCCAAATCCTCACAATAAAAAGTAATAGGTATTATGCTAATTTGCGCAATGCCAAACGACCTATTGTTGTCTCGAGCAACACTAATCAATTCAATCTTAATTGAATCAAAGCCACTAATCATTTGCTTAACTGATTTAGACGTGAGGACCAAGATAGAAAATAAACGAAACTTACCAAGACTTTTGCAAAGGTTCATAACGGCGCTGAAGGTGTCAATAGAGAAGTCAATCTTGCAGTCAATAAATCGGAGGTCCGGCAGCTGGATTCGGATGGCTTTGTGCATAGGAGTGAAGTGGAGGGCGGCATCGGCGTGGACGCCATACTGGTCCAATGTGTGCTTGGGTCGGGACAGCCATTTGTTGCGAGTGGGCCACCAAAGGGCGTGGTCTGACCAGTCCTTTTTGAATTCTGGAACAAGAAAATGTTGATATTTTTATTTAAATCGTTCAAACATGACGTGCAATCACTCGTCAAAGGAGTGTACCTGTGTGCTAAAAGCATGTGTTTAGAGATACACGATATAATTATGCTACATTAGAAAAGTATCTAGTAAAGATTTTGTGAGAGTTAGCAAGTGCTATAACAAAATGAAAAGCTTCATCATTAAACATAGTGACCATGTTGACGACAATAAAATAAAATACGGAGAAAACGCTGTGAAACTAGCAGTAAAAGTGAGAATAACTAAGTAGATACAAAGGAAAAAAATACTTTTACACTAGATACAAGAGAATTAATGAATGGACGAACCAGACTTAAGTACTAACCCTGCACTCGAAGGACACATGGCTGTCATTAGAGGTAAAATAAAAAGAGATCTCATCATCTGGCGAACGAACTGGAACATGGAGTCTTGGACGAAAAAACAATCAGTAAAGTGACGTCATTTCTGTAGGAGCGGATGAACTGTAAAACATTGTAGAGCTTCTTGAACCCCTTACACCGCAAGATGAAAGTGCAGGGAAGGTACACACATACTGGTTTTCGCTGTCGTGTAGATTTTGTTTCGCTTCCGTTGAACCGTGAGTCACGTAAGCTGGTTCGAGGATAGACGAACAAACTATAACATCTAATTGCTATGAGTCATTGCTAGAAAAACCTTACCAAACTGTTTATACTTTTAAGGTGTGCTGTGATTTGGAAGTTCATTGGACCAATTCATTTTATTGTGTTTTTGGCTAGATATGTATGATAAATTGAGTAAGTTGCGCCAATTGATAGTGGTGGAGGAAAAACATTTTGATTTCAGTATTTGTACGTTAATTTAACCACAACAGTTCACAACACTACCCGTATGGTGTAGGTGGTACCTACTTGGACATAAAACCCATTTAATATAGATGTTTCTAATTAACCATTACTAGGTAAGTACGCTATAATATTGTAAACTTGTGGTTTACAGAGTAGACTCTAATTCAGTTAGGAAAAGTATAAATCTGTGAGAAAAGGATAGGCAGATGATGGCACAGTATTTAGATTCCAATTGCTTCATGTCCTTTATATGTGGCTGTGCACTAGACGGATTGGAATAACCCAAGGCAGAAGCTACTTAAAGTAACGATGTAAATAGCCTGATTCAAAGTTCAATCCATAAGTAAACTCTAAAGAAAACATAAACAACACCAAAAATATTATTAAAAAAATATTACGACCACCAATGAACCCTCAACTCGTCCCTTTCCCAATCGATTAGAATGCGTTCATGGCTTTATAATAACCACTTTTACTGTCACTTGTAAACTGTTCAGCCATCTATGACCACCACACCACCTATGGAGCCTGTGTGTGAATTGTTTTATTTCAAAGCATCAACAACATTGTTCGGTATCTAGAACAGTTTATTTATAAACAGGATGAATTGTGCTGCAGTTGCTATAAATAAAATTGCTGGGAAAGACAAGACGAGAATAAATTTGAAATGTTGGTCAGTTCGTGTCAAGGTTTAAGTGCAGACGTGACGTCACTCAATGAGAACGAACACTAAACGTGGATAAAAGTTATAAACGAAACAGACAATAATGAGGTCCACACAAGGAGGTCAATGATTTCTAAATGTTTGAATGATTAGTAGACGCAGATAAAAAAGAGAGAAATCTAAACCAGTAAGTTGAAGTCCAAGCATGAAATATGGTACAGGGAAACTGAATCATAGTGTTATATTTCATTTCTAGGAAAAACGTAACAGACGGTAATCACGTTTTAATAATGAGCCAATAGGGGTGACGTCACCCCATCGATCATTTTGTATGAGTTGAGTAGCAATAGGGCCCGCATAACCCGTGCTCAGCGTGTGAGTCATAATGTCAAAAGGTGCATCTGCGAAGTAAAGCGATGCAGTCAGCAACTGTGTATTTGTTTACTCGACGTTTTTGTACCTACACACTGCCAGTGTCACTTGGATAAAAACCAAAGTTTTACCTTCCAAGAAAAATTCCAACATAATTATCATCTCATGTTTATAGGAGATCGATACAGCAAGTTAACTTCCAATTAGAATTTTAATTTATGCATTATTCAACGCATAACATCAACTTATAAACAACCCTCATCATTATCGTCGTGTAAACACGTTGCTAGTAACAATGCACATAGATAGCAGGTTCGGCTCCTGCGGAGTCTATGACCATATTTGTTCGCAGATAAGTTGGATAGACGCGTTTGGCATCCACCGCTTTCGCGATTTTACCACCCCGATCACGTAGCGTGATTTCTTGCCCAAGAAATACTTTGGGATTCTAAAATTCCTTTGTTGAAAACATGTTTCCTATAACGTGAAGAAGCTTGGCTAAAATGTTGTTGTATCCAAAAAGAGAGAACGTTAAGCATGTAGACATACTCAAATACGGAGGATGAGCGCATGTAGGTACAACGCAAACTAGATTCTGATAATGTATTCGCAATTCCAACGCAATGTTTATAATTTGAGATAATTCTCGCGAAGATAAGAGTAACCGATAACGAAATGCACAAGGTGAAACGGTTAAACGCAGTAGTTGAGATATCATGTAATTATTTCAAAATATTTTAACGATCACTTATTTAATCGTATTCATGCTCAAGGATCTTAAGGATCAATTAATTATTCCTGCGGTTACTCGCGTTGCTCCTTATAAGGGCGATTGTGGCCAATGTTGAGGCGCCGATACCATACTTTTATAGTATACCACCTTACTCGATATAGATCTTAAGGCGTATGACGACTGTAAATCGATTTTTTCCGATGCATCGATAAGAAAATACGTTCTAAGAACATGTGGATAACAGGATACTAAGCATCTTAGAGAGATTTCGCACGTTCGATTCTCCTTTTTATCTTTAGCTAGAAGAAACGAATATATGATTCGATGAATAAAAACATGAGCTATATGTATGAGGAAAGGCAACTGTTCACACAATAATACGGGAATATACATATACCTTAGTGTTTTGTAATATTTATCGCAGTTCTTTATGACAACATTGTTTCGTAAGCTCTCGCTACTAATTAGTTAGTTATTCTCAGCGTTATCGATAGTTATGTGGGACAAGATAGTTTATTTTTGGTGGCAGACAGTTTCTGCGCCGCCGTCTCGACAGTGTAATGTGTTGACAGCTTAGCGTAACAAAATAACAACGTGTGCACCACGCGTACGAAGAAAGGCGATAAGATAAAGATAATATTGAATAACACCAACATAGCAAAAGCAGTTCAAGTGAAAGTAATCGGTATGTAAAAAGACTGATAAAAACAAAAACGATAAACGTAATAGGAGTCATATAAAAGTAGTGTAGTTTAAAAAGTCACACATTCACACGTGTGTGAAGCGGATGCATCAAGATAAGGTTGTCATAAATAAATTGGTAAACGAACATTACGAAATCATCAAGGGCTATATATATAATGTTGGAGTACGTGCTGCTAACCCAGTGTTAAAAGACACCAGAGCAGGCGTTAAAATGAAAGATAAACCAAATGAAGATGTAGTTAAAAGCTGAATGGTCAACGGCTTCATTTAATGGCTCGATGGGCTCGATCGCATTGAAATGGATGGACAAAGTCGTAAAACATTCATATCTATGTACTTCAATCTTTGTATTGCGAACATACGCAATGCATTGTATACAATGTAAAAATAAATAGGTTAATGCGATCCAGAACTGGAACGATAGCTTCTGCAAAATTATAAATTATGAATGTAGGACGTCTCGCCAATTTTATCGTCATGCTACGCTCGACTAGCCTTACTAAATTCTTTGAAATCTATGTGTACCTACTGCAAACATAAATGGATTCACTGTAGCGTTTACTTTAGAAACGTTTCTAAAAACAAGTCAAATACCCCGAATAATTTTGAAAATATAAGAAATAAGTAATAACTAACGCATTATACTGTTGACCAGTGCAAACAAATATGTAAATCCCCTAGTTATACGCAATTGGATAAGTAGCTGCGAATGACCAGTCAAGGTATACATGTGTAGGTTGAACCATTTACAATAATTGGGTCCAAGCTAAGCTAACAGGAAGTTTTTAAACTAGGCCAATGGATGAACGCTCATACGTTCATCGTACGATAAGACAGCAAATGCAATATTACGCTAGCATTATACGCCAATACGAGTAATGTCACGTACAAAGTAAGTTTATACACGACTTAGTGGGTAGCTTTAGTTTAAACAAAACAGCAAGTTGGTTAAACAAGAAACAGGCATAGTAATTAAACTAACCGTTATCTTTACTAATAGTAAATAAATCTTGCGAGTCTCGTAAAACAAATACGGAGTCAACACCAGCGCAAGCGCAGACGAAGAACGCTTTGTTTATATTGAATGATTTACGTTGGTTTACCAATTTTAATGCGACAGCTTGTTTGCTAAATCAATGTTTATTTAGATATTTGGGAATTTCGCAGCTGTTAGTTGGAAAGTAGTATACTAAGATGTTTGTTATTTGTCGTTACTATTTATTTTTGGTCGTCACGACACGTTTTAAAATGATAATAAATTCTAAAACAGTCACGTTAGAAAGCATTGAGCATGAATACTATAGATACTATTATGTATTATGTATCGAACATGTTTTATGCGATTATAAAGTAGCTTAAGTATTCTTGTATTTCTTTTGCTTTGTATATGGAGATTTAGTATCCATTCGAACAACATGCACGAGGCTCATAAATCTGCTGACATTATAAGATATATCCTAGTCAAGACAGTCCCATCAGTAAAGGTCCCGAGTACACTCCTTGCGGTACACCTTATGATCTACAGCCCGGGTTTACACAAGACATACAGAGATCCGCTTTGAGATTATGGCTGTAACCGTAAACAGCTTACACATAAAACAGTGTAAGTTTTGTAAGAGAATTTTAATTTTAAACCATATTTCTGTACCGAAAGGGTTCTGATTGAGAATGTGTAGGCTTGGTGTGGGTCAAAAGATGTTACTGTTGTTTGTTTACTAGACACCGCTAGCCCGCTACTGTTGCTTAATGGATGAAGCGCATATCCATTTGCTTGATGAATATAAATAGCTATTCGTACTACTCCCTATGGTAAACACGTGCCCTTTTTACTGTTGTCAGGTGCTACACCAGATTTTATTTGATGATTATTGCGTACTAAATCATGGAAAACTGGGACCGAGATAACATTAACAACCATTAAAAATATTTCTGGCTATTCGTCGAACGCATTATGTGAACTAACTGCGACTTTAAACGTAAATAACCCCTAACGAGAAGTTTTAACGTCTTTCTTAGAATGAAGAATTCAAAATATGAGGAACTATTGGGTGATAAAATGTTAATTATAGGAGTGTTACTATAATGAGTTGTCGTAGGATTCCGAACAGCTGTCCTTATATGATGAGATGGTATAGGTGACATAATCGGAGCCGCAGCGGCGTAGGCGCACGCCCCAGTCGCCGCCCACCGCTTCCGTCGCGGAGGCGGTGTTACAGCACCTGATCATTGTATTGTGTAGTAATTACAGGGTAAAGTTTATCCAGGTTGTTACATTACTGACAATAAAACCAACGTTCCATACTTAAATCACCAATCCATCGGCAATTTAATGCTTTAGACACAAAAGAAACCGTTCGTATGAAATGAACTATAGTGAACCCAAGTAATTAATCAAAGGATGATAGTCACAAGACCGGCGCTATTATTAAAATTCAAGGATAATTGTCGGAAGAGACCAATGGCTAAAACATGCCAAAGACAATTGATACGGACATTGATTGCTAGTTTCTGAGTGATTGATGAAACGGACAAGCATGTGGGTGTTCACCATAAGCAGTTGAGTACAGACATTATATTTCGACTTTTGTAATGAAATGTCTTGCAACAACATCTTAGGGAGACGAAGGCTCTTATTAGTTGGAAACCTGTCTGAGCTTATGACAGCAATTGAGGATGAAATGATACTTAATGTTGTAATCTCAGAGCATTACACTGACGTTAGGTGTTATTACAATTGACGTAATAAGCTCTTAGCAGTTATGTTTGCGTCAGTCGCCACCTTAGTAGTTAATAGATGCACGCTTCGAATAGTTTTCATATAATCAGTGGGATTAGTCATTGTTGCCTTTAGATAAGCTTAATCGACCCTGCCAGCTATGGCAATACTTTATAAATGTGCAGTTAATTACTAATGATTAAAAAATAAACTTGTTTGCCTTTTAAGGCTGTGTGTCGATTTCCTCGTTTTCTATTCTATGTAAACGCATGTTCGAACACTAATTTGCCAACGTAACGGACGATTCCATTTAAATTCACGTGGTCACTACGTGCACTTTTATTCATGTTTAGATCAGGGATTAGGTTTATGGGGACTCTATATTACTAGAAATCTAAATGTTCATAGTTATAATTACTGTATATTAAACCAATCTCAGTAAATATAAATTCGGCGATTAAATATAAGACCTTGTAGAATCTATGGGAGACCATGTTGAAACGGCATGAATGGCAATGTCAACCGCTTGCAACAGTGAAGTAGGCGAGCCTACGCCGCAGAACTTACAATCGATATAAGTAAAATGAAATAAACGACAAATAAAAAACCGAGATCAATAAACCACAATACAATTGAACAGTAATCACAGCATAAATAAATTATATTTATCGATAAGTACATCTCACGTACGGGCATGTGAGAAAAGATCTTATCTCTAGGAGGTTGAATTCATATTTGTTGATACGAACGGACAATCGTACTACTTACCTGAAATGGAAGTAATAAATTTAGGATTTTATAGCTCGGGCTTCAAGACTGAATGTCCGGTGTCGCACTTAACGTTCCCAGCGAAGGTTAAGCAGTTGCCGGTCTGCACAACCGCTATACAATTTTATATACGCTACGCTCAGATCGTAATCGATTCAGTGTAATGGGTTAAATTGACCTGTTTTCAAAGTGACTTAATGTGGTCAATTTCGACCCACGTTGAGTTCAATTAGCCGCACACGCAAAATTTACAGATAATGTAGAAATTATTGTTTAAAGAAATAAAAATGACCTGAATTGGTTATGATATAATAAAAAGATAAAAAAAGACAGATTTTATTAAAACAAAAAGGTTGAGTTAAAATACGAGTACGTCAACAAAGTCACGCATAAACAAACATGATTGTTTGATGATAAAGAGAGAAGAAAGCGTGAAGCGCAACAGCGAATTACGAAATCATGAGGCGCCGAGGAACAATGGAACACGTGGGGACCTACCGTTAGGGAAACGACAGCCGCATAACAAATCTAGCCACTCATCTCACACAGGAAACATCTGAAATAACAGCATAACTATCTTCAAAGCTTCGCATGACCACCAACATTTGACACGCAAACTAAAATCGAGGGATTACGCAGCCTAACGCAAGAATGACATGACATGCACACATCAAAATGATAATGACGCTCAAACATGACATTTAAAATATCATTATCGTTTCAAAACTACAATTTGATTAATGATGCTGTAATGATCACGAATTTAAGCAAGCCAAATACGTGGAATTATTTCTACGCCCACGTGGAATTAGAAATCAAAGGGCCAAGTGCGTCAGGTAAGCCCATTGATAAGATGATTTTCAATTGACAATACACCGCTGGTAAAAGTAGATCATACTAGTTTTCATTGAAACTGGATTGGTGTGGATTAGATAACTGTTATTGTTTGGTTTGTGGAAGAAGTTAAAGAATCTGTATTTTCTGGTGCTGATGCTATTGATATATAGATCCTGTATCATTGAGAACTAAATATCAACTATAAATGCAAGTACTGTGTGCCCATGTGTCTATTGCTGCACTAAGATGAGGACGTTTGTTTACCAACGACAATAATTGACGTTCCATCGTCTTTTTAAATTCAATGAACCTGAACTGAACGTGATCTCAAGCAACATGAATGATTATGTTGCTTGAGATCACGTGCAGAAATCCCAAAGAGGAATTCATATCATATTTCTGGAGTAAAAACTTTAAAATATTTACATTAACTGAGATCCGTGTCAGGTCTAGTTATGTGGCCCAAGTGTGACATATTTATATGGGCAAGATTCGATATAACGGTCTATGGTGCAGCAGGTCCATATTTACCCGCGGCCCTACGACCTGCTATAACTATAATATTATATGATTTACAAGTGTTGCTACAATATTAAAATATGCAGCGTAGGCAGTTTATATTTAACGCAATTTAAATCGCGTGGGACGCGGAAGCTGTCGAAGTGCCGATGGTAAAGCTTTCTTTTGTGCCAAACTGGTTCAAGAGGGCAACTGATATTATAAAGATCCGAACGAAAATGATTGTGAAGAAACATGCCCAACAACATACAGAATGTTATCAGAAAGCTATTGAAGAACGATGATTACTTAATGAGATAGGACACGTTATATACGCCGGCTCAGCTCAGCGTATCGGATGCGATATTTCACGCATGAACTGGGAAAATTGTCTTGTTATTGTTACGCTGGCGTTACTTTCACTCTCATTTATTTCTTACCAGTGAAGTTCTCTCATAAAACTTATTACACGCGATAAAATCTCCAGTCGTAACTTTTATGTCATTTTAATCAGCTACGTTCACTCTACAAATTAATTTGGTATTGTTTACAACGTCAATTAGAGCATGGAAATTAACCAGCCTTGTTATCTGGCCAATGACTGCAACGATTAATGTTCCACCGAAATTGTGACTGCACTTACCTTCGATGCCAACTTACGATAACGAACTAGTTGTTGAATGCTCACCTTTACCTGTAAACAGAAATAAACAAATGTTAACAGTTTTATTAAACGATTTATTGTGACTATTAACACATCTAAAGCGTTCTATTCAAGTGTCATCCAGATGAGTCTGATTAGCATATTGCTTTCCCTATCGCCCACTCCAGAAAAAACTAGTGGGAGTTACGCTCAGTGAAAGTGGTCCCCCAGATGAATAGCTGTCATTACGCAGTAGTAACTTGTGAAAAGGTATTGTAATGCGGTTGCATAAAACCAACGCCTTAACTATTGGCCAATCTTTATTTGATTGGACAGCTACCATCAGCACAACTTTTGTTGAAACATATGCTGTCAAACAGGAGACAAATTACAACACAATTACTTCAAGCGAAATAAACATGCAAAGTGCGTAGATAAAATTCAAATGCTATGAATTTTAACAGGTTAAATGCACCACTTATCTGACGTTATAAATAGCAAGAACGGGTTACGTAAGTCCTGTACTAAGCTGGCGATAAATTCGAGCAAGAAAAACTGATAGCAAAACCAAGCAGAATCTCTTAGCTGGGAGTAGAAACAATCTGTTAGTGTGATACGGCAGTGATACCCTATCATTATCCGTAGTTCTCTGCACTGGCTACCGGTAACCGTGTTACAGTCAATAAATATGAACGTGTCTGCGCAGGTCGGACCATGGCACGAATTAGATACCGGCAGAGAACAGCAATTAACATTACTGGAACAATTAGTGCGCCTCTAGATTCTGGCTCTGCCATTAGCGAACGTCGGCTAAATAATTTTAGTATCGATCATATATGAACCATCCAAATTGGCTTAAAAGCTTTCAACGTTCGAACTTCGACCAACCATAAAAAAAAACGGTTCACTGAACTGGGGATTTTGATTAGGATTACATTTGTAGAAATATTTGGCTAATAAGTAGACTATAGACGAAATCTCGGCTACGTAAATGTTTGACAGTTGATAAAATGCTTAGGACAGGCGTAGGTAGAAAGTGGCACACCGTAACTTGTTAGTGCTGATAAAATGTGTCTTATCTACGCATTGCACTGGTATAGTTTCTCTCACACTGAGCCGTTTGGTTTTTTTTTGCAGATGTGTCGACGACCTTAAATGAAATTGCTCATAAAATATTCAATAACTAGCAGCTTTTCTTTATTACAATGTTCTTAGAAGCGATTTCGAAATAATTCATTGAACCTGTTACTAAAATGGGTTTAGCGGGCCGTCATCATCCACTTAGCACGTTCGCGAATCGCCATCTTGGCCAATCAAGTCGTTAACCCCTGACTGGACACTTGTTCAGTGCTGTAGGTAGACTCATCTCAAGCTACCGAGGGGCGTGAGATGCTTTCCAAATATATTCAAATATTTCGTGAATCTCAATTCAGTTTCAGCAACTGGATTTTCTCATCTAATGGTTACAGCTCACGGTTTTCTTTGTCTTATGCATTAACATATATGTGTCCGGCATGTCACATGACTTATATTAACATGCACTTTCAAAGTACTCTGACATTACTTACGTATATAAAATCCAATATGGCTACCAGCTGTTCAAACATCTGCTATTGTGATTCCCTGCGCTTGCGCAAATTAATTATGCGGGCAATGCAGGCGCCGACCAAATCAAATGTTACTTTTAACTTTTGTAATGTATTGAATGTTCTCTTTGACTGTCAATGGCCTGCAATTTACGACAATTGACCGATATAGCGAGACGGCGATTTACGAATACGTGTAGAGCTTTTAATGCATTAATTAGGTACTGCTGAGAAAATGCTATAGTAGAGGCTACAGATCGCAGCAATTAAATAAATAACAGCAATTAAGACGTGGATAACATGATTACCATCGATGTTCACTCTCTCCATCTCAACCCATATAAGCACATTAATGGTTCCGCGCCCTCGGGTACACCTAATGGGAAATATAATTTTCAGTATGCTGTTAAATTAATCAAGTTTCTAGTCTAAGAACTTCATCGAATAAAATGCAGTAATTTATGAAATGTCGAGCTCTCAGCTCTCTAATAAACAGTGTGAGAAGATTGATGTGGCACGCTACATAGTAATTGTGCATTTGCCACGGGATGTAAACTTTACGACCCGAAGTCACGAACATGCTAAGAGCTGCGACCCCTCTATGTATGGTACATCTTGATATTCATACGTCAACGGATTGTATTACTGACATACCGAAGACAATTTCATCGAAGACAAAGCATCAATTGAACCGTATCTTTTGTGAAGACAACGAATGTATAATAAATCGATTGTTATTGTCATATGCAAAAGGGGCCGTTCCTCGATTATCAATAATTATTGAGTTAAAGACGTTAAAGAATCAAGCGGTTGAAAGCGTAGAAACAGAATAACGAGAGGTGGAATTTCCCCTGTTCATCTCTAAGACAGCGTTATACCAATTTACGACTATTGTGCCACTTAACCTTATCTCGGCTAGAGTTATTAGTCTTTATAACTGTTTGCAGTGTACAAGTACATGCCAATGCAAACATTTAACCAAATGGGTTTAAAGTACAACATTGTGAAAATATGAGGACAGTAGGCAGATGTTTCGTAGCACAAGAAATATAGCTATCAATAAATATTAGGACAACAATGAAAAAAAATACATACAGAATTCTCTGACAAAAAGTATATGACAAACGATTTATATTCAGATGAATCCAATGATATCATGAGTAAGGAAAATGAAGGCTTAAGGTCAATTCTTATGTAGGGTACGAAATCAAACAAGGTTTGCGGGAAGCCGTGACCTACATCACGTTTTATTTGTAGACGCGAATCATGAGGACGTGACTAAACATTCATGCGAAAAATTAAAAGGTACGTTTGATCATCTCTCTTCGTGATTTGGCATTCATACTCAACAAGTTTACATTTGTATGTGTGCGCCCAAGTGTGTTATTTATTAAGTTTGGTTTAGATAGTAATCTTCTTCATCTATTCAATTAACGAAGGTCGTCTACCAACTCGTTTGTCCAGCGTTTCAAGAATTACACAATGTCATTAACCGGTCATAGAATTTGTGTAATTAACTTCGTGGCTATCATATTTGTGTTTCGAAGGTTTGTTTGTTTGAATTTTACTTTGTACAGGTTTCATTTTATTGATTTTAAATCTCCTCTCCTTGAAAGCTCTGTAGTGGTTATGATGTCATTCACAGAAACTAAACTTATCACTGATTAAATTTTTATTTTTACGGCCAAACTCGGTAGCTAAATTTACATCAATAAAGCGAATACCAACAACACTTCCAACTCGTTAACTACCGTCAATGTCATAATTTATTACTGCATCACAAATTGAAGCAGTCGGAATGAGTTTTTCGAGCAATTTATAAATAGCAACAACAGATAGCATCACCTTAGTTACATCACTGGCTGGGTGCGACCAGTTTGTATACGTTCTGCCATAACAGTTGCTAACATAAATATATCACCTTGAAGTACAACATTTTACATTGGCAGCGGAACTTCGGCCTTAAAAGGCTTGACGAGGAGACTTGATGCGATCAACTATTACCTGAACTATAACTTGACGTAGTTTACACATCTTGCATTAAGCCGTGAATCGGCATCCTTTCACAGCCACAACGTCCCACCCCTTTTTATCGCCATTTTGCTTCATGATTGATGAGCTATTACCGGTTTCGTTGAAAGCTTCTTGATTTATTGCCTTCGTTTACCTATTTTCGAAAGATACCTTATTGATGAAGGTTTCTGGTTGTAGTTGGAGGAATATTCACGATCTCACGCGGTGTTTGGAACGTGCGGATACGGCGCTGCGCGTGCGCCGGGCGGATACGCGGCTCGTATAAATAGCCGCCGTCTATTTCGGTCGGGACACAGCACCCCGGCGCCCGCCATGTGCCTGACGCCGTCGTCTGGGACTCCACGTTGAAATTAATTAAATTCTTAACATATTGAATCATACTCAAAAGGGCCAGCCAGTACGTTCACACTCCAAAGTACACGATGAGTCAGAGTTGGATAAATATTGTGAATTGATGACACAGCCTTCTTGAAGCCTACCTACCCCCGCGATGTTTTTTTTTTACAAAGTATAGAGCGTTTTACAAACAAACTATATTTTTTCGATGACCTCAGAGGGCGCAATATACCTACACACATGATTTAGCTATATTCGTGTTTATAAACAAAACACTGGCTCAATGTTGATAAAAACAATAATTCAGTAACGTTTACACAATCTCTGTTCTTTGCCAAGGTCAGGGAGCCGACTGCTAAGTGTACTATACAAATATTTATTCCCCGACTCCCCACCAATGAGCACTTTTTGCGTGGGAATATACTCCTTCGAAACACTTCATGATAATGAAGAAGTAAAAATCCTTTCACAACCTCTTTATTCCCAGGCTTTAAAGTTTCGAATTGAATGAATTTAAAATACTGCATCAGTCAAGACGGTGGCATGTCAGGTTTGTTTCCCAGAGACGAATTTTAGCACGTCTGCTACAAGTAGTCCGACAACTTTCCTTTTCGAGGAATCTTAGTAAGTGTTAGAAATAAAATGTCTAGTGACTTGGGAAAACATAAACTGGCTTTGTCTCAGAATGTGAATAGAAAATGACGAGACCACCCATAATGTGAAGAGTAAACGACATGCATCATTTGCGTCAAGCTCATCCAATATTTGACTAGAATGAGAAACAGCTCACGGATAATTAAATGAAGTTAAATTGTGAGTGACTGCGAGTTGTAAAGCTAAGTTTAGTAATGCATATAGATCATTGTACCAATTTTTATTCGGCCGTATGCGGGTGGTCTCGTAATAGGGTTAATCTTGATTCAATTTCGACAATAAAGCCCTGCGGCACGGTGGAGTGACTGGTGCTTTTTGTTCTTCATTCCATTTAATAATTAAACTTGAGTCATGTCACTCATGCATAGCTCAAGAACGACTAGCCCTAGCGAAGTCATGTTTCATAACATACCTAATTAGTAAAAGTTTTACCGATCAACGAGAATTAAACAGCAAAAGACTAAAATCAGCACGGTATCGTCTCTACCAACGCAAACAATAATCCAAGTGGAATACAGGATGTAATAGAACCTGTAGCTGATAGTCTACGTCCGTCACTACTTGCAGCATTCTTATTATAAGATATAGTGTTACAGTACAATTTTATAAAACATGATACTTGTCAAGAAAATTTTGCATCAACATTAGAAATCGTGAAAGCTTTCATTATCATTCTTCTGCCCTTGTCCCAATTAATTTGGGATCGGCGCAGCATGTCTTCTTCTACCATGCTTGTCAATTACTCGTCATCTCATCAAACATCATTATCTGCGTTTTTCTCACACACAAAAAAATCCCATGGATATCGCTTCACCTATCAAACAACGGATATTGAAAGCAGACAGATTTCGACAATATCAACAAATAAAATGAAAAAATTGAATTTATATCAAGCATCACAATTCGAATTACTTACAACACGAATTACACGTATCGATACTTAGTGCAGAAACAATCGGCTTAACAAGACCTGTGTCGATCGTTCAAAACCTATGGTATGCCTTACCGACTGCCAACGACCTCTTAGAGGGGACCGGAGGTCATCAAGGCGGATTAAAAGAACAAATGGGAATAATGTAGAACCTCTTAGGACAAGGACTTCCAAATGATTTCGAATTTAACGTTAAAGGGCTTATGATAAAAAAATAAGGATGTTGCAAGAGGGTATTGAGCAAGTAATATCAGATTTGGAAAATGTTATTCAAATGTGTTAAGTTAATCTTGAGATACTTATTTCAAAGAAGGATATAATAGATTTATGGATAATATTCATTTCCTTTGCTGGCTAAACCAGCGACATTCTTTTTGGAAGGGACAGAACCAAATTGTGTTGTTATAAGACTTATTAAAATGAAGCCTCTCCAAATTCTTAGAATCTTCATTCCAATAGAAATATCCATTGATTTATGAATCAACATTTGGAATGTTAAGAAGAACTATAAAATATATCATAGCCGCTGGTAAATCAGATCAATGAGTAATGTTTATAGGAATCCAGACTATTACAGATTTCAGTCGCATAGCAACGCAAACAGAACAATTTATTGCTTCAATGATTATGAACGTAAGATATGGTGTCTGGTCAGGGCGGGCGGCGCCTTTGAAGTCGCCCTTTGGATGTCGACGCCCTTTTAAACTGTCTGCAGCAAAAGGGTATGCATATGGAAAATGGAAGCTTTGTTGCAAATACTGACAGCTATTAACGAGCTAAGTTTTTGTTGCTCAGTCCTTCAATGCTCAGTTCATTAAAGATGATTGTGCACTAATAGGTCACCTTGGTTACAGTAATTGAACAAGATAATATAAAAACAGACAATGAATTAGATATGCACTTCGAACATGTGCATTTGAGTCAACAAACACGTAGTTTACACCCGAGTCGGAACAAGCATACAAACAATTTGCAGCGAAAATATACAGTACGTAACAGTAACAGCCACTTCTCCACAACAAAATGAGACAACAAAGCCTGTTTCTAGTCTAGTACATCTGAAAATAGCTGCTACAGCAATAACATAAACTGACTCCGCTCCTGGAGGGCTACTCTCTTTCTCCAAAACGTAACTTCGGCAACGAACGAAAATTAAACGTAGTTACGTTTGTCACCCTACTCTATATAATTTGCGGACGCACACAATAACATTTAATACATTTGTTGTCTGTGAATTCGAACTTCTTGTGTGCGTCCCCAAATTATATAGACTAGGCTCACAAATATAACGAAGTTTAATTTTCGTTCGTTGCCGAAGTTACGTTTCGGAGAAAGAGAGTAGCGTTCCCGATTTAATTATACTTGTAAACAATACAAGATGGATGTTTGCATAAAATATGTGCCTACATCGTGGTTTGCGGATAAACAATCGACAGGATACAAGAAGGAAAACATGAAATCGACAGAAATAACATTAGTGTTTAATCGTAGTTAAAATTAGACGTTGTTAGGTGATTTAAACCATAACGCATTGCTAGTTAAGGTAACCTAAGCAAGTATTTTCCTGTTTGAAGTTAGCATTAACAATAATGTGCTCCAAAAAGATTAAAACTAAACCAATCTAAATTCAGAAGACTATATCTTCATAGTTAATGAATCAATGTCTCACTTGGCTAGCTTTTAATAGTTTCAATCGATTTTGAAAGAGACATCCAAGCTAAACGGACCGTAACTCGATAGGTATGACCATTAGCGTCCGTAAATATTTCGGTTACTGCCGCCTGAAACCAATGAGTAACATCTGGAAACTGGGAACTCTTGCACAATGTGCCAGTTTCATTTTGAGACTATAATTCGTTCAGCTCGATAAGTTCTGGCTGTTATGCTGAAATGGCTCCAATATTATTTGCGGTATTTGCAGAACTAGCATATTGGTGCATAAGAATATACATATGCTGATTTCATGCAGTGCTGTGTTTTGGTTGCCTTATTGCCTAAATCATCTTTGCAAAAAAAAAGAACAGCAAAAAATGAAAAAGAGAGAGATGAAAAATGGAAAAAAAAAAACATTTTTTCCATTTAGTAGCTGTTCTTCTTTTTAATTTCATTATTTTCTTTGTACTTTCTGTTTATGGATCATGAAATACATTATGAGTTTTATGAGATTGTTATCTTGTTACCGATACCGGTAATCTGATTTGATGAATGGATTTGTTTCCTATCAATGGCATCGTGAAATTTCCAGTGGAATTCAGTATATGTAAGTACAGTTATTTTGTCCGTACGTCCCTTGATTCGGTGTGGAAACTAAAACTCTTTCATTTATATACAAAACAATTAATTTACTGTCTAGCGGAAAGTTTTCACCACTTTGTTTGTCTGCAGAATGATACTCGTATTGGTAATTTTGTTACTAGTTTCATTTTCAGCGTCATTGATTAAATCTTCCGTCAAGTCGCTACGAATAAAATCTATTAGAATTGACGAGGTTGTTTATTTGCTGGCGACTGTGGCGAGTCACACAGCAAATATAACAATTTAAAATAAAGTTTTCCAAACACAACGATGTTCAATGTGTTCTATGTCCATATTCAGAAAATGGCTAACGTCTCGGACTTTAGTTTTATTGCTTTTCCCAAATATGTTTTTTACTATAACACAAGAGTTTCAACGTAATGGCTATCGACTCCAACGCAGTTGACTGTTTCTGTAAACTGGCTGTTACTTAATAGAGGTTATTTAAACAATAACGTGTTCCTAATATTGTAGAGTTATAAATGTTATAATATTATAAGAGAAACAAAACTGGTGACGGTGTTACTGGTGTCTTGCCTAATACAAAAAAATAATAATAAGTATTAGCCATAATACAATAAGGGTTTAAAAAACGAGTATCCAACATAAATTAATAAGGAACATACTTTAAAATATTTGTGGTTTTCCTTAAAACTGATGATTAAGTGAACAAACAGGATAAATTCCTATGACAAGACCAACTTTTCAGGGCAACGGAATACCTAAGTCAGTACTTAACTTGGAATTTACGTAAAATAATCATACTACGTAGTGATCTTGTTATTATGAGACATGAGGACTTCAGAGCCCGGAGGATTTGACAAAATACAAGAAAAAATACCACTTGGGTTATATAACCGAAGTAAAGTTAAAGATTCTAGTCATTAACTGTCATCAATGCCTAATGACTCAGAAAGATGTTAAGATTTCTGTCTCGCTAGAATATAAAAATCTTTAACGGCATAACCTTTGTTTATCTGTAGTCAGTTCTTGCAAAGATATAAAAAGTATACGAACTAAAAAAAAAAACAAAATGCCAAAGCAAACACTGGCAAGGAAATTAACGCAGACAAAGAAAACATCAGTCATTTCTGCAACTGAATGGACTTTTTACCCGAAGGAAATGTCAGCTTGACGTTTATAAAGGCCAAACGAACGTCCCTTATAAACCTTATAAAAAATAACGATTTGTTAAAGTAATAAAGAGATTGTCTCAAGCTCAACCAAATATAGCTATTAGCCGAGAAGGCCAACCATATTTTAATTCAGTTTTAAGTTATTTTGTTTATTAAAATATTTATTTTGTATTAGATCACAATCGCCGTTATGGCGGCAAACAGTCAATCATAATAAGCACAGTTGTTTCGAAGATTGAATCACTAATTATAACAACAACTGACGATACACCAGCAGCGTGACAGTTATGCAGTATTATTGTAACCTTGGCATAGAACTGCTCATGTTGAACACGACATGATACCACGTTTATTATAATAGATTACGTAGAATATTGTTAGTAAGAGACACCGCATATGCCGATGACGTCACTTACCGCAGTAAACGAGGAAAGTCCAAATAAAATACACGTTAATATGAATTTACATGAAATGGGCACAAAATTAAAAAGATTGTCGTCTTAAGTAAATTATTTAACGATAAGATACCACCACTAGTATATGTAAACGAATGTTTAGATGTTGCTAGAGATGCCTCGCGAACAGGCTTTGATGGTTATGGTGTGTCGAGACTAAACAACTCTGTCAGCGAAGTACATTTCACTTCCCCATAAAAGAACACAGATGTACTGATATCTTCAGAGGCTGCGAACAAGCCAGACAAAACCGTCGAGGGCATAAAATTTAAAATAAAAACAAAGAACAAAGCAGTAGAGCGAGCATTTGCGCTTAATGGATGTGTAAATAAAGGCGCGGTGTCACACCCGGCAAGAGACCTTGGCCTAAAGAGAAAACAACAACTGGATCACGACATAAAGGAGTAGAATTTGATATTAACATCTGCTAAAACTTGACTAACGAACTTTTTAATGTACCACATGCAAAGGTTAAGGTTATCTATGAAATAGCTACAGATGATGACAAAACTTTGGAGAAGCCAATTTGAACAAGGACCGGCCCTAATAGCTCCACAATGTTTGCGTTACAAAACCTCTTTCAGATAAGTTGACCTGAATAAGTCTGGAGATCTATGCTATAATCGCGATAAAAATGGATTATACTATTATTTTATTAGCTCGTTTATTTATTTACTTACAAACTAATTACATTTGTAAATATTTTTACAAAGTTATATGAAAAACATTAAAAAAATGTGGCCCAACGGCATTTGGAACAGCGTCCGAGCTACCGGTGGTCAAAGCTCTTGAGAGAGGAACCTCCTAACAATACGCGCCGTGTCCAGAAGTACAGCTTTCCGAATCAAGCCCTTGATACAGGTGTTAAGCGAAAGCCGAGGCTTTTGGCAATTAAGCCATTGGCCGACACGACTTTCGGCACAATGACTGCTGTCCTCACATATTATTATTATTATATTTCGTTTATTTATTTTCTCTCATACAATTTACATTTTTAAATATTTTTACAAAAAAAAATATAAAAAACATTAAAAAAAATATAAAAAAACTGTTTTCTGCTGGGGTCGGGAGCAGGGTCCAAGCTACGGGTGGTTAGGGCTGCAGAGACAGGAACCTCTTCACAATGCGGGCCGTATCGAGGAGTACTGCCTTCTAATCTGGCCCTTGATCCAACTGCCAAGTGAGAGCTTCGACATGTTCGAGATGTTCGTCGAAGGTTTTAGCCATCAGGTCATTGGCCGTAACGACAATTACAATATATTATATATAAATAATATATATATACAATATATGTATATATTATAATATACAATTATATTATTTATCTTTAATATGTTCGTTATGAAACCCATGAAGGATTTCATAACGAAGATATTAAAGATAAATTATGGACTGCAGAAGCAAACATAAAACGTAATTAATTTTAATAACGTTGTTCCAGTTTGTGGACTAGTACTTCAAAGATAGAAATAATTATATCCAGTGAATAGTGCTGTAACACGGGGAAGATTGAGGTACTAGAGTATAAGACATTACGGATCTAACAAGTACTATTGTGCAACACAATGCACCAAAATGATGTACAATGTTACTCATTCATTACAATCATAACCTGTGACGATTATTTATGGCCATTTGGCAGGATCTCATTGGTGCATAGTGCGTATACGTATCGAACAGTGCGTATTATACTTCTTAAACAAACCTCATTTCGTATGAAGTCAGAAGTTTATAAATAGAGAATCGAAACGAGTATCGGAGTATAATTTTTACGCCTCGATTCACGATTTATTGCCAACAAGCTCCAAATATAAAAAGTACAAGAGAAATCGGCCCGTTGTGAAATGAAAAGAACAATAAAGATACCACAAATTGAAATCTGTTAACAAAATCGATTGTTTATCGTGGGGCAATGTGTGGGAATATTTTCTTTATGTTGAACAATTCAGGTTTTCTAAATAACTGAGACTTTTCCTTGCCAACTTGCTGGTAATATGGATAAATGTATTTGCACTCCGCGACTTCGTGGAACTAACTAATGAGCAGCTATATCCTAGATAAACACAAACATAGACAACAGTTTATTACATCTGCCAACTTTCTTAGGCGTCAAAAATATTTATCGTCGTTCACATCTTCATGTCAAAGCATTTCTTTTACGACCGCTTCAGTAACTGATATTTAATACATTTCCAAGAACACATTAAGAAATTAAGCAGCTCTTTCATTTGGCTTTTTGCCTTATAAGTATCGGTTGTTCTCAGTGTCTCGAGATGACGTCAGGAGGCAACGCTGCAGAAAAACCGGTCGGAATCATGCATGACCGCTGCGCAGTCATCCGCTATCTTGAATCACGTTGGCTATGTTGCGGTTTGTCTTGTATGTCATATTCCATGCTCTTGCGCAACCGTATGGCGTCAATATTTATGACAGTATTTAAATTAATATTTTGACATTCTCCAAAAGTTCAGCAGAAACTCAGCTTTAGAAAAGCTTTCTTTGTCTACAGCTTGCTTACAATTCAGAAGACGTAGTGAATGGTTTATATTATGTGTCATATTCAATTGACGAGTAAACTACCGAGCGCGTGTCAGATTTGCATAACAATCGTGAACAATGCGTCCCCTGTTCCGTTTCGCGAGTGCGTATGACGGAAAACCTCTATGTATTACGGAATTGAAAAAGAAAACAGACTTTTACAGTGTGAATGACTTATGACTTCTTGAGAACATTTAAGCATTTGAAAAAAGAATCACTGCAAATCTTTGAGGACTTGCTAGTCCATTTTCTCTGGTGTCTATGCTCATCAATCACAAGTTACATGCTTAGTCTTGATCGCAATCCTGTCTTGAAAGACTAAAATATCGTGTTACGTTTACGAGTTTAATTCTAAAGTGGTGTCTGACTTTAATAGTCATAGTCGGTGTTTATTGCTAATAGCCTGTTGCGACATACATTACGTGCAAGTCGATGACTGTTCATTAAAAACTGACCAATGGCACGTCCTAAATTCATCGTACAATGATACCAGTTACTTGAAATGAATGAAATAATTATTTGTAAAACAACGGCTGCATAGAGCTGCTCGTATGAATTTATTATGCCTATTTAGTTACGCTCATTGAATATAATTTATGCAAGTAATTTTAAATTGCAAATAAGCAAACGAGCTGTGTGAAGCAATACGTGGTAAATCTTACATGACAATATTACGAGCCCAGCTAATGATTATAGTCATTTTATTTAGGACAGAACCTTTTAAGGGGACTATTGAGTAGACTACCATAGATAGAGAGACCGTAAATTTGGAATTGCAGGGATGGGCAATCTTACAGTGTTAAAAGCTCCTGATTCTTCTGGTATTTTTTTCTCGTTTAGTACCATTCTGTTATATTGCAACCCAAGTTCTCCCATTAATAATGCAAGAATCAAGTTTATACAGAACAGCTGCTGCCTTAACATTTAAGCTTTTAAATGAGCCAGGTGATGCATACCTTCATACACTTAGTTGTTTAAAACCAGACAGAAATGTTACAGCAAGCCTTTATAAAAAACCAAGTTGGAATCCTCCAACTTTATTTTGACCATATGAATTCTCAGTGACTATTTAATATTTAAAAGGTCTGAATGCATATTATTCAATTCGAATAGTGTCGTTGTAAGATCACGGCAATTAGCCATCGGACTGTGGGATTCAAGAATGCGCGCGACCGTTAGCGTCCGCCTGTGCCATAGTTGGCACTCCCAGGAACAACCAGTGTCCTATGTACTGACGACTGCCTTTATAATCCTCTGTAAAACACATCGATAATGTGGGCGAGGCTGTTATCATTCGAATGGGAAGCTTACGTCATGCATTTGTTATTTTTAAATATTTGATATGATGTAATTGTAACTGGCCAGTTTATTTCATTTATTTTGTATTGTGCACTTTGCTTTTCTCTATGGATAAGTAGACGGGTGGCACGGGAGTTGACGGGAGTTTTCGCTTTGATAGAAATAAAAGCGGGAAATCACACATCTCCGTTTCGTAACATTATTCACATGAAATATTTATTGTTCACAAATTATCACAAAAATACGTGACACCGACTTTTTTTCAAGCAGAACCCTTTGAATTAAGTAGTGGTGTCCATCAATGTCAGGGCATGTTGACACAAGGCTCTCATTGTAACAGCTTGAATGTCGCACTTATCACCTCACGGTAGATAGCTCACGTCCCCGTGTTCCCAGACATCGACACATCGCGATAAAAATATTATATACAAAGCTCTTCGGTAATGAATACAGCGTGGAATTTACCCAGGATGTACAATACAAATACTCCTAGATAAGAATTAATACAATGCAATTAGTTTCCTGATTCGCTCTAACACAATGGTTGTAGATTTTCCAAATTAGTAAACATACTATTTTAGAACAGTTAAGCTTAGCCTTTCCTGCTTCAAAGGAAGCTTGGTAATTCAAAGCGAGGCATGAGTTAAATTAGAAAAATTGCACATGTTTAGCTAACTGAAAAACCTATGGTGGTTTGTTTATTCCGCCAAGAGTGCACATTTCGTCTTGAGCATCGACTCCATGTTGTTGCCATATATCGTGTGGCCCTTCAAAATATTTACTTGGCACGCTAAAAATATCAAGCAAGTCAACGCCCTGCGCTACGTACTGCGCGATTGGTCAAGTACCTCATCAGCATGGAGGAACAATGAGCGGATGATAACGCGTTATCTACGCCAGCCGGGGAGGGGGACGGAGGCGCCGGAAATACAACGACTCAACATGGCGGCTTCTCGGAACGTGCGTACGCGCATCCGTCTCGAAAGTGAAGAAAACTACGTTATAGTCCGATGACCTAATACGATTTTGCAATTGTATCAATTGGTAATTGTTCTATAAACTTTGACGCAGATTGTTATTATTGATCGCGATACAGTTCAGCATTATGTAAACGATATTGACAATCTTATCGCTTCGAGTACGATACGTGATTATGCAGACAACGTAACGGTGTTATCTTTAGTGAAATAATTTGCATGACATTCATTACACCAGGTGCTGATTTGTTCACGCACCACACACCCGTTATTTGTTACTTTACCTATTTCAAGGCAAGATTACGAAACATTTCAAAGATAATAATGAAACAGAAGTTGATAATTATTTAAAGTTATTTGATGTGTGGATTTGAGCAAATATTAATGAATGTAATGGTACAATCAAATCCAGCCTTGAATTACTCCAAATTACTACCTATGAATTACTATGTTCTGGCTCGAACAAATGATATAGAAATAAAGCTTGTTTTGACAGAGAAAATGTTTACTCATTTTATGAGCAGATAGCTTTATCTTTCTGAGATTTGATACACTCTTGAACGAAAATCTTCTTGAACATTTCACTCTGTCGTTATTTTCATTTTATCTTAACATGAAAGGTGACTTTCTTCACAAAGGGGTATTATTATCCCATATCTGTGCGTTGCCCGTGTTCCATTCACGTCTGTCTGTTGGCGACTGACTAATGAGACTCTATTATTGGTGTCAGTCGGCGTCATTTTGTTTCCTTTTGGCTTACATTAATTATATTCTTTATCTAATATTGCAGTCTGTATTAGTTCCATCACTTGGTTGACTGGCAATAAGTGCTGATTGAATCTGATTTCGTAATTTTTTCTTCATCTTAGAGTATTTAAATAAGTCCTAGAGTTTGCGATTCTGAAATAATCTTCTAGGGATCCAACTTCATCATCTGCCTACCTTTAGGTTAATGTTTGTCTTCGTTGAGACGTGTTCGGGCTATATTCGGATTTCTAGCAATAGTATCAGTAAAAAATTTAGTCACATTATCGTTTAAAACCCGCTACACGGAAATGCAAAACAAGCACGGTACACTGCTACAATGTTTTAGGTTGTAAATTCTCGCTTAAGCGCTGATACAATTTTCTTGTAAATGACAGCAATTATTGGCGCCTTCATAAATTTGGTAACTGTGCAATGATGTTGCACTGCTTTAACTGGGTTTGCACAAAGTTGCATACGTTATTCATTTCTTCCTCTTTAGCTGAACGACGACTTTTAGATACATGTATGTTCTTGTCAAAAGCTGATATATCTGTATGGTTGGTATTATTCTGGTCTACATAAAAATGATCTTACGTATTATAACTTATTTGTTTCAACCCAAATAATTTTACTGGTTTTGTCAGAGACTCAGAGGTTCCTTAATATATTCGGTTCCTTGGTATTTGCCAAAGATTATTAAGGTGTCCGAAGAAAACGCTTCTACTGACCCTAAATCATTGTTATTATATCGGTAACGATTAGTAACGAAGCAATTGTCTTAGAGTAAACAATTTAACTATTTGAATAACATAGTTTTCGTACTTATAACTACGCAATAGATACAGGGGCAAGATAGTTTTGAATAATAATTCGAGTTTTGGAGTCAAGTGGGCGAATAGCCGCCATTTTGAAAGTTATCAGAGCTATTTGGCGTAGGTGAGAATTTTAAATTGTTTACGCGAGTAGTTATAATGTTTGCTTATTTTGTTCGCCGTTGCAGTTAGTAAGAAGCTTAGTGAGGAAATAGTCATGAGAATTTTAGCTATTTTACTTCTCATGAGATATGTAGGTATGATATTTTTCGAGTTAACCAGGAAAATATGTAGGTACAGTCATTTATTACTGTATCTAGTCGGTCATGTACCTAGGTAGTAAAGGTTTTTTCCTGTGAAATATTATTTCAACAGACATTCAATAGTCAGAGTTTTACTTGCTTGGGTTTCTAAAACAATTAGTATTACAACACTTAGTACAACAATTAGTATTTTGTATAAGCCTTACTCATAAGTTTCGTTCGTATTCCTCCTGCCAGGACGCTCGCATAAAACCTCTTCATTTTCAAAATACATACTCAAACAAATGCTTGGTAGTTCACCTGTGAGAGTGGGCAAAAAACCCGGTCCACACGACATAATCGGCCGCGAAGGACGCGTGCTTGCGTACGCGCATCTTCCGCCTCCCTCGCGCGTATAACGCTATCTCTCTCACTCTGCTCTTTAATCAGACAGGTATTGCTTTTATTACTATCTGGACCAGTCAGCAAACCGAACTGGCTTCTGAAGAATGATGAATATTATGAATATCAACTAGATGATAATTTTGCCAGTTGGGTATTCATTGCTCTGTTAGTATAAGAAACAAATGCTGATTAAAAAATTGTATGATTCATAAAATGCAATGTATGATAAAGCTGGTAGAAATAGAACATCCACAGTACTAGTACAGTATGAAATATTCAGTGCCTGTCATAGAAATGGAATATAAAATAATGTTATTCTGCCCTCAATGTCACATTGTTTGTCTGAGTAAAGCCCTGTACATAAAGTAATATTTAAATGGAAAATATTTGTAGATGGGACAATGTTTTATTCAGCATGGTGTTTGTACAGTTTTAGTTCTGTAGCACCATTGGTAGGCAAGCTGTAAAGGTGCATTTAACATTGAGGCTATTCTTTAAACAAAACTTTGTCTAAAATGAAAAATATGCATTTACCATGCTTATTCCTCATTTTGTGTTATGTGCTATCTTCACAAGATTATTGTTAGTTAAAACGGTTTTTTGTCTGCATATTCAATATGACATATGTCAAATGGGGTAATCCTATTGGAAAAATGACTAACTTCTTTACAAACATTCACACTTTATTTGACAATTAAGGGAGGTGAATATTTAAAAATCCTACCTTAATGTTCCCTTTTATTTCAGAGGGAACTTTAGTGAATTTCACACTAGTAGATGAATCGGTTTAGAATGTGCAATGTATGCAAGTGAATTAATAATTACTTTGGCCTTATTTGTATGGTTCAGAAAACAAGTACATAAACTTAGTAATTTTCAACTTACAATGAATAAAAAGACATTTTGCAGTTAAAAAAAAACAATGTGCATACTTATGGAATATTCCAAAACCAAGCGTTGTTATTCATTATGTCATGTCTATATCAAAAAAAAAAACAAACAATCTAAACAAATGAATACATATTTCAAGTGTTTTGTTCATTTGTAGCATTTCAATATCTGAAGTGCTATTGAATTTGTCATATTTTATGTCAATTACTTAAGCTTAAGTTTTTGCTTGGAAATAATTATCAATTTTTTGTGCCTGTTTTGAAGACAAGCAATCAAAGAGTATATTTATAAAACGTCAAGACTTTTTTATAATTTTTTGGTGCCTGTTTTGAAGACAAACAATCAAAGATTATGTACCTAAACAACGTCAAAACGTCAAGACTTTTTGTAACATAAAATAGGATTCTCAATAAAAAAAACTAAAAACTACTAAACAAAACAGAATTGGCAGTAATACAGTTTTATTTTTTTGGTTTGTTACAAAGATAAACAAACCGTACATTTATGAATGTGCCGCCGAAACTCAGCAAGGCCGCCTCGAAATACAGATGAGTCAACATCCCATTAGAAGACTACGTAAAAATAGTTTTTTAATTCGAATTTTAAATGTAGGTATGTTAGGAAAGGTTAGTAAGCGTGTAGGTAGGTTATTGTTTATCTAAACAATCTGTGTACTAACCGAAGCTCTCTGTCAGTTTTAACATAACCCCTCCAATGTGCATATCTCCTTTTACGACCATAGTCCGTTTCTCGTTAAGATCAGTGACGAAGATCGTGAGGTTCCACGACCCATCACCAACGACTTCACCGTCCGCCAACATGTTTCACAAGTTCTTTTACACTTCACAATAAATTAAAGTCACTTCCGAAGAAGCATCGCGAGTTACGACCAAAAAGTTAAAATTTATTGACGCACGTCCAACAAGCTCGCCAGACTTCAATCAACTGAATCTGTGTTGCCAACTTGTTAATTACCATACCATACCAGCAGTATCCAAACGAGCATAAAAAAAAATTGGACTAATAAATTAGTACGAATTTCTAACCCAGAACGAATCAGAACAAAATGAACTATGTGACATTATTACTATTAATGTTAAACTTAAAGTTTTGTCTAAAACTGTTGGTTATAATTTTAAATGCGGTGGCGCGGTGGTCCTCAAATTAGGTGACGCCTGTGTCTTGTATCTTAGAACCCTCAGTTGCATTACACAAATAGTAGACTTTGGCCTGTTTGGGATGGAAAATAACTGAATTTAATTACTATTTATTTTTTATGTGAAACAGTTATAGACACGCGTTGGCAGTAAATCCAACTCGTAGCCGAGGCGGAAAATGACTCTTCGCCACTGTTCTCGATTTAATTAATACTATTGAGATAGATGTTTCACAACTGCCGGGCGTCCCGTGACTGACCTTTGACTTTATCCAGTTCCAAGAGGTTAGATACATTTAAGCAACGCTCATTTTGTTTATAAGACGTGGCTTAGCTAGCTGTTTGTCTTAAATTGTTCGCCTGTGATTCATATTCATAGAGTTACTAGAAAACTCGTAGATCGGGTAACACTGACTTGACATTCTATTTTAGTAAGTAGTGTTGTGAAGTGCAACATCATGATGTATGCTTCTATGCTTCTCGGTCTCTTTTGGGTAACATAGGGGTAAAAGCTCTAGAGATGGCACAGCGCTCTGTGCCATCTCTCGATGATGATCGCCGAACAAAATTATCTCCCACTTTTTGCGGGTAAATACGTACAGCACACTACGGGCATTTTCAATAGCCTAGCTCGGATTTATATCTATCTGCTTAACTTTAATAATAATTCATTAATTATTAAGTGACAACAACTCTTACTTCAATAAACAAGAACACAAAATTCAATAAATAATACATTAAACATACACAATAAAAAAAAATTAAAGCACATTACACCTTAACTGTCACAATTTATGTTGACAGCTGACGACTGCAGGTGACGTGCAAGTTACTGCAGCGTCGTATGAATGGGCAGGTGATCCTGTTGGGTATCATCATCCAGCACGCTGCCGCTGTTGGGGCTGCCGCGCACCCTGCGCACCAGGGACGCGCTACGCTTACGCATCGATGCATAAAAACAGTGGACACGACCGACAGCGAACATGCCCGACATTACAGTGTCTCGGCAGCCACATCAACGCTCTGAATGCGTTGTTATATTGAACGCGGAGGGCTTTGTATGCTTTTTGGGCGTGACTCACTTTCATCCACAAGTTGCATGTGTTCAGAGAAGTAAAATAAATCCTGAAAAGGATCTGCTTGACCGACCCGGAACAGCACGAAAACCTGCGAGCTATTTTGTTACACCTAACAGCCAAAGCCCTCAGCTCCCTCATCAAACTAAATCCAAGGGATCCCTGTACAGTTTGATGGGAGGTACCTACTGTTAAAGGAAATTTAGAGCCTGCCGGAAAAACCATGAACAAAATTTTTACCACATTATATTACAGACCGTGCTGTGCAGCATATGTCTCACAGATCCGCAAGAATGTTCTCATGCCACAAACCGATGCGCTCAGCAGCACTATGTCATCCGCATAGCTAACATTATTAAAAAAAAACTCCATCAATATGACAGCCGACATAATGACTGCTGAGGGCAACATTCAGAGCGTTTAATAGGTTTTGGCCAAATGTTTTTAACAAGATCTACTAAACGTTTTGACTTTTTCAGTCAAATCTTGAACCGAACACAGTGTTTCTACTTTGACCAATCAAAGTATGATAACTGTGTTTGGTCCAAGATATGAAATGGAGAATTTAGGCAGTATGCGCAGTATATGCAGCCAAGAAAACCTAACAAAAAAGGATTAAAATATTGTTTTTGTACATTCCTTTTTTTTTTTTAACTTGCTACGTACTGCCTACCCCATATAAATTGGGTCAAGGACAGGAGAATGATGTTTTTTTTTAATGTACGGAGTATTTTCCATATTGGGGTCACTGTCCATAAGACCATCTGACCAAATCTGAGAAACATGGCCCTATGACGCACCGTTTCCGAGTTATGAGCCCTCATTTTTAACCCCCGACCAAAAAAGAGGGGTGTTATAAGTTTGACGTGTGTATCTGTGTATCTGTGTGTCTGTCTGTGGTATCGTAGCTCCTAAACGGATGAACCGATTTTGATGAAATTGGTTTCGTTTGAAAGGTGTTTTAATCGAGAGTGTTCTTAGCTATGTTTCGATAAAATCTGATCCGCCGTTTGAAGGCCATCACCTCTTTTCTAGTTGAAGGGAAATTGACAATTTCCACAGGTCTGGTCGATTCGAAATTTGAAATCTTGTCACTTGTCACCATGGGCATTGCCAGGGGGGGTGGGTGCTACCCCCCCCCTCCCCCCAGAAAGTGTTTTTTTAATTTTTGCTGTTTTCGTTAATTGGCGAGATGACACGCAACACCGAGAAAAGTGGAAGCAATGGGGGAGGCCTATGCCCAGTATTGGGACAGTCAAGGCTAAGATAAAACAATGTAAGTTTAAAAAGCATGAAATAAAAATTAAATTAAAAATTCAAAAAACCCCCGACACAATAAACCGCTAAAAAACCAAAAATAAAATAATCTAAGCGTCTTAGCGTCGGGGGACCGCTAAGTAGACCGCTTAGTACAAGCACATAACAAAGCACATTATAATGAGCTTTGATTTGAGATTTTGAGATATATTTTAATTATGTTAGACTTGTGCCGATTTTGACCACGTCTGAAGTTTAGTCTTGCTTAGTCGATGATATCCAGATTAGTTTAGTGAGCAAATGACATCACTAAATATCATTGACGCAAGCACAGCAGAACATCAAATATTGTCAACTGTCAAGTCAAGAAGTAGTTCTCGTTCTCGAATGGAGAGTAGTTTATTTATTTGGGTTAAAATTTATTTGATATTGCATGCAATAACATATGAATATCAAAATTGTCAAGAATTTAAACTATCCTTATGAACAACAAAGATAAGAGAATCTCAAACGAAATGGTTGCTACGAAGAACAAAAATAAAGGTAACAATGCATTTCGTATTTTTAAAGTTAAGATTATATCTGTGATAAGTGGCTGTTTGCATGATGCCTAGATAAACATAGAAGCAACGATATTTCGGGTTGGATAATGCGTGGCGTTTATTTAGAAAATATAATGCTTTCAGTAATATCCTGTTCAACACCTGAGCATCGGGCAGAATCACCATCTAGGGACAGTGATTCTATCTGCGACTCGGAAGCCGCCAGCCCGGTTCCTTTTTATTGCACACAAGATGGGGCAGAAGGAGAAACAGATGTCGTTTGGAACTTTTACACGCCAAAATCAGACCATGCAGCAAAATCTCGTATCAAAAATTCCACGCCAGTGAGCCGAAAATCAAAAAGAACAATAAAGCCAAAAATACCTGAAAGACAACCCCCAAAACGAAGAGCACTTAAACAAACCTCACACAAAAAGACTGAATTATTTCAAGAACTGATAGAACTAAATCAAAATTTGATTGAGTTAATGTCTAAGAAATCCCAAAACACAATATGTCCAGAAAAAGTGAATTCAGGAAGTGAAGATGACTTTATGACTGAATCGCCAGAATTCTCTCCTAAAGCTAGAGTGAGAAGTAATTCTCGATGTTTAAGAAGAAATGTACTGAGCTCAAATTTTGTGAAACCGGATCCAGAAACTGCATTAGAATCAGACGATTCTATGAATGAGTGCCTTATAAAAGCCAGTCAGGTTGTAGAAGAAAACATCCTCAATGACGTTCCACCTATAAAAAGGCCTTGTTATGAAAAACATATGAAAAGTACAGTTTTAAAACCAGATCTTCATTCAAACTTCAAAATGGACCAAGATTCAATGGATGCCATACTGAACAGTATAAAATTAGATTCACCAGTTGTAAAGAATGTGAAGAAATGTTCTTCCCCACAGTTGAATAATGATTCATTTGATAGTTTGGTTGGTAACTTAAATGATAGTGCACTGGAACGGCTAACACAGATGCCAGTGAAAATGGATACATCTAGAAGAATAAATAATTTAAAAAGTCCTAAAGATGGTAATAGTTGGACAATAAAGGAATTAATTGTGCATGAAAGTAGTCCATCTTCAAAATCTATATTTAGTCGTCATAATTCAATGCCTGTGTCTCCGACAGTGACTAATATGAATAAACCATCGACTAGTGGAATGGTTTTTGGGAGACATAATTCAATGCCTTTTGGCAATGATGCAGAAGATACAACAGGTGATACTTTATTTGATTTTAACAGAATATTATTATTCTTATCATACAAGATCATATCTTATAAGAGCCACATTTGGCTAGCGCTGCTTCCAGCAGCCTTCTTGATTGCGTCTGCCCATCTTGTTGGTGCTTTGCCTTGTGCATGTTTACCCTGCCTGCCTGCAGTTATAAGCATTACTAAAAAACGCCTTGATGAATTCATAATATACCTGAAAAAGTTATGCCATCCAATCCTCAAAAAAATAATTACCATGTAGAATGAAATACATTCATTCAACATCAATTATTATAATACTCTTCACTATATTATATAAATCTTGTTTCAGCTTTAGGTGATTCTCCTATAAGGTGCACTCCAGAGGAAATAAAGAAGAAGCATCAGCTTGCAAGAGAAAAATTATTGGCAAAGAGGCTTCTACCATTTACATCATCACAGAAAATTACCCAGACTAACCCAAGCACACAAATGAGTCAACAAAGCTTGCCAAAAATAAATGAAGAAACTGGTATTCCTAAAAAGTTACCAGAGACAATTGTACCTAAGAAAGCTCAGTTTCAACCTAAAGTTGCTAGTATTGTATTAAATGTCCAAAATAAAAACTTACAAAAAACTCATAATAGTGATGTAGACCTGAAGTCAATCATTGAGAAGAAAAGACAAGAAGCTTTGATGAAACTAAGACGCAGACAAATCAAGTGATTACATTATGTTTGATATTTTTTATTGTAGTTAAAAATTATGTTTTTGTTTGATTTTTATTTTTAAACAAGACAAGTAGTGCCTATTTTGTGATTTTAAATATACCCACGTGATAAATACCATCTAAATAGAAATTATTAATCAACTGTTTTATATCTTATTTAATCCTGAATGTTATTTTCCACTAATAGGTTTACATAAAACAACAGATGGTTTATGTTTGGGTGGCGCGCTATTTAGCGCTGCTCATATTATTTTTTAAGCCCCGTGTGTCTGTCTGTGGCATCGTAGCTCTTGAACAGATAAACCGCTTTGGATAAAGTTGGTTTCGTTTGAAAGGTGTATTAATTGAGAGTGTTCTTAGCTATATTTCAAGAAAACTGATCAGCCGTTCAAAGAACTTCTTTTCTAGTTGATGAAGGGATATAAACTACTTTCACAGGCCTGGTCGATTCGAAATCTTGTAACTTGTCACCATGGGCATCGCTAGAATGCGGGAAGTTGTAACTTTCCCTGTGTTCGTTAATTGGCGAGAAGAGGCGCAACCCGCGCAACACCGAGAAAAGTAGGACTGGGGGAGGCCTTTGCGCCTTTGCCCAGAAGTGGAACAGTCGAGGGTAAGAAAAAATAATATAAGTTTAAAGAACCAGGAACAATAGTTAAATTAAGAATAAAAAAAAACCACCGACACAAAAAATCTCTGAGAAACTAAAATTCGCGTCGGGGGACCCCATGACCGCTTAGCCCAAGCTCAAAACAAAGCGGAACCCCGACGCAACGACGCTTGGTTTTTATTATTTTTTGCTTTTTTGAGTTTTTTTGTGTCGAGGTTAAATTTTCAGTACAGACATGCAAGCGTTTAGCCATGCGAGTTTGCTTACGCCCTTAGATTAGTGCTAAACTAATATTTTCATGAACAGTAATAGTTTCATATTATAATAGTATCAATAAGGAGTCAGGGTCAGCTTCCACTGCAGATCATCAATTACTTTACACTACTATCTGGTGAAAGAGATCATGAGATAATTCATTGTGAATTTATAAACGCAAGTCGTGGAAATGACACAAAAAGCTGCCAAATTTAAATGCGACTGGGCAAGACATGTCTGTCGCATGTCGAACCCAGTTGTGGGCCCGTAAAGTCAGAATAGGGGATAATTCTATTTTTTTTTTCTTTGTCCGTCGGGTAGTTTATTGAAAAGTATTGGACACGTATTTTTTCTTTTTTCACGTGATCATAAAATTACGGAGATATATTGAGTTGAAATGGCGCATGACGTCACACGTAGGTAAGTTTTATACCCACTTGTGACGTAGTAAGCCCCCACTCTCCAACTAGTTTTAACTAAGTAATTTTTTGTTATATTGATAAAAAAAAAATACGTGTCTAATATTTTTGTATTACCTGTCTGACGGACAAAATAGAATGTCGTTTTCTTTACCCAGTCCGATCCCCTATTGGTGCCCTGAAACAGTGACATGGGGTCGCGGTAGATAGCGGTATGTGTACCTATACCTTGAGAATTCGAATATCGTGTATCGCAACATCGTGTCCGTTGAAAAGAAATGAGGGGAGGCCTTTGCTCAGCGGTGAGACAATATGGGCTACCAATATTAAAAAGTATTAAGCAGCCATGGTGTCAGTGCAGGTTAATTTAAAAAAAACAGTTGTTCTTGTTGAAAATGCAAAGTGTCACGTCATGTCATTGTTTTTGTCAATGTCAAAATAATATTTTTGTAGGTTGTGGAGTTAAAAGTAAATTCAATGTAATTTCTCATTAAATATTTATTGTTTACTTGTAAAGAAAAAAATTGATCACTTAGATGAAGTTTTAGAGAAAAAACGACTACAGATAAAATATAGTTAAGTACGAAATATTGTAACGAATCGAAATACAACAAAAAATGGCACTGAATTACGTTCGACGATTCGCACAAGCTATGTGCTCGATTTCTAGTAGATCTAGTAATATCCAGAGACTGATAAGCACCAGTCAACCTCTGAGAATCGGAATGATACCGATAGTTGTGGAGCAAACGGGTAGAGGTGAGCGTGCATACGATATTTACTCCAGACTTCTTCGCGAACGTATCATTTGTCTCATGGGACCTATAAACGACGATATAAGTTCACTGATCGTTGCTCAGCTACTTTTTCTGCAATCTGAATCAAGTAAAAAGCCTGTACACCTTTACATAAACTCCCCTGGGGGAAACGTAACAGCTGGGCTGGGTATATACGACACGATGCAGTATATAACGCCGCCAGTGGCTACATGGTGTGTTGGACAGGCTTGCAGCATGGCGTCGTTACTTCTGGCGGCGGGAGCACCCGGCATGAGGCATGCTCTCCCGAACTCCCGCATTATGATACACCAGCCGTCTGGTGGAGTGAGAGGACAAGCTACAGACATACAGATTCAAGCAGAGGAGATATTGAAGCTCAAGGCGCAAATAAACATGTTGTACGTCAGACATACCGGGATACCCCTGGAAAGAGTGCAGACTTCAATGGAAAGGGACCATTTTATGTCTCCCGTTGAAGCAAAGAGTTTCGGGCTAATTGATAATGTTCTGGAGCATCCTCCATCTCATGCTATGGAGCAGCAGGTGGCTAAAAGTGCTGCAAATGCACCAGTCTCACCAGTGGCACCAACATCTCCAGTGTCTGCAGCACAAGGTCCCCTGAACCCTGCTCCCGTCTGATATCTGAAATCCTTGACATCTCAACATTGGCAACTGTACTAATAATGGTGAATTCAGTGCTACACTCTTGTGGTGATAATTAAAGATAACTTAGTTATTGTTATATTGGTAAATTATATATTATAATAGTTTATGTTTCAATTATTATAATTTTTATTTCATAGAAAACCGAAATATTAACTTAGATTTGATCACTACTACCACTACTATGGAGCAGTCCATATAATAGTTATTATTGTTTCATAATCTCATCTCAACTCATAAGACTTCGGACTTTAGGTTTTAAGCCTATGTACTTAAATTGAATTTTAATCCACTTAGTTATGGATTTGCTAGTTATTTTGTAGAACACAAAGGTCCACACTGCAGGAGACATGGACCGCATGGTTAGGAGATATTTAATATGTGGTTGCGATCCTCAGCAGTGAGCAAACTTTTGTTGCTTGGTGTCTCATATTAGGTTCTGGCTGAAATAGATCTTACATGTGAACATCAACCCACAGTTTGCTTGCCAGATAAACATGAATAGTAATAGTTGGAAATTGTTTCTCGACCATGTATCTATACTATTCATTACATATGTATAATACAATCTTGCATGTGCATGCCTGGATTGGATCCTTGCGCGTAGTAACATAGCATCTTGTTCAGGTTCTATACCAAAATCTATAATATTATTAAAAACACCGCCTCTTGCTACTTCAATGTGATATAAGTACGCCATTGCGTATAATATGTTCACCATAGTAGCTAGGCGTAAGTTTTATGTACTTGTTAAGTCCCAAGTGCAAACAAGATTAGGTCTTGGTGTGTAAGTACAGGGAATCGTCTGCTTCGATGTTACGACGTTCGCTGTCTTCAATCAACACATGAAATGCGCTTATAAGCGCAACGGCCACACGGAAAACGTCCATCATGTGGCTCAGGGCGCGGCGGTTAAAAAAATCTTGTCCAAAGAGTCGAAAATCGCGCTTGAACGGTCCGTTGACTTGACTTCGACAACCCAGTGACAAATTATCGATTTTTATTAGCCTCTAACGTCGTTAGCTAGTCTTCACTACGCCGTTTGCTTATAGGCATATGTGCGTCATAACCACAAGCCTCCATGTCTTCTATGGCGTGTCTAAAGCCACGGTCACAAATAAAAATATCGTGCATATTAAAATAATAATGAAATGGAAATAATCGTTCTCGTATTATAACGGCATCAGATATTGTTGCTGCGTAGGGACCAGTAACATCTATTATGTAGCCATCACAGCATACGATAAGAAATGGTTTTAACAGGTTAGTGTATTTGTGTAAGCTGTACGTTTTCCGTTGGAACAGAAAGTGGCTAGACTTCTGAATATAAATGTATGTTCCATAATTTAGATTATTTGCCACAACTTCATTCCTCGAAATGTGGTCAAGACCCAGGTGTCTCGGTACGAAATCTTGCAGCAAACAATTGCAGACACTATTAATTTTCCGTTCGAGCGCAGGGCGACTCATTCTAAAAAGCACACTGAGTCTTTCATTACTCTCTCCGGTCCGGAGCTTCATTAAGAAAATGGCAAGCGTATTCGGCTGCCTTACTTCTAATGCCAAGGAAGGAGTTTCTCAGATGACTTGCTCAAATCCGTTATGCGTCGTGGCCATGCGATGTTGAAGTGTTGTAAGATCCATAGCTTGTAGATTTTATCATATTAAAATCCATCGTATTAGGATTATTAATGATGGCAGTTTGCAACGGTTTTATCCTGTATTCCCGTTGTCCCCGTAATCTGTGTCCCCGTCACGGAGACATCAGCACGTCATATGATTCCTTACCGGTGTTCCCGTTATGTACATATGGCCAACGGGGACAACGGACAGTTAAGATGTCACGTATCGTTGTCCACTTTAAATTATTGTGAATTTTTTAAACGTGGGTTATTTAGCGCGGCAAGCCTAAAACTAAAATTAAAGATATTTTGTACATAATACTTTTTAATTAAAAATACAAGGTGTTGTTTTGCATCCTCGTCAAATTCAAGGAGGTTACTATGATAATGATTCTCGTTCCGGATCAATAATAAAATGGGTATGTAATTTTTATTTTTTTTCTTATTAACGGAAATCGGTAAGTGTGAACCACCCGTTTTTAAACTCGGGCCGTCTGATTCTCGCCCTATAACCGCGCTTCCACAAATACAAACAATCTCAAACATTTATTCGATAATTTCTTATTTCCTAAACCATGTTACAGGGGTTATTTTGAAATATTGACAAACATAAACAACCAAAAAAAACAGGATTTATTAATAATTAACTAGGTACCGTAATTTTTATTGATTATTTATGTCTTGTGTGACAACCTCCTGAATTTTGACGAGGATGCAAAACAACACCTTGTATAGGAACAAATAAGAGATGTTTACACACAAAACAACTCGATTTTTAAATCGAATTCAACAAAAGTAAAGTCATTTTTTTATTTAGTTCACACAATCAATAAAAACTATTTGTACAAAAATTTATCCGGGAAAGTCATGGGAAGAGTTTGGAGCATCAATTAATTGATCCCACTGATTTTGCTCCAAGTGTAAATTAAATAAAATATACTTAGTTATTGGTAGGACTCGCGTGTTCGTGAGAAGCGGAAGGAGTGGATTAAGGCATTTGCCCAGGAGTGGGACAGAGCAGACTAGAAAAAACAAAGTTTTTAGAAAGATGTATGAAATGGAGGGACACCTTTGCCTAGTAAGGAGTGAGGCAGAGAAGGCTAAGAACACAAAAAAGTTTTTTTTACTATTTTACTTCACTACTATATTTGTGTTTTCACTTCACTTCACTAGTGTTTTTTTTTAATCTGGTTAAGGTACGTAGGTATCTTTCAAATATCTCGCAGTACAGTCTTCTGGCATGACGATTGATCCAGTCGTAGTAGTATGTGACATTGGTGTACACCATCAGAGCTAGCAATCTTCTTGACCTGAAGGAAACCAGCCCCAGTTCCATGTAGTCTTTTGTGATGAGAGCACTTCCGGAATCACCACTGTGAAAAAAAAGATATGTCTACTAAATATATCACTTTTAAAGAAAGAAAGAAAAACGTTTCTTTTGGGACAGGCCCACCACACTATAAACTATAATACAGCAACTCTTGAAAGCCAGAATAAACCGCGGTGGAAAACGCCGAGTCGCCGAAGTTCGACGAGTCCTGGAGAAACGATTCTCATATGTTGTTTTGTCTTGGAGTTGGATCCCACAACGAAATTAGAAAGAACAGCAGAGGAGTAAGGAAAATACGTAGTTTCCACCTATATTGCTTTATTAATGATCACCTCACTACTGGCGTCGATAAGTACCAACAAATGCCAAAAGGCCAAACCAATCTTAGGACGAGGTAGACCGAACTCTGGCTCTGTTATTGCTAAGTTTGTAATTGACGAAATGCGGGGGTACTTTAGTAGTTTAGCTAGAGGCGTCTAGGCCTCTGGTTAAAATCCCTGGCCAAGTCCATTTGATGGAAAGTTAAAGGCGTGACCTTTACTAATAAATCAAAAATAAAACTTGCTCTGCTGGGTGGTGTGAATCGTCCTTCGTGCTTCCAGCACAAAACATGCCAGCTTCTAGTTTCCCGATAAGAGCGCACACTCGTGCCGACCTTATTTTTTGTGACACAGCCTTCAAGATTATCGCTGAAGTTGCTCTTTCTTCCTACAAGAGCAAGATATATTTTTAGTTATAATTTTCTTTCCCACCAACTCGATACTGAAGTGATATCGTTCCAAATCTCGGACATTATACGGCAGATTACGTTGTCGCTTATTTTTTTTCGGCATTGTCGCTTTACTTAGAGTGAATTTTTTTCTAATACTCATGTGCCATGGCCTAGATTCACAGACTTGTGACATCCACCGATCTGCATTGGGCCCGCTGGTTGAATGTTGCCCACTCTCTCCGACAAAGCGGTGGCCTGTGTTTCAGCAGCGAGAAAGTTATCTGAACATGCTAACGGTGCTTACTGCAATTTGTATGTTGTTCATGATAAAGAGTATTCTATCTACCCCTCTAACTGTGCATACTGTCCATATTCAAACTATGTCAAGTCAAGAGGTATAAACTGTGTACTTACATCTACGATTCCCCAACCAGCCACAACCTCTCTCTGTACGTTCGGAAATCGCGGACTGATGGAAATCCTCTTGATGTTGTGTCCTAAATACAAACGCCTTTTGAGCCCAACCAGCGCGATGTCGTTAGCAGCTGAGTGTTCGTCATAATCTTCATGGAATTTTATTACTCCGATTTCTCGTTTATATTTAACCTGAAGAAAAGGAAGTTACAATTATTTCCACTGTGAAAGTGAAGTTATTGCAATAACACCAACCAACCTTCTAATCTTGGTAGATGAATACCAAATGCTGTATCATCGTCACCTGCCTCGCCTTTCATAAGTTGGTCGGCTTTCAATCAAATCGGATGCAGTTGAATAACAGTATTTTACATAGAGCGACTACGAATGTGCTCCACAACCCAGTTAGTATGGGTAATACGATATGCCTTTTTATGTCTGGTTGTTAGACTTTCGGGCCACTGATCGATAACGACTGTGCTGTCCGAAGCACGGTGGAAACTCGGTAAGTAATGGATCGTCACCAATCTACGGACCGACCTAGGCAAGCGCGGCTTGACTTACAAGATCCATAATATGCTGTATGAATAAGGTTAGTAGAAGTGGATGAAACAATTCATCTATTACACTGTTTCACGTAATAGATGAATTGTTGATGTATTGTGTTGAAATCAACCGTAAGATTAAAAGAAAAACCTTCCTACCCTTTCTAAGTTTTCATGTCCCGCAAAAGCCTCTACCAAATGATTGGGGTCATCTATGTCACAAACGTTCACGCAATGTGCCGCCGTGATGAGAATGTTCTGATTCAGGACCGAAGCACCGCAGATCCAGGGTCTTGGGCAGTCTATAGCTAAGTAGATACAATGTGGATAGTCCTTAATAGAATAGAATAGAATAGAATAATACTTTATTGTACACCAAAAATCAAACATAACGGGTTTACAAATTTTACAATGTTATGGTTACAACGGCGGTCTTATCGCTTATAGCGATATCTTCCAGACAACCTTTGGATGGAAATTACAGAATTAAAAATTAAAAGGGGGTAGTCAGTGGTGTACTCTACACAAAAGTTTTAAACAAAAAAACAACATAACAGTTATACAAAATAACAAAATTAAAGTTATCTACTTCAAATATGAACATATACATGTATAATTTAAATATAATACATACATAAATATATATAGATATTTGTGTGTTTTTAACATTAAATGGAAAAAATAATGAAACTAGAATAGGAGAAATTACTGAGACTGAAAATGATTTGTAACTAAGCTTTTAAAAGTAACGAGTGACTGTGCTTGTCTTACCGACACCGGCAATTCGTTCCATAAACGGACAGCCTGGACCGTGAAGGACTGGTCATAAAATTTGGTGGAATGTGCCGGCATCAAAAGTCTCAAATTCTCCGATGATCTCAAGTGTCTAGTATGAGTGTCATGTAGGAACTTGAAACGTTGTTTGAGATAGGAGGGCGTTGTGGGATTAAACAGAATACTGTAAAGAAGGGATAAAATATGCGCATTCCGGCGAAGGCGGATAGGCAACCACTTGAGTTTAACGCGAAACTCTGAGACATGATCATATTTGCGCAAACCAAATATGAATCTGATACAAACATTTTGGAGTCGCTCAAGCTTATCTAGCTGCACTACAGTGAGATCTGGATAACAGGCATCAGCATAGTCGAGGATTGGGAGAAGAAGAGATTGAGCAAGCGCAGTTTTAGTGGCAGTTGGGAGGAAATTGCGCAATCTGCGTAAAGACCCCGCAGATGCAAACAGTTTACGACCCACTTCTTGCATTTGTGGACCCCAAGACAAGTCTTTGTCAATGTAAATGCCCAGGTCTTTTACCAAATCGCTATATGGAATTGTGGCACCATCAAAAACAATGTGGGGAAGTTTCGTCCAGTCAATTTTTGAACGCAACCTAGGGCTGCCGACAACAATGACTTGAGTCTTCGCAGGGTTAACCTTCAAACCATGAGCCAAACTCCATTCAGAAATACGTGCCAAATCCTTATTCACCAAATTCACTGCATCAGACAATTCATCTACGGGAGCCTGAGAATAAATTTGCAGGTCGTCAGCATAAAGGTGGTAAGATGACAGAAGTTCATTTGAAATAGAATTTATAAATATGGCGAAAAGAAGAGGAGATAGAACGCCCCCCTGTGGTACGCCGGCAGAGGTATTGCACCATGAAGATGACGCACCTTCAATGCAAATACGCTGTCGGCGGCCACACAGGTAACTACGAAACCAATCAATTGCCGTTGGAGATATATTAAGAGAGCCGAGTATACCGAGTAAGATATCGAAATCGACGGTGTTAAAAGCATTACTGAAGTCTAATAAGGAAAGTACCGTCAGATTCCCATTCTCCATACCTAATCTTATATCGTCCGTAATGTTAATAAGAGCTGTAGTAGTGCTATGACCTGGACGAAACCCGGATTGGTAAAAATTAAGGAGACTGTTTTTACAAAGGAAAGCACTAAGCTGATTATGGATAAGGCGTTCTAAGACTTTGGATAGGAATGGTAATATGGAGATCGGACGAAATTCAGAAAAAGAAACAGGATTACTCTTTTTTGGGAGAGGGGTAATTTGGGCTTCTTTCCAAGAAGATGGAAAAGTACCACAGGATACGGAATAATTAAGGATATGGCAAATGACAGGAAGGATTTCGTCCAGGATAGGAAGTATCATCTTGCGACTGACACAGTCACTACCAACAGCATTAGACGTAATGGATAGTATACTCTTCTTAACATCACAATCAGCAAATTGATTAAAGACGAAAGGAGAATAATCGGGAGTGGGAAGAGATGAAAGATTATTTAGAGTTTTGGCTTTAATAGCCCCATGGAAATTACAAGAGGTGGAAAAATGTTTATTTAGTAATTCAAGATCTAAATCTTTAGGAATAGATTCTAATACAGTAATAGAGTTAATAGTCGTATACAGACCTCCGACCACGAAAGGCTCCATTTCAGAGCTAGTAAACATAACCAAGAGGGAGAACAGTAAGTGTGACTTGGCTAAAAAAAACATAATGATCGTTAGACGTAATATAGGTACGAACTGACAAAACCGTTAGTTGTTGCTATCTTGCTTACTCGATCAACCCCAAACTTTACAGGCGTATTTGAACTTTATCACAGAAGCATATGGTTGTATTTCAAATCATTGATTTCACTCGTACAGCCCTATGATAGCGCTCAAACCAAATATCACCGAATTAGGTAAGTCACAGAATTACATGAGTTCACCCTAGGTTATTAAACTTTATCAGTTTTAATTTTCATTTACGATCGTTACAGGCTGTCAACTTATTATGGGATATCAAATTGTGCGATTGGATTGGATTTTTTTATTACAGCCGGATTTCAAGGCTGTATGGCAACACAAAACACGTTTGATGTCTCGTACGATTAACAACTTATAGAGGCAATAAGCAAAACGTTTTACTAGATTGTTTTTTAACTTCAAGCTTGAAAAAAAGAGGTGTGTTTAGCTTTGGTTAATATAACCTTGATGTGAGAAGTCCTGGACCGAAAGATGAGGCGGCGCTTAAGGGAGAACTATGTCCAGTGGTGGTGATTTACTACTTTTTCAGCATTTCGTCGATAAACAATCGCCGCTGAATTACTTTTTAATTATGGAGATCTACATCTACACTAATATTATTGAACTTTAAAGCTTGTACCTAATTTTAGATGTGTGTGTTATAGGCTATTTACTAATAGAATAAGGATAATTTCCGACCATAACGCGAGCGAACAGAGGAGCTCGTGGATAAATAATAACAGCCGCACGGGTCGATTTTTAAGGTTAAGCCTTGCGTGCTGGGATTGGTCCGTGGATGGGTGACCAAAATTACATACCTCGAGTTTCCCCCGTGCCTCGGAAAGCACGTTAAGCCGTTGGTCCCGGCTGTCATTTGTAGATCTCTGACAGTCGTTACAAATAGTCAGAAGCTAAAAAGTCTGACATCCAGTCTTACCAAGAGGTATCGTATTATCCAGTTACTGGGTAGTGGAGGTCAGATAGGCTAGTCGCTTCATGTAAAATACTGGTACTCAGCTGCAACCGGTAAGACTGGAAGCCGACCCCAAGATAGTTTGGGAAAAGGCTAGGCAGATGATGAACGTGAGCGAACACGCAGGCAAAAGGCAGTGGGAGATAAATAAATGACGTAATGTAGGTAAAAGCTTAATCGGTGCCATATTTCATTCACATTCCTATTTACACGTCATTTTATATCAGTGACAATCTAGATAAGACTATTATAGGTAGGTAAAACAGCTGTGGGCACAAATACATAAATGCTGAGGTTACTGGTTCCAAAACTTCCCTCGTTAGTAGTTTTACAAAAGTTTATCCGTGAACAAGCCTTGAAGCGTTAACCGCAGCCTCACGAGACACGATCTCATAACTGACTGTCCATCAACTTAATTAACTGACGACCCTCCAGCCGAGATTAGAAAAGTTCAATTTGACTTTGCAAAGTCGAAACTTCCCTGGACTATACAGCTAAATGAAGTAGTTATCATGTTTATCTCAAAATATCGATATCAAAATAATGTCAAGTAGCTAGGTAGGTTATAGCACTCAAACATCTCAACCTCTTTTCTCTACATGCAAAGCTTTTAGGCATATCTAACACTTATCGCACTAGACGACCCCTAAAGTAAATTATAGTTCGAAGACTTATTACCGTGAACAAGGTCGACTTCAAGATGGGGTCGCGCTAAATGGAACACCATGAATCTAGGTTGTTTCATCCAAAACAAGTAGTGGCGGCGCGATCCTTCCTTTCATAATCTGTGAAAAGGCTGGACGTCGCCGAGGGGAGCGTGAATGGTTGGGTTGGCGCATGCGTGGGGCTCTGGTCGATATGTGGTGACGTCAGTGACGGTGGGTTCTCAGTCAGCCGCCGTCGGCCACAGCGCGAACATGTGGTTACAATGCTTGGCTGCTACGTTGCTCATCGCTGCTGCCGCGTCTCGCGAGGTCTTCACCAACACTTTCCTGGTGCGCTTCAAGCGCTCGGTGCAGCACGACGAGGCTCATCAGCTCGCGCTACGCCACGGCTTCGACAGCCTCGGACCGGTGAGTGTTGACCACGTGATTATACGTAAACATAGCCATAGACACTCATATTTGCGCCAGAATAACTTGATTTATGTCTCCGGAATATCCCTAAGCCTCCCAAATCGCTGGAATTTTATTGCGGTGAGGTCCTTCATAAATTGATGATGGTTAATAACCGACTGTGGTTGTTAGATGTTGTGTTGATTATTATGGCTTCGGGCATCGTTGGTTGGTTAATTGGAGTTAAGTTAGGGCATTTATTTATGTCCTGTCGTTACTTTTGATCGTTCGATTGGACAAAGAAAGTGTTTTTCAGGAATGGAGTATGGGCCGGATAGATTCGCGCGTTATTCTCGTAGCGTGGGAGTTATTGTCATAGATATAACGTTGCGTTGACGCATCGTCAACTAGTTGCTAAGGTCGTTGGTGAAACGACTAGGGGTTGCCCTAACTCTATTATAACTATGATTATGTTAGTTCCGGCGGCGTGCGAATCGCACAGAACTACCGAAAATGTAAACATTGTAACCGCAGCTTTGTAACGAGTTTCCGAGCAATAATATTGGGTTTAGCGGTTTAATGACGTTTCTGTTAAACAATTTCGTATGGTATAATCTGACCTAGGTATAATTATGAGAGGTCTGTATAATCAATAATGATTGTATGTCTTCAACATAAAATATTATTTTCGTTAATGGAGGAACAGCCACGAGCAATGAAATGTATCCAGTTGACAAAATTCATTTGATTTCCTCGTATGATTATGGCCTATTTCGTTATTTGGCTTCCAAAATACTATGTTCGTGAAAGCATTAATTAACACAGTAGGAGAAAATCGTTTTTAGAATTTTACGGGTATGTAAGTATATATAGTACATTTCATTGCTCGTGAAAGTACATTAAGAAAATACAAAAATATGTAACTACCTTTCTTCTCCTAACTCTCCTTTGTGGAGGGTTTACAGACAAACTGTTCCAAATTTATTTATAGTTTCAATGTGGAACGAAGCTTTTAGTATAAAACATATAAAATTCGCATAAAAAACACATGTTAACTAAAATGCGAATGAAAACTAAATTAAAGGTAGGTAAATTAGGATTAGTATATCTTCGCGCAGCCGCCTAATTAAATTAAAAATATTAACAGAAAAAATACATACCTAAACAATTTATTAAACTATACAGGTAGCTACCATTACTTACCTATTTTCAGATCCCGAATAAACTACGTTTGCACCGATATAGCGTATAGATTGAGAACAATGACGCAAACGAATTCAAGCAAAGTTCCTCGACGTGAACTTGAACTACCGTCTTGTTTTATTTTACAACTACTCCTTTGATCTATCGCTAAATATAAGTTTGTTCGTATGAATGGCCTAAGTTTTGAACGAGCCTAGAAAACACATGGGTTCCGTACCATTATTTATAAAAACGAGCAAAAAAATCACTTTTTGTATGGAAGCCCCCTTAAATATTTATTTAATTCTGTTTTTAGTATTTGTCGTTATAGCGGCAACAGAAATACTTAATCTGCAGAAATTTCAACTGGCTAACTATCACGGTTCATGAGATACAGCCTGGTGACAGACGGACCGACAGCGAAGTCTCAGTAATAGGGTCCCGTTTGACCATTTGGGTACAAAACCCAAAAAATCAGCTGTGTCCTACAAAACTGCTATACCTACACGGACAAAATGTATCGAACAGCTGTTTTTTTCGGCTGGTTCAGGATGATGTACTGGATACGCGGTAGGTAACCGTTTTAGCGTCAGTCTCTGCCACCTTGTATGGCATTTTGGTCTTCACACCCATTGGCCCTTGAATGTGAATAAAGTCTAAAAGCAAAGTAGGATCATGATGAGCGATACGAGTGCCTATTTTCAATTTTAAAATCGTTTAAAGAAAATAGTTATTTTACTTTACTGAATATACAGATTACTATTCATAAAACAATTAAAACTAAAATAACAACAAATTATAAAAGGGCGTCAAAAAACTCCTCAACGCTGTCAGCCGGTAACGTGCCCAAGAGACTGGCGGCGTTGCCACGTTTTATGGCAATACTTAGCCTCTGACCAAGGTAAAACCCAGCCCTTGGGTCACGGGAAGCGTCGACTAGGCGTTTAGAAATTTCCTTAAAAAGGAAAAAAATAAAGCAAATATAGATAAATCGTTTTAATTTACGTTACGTTTACTTCGCATGTTCGTGCTAGGCCCACTATATGAAAGGAGATGGTACCTACTTATGCAAACATGCAAAGATAAATATTAAAATTCCACGTTTAGTAGGCGTAGATCGTGGCAGATCGACGGTTAAGGTCACTGCCCAGCGGTAAGCCGTTACACGCTAAAAAGCCCATAAAACATATTTATTCACAACCACCCATTATAGCTTTAACACAGCCCTACAACACCATCCACTATAACCTATGGAAGGCAGTCCGTGTCACGCAAGCTTTGTCCCTATTCTTAGCACAGAGTATCTTAGATAAACGAGGTCATTTCCCGACACCACATTAAGCATTCAGTTTGAATTGCCTAGTGACAAAGTTGTACGACATTGTTGTATTATTATGGGAGTAATGGTGGCGCCACTGTCGCTAGGGACAGGGACATTGCATTTTGGCAGCGATGGAGTTTTGTGGTTTAATTTATTAGGTACGAGCTTTTCCGCGGCTTAGCCCGGGTGATTGTAGAAAGTTTTAATAAGGGAACGTACTACAACAGGGTAAAAGGCCCAAAATTTTAACTTAGAAAAATATTCTTTTATTAAAATTACCAATACACTCTAGGGGTATGAGGAACTGGGTGTAAAGTTCCTCAATCCGCAGTGGTGAAAGGAGGTCCCTCCGACCAGACAAGTGTTATTTCTGGTGGGCAACTGCCCGACCGTTGTTGTCTGGTTTTTCTATATACTTTTAAGTCGAGGTGAACTTTGCTTGCGACTTGTAGAAAATTAATGTTAGTTCTTCCGTCGTGTCATAGATGGCGCTGTAGTACTTTTTGTTGTAAGTTGCTTTTTGTAGGTCGCTATAATAAATAATAATAATAAAAACTAACCGTAAAATATAAAATATACCGTATTTTAACCTAGGTGACCTAGGTCACGGTCTATCTGGGTTCTTATTAACATTGAAAAGTAATAAATAGACAGACAAACAAACGAGTTGATGTTGATGAGTTAGCTACTTCCCATTTATAATATTTGTGCTATGGATACAAGGTCTTACTTAACTACATTAATAACAACAAAGTATCTACTGATGATAAAAAAGACAATTAATATCAATCAATTAGTAATTAAGGCTGCCACGAGTATCGGAATTGGTATCATTTACAGAAGTATGTGTAAACACACTCAGTACAATTAATTCTAAATATTTCATTATTGTCAGTAGGTAGTATTGGGAAAATTGGCATAAAAAGGAAATACCACTACATTTCAAGTATATATTAATGGAGAACTAGTAAAAACAAAGTTAATATTAAAGATTTCATATTGCAGTTGCCTATTAACCTTTTATTCTCTTTTGGGATTCTATTAACCGAACCGAAGACGATGCGTTGGAAGGCCTCCCACAAGGTGGACCGATGACCTGCTGAAGGTTGCGGGAATCCGCTGGATGCGAGTCCCACGACACCGGTCAATGTGGCGGCACTTGGGGGAGGCCTATGTCCAGCAGTGGACGACTTTCGTCTGAAATAATGATGATGATGGGATTCTAGTGTTGATTAAAGCTATACGATAACCTTTGGCTCGTGAAGTATAAACATGGTATCCTGCTTATGCGTATTAAGTTTCATTAATATCGGTTCAGTCATTTCGGAAAATAGGGACTTGAAAGTTTGTATGAAATACCGTAAGGTGTAAACGCTCTAAATAAAACAATAGCTACTGTATTTTACGTCAGAACCTTTCCAACCTTGAAACGAGAGCCGTGTTAAGTAAAAACAAAACATATTACAAGAAAAAATATTTTCTGTATAATAAAATGCGTACCGCAGCATCGCCGAATTGTTTGGCACAAAAGATGGGACAGCCCGACGGCCGTGTTCGTATCATATTATTGTTATTTCCCGTAATACTGGAGTCTGAATTTGTTATAAAGGTATTGAACACGATTGGTACGAATCTAAAGATCCTATAGACCTAGCCTAAACTTGCGAAATAAAGAGACATGGGTAAATACGAACGACTTTATTTAATTTGAATTAGTTAGTCAGATAATAATTGAGATTGAAGACATTATTATATATTATCTATAACTTATATGTACATTATTTATAACCACTTTGTTCAAGTAGCATTAAACAAAACGCTAAGATAGTATTTTCGATTAAAATATCGGTAGTTACGTTTTCATCAGATTAAGTTCATCTATAGTGTAAATTTTAGGAAATAAATCCTCTTCAATAAGATTATAATTTGGTTGCTACAACGTCGGGTTTAGACATAATTACGTGAAGCCTTTTATATCTTGCTAGTCTAGTACTTGGCTAGTTATTTTCACACAAGTAGTAAAACGGTAAGAACGGTGTTGAAATTATTCTGCACTTAAAAGAGCAGTTTTGGCAGATACCATTCTTGTAGTAATACCTATTTTAAAAACTACCCGAAGAGTTTTAGCATTGTTAATGGCAACACCACAAAAATAAAATACTCATTCATTCAAATTCAAGAATGGAACGCTCGGATCAGTCACAGAATTTCGTTTAAAAAACAAAATCCAAACGCGAATAACGATCCACATTTAAAATTAAAACCATCCACGCGCCGAGCACTAAATATAAAATGAACAAAATTGCTGAAGCACGCTAAATTTAAAAAAGAAATGTAATCTAAAACAGTTTTATTTCATTTGGAGCAATCAGTAGTCCACCGTGTTTTAATAAAGTTAGCCTAGTGAAGTTACACGCGTTTTTCATAACCTTGAACTTGACATACACTTGTAGGTTTTCCGACAGCAGCTGAAATACGAGTACATTGATATTTGAATGACCCTCTGCTTCTGGAAACCTGGTGGCCGGTCATATAACCACCGGTCTCTTATTGAGGAATTGGTTGTAATCTTAGCAAACCAACACGTGATCTGACTGTAGATTGGCCTATTAAGACTAATTTTAATCTTATATTTGATCATACTTTCAGAAAATTTGTGTTAGTAAGGGGAATCCGTAGATATGATTTCCGTTAAAAATGAAAGACTTGTTTTAAAGAATGTATCAGATAACTTATATTACATCATGCCTGTATAAATCTCCGAAGGGTTTAGGCAGATGGTGTACCTGATAGCAGTTACACCTATATTTCACCAGTTATGTTTAATTCCGATGTAATAGGGGGCGAGCCTATTGCAATCAACCTGGCAAACGTCCAGACTGCATGGCTGCAACTGAAACGTTCGTGATGGAAAAACTGGTGTTACTACAATTCACCAATCGATCGATCGTCGATCGAGGACATCGATCGATGGTAGAATGGATTAGTCGCCGTCGATCTACAGTTTCTACTACACCATTTGATCGATTAACGTCGACCGATGTCGATCGATAGCATCGATCGGGGGTCGATCAATCGTTTATGGCCTGGTATCCGTCAATCAGCCAAAGCTACCACACCAATCGTACCAGGTCGATCGATGTCGATCGATGGCATCGATGACTCCAGGACTGGAGAGACAGCCGAAATCGCAGAACATGTATTCGGTTTTAGTTCTGCTGATTTTCAGGCCAAAATTCTCCAGCTTCAGCTTGTGTAATGTGACTTATTAAATAAAATAAATGTTTAAACTGCCACCTCACCAAAACAATGTTTGGGACTGATATACGAGTAAGTTACCGAAAAGCCTATGTCAATCCTGTTAAAAATCGTTGGAGAAACAAAGTTATAGTAAAAAACATTGTTAAAAACAACCTTTTAAATGGTGGCTATATCATGGTGGTTCAAAAAATATAACTAGTCCGCCATTCTAAATTCAAAAGTCCGCCGCGCCATATTGAATTTAGAATTACATCGTACCTATCCATGCATTGTATTAATTGAAACGACCGTTTTAAGTTTCTGGAACAGACTAACATCTTTATTATAAAGATCATAGACAACATATATATTTGTCTCTGGTTAACAATAGAGGTTGCTACATACTAAATGATGAACATATTTTGATATACAATTAATACATTGTCATCCATCTAACCGTGTTTGCAAGATTTCAGCTCAATCGGTTTGGTATAACAATTTTAAAATTCAGTTGCAAGATTTGATCGAAAAAAACATACAAACTATGTGAAATAAAAGCTTGTTAAAGAAACGGTTTGAAAACGATTGCCACTTGGTTTCTGTAAGGTTTGTTCGAAGCAACATCAAGCTCCTGAGATCAATAAATCTTTCCGGGGTAGAACATTAACCTAAAGCCTATAATGTATTTCTGTGTGGGTGGTCTCTAACAGGCAAACTATTAAACGGAGCTTTGCCAATTTGCTAATGTGTTCGTTATTATTTGTTAGTTTGGCCTTTGAAGAGGTTACTTGTCAGTGTCCAGCCAGTCGTGTCATTTTGTTGGTACAGAGAAAATTTTACTTGATCCACACAAATAACAATAATTATTGAAGTTTCTGTTTGTGATTTCAAAATAATAGTTTTTTACTGAATGCTTACACGGTGCTTAAAAAAAAATAATTGTCCGTCTGTTTGTTCCGACTAATCTCCGAAACTTCTGGACCGATTTTGACGGGACTTTTACTGGCAGATAGCTGATGTTAAAAAGAGGAACTTATGAAAAAGGATGAGGGCACCGTGCAAAAAAAAAGAAAACCTTTAAAATTGTTAACAAAATCGGATTCAAGTAAAGAAGTAATATTTTTATAATAATTTCACGCGAACGAATTTGAAATATATTTCTGAGTTTTAATACAAGAAAACTATATTCATTTGTTTGGTCTATTCCCCACAGTACTGACACCAATGTCGAGGTTTTCAAACAGTGTTAATTTTATGCGTCGCAGTTAACCGATTAAACTGAAGATAGTCATCACATAACGCGATGCGGGCGAGTTCAATGTGCTAATATAATTAAAATGCTGTTTTACTTGGCATCAATTTCAGTATCTATAGTGTTGTTACTTTAAATTGGAATAGGTTGACCGAAGAAACTAATCATTACAGCTAAAAAAAAATTGCATTAGATATTAAACATATTATTAAATTATCTTAAGAATGGAGACCTCTTAAATTAGTATAGGAATAGAGATGAAGTCTCAAAAAAAAAAAGTGCGGAAGAAGTGAAACTTCGTTATACTACACGCATGCGTTCGAGTGCCACGCATTCACTTTCGCTCTTTCTCTTTCTGTTCCCCCTTCATGGTAGCGTTAGACGTTTAACGCAAACTTGTTGGAAGTCGCATAAGAAGATTCACTTCAAAAATATAAAATTTAAGGTTTATTACCACAATCCACTGCCAGTTATTGGCATCTCTTTGCTTGTGCTGATCTTCACGTTCTTGTGCCAGCCTCATCTAGAATATTCCATCAACTCAATTTGTAAATATAAATAATTTAGTAGTACAGCAATTTTTATTGTATTCGTACACCCTTCACAATTCCGAGTGAAAACGGACCATTTAAATTAACAATTCATGTCTCATACGCAATTGTAAGCGAAACATCACATAACGTTCCAAAATAGCTGATGCCTTTATCTGTATTACAAAAGATCTATTCTAAGGGTTATTTAGGGTCGAACAGATATTATCCCTAAAGGCCCGACCAATAGCAAAATCTATACGACAAATTAGGGTTGGCTACACAAAACATACGGCGTAGCGTTCGTAGACAGTTGCTACGGCTACGGGCTACGGCGTAGCATGATAGCTCCTTTTGTAAGAGATAATATTGTCTCAAATGAATAGATTAGAATTAAAATAGGGTTGGGATTACGTTTGGACGTATAATGTAATTTGGTTGTGATAAAAATGTATTACAAAATATTTAGAACTAGCTGACCCCGGCATGCGTCGCAATGCACTTTTTACCTACCCTATCTACCTACCTATCATACCCTACCCTACCTACCCTACCCTACCTACCCTACCCTACCTACCCTACCCTACCCTACCTTAAACCTTCCCTGGACTACGACAAACATTTTAAAACCTAAATCATCTTGAGTTATAAAATTACAACGAAAAGTGGCATTGATTTTTAACCCCCGACCAAAAAAGAGGGGTGTTATAAGTTTGACGTGTGTATCTGTGTGTCTGTGTATCTGTGTGTCTGTGTATCTGTGTATCTGTGTGCATCGTAGCTCCTAAATGGATGAACCGATTTTGATAAAATTGTTTTTTTAATCGGGAGTGTTCTTAGCTATGTCTCGAGAAAACCTGCTCAGCCGTTTGAAGGGCATCACCTCTTTTCTAGTTGATGAAGGGAAAAAAACATCTTCTACGGGGCTGGTTGATTCGAAATTGGAAATCTTGTCACTTGTCACCATAGGTATTGCCAGGGGGAAGACTGTATATCGCCCCTACCTCTCCCCCTACCAACCAAAAACTCGGGATTTTTAAAAATTTATAACTCTCCTTGTTATATATTTAGAATAGATACAAGGCTTTTGTCACTAGACCTGGCGCCAAGCCTTAATATGTGTGAATCAGCTGGGTGTTATTTTAACAGTGCAGTAATAATAAGGCATTAGGCAGTTAGGTGGTTCCAAAGTTTGTGAAAACAGGCATGAGTATGATTAAATTCAGAGTTCTAATCTTTTTTCGTTTCACCCCTCAATGTAAGAGGATTTTCGTAAAGATTGTTATTCCAATATTTCTTCTCTCGATACTGATGTTTTTTCCTTTGTAATTTACCTCAATTATGCCTCCCCCTAATTAGTAAGAGTACCCAATTGACAATGGACGTGGTCTTCTTTCTTTGACGATTATTATTTATTTGTTGAAAAAATCAAAGGCTGTTTCTTAATTTGTTTGTTTTGTTATGTAGGAATGTAGACACAGTCTTTGGCTTATCTTTCTTATAAAAAGGGCTTAGTGAATGTATTAAATAAAAAAATAACGTCAAATAATAAAATCCTTTTTATCCCTTTTTCGTATACGTCTTTAATTGTAGATTTGCTTTTACCCCGTGACTTAGCACGTAAAGCCGATGGTCCTGCACCTGATGATGCCTGATCTCTACCCAGTCGTGTTAAATTGCCGTTCTATCGAACTATGGCAGAAAAAGAACACAGAGTGCTGTTTTTGCGTACTAATAATCGGGGAACATCCATAAAAATAAAATATTCCGACGAATTGAGCACTTCCTGCTTTGGGTTTGGATGGGAAATCATCGAATGACTTCTCCCGCTCTGGGTGGAGCGGAAGGGAGTGTCAGACTTGTACTGACTAAAACCCATCCATGTTCCTTCTTAGCCCTTTGTGTTCCAGAGCCACGGTGAGATTTCAAACAGTCCCACGCCCTGGCAGGCATCGGCCCTCTCAGAACACTTCCGATTTGCTGACATCTCCTTGAGGCGCGCGTGGAACACGAACGCGCCGTCGACACGGCCTGTCGTCATAAGACGGACGGACGTTCAGCTAGCCCATTACTCACCGTCCACAGGCTCGCTGTGGGACAGTTCCTAGAGGATAATTTAAAAAATATAAAAAATGTCTCCTGCATATCTTGGTAAATCTAAAAAGCCGCCTTCACCAAAATTCGGTCGGAATGAAATTATTAAGCTTGTGTTAATAGATTATGTCTAGATAATCACTCCGTTACACTACCGAAAGATAGATAGATACCCTAAGCGTAAAACCTTTTGGTATTTGACATTTTGTGGGCATCCTTTAGTAAGTTTGGAGCGAAAGACCCGAATTAGACAGCATTCACTCCAGTGAGCCTGAAGCTCAGTGGCTTATATTTGCTTTTCAGTTTCAAACCGACTTTGAGCTCTGTAATTTTTGTAGAGAATATTTTGTTAAAGTTTTGAGTGAAATTCCGAGTTTCTGGAATTCGTACAACCAACTGTCCTAATCAAAGGGTGCGTTGATAAGGATAGGGGTTGATACCAAATCTTGTCGGCATTTCACTTAAAGCTTGTATAAAACGTGGTGTCAAATTCAAGGAGGTAACTATGCTAATGATTCTCGACCCGAATCAATAATAAAATGGGTAGATATTTTTCATTTATTTTTCTTCCTCTGCCTCTCCATACATTATAATATTGAAAGGACATTTGTGGGTGAAATTTTATTTGTCTTAAAGCACTTACTACAAAATCTGAAGTCTGACTCTTCCAAATTAGTTTTTTTCTTTGAGCAAGTAGGTATATTATTATAGGTTCCTCAAAAGAAAATTCGATTATCAGTGACTTCTTTTTCGATTTCGATGGTAAAATGGGTTTCTTTATTAGATTTATTACTAAAATGTCAGGTTGACGCGTATGTTTTATTACATTACGGTTTACGGAACCACGTGATGGATTGGTGGCCTCGACTTTGATCATGTTATTTGCTTAGTCATTATTTTCTATCTAGATGTACCTGATCTCGATAACTACCTATTCACCAGTACAGGTCGCGATGGGTGTTTTTTTGACGTTGAGAGGTATATCATCGTCGTCAACAAGCTGTGATTTTTTGTCATAATAATATGAATTTCGTCTGAAAATGGTTTTCAGTATGATAAGTACATATATATGAGGCGTCAAGGTAAATGGGAATCTTAAAACTTGAAGTAAGAATAGGTATAAGATGAAACCAGCAGGGAATAGTTTTGCTACTATTACAATTACTTTTTGACTATCCAAAAGAAAATATCTTAAGTTTTCAGCTCTAACCTTTTATGCGTAACTTACCTTTTCACAAAGGAAATACTTAAGAGTACTTTCGACAGAGGTATGAAACGTTAAATTAGTTTAGTGCGCTTCAGACCCAAGACGGCGGAATATTTTACTTTGTGAATACTTGAACAAACTCCTAATTCCGTCGACTGTGAAATTAGGTTCAGCCCTATGATTATGAAGGTAATCTAAATGCTTTTGTTCTTGATTAAATTGGTTGTAACGCTTCATTACGAAGCATTTTTTATTTAATATGCAGATAAAAGTATCAAATGTTTTGTTTATGTAATTCCTTCTTTAATTTTCAAAATTATTTGATACTATTATCTGTTTATTTAACATGTTGTTTAACATGTTGTTTACTTATTGATTAATTTATCATTTATGTTGGTTTTTCGATTGATCCAGATATTTTTCTACCTACTTACCTATGTGTATGTAATTAAATTAAACTAGTCACCTACCACCCACCAGAAACAGAGACTGGTTTTAGAATAAGACAAACATGTTGACACCAGACACGAAAAACACCCCCCCTAGAAGAAATGACGTAGGACAAAATAAATAAGTAGGTGTTCCATCAAAACTAAAAACAATAACAGTCTAATTTCGTCATTCAACCACCCACGACCATCACAGGTGCTGTCGAAATTAACCAAATACATGGTTGACGCCCACAAACTCATTCATGGTGATTTTAATGGGACATGTGGGAGGTGCTTCTAGCTTCATTGATTAGTAAACAACTTGTCACTTAACATCACCCTGGACTCTCCACGTGACGTCACAATCTTGGCATTGAACTACCCACATTTTAATCAATTATTAATAACACGTTCAAGTACACATTATGCTAATATACTGATGAGGTTGATCGTCATTCAATCGAGAGTAAATACGGTGATAATGAAGATATTTATAAATTTTCAGCGTCTCTCGTGGTTGCTAAGAGTTTCAAGGATAATGTGGTTTGTGATATGGAAATCTAGGTTATGTTTGACATTAATTTTTATTGAAGGCTCAGCTGATGGAAAGTTGTTATTGCTTTCTTCAAACTTTGAATACTAAAGCAAAGCGTTTCTTCAACTTTCTTAAAAAAGACGTTGCCCCACATTAAGAATTTCTCCTGTATCATGGGTGCGTTTACAAACATTTAAACTTACTTACATAACAGCCAGACCCGGAACAACAACAATCTGTAGGCCTTACAAATATTTGTTCCGTGTGGGGATCGAGCCCGCGACAGGCAACGCAGCAGTCAATCGCTTAGCCACTGCGCCAACCGTATAAAAGTCAAATGGTGGCAAACGAATTGACTTATATGCCGATGTCTGCAAACGTTACTTAGCACATCTTTTGGTAAAGTTAATTAATTAATTAATTCTGTCAGTGTCGCACAACTGTCAATCGACAAGTGCAAGTCCGTCTTAAACTTAACTGGGTTAAGCCAAAGCACGACCCTAGGTAATGCTTATTAGTTCTCGACTTTAGTTAGAATATTTCAAGTTCCTGTTACTTTACCAAACATTCTTTACCAAGAAACCTTCACTAACTTCAGAACTTAATTAAACTGCATGAGAGGAAAAGTCGGTGTCGGAATTTTATTTTTCACAAAATGTACTAGACTTTCGCAAGAGACAGTATTGTTCAGTGTCTTCATCAATTTTTTATTTTTTTATTTTAGCAATTATTTGGTTCATCTGAGTGATAGGACTCAGTGGAGATTGTCGAAATTTGATTATAGATTGTTTTACTTATACAAGGTGTTCTTTTGCATACTCTTCAAAATTCAGGAGGTTGTTCCAAAATACATAGATAATCAATTTAAATTACGGTACCTAGTTAATTACTAATAAACGCTGTTTTTTTTTTTGTTTAAGTTTGTCAGTATTTCAGAAAAACCCTCTTAACGTGTTTTAGGGAATAAGAAATTATCGAGTAAACGTCTGCAATTGTTTGTATATGTGAAAGTGTGGTTATAAGGTCGTTTAAAACACGGGTTGTTCACACTTACCGATTTCTGTAAATAAATAAAAAAGAATTACCTACCCATTTTACTATTGATTCGAGTGGAAAATCATTAGTGAGGATGCAAAACAACAGCTTGTCTTAAGTACAAGACAGTACAACAAGCCCCCTTAAGTTCTTAAACTCACCATCAAGCTATTGTGACAGCACATTAGGCTGCTGCGGGTTGTTCGAAAGAGATACCGCGGCTCTGGAACACAAAGGGCGAAGAAGGAACATGGGTGGGTTTTAGTCAGTACAAGTCTGACACTCCCTCCCGCTCCGCCCAGAGCGGGAGAAGTCATTTGATGATTTCCCATCCGCAAAAAAAAAAAAAAGCACATTAGCCTCTTTGTGCTCCCTAATAAAGCTTTGGTTGAAATCATAGTTCCCCTACATAAATATAAATAAAAACACTGTTCTAATATAAATGAAAATATAATAGAAAAACAACGAGTCATCACTACTAAAGAAAGTAGTTATTTTCACAATACTGTGGCCTGGCCTACATTCCAGCTCCACAGCTCCACTTAATGTTTGACATGCAGCGTTGCATAGTTCCATCAACGCTCTTTAATTGATTGTCTTTTATTTAAAGCTATTGTTTTTAATTACTATATATGTGACGGCGCTTTTGCAAAAAGGCTTCATATCATTCACGTTGCAAACTAAACTGTGACCACAGACGAGAGGGTAGCGTTCTATAATTCTCTCTGGCGGAACGTCAAGTCGTTGCGGGTAGCCATATTGACTTAAGAGGTTGTCAATTAAGGTGCCGGTAACAAGGCGGATCGCCGACGTCTGTTTTCTTAATCTAATTAAATCTGGTGCCACATATCATATGTGATTCCGATGAGGCCGGTAAGAGCCTATATACGGATATTTTAAGGGGAAACTTTAAAGCTATTGTTTTAATTGGTATACAACGTGTAATAAAAAGGGTATATACATACTTAGGGGTGTGTTAGAGAGCATCAAACTGAATACGTTTCTTCATCGGACAAACATCGTAATAGCGAAAAAATATCAGCTGCCCCATTTATTTGCGTCAAATAGGTATTGAAATTTTGTATGGGGCAGCAGATCATTTTTTCGGTATGTATATTATTATACTCTTTTTGTTACACGCTGTATCGGATACCGTTGTACGGATATTTTATGGGAAATTACGACATATTGATACCAATAAATATGGATCCAATATTAATAGTGCAATTTAACTACCTCAAGCGTACCATCATCGATTGACCTGAACGTCAGGTCAATCGATCGAACTTACCTTTGTCGTCTATGCGACTCATTGACTTTATATCAACTCTACGTAAATCTGACACCCAGTCTTCTCTTCTTTTTACGGTACTCCGTATTACCCAGTACTAACTGGGCTGTGGAGGTCAGATAGACAGTCGCTCCATGTAAAGTAATGGTATTCAACTACATCGGGTAAGACTGGAAGCTGACCCCAACATAGTTGGGAAAAGCCTAAACAGATGATGTTTATCTTCACTGTAGTAGAATGTACGTGTCACTGTAGTAATATATAGTGTTAGGAGGGAAGGATTGACAACTTTCAAGACACTATAAAAGCGGCGTGCGCGCCATTATCCGGCTCATTTGTCGGGTGTCGTTCGTGGCGAAAACATCGTTCAAGGGCTGTGAGACTTACGTTTTTCTATTTTGTGTACCTATCGTTATTTCTCTGAACATTTACGTGTTAATTGTTTCAATTGTGATTGGTGGTAGTTAAGGTTAGCCTTCAGTGATTGTTATTTTGTTCCTTAATTAAAATAAAGAGTTATATAATTTCCGTTGTGTATCGCATTGTATTTTTTTTTAAACGTCTCTGCTCCTGATTCCTAAAATCAGAAGTGGGATAAAGAACGCTTAAATTGCCCACTAAATTACCTGTAAAAACAATCAAGGAACAAAGTATCAAAATACTTTTCTACCCGCCATATTTATTTTTTTTACTTTTGTCTTCTCCTTGTCATTGTTGACATTTTACGTGTGTGTGATTAACTATCGAGATTTTGTGCTAAATATGCCTAAGAGTCATGAACGCCGTCGTTCACGAGATCGGCTTCAACGTGCACCGCGCGACGAGTCCACTAGCAGTGAAACCGTAAATAGGTCGCGTTATAGATCACGTCAGAGCCGCCGTCGGGAACGTGGTGGCTCCAAGGATAGTTCGTATTATCGTCGCCGTGATGCTCGCGACCATCGGCGTTCTAGATCTCGATCAACGTTAACACCACCGCGTGCAAGGTGCCCGTCGGTTACGCCTCATGTCAATAACTCGTTACAAGATACCCTCAGCAATATCATGACAAGGCTTAGTGCTATCGAGCATACCGGTGCGAATGTGATATCCACACCTAACAACTTGGAAAATTCGCATACTAGAGCAAACCTTCAGGAGCCGGCTCGTGCGGCTACTTCGCGTCCTCGTAGTCCCGCAGACTTGAGCGATGTTCCGCAGCAAGTTCGTACAAATAATTCCGAGGGCTTTTCAACTATCATTCGTACAAACGATCCAATCGCTGGCGGATCCGAAGCAATGTCCACTGTAACCATGCTCGCGGAAGCCCTAAGATCTTTACAGCCTGCTAGGTCAAACAGCTACCATGTATCTAATTTTGACCCAAACATACACGATATTGAGATGTGGTGTGATGAAGTGGACCGTGCAGTAGTCGCGAGCGGTTGGAACGACTACGAATGCTTATCGCGAGTAGCTTCCTGCCTTAAGGGTGACGCTAAAGTTTGGCTAAACGAATGGGTCACCAACGATCGAACTTGGTCAAACTTTAAGCTTGAATTCAAACCCCTTTGCCCTCGGAAACTAGACTATGCCAATATTTTATTCGAAATAATGAACACGACATCCGACAAATTCACAACGTATGCCGAATATGCCCGGCGTACTCTGCTACGTTTAAGGATAGTTAAAGGTCTTACCGATGAATTGCGAACTCTTATAGTTATACGTGGCATTGATAACCCACAAATTAGGGCAGCCGCGGCAAACGCAAACTTGGCGATCGAAGACATAGTATCGTTCCTTTCGATTTACGTAAAGCCGAATCGCACTAAATCTGATTCTCGCGGCAGTTCGACTAATAAACATGCTTCCTCGAACTCATCCTCCAATCGCGGGCCCAAGTGCTACGTATGCAATCAGCGCGGACATTTAGGCCGAAATTGTTCCAAAAGGCCTCGTAAGGAACCCATTGATAGGTCTATCGCGAAATCCGGGACAGGACAGGGTTCAGCCAATGATACCACTGCTGCTCCCAAATCCGAATCGCAGTGCTCGTTTTGTAAGAAAAAGGGGCACACAGAAGAAAAGTGCTTCGCCAAGAACCGGTCAGAATCCAGAAACCAGCGAAACGTTAATTTGTGCACAAGTCACGCAAATAATAAAACGGACATTGTAACCGTTGTTGTTCAAGGCATCCCCATGGACGCACTCATAGATAGTGGAGCTCAAAACGTGTCGCTGATTTCTTCCGATGTTTTGAAGCACCTTTCTTGCCAAATAAAACCAACACACTGCATTCTCAAGGGGATAAGCGAGCGGGAAATCATAGCTTCGTCGTTTATAACGGCAACTATAGAGCTTAGCGACATTTCTATAGAAACCGATCTAGTTGTAGTGCCAAAGTCATGCATGAACACTTCCATCATTATTGGAACGGACGTTCTAAACCGCGATGGCGTCACGTATGTACGCACTAGAGACCGACAATACATCACCCGAACTAACGATACTCATGTTCACGTTAACGAAGTTCAATGTCTTGATCAAACCCTAGTTAGCACCCCACTAGAAGACACTCTGCGTGATTCTTTGATGTCTGTGATTAATACATTTTCTGACTTCCTTATCTCTGGAACTGCAACAAGTACCGTCACAACTGGTGAAATGGAAATTAAGCTAACTAGCACCTCCCCTATTGTATACCGGCCATACAAATTGTCTTACAACGAGAAACTTATAGTACGCGAAATAATCAAAGATTTAATGGACAAAGGCATCATCAGAGAATCACGATCAGAGTACGCTAGCCCCATAATCCTGGTGAAGAAAAAGGACGGAACCGACCGAATGTGCGTCGATTATAGGGCACTTAATCGCATTACCGAAAAGGAAAGATATCCTCTGCCCCTGATAGACGACCACATTGATCGGTTGGGTCGTTACACCTTCTTTACCAGTTTAGACATGGCTACTGGTTTCCACCAAATACGAATCAAAGAGGTCTCCGTTCATATGACGGGATTCGTCACACCAGAAGGGCACTACGAATATCTGAAAATGCCATATGGTTTGACGAACTCCCCGATCGTTTACCAACGGATCATCAATCAAACCCTTCGCGAATTCATTGACGCTGGAAACGCTCTGGTATATATTGATGACGTCCTTTTGCTGAGTAACACCATAGAGGACGGTATTGTCTTGCTCCAAAGAGTCCTACAAACGCTCACCAAATCAGGCTTTTCAATAAATCTGAAGAAATGTTCTTTCTTGACTACTGAAGTCGAATATTTAGGTAGGATAATAAGCTTTGGTCAGGTACGACCGAGTTCACGTAAGATAGAGGCTTTGAAAAACTCTCCGGTTCCCAAAAATGTCAGGCAGGTTCGACAATTATTAGGACTTGCGGGATATTTCCGCAAGTACATTAAAAACTATGCGACTAAAACCGCGTGCATTGCCCATTTAACTCGAAAGGGGGTCGAGTTTCGTTGGGGTCAGGAACAGGAACAGGTTCGCCAAGATTTAATACAATGCTTGACTAGCGAGCCTGTTCTCACCATATTCAATCCTGAACTTCACACCGAGGTCCACACAGACGCAAGCTCAGCCGGTTACGGGGCGGTTCTTCTACAGACTGACACTGATGGTGGAAAGCATGTGGTGGCATACTTCAGTAAGGTTACCCAGGGAGCGGAGAGCAAATACCATAGCTATGAGTTGGAGACGTTAGCGGTCGTGAAGGCTTTGCAGCATTTCCGCCACTATTTGGTAGGCTTGCAATTCAAGGTCGTCACAGACTGCAACGCTCTCAAATCCACAGAACGTAAAAAGGATTTGCTCCCTCGTGTCGCTCGATGGTGGATTTACCTGCAAGATTTCCACTTTTCTATCGAGTATCGAAAAGGAGTTATGTTGCCACATGCCGACTATCTCAGTAGAAACCCTGTCGTCTCCATTAACCAAATAACGAAACCTCGTAACTGGGCTCAAATAGCACAAAATGCGGATCATGAAACGAGAGATCTTATACAAAAACTCTCAGAGGGACAGCTCGATCCCAATCGCTATGCCTTGAAAAATGACCTTCTGTATTACAAATACACGCCAGTTGGTGAGGAAGCGCGTCTCCTTTGTTTTATACCCAAGGGCCATCGACTCAGTCTCTTACGAATCTTTCACGATGAGCATGAGCATATTGGTGCTGATAAAACCCTGCACCTTATCCTTAAACATTTCTGGTTCCCTGGTCTCCGCCAATTTGTATCTAAGTACGTTTCACATTGTCTCACATGTATTTCTAAAAAGCGAGTGCCTCGGGCCCCGCTGCAGAATATTTCATCGTGGCCAAAACCCAACACACCTTTTGATACCGTTCACGTTGACGCCCTGGGACCATTACCCGATTCAGAAGGTTACAAATTCATCCTGATTCTAGTCGACGCCTTTACGAAGTTTTGCCTTTTATACCCTATCTACCGCCAAGATACCAGTGAGTTAAAACGTGTAATGTCTCAGGCCGTTTCTTTATTTGGCGTTCCCAAACTGCTAGTTACTGACAGGGGTAGGATGTTTGAGTCCACAGATTGCGTTCAGTGGATATCTGAACTTGGCTCCGACCTGCATTACATTACTCCTGAAATGCACGGTTCGAATGGTCAAGTGGAGCGCTACATAAGAACTGTGCTCAACATGCTTCGTATCGAAGTAGGACACAAGAACGCCTCCTGGTCAACTACGCTTTGGAAGCTACAACTGGTATTGAACATCAGTAAGCAGAAAACCACGCAAACCTCAGCCATAAATTTAATGATTGGCACTGACGCCACTACTCCGGCTATACGATCACTGGTGCGTGATCTAGCTGCAAGTACTCCAGATACCAACAGAGAAGCTCTGCGGGAGATCTGTCGAAGTCGCGTTAGTGAACTGCTGAAGAAAAACCAAGATCAGCAGGACGCCTCAGCCAACCGGTCTAGACGCGCGCCACGTGAATACAAGGCGGACGATCTTGCTTTCGTTATAAAGTACTCGCAATCAACGGGCAAATTAGACCCCGGAATGCGAGGACCGTATAGGGTAACCAAAGTTCTACCAAACGGTCGATACGAACTCAAACTGCTTAGCGGAAGTTGTGGGAAAACCACTCAAGCCGCCTCCCAATACATGGTGCCATGGAAGGGAGAATGGTGCCCAGAAAGTTGTACCATTTTTTTCGAAAGTGAGTACGATGTACTAACTATTCTTGGTTTCAGAAGTAGATGGGATGTGTTCCCTTTAATGGCGTTAGTCGCCCAACAATGGGATGTGTTCCCTTTAATGGCGTTAGTCGCCCAACAATGGGATGTGTTCCCTTTAATGGCGTTAGTCGCCCAACAATGGGATGTGTTCCCCCTCAATGGCGTTAGTCGCCCAACATGCGTGTGTCGCTTAAGTTTGGGATATGTTCCCCCGCAAAGGCGTTCGTCGCCCAACGATGGTGCTTGTGACCCATATAGCGTTAGTCGCTGTGGTAAAGTATAAGGCAATGATATAGGATGGTTGGGACGCTGATCATCTTATATCATTTGCTGTCATGTTCTTACCTTTGATTATTTTTTTATGTGAACAGTATACATGTGTTGCTCGTATAAATAACCATCGTAAACTATTTCAGATGACGAAACTAATGAGGTTGACACAGACCATTCCGAAGGCAACGAGCCAGTGCCTGGGTCGTCAGGACTATCTATGCCGAGCCTCGATGCCGAAATAGGAGCAGTGCAGGCGCACCAGCATCACCGCACTGCAGACGCGTCCCAAGAAGTTCAAGTCGAGGACGACTTGGCATCAGGAGAGGCCGTGTTAGGAGGGAAGGATTGACAACTTTCAAGACACTATAAAAGCGGCGTGCGCGCCATTATCCGGCTCATTTGTCGGGTGTCGTTCGTGGCGAAAACATCGTTCAAGGGCTGTGAGACTTACGTTTTTCTATTTTGTGTACCTATCGTTATTTCTCTGAACATTTACGTGTTAATTGTTTCAATTGTGATTGGTGGTAGTTAAGGTTAGCCTTCAGTGATTGTTATTTTGTTCCTTAATTAAAATAAAGAGTTATATAATTTCCGTTGTGTATCGCATTGTATTTTTTTTTAAACGTCTCTGCTCCTGATTCCTAAAAATAGTATCTATTTAAGCTCGTGTTTATAGTATCTATTTAAGCTCATGTTTATCTCATAAATACCGTTTACCGTTTTAGTTTATTATCAGGCTAAACCTAGGATTTTACAAGCCGCGAATAGTCAAAGGTCAAAAAAGTTATTGGAGTGAAATTTCTTATGCGACTTCCAACAAGGTTGCGTTAAACGTTTAACGCTACCATGGAGGGGGAATAGAAAAAAACAGAACGAGAGTGAATGCGTGGCACTCGAACGCATGCGTGTAGTATTACGAAATTTCAATTCTTCCGCGCGGAGTGAGTCCCCGCACTATTTTTCGTCTAAAAGGACATTCTTGTAAAACGTGCAACTTATTTGATGACATCGCTTACCATATTTTTAATCACATAAAAGGCTGTTAAAAATGCAGCTGCTTGGATTTATTTTATCATGTCTCGATTAATAATGGAAGCTTTTAACATGATTATGAACGGTTCCAGATTATTTGGGTCATCGTGGTCATGCCACGTAATAATAAGTTGTTGCTTAATTGGTTTGCCGCGCTTATTCGATAATAGACATATTATCTACAAGCTGATAATAATTGTATGTATAGGTGCATTTACATTGCGAATTGAGTGATTAAATTATTAAAAACCATATTAATAACAGAGAATGTACTTTATCTAAGTTATTTGTCTGAGGAGAAAGGATTCTCCTTTTTTTTATCCTCCTTTTTCCAAATTTAATCACACACGGCGGGCTCTTATCGACTATGAAAAACTTTACTCTTCCTTCTATCAACAAGAGTAGGGGGTCCGGAGATACCGCCGATTCCACTCGCGCGCGGTCTCACGGTTTTGTCGGACAAAGTCGATAACTCCAAATATTTCATGAATATTAAATAACTAGCTTATGGCTGCGGTTTCGCATGTAATTCGGCAACTGTCCCATGGAATTATTGTGTAAACATACAATCCTTTTTATCCCGGTAGTACAATATAAACTAGTTTTGGCGTGAAAAAGTAAAAAACATTCATAAATATCCTCACAAATATTCAAATTTATAGCTATTATAAATTTGAATATTTGTGAGGATAAATAGTGTTCAATAAATATCCAAATAATAAATATTCATTCGCATTTTTAAGAAATACTTTTTTCTAATATAAAGCACGCAGGGAACATTTCGTAAACCTAAAAATATAATTTAATACGCCAAGTCATTTGCCAGTTTCCAAATAATCTTCAGTAAATAAAAAACTCAAAGACATTGAATTAGCTTTATCTCCGTAATTGAACCTTGAAACGTAATTGTAGTGAACTCAACCGTAACAATTAGCTGATTTAACTGAATTTAGTTAATTAGAAGAGATTCCAGTTAATGATATTAGATCCTCTGTATATCTGAGATTTAGCTAATTAAACTTGTTAAACGAAAATACGGGTCGGACTGATTTTGTTATTATAAGTGTAAGTATTAAATTGCCAGCTGAATCCTTGGAATAAGAAAAATACAGGCGTTGATTAGTGATAAAAATAATTACGGAATAAGCATTTTCCTGAGGAGTTCGGAAATTATCCCACGGGGACATTCTGACGGGATAAAAAGTATCCTATGTCCCAATTCAGGTCACCCGTGACCCGTGTGCCTCGTGTGGTCACCTGGTAATACGTGAAAAGGAAACAGACATACAAAGCTTGCAGTCTTGATAGCACTTACAAGATTTTCTTCCTCGGATTTTTGAAGTGAAAACTTCTTCAGCGGCGTTGTGCACTTTTGTGATGGGTGGAAAATGTAAAACTCGCGTCAAGTCACGTGTTCTGATAGAAAATTCCTAAGACGGATTGACATTAGGTTACTAAGGAATTTGAACTTTATGACATCTGTCATTGAGTTTGGGTTTCCAAAACTGGATATTTATCTTTTGCACAAACAAAACCTTCGGTTTCTCCAAAGAGGTAAAAGTAAGACGTCTTCTTCGTAAGACGTATTGTAATAGTTCTGAAGTGTTAAATTTTTATTGTAATATAAATTGTCATGTTTGTATTTTGTCATGTTTGAATATTGTATTTTACCACTTAAAAGATAGTACTTTTATACTAATAATTAAAGCAATTCAAGCAAAATTATTCCCTAACCATTCCAAAATATGAAAAATGCACAACATTAATATTCAAGTTTTCAGTTCTGCCGGCACTTCCGGAGTGCAACCCGTTTTTTTTTCTTTTCGTTTTCTTAAATTTTCTTTAAAAAAATAGACCACAATTTTATATTGAACTCCAATTCTGTAAAAGAAAACAGGATTACCCTCCGTAAGAGTAACATTTTCCATAATAATACGCGAGTCCTCAATCCGATTACACCGAGCTGGCTGATGAGATGGTCTTATATTATTATGTCTACGTGCGTATATTCACGCTGGTATTAATATTACTTCTGCTTGCATAGTTCTAACGTTATTATATTATGAGAATACCGCAATGTACGGTATTATCGCTAAATAATGAGGAGTATGTGCGTAGCTATGCTACGCGCGGCTACGGCGTAGCACACACTGTGCTACGACATATTTTTGATACGGATTTTTGTTCTTTTTCCTTGATATTGGAAAATAACTGGTATTGTAACCATACAATACCAGTTATTTTAGAAACACGTTTAGTTGTTTAAATGTATGCAGTTGTGTTTGTTGTTTTTCTTTTCTGTATGTCAGTTGCTCATTCACTAACCCGCTCTGGGGCCGCGTGATGAATTATAACTGACTCGAGCCCGATTCCCAACAGTGGGAACGTTAAAAGCTAATAATAAAAAAATAAAAAATAATAGTAGCCAATAAGCCTGATATAGTGGTGGTGGATCGATCAGAGCGGCGCGCAATGATTGTTGACATAACGGTTCCACAAGATGAGAACCTCGTGAAAGCCGAGAAAGATAAGCAAATCAAATATCTTGACTTGGCTCGCGAGATTGTCCACATGTGGGATGTTGATTCAGCAATCATTGTGCCAATACTCGTATCAGCCAATGGCCTAATTGCCAAGAGCCTCGACCAATATCTGATGAGGCTCTCGTTAGGCAGCTGGATCAAGGGCTTGATTCAGAAAGCGGTACTCCTGGACAAGGCTCGTATCGTTAGGAGGTTCCTTTCTCAGGAGCCCTGACTGCCGGTAGCTTGGACCCTGTTCCCGATACCGGTGGGCTACTATTTTTATATTCTTAAATGTTTTGTATATAATTTTGTAAAAATATTTAAAAATGTAAAACGTATGTTTGAAATGAATAAAGGGAATAATAATAATAAAAAAATCATCCACAATTAAAGTCAATCACTACTTAAGTTGTAATACATGTATAGGAAAAAGTATTTTGTGTGTGGGAGACTGGCGCCTAAACTAAGCCGAAGCCTGTATTTTAGGACACCAGGTTGCCTGTTAGCTAGGAATGCATCCAATTTTGCTGTCAGGCAAACGTTTTCAACACATTATCGCCCATTATTTTACAGCTCTTACCTTCAACAACCAAACTTTTATCGACAATTTCCAACAATAATAGAGTTACCAAGTAACCTACAAACTTCTGATCTTAGTTCAAGCGTATTAATAATTAAGGCTATGCAACTATATGAGGTGTGAATAGATCTTCCTTACCACACAGGATACTCTTGAGTGGTAGTTACCCAAGTGCGATAATGAACTCTAAAATCTCACTATGAGAGTACGTAATCTGATTACTATGTGACGTTGGAGAAATTAGGGTTGGCAGCTCTTGCCTTTTGTGGTATCGTTTTGATTGCTGCATGTGTACGACATTTGTTATAAATGAAAAAGCTAAACCATGCTGTGACAAACTAAAGTATAAGTTGGAAATAGGTGGACGAGGGACCATGAGTATGTAGACAAGTATACACGGTGTAAATCACCTCATCACGAAGCCGTCAACCAAGCATTCTGTACATGAAACTAAGTAACTTTACGCAAAAATTATTGCTGGGAAACGACTTTTTTTAGGGGGGTGTAAAATCATGTTTTGTGGTAGAACTCAATGTAACGCACTCAAAACATTGTGCTGATGGACGGATTGAATAGTACGGGGGTCGTGGAGGTGTTTAAAGTAAAAATCTTACATAAAAAACTTGTATTTAAAAAAATACTTGCCAAAAAGTTGTAACTTTGACCCCCAATATCTCCGTAACTAGAAGGTTCCCAGGTACGGTATTGAAAAAAAATATGATCGCAATGACAGGGAGAACCAGTGCCTTTCGGCTTCGTTAAGAGGTGTTTTACACCCTTTATTATACCAAAAAAACAAAACTTTTGTGTAAATGGCCTGTGTCTTACAGTTGGGAAACTAGCCTCCTCTTTGTAAGAAGCAGAATGCGGGTTACCTACAAGGCCAAGACCAAGTTAGTAAAAGACAAGATATGCATAAATCACCAAGCATGAATAGTCTACTTTTTTTTTTGCGATGGCTTTGCTCTTGACTCAAGTCTAGGTCAGAGATGACAGAGACAAATTCGACGATGGTACGAGCTTACCAGAAGAAGCCTGTTCACTCTTACTTTGAAGAGATTAGGGTTGTAAGCTTTCAGGAACACAAACGCAAGCAGAGAGTTGGGAGCAAAGGAGTGTGCTGTGCGCAGTATGAAAGACGTTTGAAAACGCTTAGTGCGAATTGGTGGAATAGCACTTATGCACTTACAGATTTAAATAGGCCTACATAACATCACGCCTGTAATCCCCGAAGGGTCAGCAGAGGTGTACCTAATACACCTGCATTTCGCCAGTTAGGTTTAAGTCCCATATAATAGGGGGCGAGCCTATTGAAATCAGCCGTGCACAAATCAAGAGTCCGTGACTCATCATCATCATCAGCCTATAATGTACCCACTGCTGGGACACAGGCTTCCTCTCTATGAAAGGGATTGGGCCGTAATCCACCACGAGGGCCCAGTGCGGGTTGGTAGATGTCACATGTCTACGAATTTTTAGTTCTGGGATATGCCGGTTTCCTCACGATGTTATCCTTCACCGTTACTGGTAGTGAAAAAATCCTGGTGGTAAAACCCAGTGACACTTTGCTCGATCCGGAAATCGAACCCATGACCTCATGCTCAGCAGTCGCGTTTGGAACCACTAGAGTTAAAAGGCAGTAATTAGAGCCTACATAGTACAGAAATACAAATAACTTCAACGAACACAAAGCTGAAATACCATAGTCACATGTCTGCGGTTGTCATTCACACAAAAGACCGCCACATAACTGTGAGATATTCTCGATGCAACGTTTCAGCAATCCTCTACCAACCCACTGACCTTTTCGCTAGCCTCAAAACAGTCTAGATATTTTTAACGGCATTCGGCAACCCTGGAGCGGCCAATATAGCGCCGTCATTTGGTATTCATACATGTGCATACTTGATGAACTTTATTATTCTGTTACTGAGGAGCTTGTGGGTGAAAACGCTGTTTCAGAAGATATTGTGGCTCGAATTACCGTTTGTAATGAGACGATTTAAAACGGACTGAACTTGAGACAATGTAAATGAAGAGGTTGTTAATTCAAAACAACGAATATTAATATTAATTAATATTGAGAACTCTTAATTGTTGTTGTTTTCAGTTTGATTCAAGTTTTTGAGTACACGTTTCAAAGGTGTTTCAATGTCAAGTATAAGTGTTTTCATTTACACTGTGTTTACAGGACTTATATTAAGAAGAATGCCATGGAGCTACGATACCACAGACAGCTACACAGATACACACGTCAAACTTAATATAACACCCCTCTTTTTTGGTCGGAGGTTAAAAACAGAAACACCAATCCGTTTTTGCACTCTTCTTTCTAAAGTTACATACTTGAGCCCAGTCCAAGCAGAGCTATGATATCCGCGTAATTAAATTTACTAAACCCGACAGAAACTATATAAAAACACAAACAACTTTATTACCAGAAAGGGCAGCAATGCAGAGAGAGGGCTAGGGTTCACCATTTAAATATGTAGTGTATCTTCAGGCATTTGAATAACAAGAAGGCGCTGCTGGTAAAAAATAGTGACATTGTATTCGTTCTTCATCGTGTGGTTGATGCCTAGGGTGTCAGATGTTTTTATGCTGCCGGGCCTCTGACTTCGCTTTACATGTAGTCGAGAAATACCTCTCAGGAATGTTTGTTTCCTGACAATGTTTTCCTTCACTGAAGGAACGAATCAGAGGTGCAGGTCTTGGGCACAAACTTGAGACTTGGCAGTCCGACGGTCACAATACTAGGTGTTCAGAAATTGTGTTGAAAAAACCGGCCAAGTGCCAGTCGGACTCGCGCATCAAGGGTTCTGTGCCGTTATTTATAAAAACGAGCAAAAACAATCTTTTGTTTGGGAGCCCCCTTTTGTTGTTAGCGGTAACAGAAATACATAATCTTGTAGAAATTTCACCCGGGTAACTATCACAGTTCATGAGACACAGCCTGGTGACAGACGAACGGACGGACAGCGAAGTCTCAGTAATAGGGTCCCGTTTGACCCTTTGGGTACGGAACCTTAAACACAATGTACACAAACTTGAGTTCAAAAATTGTAGCAACGTAAAGTGTATACTTCATAGAAATAACTTGAGTGGTCCCCAAGTATGGTTGCTCTACAACTTACACAAAAGCGTAGTGGCAGAGTTAACAAACGTTTCACCGAAAACTTTATTCGGATAGTTCATTCATGTCTAACGTTAGTTCAGATTTTGACCATACGCCAAACAATCACCTTAAAAATTTATATATTTGAACATAGTATTTCTTTAGCGTTCTTTCTAGATATTCTTTTTTTTTAAAACCTTGCCCACCACACTAGGAATTTCTCCTGTATCTTGGGTGCATTTACAAAATTTAAACTCACATACACAAACAGCCAGACCCGGAACAACTATCTGTAGGCCATACAAATATTTGTAATATTACTTGAAGCATTGAAAATGGAAATAATGATATAACTCCAAGCACATGTGCGTCGGATGTCGACTTTGTCAAGGAACAGTACGTGTGATTAAAATGTTTTATGAACGTGCTCCTTCAAGGTTAAGCCCGTAATTTAATATTAACGATGACGTCATAACGACTTGATGCGCGAACGAACATCTGCTCGCTTTCATAGGGAAGGTCTTACTGTGGAGTTTTGACGATAAACTTTATATTATATTGTGTAAAGTTTTTGAAGAACATGTTAGGTTACGTCCAATTTTCCTACTTTTTTTTGCCTATTTGGCGCAGCCGTGAGACACACAACATTATCATTTTCTGTTTAGTTTTAAGTTTTAATTTTTTTTGTGGCAATTATATATGTTTTCTTTTTTCTTTCTTTCGATTGCTGTGGAGGGCGCCTGTGTGTTTAAAAACAGCTCGTATGCTTTTCTGATAGACTGCGGATTAAATTACCTAAACCTAAAATGTTACAGAGCGTAAGGAACAATGACGCGCAAAAATACAATACCTGTTTCAGTCAAAAACGCCATACATCAACTGTCTACCAAAACAGAAAAGCTTATTTTGTTTTTAAATAACCTAAGATAAATGAATACGTACAGGGTGTATATAGTCATGTACTGAATTCCAAGTAACTTTAATAATTTCTTTATATTTAGAAGTAAAGTAAAAAAAAGAAAATAGAAAAAGAACTTTAACACGATGTAGTTTAGAACTTAATTTAACTTCTTTACTATGAAAATCCAACTAAGTTATCCTAGTTTAAATCCATAATTGTCTGAATAAACTTAAAAGCTGTTGAGACTAATTTGGAAAGACAAGGCAAGAATAGCTTAGCTGTTACCTAAGGGTCAGCTCACACCGAGACGCGACGTTGCGCGGACATTCTAAACAGCGATTCTAAATATAACTTTATTTTCTACACGAAAAGATACACATTTCTTTACAGGCGTCACGCGGCGCAGCGCTGCGTGGCGCAACGTATTCTCACAACGAAATGTGTATCTTTTCGTGTAGAAAAAATCTTTAAAATGTGCGCGCAGCGTCGCGTCGCGTCACGTCTCGGTGTGAGCTGACGCTAAGTGAGATTATTTTGGTCTAGTTAGTACTTGTAACTACTAAAGGAAAGATTGTTATAAAGATAAAAGGTGCTTGGACGTGCCTTACATAACTGAGTAGCTGCTGAAAAGATGAAGTGCTGAGTAAAAAAATAGTGACAAAAATAGAACAATGAAAAAAGAAAGATGTTTGTGTTGGTCATTCCACTATTTCAGATGGCTATTATAGTAATTGCCGGTGTCCAGATTGCTTATTGACCCTTTTTAAGAGCGTTAAGGCCTTACGATATTTCATACAAATTTTCTATCCTCATTTTCTGAAATGACTGAACTGATTTTAATGAAACTTCATACGCATTCGCAAGATACATAAGTCTTAAAAGTTAAAACCTTTTCGATAAATAGTGTTACAGCAAAATTAGACCTATTATAAATTATCTATAGAAACAGAAATATCTAATTACCTTTTATTTTTAAAACCCATTTCAAAAATATTTTTAGTAACTTTTTAGACCTATGTAGGATATATTATGCGTATTACGTTTCATTAAAATCGGTTCAGTCGTTTCGGAAAATAAGGACTTGAAAGTTTGTATGAAATGCCGGAAGGCGTAAACGCTCTTGAGGGCTAGCCCTTTTTTTTTTTTTTTTTTTTGCGGTTGGGAAATCATCAAATGACTTCTCCCGCTCTGGGCGGAGCGGGAGGGAGTGTCAGACTTGACTGACTAAAACCCACCCATGTTCCTTCTTAGCCCTTTGTGTTCCAGGGCTGCGGTATCTCTTTCGAACAACCCGCAGTGAGGGCTAGCCCTTACATTAGTGTTTATTTAGCATATGACATTTACGATTTATACTTCAATCAAAGTAACCCTTAATGTTAATGGGTCTGACAGACTCGGTTAAAAAGGTAAAAGAAACGCTTCACTATTAACCTATACTATACAGACTTGTTTTCAAACATATAATTAATCAATTGTAATTTCTGTGGTCCGATTCGACCCATTCTAAAAGATACATTGGGCCATTTGCACCGCTCCAACCACCGTGGTGCGATAGAACGCATTAAAAAAAAAACTCTTGGTTAATTCACACCGCGGTCCAGACCGCTCGCGGTCTGAAACGACTGACGACCCAAAAAATCACTCAACTTTCCCGCCTTCTAGTGTTCTCAGCACGAAGGTAGGAGCAAAAATGATTGTGCTTTAAGACAGCATAACAAAACATAGATTAAATTCTCATCATTTCCCTAGAAGATTACTTTTACCTCCCCGTTAATTTACCTGACAAACCCTACTCCAAACTGCTTGAAAGGTCAAACCGTAGCATTAAAACAACGTTACGCCGTGCGCCGTGGGCAATGTTGCCCAAGGTTGGGCAATCTTACCGAGGCTGGGCATGCGAACATTGTTACCATAACTATCTAAGCACTTACTTTTAACGAAGTTTGTCTATAACTTTGTGATTGGTTTACTGGTGTAACATAGATCACTACTTATGGTTATCCAATATTATGCTAGATTGTCAAGATGGATATTTTATGATTTGAGAGGGTTTTGACCCAAGTTTTTATCGACTATGTGCTAGACTATTGGGTAGTACAATGTTTTATTAAAGGTTTCAAGCGAGGTAAGTTATTTGTTCGACAAGTTTTCAAGTAGCAGATACATTAATTGGTATCATAACGCTTCGAGTTAGTGGTTGGTCGTCTCTTCCCGTAATCAAAGGGACTGGCCTATTTTTTGCTTAAGAATCAGCATTGCGATCCAACGTGGTAATGCGGCCACTTTGCCTGTTGACAGCGATTTGGACGATTTTTTTACGCCATGCCTTTCTGCTTTTCTTTTTGTACATATTTTTTGTGTGTTGATCAGACTTTTATGTTAATGCATAATAATTATCACTGCACTGAATTGTGTTTCCGTAAACAATAATATCAGAAATTGCAACAACCGTATTTTTATTTTTTTGCTTCTAAATGTAAGGTTGTGTAGCCACCCTTTTTTTGATCCCCTTTCCATATTTTTCTAGCCTTCTTTATAATCTAATCTTTTCGTTACCATCCTTCTCTACAAACTTGTCGTTCAAGTTAGAAATTGACAAAGTTAGTGGCGACACAAGCTGCGCATGTAAAGTGTTCTGAGCCCTCGTTGGGTAAAGTTGCACCGTCGGGCAAAGTTGCCACTTTGCTGGCGGAATACAATTTATTTCCTTTGTTTACTTGCGCAGATAAATCTCGGTTAAACTGTAAGGAGATTGGACTTTAATCTATCGGTTGTTTTTATAGGGTGGTCCCGATAACTTTTCGGGTGTTTGTTTACCCAATTTACCATAATAGATGATCGCATCTACGAAAAGAAGAACTGGGAAATACAAAGTTTCTTGAAAAACTCTGTCTGTCATTTTCTTTTTCATATTTTTAAAGGATAATGATAGAGTTACCTGGGAGGGTGGACAGGGTAGGATAAAACATGTTACGCCCACCTTGCAAGTAACATGGGAAGACGTCTTAAAACATTATTGTTTCAGTCTTATTCCAGAGTGGGAAAGAGATGGCACTAGACATCCTGTATATCTCCGTCTCTTTCCCACACTGGTATAAGAGTAAAACTATACTGCTTTAAGACGTCATGGTAGGCCAGCAGGACGACTGATTTTCTAATTTTATTTAATATTTTCAAAGGATAAATTACGGTGTGACGGTTGACAGCGAAGGACAAGACGTGTTGCGTTTTTGGTACTCGTAACATATTGGGACAAGGACAGCAAAACTGTTTTTCTCATTTTTGTAATAAGATATTCACGGTAAAATAGAGGTAGGTTTAACATATCATGAAGACCGGTTTTGCTCCGAAGTGTTAGGCTACCTAGGGACCACTAGGTCAACTAGGCAGTCTAAACTCTGCTGTTGCTAAATATATTTTTTTTTTGGGTTCCGTACCCATAGGGTCAAATGGGACCCTATTACTGAGACTTCGCTGTCCGTCTGTCCGTCTATCACCAGGCTGTATCGCATGAACCGTGATAGCTAGCCAGTAGAAATTTCTACAGATTATGCATTTCTGTTGCCGCTATAACAACAAATACTTGAGTGATTTTTTTTGCTCGTTTATATGAATAATGGTACGGAACGGAATGGCACTATCAAGTGCGAGTCGGAGTCGGTTTATTATATTAGTGTATCTCTACACTTCTTTAAAAAAAATACATTTTCTTTACGAAATAAAAAGAAAAAGGTCCTGAAAAATTACGTTCATATTCAGCGACTCCAAGATAAACTGGTCAAGTACTCAAGTCATCTTTTACGTTTATTCACTCATTCCCTAGCTGTCTTTGATGTTTTATCTCACAAGTCTTAGTGGGTTATCATCTCATTTATAATGCAATGTCACAAAGAGTCTCTTCATAAAAGAACCTTTGAAAATCCTTTTGAATATTCAGTCTACTTAAAACTCCTCTGGTAAGTTAAATGTTTTTTTAGACCAGCTTTTTGACGCGTTTTAATGCTATTTTGAACTTTGTTTTTAGAAGGGAAATTCAGTGTTAGCAACGAATTTCCTTAAGGAAACTATTTTATTTACCTTAAATGAAGTGAAGTAAAAGGCTACAGATTATTCTTTTTTCAGACGATTCATTTCCAAATTTTTATTTATTTTAACATAACAGTACGCCTGTAATACCAGAAGGGTAGAGCAGGGGACAATAAGGACATAATAGTACACCCACATTTTCCCAGTAAGAGGCGAGCCTATTGCCATCAACTGGACACATATCCAGACTCCGTGGCTGGCACTGAAAAATTCCTGATGAAAAAACCCAATAACACTTCGCTAAGCAGTCGCGCTCGATTTCCAAATCTATTCATTGAATAACCTAAAATATGGGTCGTTGGGTTGGTCTGGTGTAACTGTACACTCACAATTTCCCAATTATTTTGCAGTATTGGGTCGCTATTGGTCCCGTGTGTAATGTAATCGATCGCTTTTAGGTCCTTGTATTTTTAGAAGCGTATTTTGTTTATTTGTTTTTGCGATTTATTCGAAACAGATTCATGACGTTGTAAAAAATCAAAGGCAAATAATCTGACAAATCAATGAATCCCAAGCTGTTTATGAAGATTGACAAAGATATTGTATTAATAGATGAACCACGACCAGGGTACATATGATAGTTCTTGTACCGATGCTAGGTGCGATTCCGTCGCATAATTTTCGACATTCACGCGAGCGACGTGGCGGGCAAAAGCTTATCTAGATACATGACGTAATACATGTTTTTATCTCTTTTTGAGAGGCTGAAAGGTCGGTTCACACGTCTCTGAACATTGTAATTACGAAGTTTTCTCTAGAGGAAAGGAGGTAACATTTCTATTCACCCTTGAGTTTAATATTAGCTGATTTGATACAGAATATATTTTAAAAAAAAACCGGCCAAGTGCTAGTCGGACTCGCGCATGAAGGGTTCCGTACCAATATTTATAAAAACCACCATATGATCTGCAAATGAAACTCGTTTTTAGTACAACTGACGCTTAGCGCCATCTATCGATATTCCTATGTAGTTTTTCGAAATTTTCGAGTCAAATACAATTGGTCGACTATTACTCGTATACTTGTAAAGCCCACTTATGTGTGATAGTTTTCCTTTAAACTTCGTTATATATAGGTACTACTGCCGTGACATTTGAATTTCTAACTACAACCGTTTAGTCAGTACAGGGGACGGGGACACTTGACTCTAACGAAAATTGGTACTTTAAAGCTTGATAAGTCATGAACGTTTTACTTAATCAAAAAACAGTCTTCCCAAACCCCTAATATTTTTGAAAGACCTATCCAACGATATCCCACACAATGGGAAGGACGAAAAACAATACAACACTTTATTATCCCCCCTTTACATGTAGGGGACGTACCCTAAATAATGGTTTTTTTCATAATTTTATTTTACCACTTTTTTGGCGTCATTGACGTGTATACTTATGCCGAATCACAAGTTTCTAGTACCAATAGTTTTTGAGCTAAACCGCTGACAGACAGACAGACGGACATACCGAAACTATAAGGGTTCCTTGTTGACTACGGATCCCAAAAAAAAGAGGGGTTGGTTTTTATAATGTTTTTTGATTTTGAATAAATGAGGTAAGAAAAAAATCAAATGTAACATTTTTTCTTTGAAGATGTGTTCATTTTGTGATATGATCCGTGGCTTGGAAGTTAATTTGGCACCGTATATCTAGATCAATAGAAGGTCATAGAGAACAAATGAAGGAATGAATAAGGAATATAAGGTAATATAAGAGATAAACGAGTAGCTTAGTTACCAGCCTATAATAAGTTAATACTTAGTGACGCTTTCTAAATAAAAGTTTAAACCAACTTTACTTTGTCAAGTTACAGATATAAGCTTATGTATCGCTTCTTCATAATCTAATGTCTCTAAATTGACCACACTACAGCTTCATAACTACGAAAACAATACCAAACAAACTTAATACAATTAACACCAGCACAATATTCACGCACAATTTCAAATTATGCAGACCAATTGGTAAATAATTCCCTCACAGGCGGTCCGATGCACGTTCGTCTGCGGTTAATGGATAGATACATACATATGTCTTTCTATATGTCTGTTTATCTGCGTGTACAGTCAAACGCACTATTTGCTAGACAAGCTTTTTTTTTTTACTACACAACTTTCACAGTTAATTTGCCTCTGATTTTGGCATCTTCATCAAAACTATACTGACAGTGTAAGCCTGCGTAATCCCACTGCTTGGCAAAGGCCTCTCCCCATGACTGGCAGTTGTTTCGATCCAGGGCCAATGTGGACCCGCACTGGTTGCCGCCGGCGCTCTTGTTCAGCTCGTCCAAATTATCAAAATCATTCGATTTTTATTTTCATTGAAATATGGCTACTGCAGTTGCGAGTAGATTAGTTGTTCAGGCATCATAGGATCAAATTAATGTTCACAAATTCAGCTGGCATACTGAAGTGCGTGTTGAGCATCGCGCATCGCGATGGGCATTTTCCAGGAGGCTTCCTCTCCTCAGAGACTTTTGAATTCATACTATTTATGATGAAGCACACCTTACGCGGGCTTGACCATTAAGAAACACTGTGACAAGAGGCATGCAGTACAAATCCCAAAGTTTCTGAGACGACAGCAAAGAGCAGGCGGTGCCGAGGAAAAACGCTGTCATGTGAACGTTCTCTAACACCCGTGTCTACATATAAGTAAACAAGTCAAAGCGATCACTTGAGTCAAAGCAATAAGTTAGAATAAGATTTTTATTCTGTACTTCAGTGATTGCTTGAAGTTAGAACTGTCAAAAGTTAAAATTCCTAGCTTTGCTTTCTTCGCCAATATTTACTTCGTTTAAATTATTGTCTATTGCATAAAAATGTTTGCATAAGTAATTACTGTAACTTGACTATACACGGTGTAAATCACCTCATCACGAAGCCGTCAACCAAGCATTCTGTACATGAAACTAAGTAACTTTACGCAAAAATTATTGCTGGGAAACGACTTTTTTTTGGGGGGTGTAAAATCATGTTTTGTGGTAGAACTCAAAGTAACGCACTCAAAACATTATGCTGATGGACGGATTGAATAGTACGGGGGTCGTGGAGGCGTTTAAAGTAAAAATCTTACATTAAAAACTTGTATTTAAAAAAATGCTTGTCAAAAAGTTGGAACTTTGACCCCTAATATCTCCGTAACTAGAAGGTTCCCAGGTATGTTGTAGAACAAAAAAAAATCGCAATGACAGGGAGAACCAGTGCCTTTCGACTTCGTTAAGAGGTGTTTTACACCCTTTAGATGCGGTGTCAGTCAGTGAACGAAAAACAATTGACTACTACTCTAGCACACACACTGTGAAAACGTTCCAAGTTACCTGCCTGTACAGTCACGAACAATAATATGTTTACACTTAGCAAAACTGCAAAGTGATTTACACTTCAAATTACGGTTTCTACGTTCAGGTAACACTTATTTCGTAATAGTATGGCTTCCAAAATTCCATGTTCGTGAAAACGTAAAACCTTTAATCAATACAGTAGGAGAAAATCACTTTGTAAAGTTGCTGCGTGTATACATATTATTACAGCAGTGCACCTTTTGTTGACGTTTTATAAGTGCCCATGTAGGCCTATGTAAAATAAAATATTTTGATTTTGATTTTGATTAGTCGTGTCTGTACGTACACCCAATACCTTGTTTGACTGTACATTATATCAGTTTGTATCTATCTGTGTTGAAACTGCACGATTGTGGTCGGAACCGTGCCTGATCCGATCGCGGTTAGACTATTGAAATGAGGTTGAGTGTAGCGGACTGCGGTCCACATTGATAGATCGATACTTTCGAATTTGTTCGTGTATTACCCGGTTTGAAGTCGGAAGTAATTACTTAATAGGTGTAGTTAGTATATCTTGTGGTTTCATGAACCTATGGTATGGAAATTTGAATATGGTATGGCTTTAAACTTGAGATGGTATAGCGTAATATGAAGTTTTAATAGAATAAGGGCCAGATTATATAAATGATGTGGCTACAAAACCGGAGTGGAAGGGACATTGACGCACAAACGAGTACCGCGTACATGATTCAGTAATTTAGAAAAAACTGCTCTCAAAATATATAGAAAACCGGTTTTGTTCGGGATTTCGTACTGCATACGTGGTACTAACCGTTTGTGCGACGAAACGTAGTAAAGTAGCTGTACAATAATTATTCGGTTATACAGAACAATACTTATATACTTATGTTGTACTCGATGAATGTTCGAATACTTATCTAAAGTTACCTGTTACTTTAGTATTAAGTATTCGAAGATTCCCTTGAAATTTTGAAGTTTCCTAACTTACCGTGTCCAACTTTCAAGTTTCAGAACAGTTTAGCACTTCTAGGGCTACAGAACACAAAACGTGTTTGCTCAAATTATTGCATGGCACGTGTAAACTGGGATACATTGTAATGGTTGCCATTTGTGAATTAAATATAAGTATGTTTTATAAATATTATCCTAACTAATATTATAAATGCGAAAGTAAGTTTGTTTGTTACGCTTTCACGCAAAAACTACTCAACCGATCATCATGAAACTTTGTACACATATTCTTGGAGGTATTAGAAGTAACATAGACTATGTATATTTCTATCTCTCATCTATAGATGTATATCATCACGCTACGATCAATAAGAGCAGAGCAGCAATGAAAAATGTTGCGAAAACGGGGAAAATGTGACGAAGTTGCGCGGGACAGCTAGTATTATTATATTTTAATTTACAAAAAAACAAGCATTCCAAAAATTGATTTGTATAGGATATTAAAACTGAAATTGGAGTTTTAATATCCTATACAAAATTTTTGGAATGCTTGTTTTTTTGTATATTAGAATATAATAATAAAATAAAAAACTTTTATACTAAAAATTAAAAAAAAAGTTGCGCGGGACAGCTAGTATTATTATAATTGAATATACAAAAAAACAAGCATTCCAAAAATTTTAACGGTATAGCCGCGAAATAATATTCTTCCAAACAATAAAAAAAACCTCGAAATTGATTAGCAATTGGCAAAGATATCGCTGAATAGACACACAAAACATTCAGACGAATTGATAACCTCCTCTTGTTCTTGATTTTTCATCAGATCCCGACTAACATTCAACAACAGCTCAGCAGAATTAAATAATGATTACCAAGTATAAAGCCTATGTGTGCATATAAAATTTGGAGAGTTCCCTCGATTTTTCCATGATCCCATCATCAGACCTTGACCTGATGACCATGGGATCATATGGAAAGTATACTGTTTCAAACAGTGCCCATACAATTTGAGTGTTTCCCATTTTCCAGGGATCCCATCATCAGATCCTGGCTTATACCTTCCATCATCAGCTCAGCAACATGAGATGATGATTACAAGCAGGAACCAAAATTTGGTTTGAGTATGTGAAAAACATTGAATGTGCCTATTAAAACTTAAGATTGCCCTCGATTATCCAGGGGACACCATGATCAGATTCTGACATGTGACCACCTCAGAAGTATAGACTATCGAATAAAAAACAATTCTGAAAATCGATGCACAATTGGCGGAGAAATCAGTTAACATACAAAAAAATAATACAAACAGTTGAATTGAGGACGTCCTCCGTTTTGGAAGTCGGTTACAAATGTGGGCAAAGCTGCGGACAAAAGCTAGTAACTTATAAGTAGTTATAAGTTACTTGCTTTTGCCCGCACCCGTAGGGGTTTGTGAAGATTTATATCTTTTATTTGCCAGCATTTCCATTAACAAAATCATGAAACTAATCGACATCTAACATACTCTACATACTGACGAAGAAACCCTTTCTGAATACAAAAATGACGACGATCAGCCTACATATTCATAAAAAAAATAAAGGGCGATGTGTAAGACGGGACCGGCTTCGTTCCCGATGACGCGTACGTCTCTGACTTTGACGTTATCAAAGGAAAGAAACGCTTTATATGTTTCTTACTTTATAGGCAAAACGTACAAAGCTACTTTGTCTACAACTATGTGATTTGTGGTCGTATTTTCTTGTGAAGTGGCGTAGTATTTTTCGTCAATTTAAGAGCGCGGTGGCCCAGTACTAATGGCACCGGCTTACATATCGTAGGTCGTGGCTTCAAGCCCAGACAGGTTCTTAACTTTGTGTTATTTATTTCATCAAATCAACTAGTCTAACCAAACAGACAGATGACGTGTTTCTGGGGAATTTATGCCGCTACTTCTTCTTCGCAGCTAAAACAATGGGAAATGGCGAAGGGTGGGCGTTTTGGGGGATTGTTTTCGGTCGGATCGGTCTTATTTGAATAAATGACTTTTGATTTTGATCATTACTGCTGTCAAAAGAGCGAAGGATACTATTGGGAGGAAACTGACATGATCATCACGAACCAAAAATTCGAAAACATGAGATACCATCGACCTATACTAGACCCGTGGTACAATACAAAGTAATTATGATGAAACTGGTGCCTCAGCAGTGAGAACATAATAGTCTGATTATGGTATTATAATGCTTTGAGGAAATATATAAAACACGTAATCGACAACGACCAAGTGTAAAGTTATTAGTTGTAACCTTTTGTCTTTCGACCAAATTTGTACACCAGCCATGGCCAAACATGTTGAGTCAAAGTAGACCTTCTAACACCTATAACAAGGATATATCATATGTAAGGGTCATACTATGTATATTGTCTAGACATGTTTTTACAAACAAATGAATCTTTATCTTATCTTTATTAAAACTTTGTAACTTAATATTCTCCAAAGACTACTTTCTATCTTTAGACGAAACTTTACCTACGATAAGTAAGTACTGTATTATTCATTCCTGTATACAAAAAATACCAAAAAGACATTATCCATATAAGGTACAAAAGCTTCGAAAAAAATCAAGCTTGCCTTAAAAGCGTTGTTTATCAAACACTAGGTATAAAAGGATATGTATTTACGATAAGAGAGTGTTATTTTATTGCATCCATATTATACTTAGCTTTGATAAAGTAAGAGTAGTGACGTCATACATGATGTCAACTCTAATCAAAATGTATTTCTAGTATGACGCACGGAGAACATAAAAAGAACATTTTGTTAGATGGAGTTTTTTTTTGGAGTTAATTTATTTTTTCTTGTGACCTTTGTTAGGTTTCACTTCATGCATAGCTTGGTCTACTTTGCTCAATCTTTAATTCAGATGATGTTTAATGGTTTGCATTGGAAAGTGTTGAGTATGAATGTGAGTGGCTGGGTATAAGAGTAGAGGAAGACCAAAGAAACGATAGATGGACTGTGTGGTGAAGGATGATATGGCAAGAAAAGAGGTGTCTGATGAGATGACGAGTAATAGAGAAGTATGGATGAAGAAGACATGCTGCGCCGACCCCAAATTAATTGGTACTTGTACATATATAATAAATAAAACCTTTGTAAAGGGAGGCTTATTCCTTTGTTGGAAACAATGAGTCTTCGCAGTGTTTGCTCGACAGGCTTTTGTTCAGGTCCTCGAGGGCTTATCGGAAACAGGCTATGAAGTGACCTCGTTTTGAATTGTAATTATGATGATGTATGGTTTTGCGATCCAACCAAAAAACTAAAACCGTAACTTGTTAAAACCGTGTCTTGTTCTCTTCTAGTTTCGGCTGAGACTTTAGAAAAACAAAATAAAAATTAATTAATTACTTATAATAATTAATATAGTAACACTAAAATTTTCTATAATTAACACTTTAGTTGATCTCAAGTTTTTGGAATATCATATTAATTTTTAACTAGCTGTGCCCGCGATCTTCCCCCACGTGAAATCATTATAAAAATATTATTACAATTTGTACTATTTGAACCGAACTTTATTAACACAATGAAAACCCCCGAAAAAAGATTAGACCCTAATCTTTTTTTTAAAGTTCAATATTACTAATGGTTTTTATCACAAATTTGCGACCGGGGTGGTCGCAAATTTGTGATAAAAACAATTAGTAATATTGAACTTTTGATAATTTCAGTTACAGAGTCAAGTCAAATCATGCCAAGAAGGTTTTCATTTCTAAATGTCTCTTGTCAGTCAAACCATTTGAATATCCTACTTAATATTATAAATGCGAAAGTTTGTGAGGATGGATCGATGGATGTTTGTTAGTCTTTCATGAGAAAACTACTGAATTGATTTAGATGAATTTTGACACACGGGTAGTTTGTAACCTGGAATAACACATAGGATACTTTTTATCCGGGTAGTACGATAATTGACTGTGGGATAATTACTGAACTACACGTGTGCGAAGCTGCGGGCTAGTCGTTCATAATATAATTCCTACGCAAGGTTTCCGTGGTAACCAAGTTTATTATGTGACTTTTCCGCCGCAAAAAATTGGTTGTCATGTGTCTAGACAGGTAGCATCGGCAGGTAAAGTTTTCACATATCCCGGTCAATTATTCCAATTTCAACCTTATTTTTATCTGCATAAGAGTACAAGATTTCGCGGAATAGTCTAACTCAATATGTAACCTAAGTTTTTGCTATTTTCTTCATACAACAGGGTAGGAAGATAGGTTTTTTTCCTAGTCTGCTCCTGGGCAAAAGTATCCCTCAACTCTTTCCTATCCTCGCAAAACCGCGCGTCCACGTGGCTTACCATGACGACTTAAAACATTATTGTTCCATTCTCATTCCAGAGTGAAAAAGAGACGGAGCTATACAGGTCGTCTAGCTCCATCTCTTTCCCACTCTGGAATACGCCCCCTGCTACCAGTTCTGACGGAACCTGTCCAGTTCGTCCCGCCATCTCCTTGCTTGCTCTTTGGGTCAGGGCACCAGTTGCCTGCTATTTTGGCCCAGTTTGCCCGGCATGCGACAGACATGTCCTGACCAGTCCCATTTGAGTTTTGAGTGATAGAACTTACTGGTATTAAATTATTCCAGTTACCTTCAATAAATCCACATGACCTTCAAAACGCCATTCGCGCACGCAATTCTAACTGAAAGCAGTCACAAATTTTAATATTAAAATAGTTTATTAATAAAAACAGACTTCCCTTAAGATTTCCAGAGTTTATTAATTTGGTCTTGGTTGGAGGCGAGTCACATCGAATATTTCAAAGTCAAAAATATTTTAAGTTCTTAAAAGTCTTTTGACAAGGCTCTGTTACTTTTGGGTATTAGAATCTTTATTTTTCTTTGGTTCGCACTGGTTTTATTTAAGTGGATTGTTAGAAATAGCACTAGACTTTGGGGAATTTGATAAGTGCTCTCTCTTGTTTTGTAATGTAAACAAAGTTTACAAAAACACATTTATTTTACCATATAATTTCTGTTGTAATATCCATACTAATATTATAAATGCGAATGTCACTCTGTTTGTTTGTTTGTATGTTTGTTTGTTACCTTTTCACGACTAAAGGGCTGATCGGATCTTAATGAAATTTGGCAAGAAGATAGATTTCAACCTGGGGAAGGACATAGGCTATATATCATCACGCTACGACCAATAGGAGCAGAGCAGCAATGAAAAATGTTGCGAAAACGGAGAAAATGTGACGCAGACGAAGTTGCGCGGGACAGCTAGTATGTATAGATGTAGTGATTGATGCAGTTTCATCATATAGTCCGGGGAATTTACGCCGAAAATTAGGCCAACTCTGCATTAATTAAAAACAGCGATTTTTTTCATTGAATGTATAGGGTATGGACAGGAGAGTATGTTATGCTGTATCCCGCGAAAAGTTCACCTCCGCGTATGTGTTTTTTTTAAGAAAACGTCTAATATGTTGTAACTTGGTGGAAAAAAATATAAACAGGTATGTTTATTTGGAGTATTGTAGAACAGATTGAGTGCTACGAGTAGGTCAGCAAATTAAACATTTTTCGTCCACGGAACAATCAGTTTTTTTAAATATCATATAATTTGACTTCGTACTTAAGGCAAAAATATTAACAGGACAAAAATAGTGCTAAAGTGATTGTTATCAACATATCTAACTATTATTATGAAAATTAAACAAAGTCTGCTCCGGACTTCACAGAAAATCAAGAAAATCCAAAAATCTTGAATACTACTTACGGCAAAAATGTAACAGGACTGAAATTCATTTAATAATGGGATATATATCAATCCAAACCTTAATCTCCCAAAATTAAACAGATTAGAGCGTTATTTAATAAAGTAAAAGTAAAAAATAAATTACGATGAACGTGACGTCAGCGCTAAGCAGCGAGCAGCGTACAGCGTGTGCTAGTGTGCGTATCCAAGATAAGCGCTGCGTTCATTGTATGCGTATGACTGTGTTCTTTTTTAAGAGTCGGTGTGTTTTTATTGATAAATGATAAATGATGTTTATTTTGCAAGTAGGTTTTATTGTGTTACTCTGTAATTGTAAAAGCATAGGAATAAAAACGGCAAGCCATCAGTCGGTCAGTGGCGACATACCTACTGTTTACAAACATGATGTTAAATCTTCATTTAGAAAACCGGCCAAGTGCGAGTCATACTCGCACACACCGAGTTCCGTAGCACCAAACAATATAATAAAAATATTTTTAACGCTAATTAATTTGTAAACATACACTCAACAGTAAAACTAAATTTGTTAAAGTGAAAGTTTTATTACATCATCTCAAACTTTTTCGTCTGTGTGTTGCATGTCGCGTGACGGTCGGTTTTATGTACTCCGCGTTTTATACCCTTAATGCAATATTATTCCATTTTTTTTTAGATAAATGTCAAAAGTATGAAAAAAAGTTACTGCTGCAGTTTTGATAAAAAAGTTCCATATCTCGAAACCTAAATGATTATTTCAAGAGTGGATTATTTTCAGGGTGGTTGAAAAAATGTAGCACCCACCTCGTTTTCTTTGGCTAAAAATACAGAAATAGTGTTATTTTATAAAGGACGATAACAACACAGTTTCCCAACATGTTAAATGCAGGTGAGGTAATTATATTACTTATTTCACCATTACAGTGCAGATAGCTACTACATACTTAAGGTGGAAGTGGAAGGGTAGCCTGCGAAATTCAAATTGTTCTTTTGCAATTAGAGGGTCAACAAATGGCTTTACAAAGTTATATATATATATATATATATATATATCTATATTATATAAATAAAAATAGAAGTCCTGACTGACTGATTGACTGACTCATCAACGCCAAGCCCAAACCTATGACCCAGGAAAGCTGAAATTTTGCACAGAGGTTTCCTTTATAATGTAGACAAGGAATAAGGAAGGATTCTTCGAAATTCAACCCCTAACGGACTTAAATAGGGGATGAAAGTTTGTATGGAAATTCGTCATTTTTTAAGTTAGAAGGCTGAAATTTCATATACAAGCTTCTGGTTAGAAATAAATAAATACGTATTTTAGAGTTTTTAAGGATTTACCCCCTAAGAGGGTGAGATAGGGGTTCAAAGTTTTTCACAGCTTGAAATTCACTATTTGTGTTTCTCGATTGAATTGACGTGAAACACGTATCTATTTTTTTGGAAATATCACCCCTCAGACGAAAACAGGGATGGCATTTTTTTGTTATTGTTTTTTGTGTTAGCACGTTTGTGTGGACAAATACGCTAAAAAAAACTTCATTTAAGTACACACTTCTAGGGAATCTGGGTCATTTGTGGGAAGGGCACTTGCGGTAACCCATTAACGCGAAAAGATATTTGCGCGCATGGACACTTGCGTGACCGACACTCGAGGGCTGGACAATTGCGCGACTCAATGGCTTCACGGGTGTCGTTTTCGTGGTTTTAGCGGGTCGCTGGCAATAAAAAAAAATCGGAGATGGCCCCGAGGAAAATTTCCTGTTTTTCGTGCATGGGTGTCGTTTTCGTGGTTTTTGGGGTTGCTGACCAAATTGACGGCGAGGAAAACATTCGGTTTTTCTTTCACAAGTGTCGTTTTTGTGGACGTCAGGGTCGCCGATAACGAAAATGATGACCTCATTTTCTAGGTGCAAATAATAAAAATTAAAATACGCAATGTCTCAATATCCTCCCCTAGGCTATGGCTGGCATTGATTTAAGTGATAACTGTTTCTCACGTGTGCAGTTTTATGTTGCGTGCTCCGAAGTGAGCTCGGCGAGTATCTTAGTAATTTTAGCCCCAAAAGGAAACACCGCAAACGTCATTTACACAGAAGAGCTAGGATAATTCATTAGTATAAAAGGGTGTAAAACACCTCTTAACGAAGCCGAAAGGCACTGGTTCTCCCTGTCATTGCGATAATTTTTTGTTCTACACCATACCTGGGAACCTTCTAGTTACGGAGATATTAGGGGTCAAAGTTCCAACTTTTTGACAAGTATTTTTTTAAATACAAGTTTTTAATTTAAGATTTTTACTTTAAACACCTCCACGACCCCCGTACTATTCAATCCGTCCATCAGCACAATGTTTTGAGTGCGTTACATTGAGTTCTACCACAAAACATGATTTTACACCCCCCAAAAAAAAAGTCGTTTCCCAGCAATAATTTTTGCGTAAAGTTACATAGTTTCATGTACAGAATGCTTGGTTAACGGCTTCGTGATGAGGTGATTTACACGGTGTAGTTTTCCGGGAGTTAAAAAGATTGGTTTAATCTGAGTATTTTTTAATTTAAAATATTGAAAGTTAAGTAAGTTAGCTCATTTACACCATAACCTATATCGCTAGGTGGATGGATGACCAGGGCATTTGAGCTACAGCATCGTCACTCGGAAGACATGTATAAAATAAATTCTGGTTCAACCCATTTAGGTCCCTAACAACACAAAAAAAAATAAAAAATTAAAACGCCGTAATATACATTTTTCTAACCAGAATGTATTATGTGGCGTCTTACTTCGAAAAGCGCAGATTTTTACACAACTATTAAAATGTGTCCTATACTTACACTTACGCGCGCGCGAAGCCGTGGCCAACAACTATTATCTATAACATTTAAATGACTATTTTCGACATTATTTTGGGGTGGTTAACGCATACGTGGGCAATTGCCGAACTTCACGCGGGCGAAGCCGCGGGCAAAAGCTAGTCATTAACATTATGAATGAAAAAAAAAAAAATCGCGCGCGACGAAAAATTTCATTTGGCCCGTGATGTTTAAATTTTCTTACGCTTTTTGCAATTTGCACAGCAGTGTCAGGTTTTATATTGATTAAAAACTGATTTAAACGGATCGTAAATACGTCGATTTCAAAATGGAAAATACTTGTATTACGTACAATATTTCATAATTTATTTCGTATATATGGATGACTCTGACGAACAACGTAACGTGAACATCGACATTTTACGTTTACACCATGCGCTCGTGCTAGGGAACCAGATATTTACTTGAAAGTATGACAACCGGGAACACATCAAAACATTTGTAAGTCATAATAGTGTTTTGTTACGTATACGCGATTTTACACCTTATCTCTATTACGGAAAGATCAAATTCCTATGAAAGCGCTGCACCAAATACAAGAATGAAGCTTGCAAACGTATTTTACGTAAACATTATTTTTATTTTTTTTCAGTATTTGCTTTAAAGTGTTTAATTTTCGTGTAAATTGGTTAGAAATAGCCTTTAGATGAAAGTTAAACAAAATTAAACCTGTTACATTTTTGCCCCGACCGCTATTGTAAAAAAACTGATATTAATAACTTCCGTGAGTCAAATTTGTTGAGCCCCGTACTAATAATCTTTATAGTAATCATACTATTATCACGATGATCCATACTTATGGGTAAGTTACTTTTTTACAGACAGATTATTTTCTAAAACAGTCTTTATTTTTTACATCTATACAAATCAATAAAATTGAAGTGTTTGTTTGTAATTTTAAAGTAAAAACATTTTACTGTATGTAATGTACATACGGTACTTATAACAAAAAAACATTTAATAATAATAATAATAAATCAATTTATTGACACACACAAGTTACAAATTATACAAACAAGAAAATTGAACATAGTTATTAAAGTTAAAAACTAGAGGAAGCCGAATTTTAAATTTTTGACCGTCTGTCTGTCTGCTCCGGCTATTCTTCTAAACGGATAGAACGATTTTACTGGCAGATAGGTGATGTTTTAAGGAGCAACTGAGACTACTTATTTTGTAGAGAGACTACTTACTGAGACTACTTTGCTGGGGAGTTTGTTCCGCCACTTCTTCTTCCCAGCTAAAACACTAGGAAGTGGCGAAGGGCGGGCGTTTTGGGGGCTGCCTCTTGTAATTTTGACGTTCAAAAAGTGCTGATTATCAGCCTAGTTTGAATAAATGACTTTTGATTTTGATTTTGTAGAAAAAAGATTAAGGTTCAGTTCGAAACATAAAATTGTTAACAAAATTTGATTCAAATAGTAGAATTGTATTTTATAATGTTATCACGAGGGGGAAGATAGCGGGCATAGCTTGATAAAAAAATAATATAACATTCCAAAAACTTGAGACGAACTAAAGTGTAATAAATTTTAGTGTCACTATATCAATTATTATAGATAACTAATTTATTAATGTTTGTTAAGATTTACTAAATTCTCGGCTGAAACTAGAAGAGAACCAGAATAACAAGTTACGGTTTCAGTTTTTTGGTTGGATGGCAAAACCCTTACATCCAAATCGAGGTCACTTTATAGCCCGTTTCCGATAAGCCCTCGAGGACCTGAACAAAAGCCTGTCGAGCAAACACTGCGAAGACTCATTGTTTCCAACAAAGGAATAAGCCTCCCTTTACAAAGGTTTTATTTATTATATATGTATACCAACGTCGAGATTTTCTAGATTAGAACAACCTACGTTAAGTACCCTCAAGCTTTTCAAAAAGGTCCCTGTAAATAAGTTGACTTGAAATGATATGAGGTTATGTGACTGCGGTTGTAAGGGTTTAATGAATTAAAACTGTGTGTTGTATTATGGTGTCCTGAATAAATAAAGGTTAAAATTATCATTGTATACATCATCATCATCATCTGCCTAGCCTTTTCCCAAACTATCTTGGGGTCGGCTTCCAGTCTAACCGGATGCAGCTGAGTACATGAAGCGACTGCCTATCTGATCTCCACAACCCAGTAACTGGATAATACGATAGCCTTTAGTAAGACTGAATGTCAGACTTTTGGCTTCTGACTACTCTTAACGACTATCAAAGATCTACAAATGACAGCCGGGACCAACGGTATAACTTGCTTTCCGAGGCACGGAGGAAACTCGGTGTGTAATTATGGTCACCCATCCGCGGACCGACCTCGGCAAGCACGGCTTAATCTTACAGATCGATCCGTGCTGCTGTTATTATTTAGCCACGAGCTCCTCGTATACATGCATTGAGGAAAATGTCGTGAGGAAAGTTTTGAGTTTGAATGTGGATGATCGGTATAAGAAAAGATGAGGACCAAAGAAACGATGGATGGACTGTGTCACCTTGAACTGTGACTGTGTCGCATGACAAGAAAGGAGGTGTCTGATGAAATGACGAGTAATGGAGAAGTATAGAAAAGAAGACATGCTGCGCTGATCCCAAATAAATTGGGGTAAGGACAAGAGAATGATGATGATGATGTTCTTGTGATTTTATGTATCAAATTTCAGATACATATTTTGCGGGAAATAAGTAAAGGGCTTAGTAACAGATGTAATAAATTTGAATGATAACTAATTTTTCGGAATTCCGTACCCAAAGGGTCAAACGGAACCCTATTGCTAAGACTTCGCTGTCCGTCCGTCCGTCACCAGGTTGCATCCCATGAACTATAATAGTTAGCCAGTTGAAATTTATACAGATTATGTATTTCTGTTGCTGCTATAACAAACAATACTATAATAATAAATATTTAAAGGGGCTCCCGTACAAAAAATTATGGTGATTTTTTTGCTCGTTTTTATAAATAACGGTACGGAACACTTCGTGCGCGAGTCCGACTCGCACTTGGCCCGTTTTTTACATCTTCCACTAAGCTCTTTACTTAATTTATTTATTTAGCGTGTTTTATAATTATTACAAAACACGCTGTATAAATAAATATACAAGTAAATTCGCATTAATAGCCCCGGGCTCTGAAAATGGCAATAAGGTCACCCTTTTTTACATAACACGTAAAAATAACTCGCGAAACGTGGGTGTGGATAAGTACATCGCTTGGTGAATATAAAAGTGATGTTCTGTGAAAATAAACCAGCACAAATTGCGTATTTAAATATTAAAGGCCAAAAAATGCGAGGTCTGCTATCAAAAGTAATTAAAAAATATTTCTAACTAGCTGTCCCGCGCAACTTCGTCTGCGTCAAATTTTTCCCGTTTTCGCAACATTTTTCATTGCTGCTCCGCTCCTATTGGTCGTAGCGTGATGACATATAGCCTATGTTCTTCCCCAGGTTGAACTCTATCTTCTTACCAAATTTCATTAAGATCCGATCAGCCGTTTAGTCGTGAAAAGGTAACAAACAAACAAACACACATACAAACAAACAAACAGAGTGACATTCGCATTTATAATATTAGTATGGAAGTATGGATTTCTCGGTGTCAGTATTTGGACCTGGTTAATGGCTGTAGGCTCAACCCCTATTAAGTTCATGGAACTTATACTGGCCATGTGTACCTATAGCAAACCCACTATAGTTACGTCTCTGCTTAACCTTCTGTCATCTCTATCGACGTTAAACATATCATCAAGTCGTCATACTTGCTAACGGCTGGATAGCAAAATAAAACCAGTATATTTTTAAATAAATTAAAGCAATACCTAATTAAAAAAAGCTATTACTCGAATATTTTACGGATAAATTCAGTAAAAATACATAATTATGAATAACAGACATTTAATATGTAAAATAACAAAAATAAAGTATATTATAATACTTAATTATTAATATATTTAAATAAATAATGAATAAATAGATAGACTTGAATATATAATATGAATAGAATAAGTGAACATACATTTTAAATAATAACAAGGATATAAAATAATTTGAAATTCAAATAATTATAATATTTGTAACATTAGTAGTAATTGTAAAAATTTTAACAATTGTAATAATTGTGATAATTGTATAATTACTCTTCTTTGACAAGGAAAATTAGAGAAGCACTCTTCCTCTCTCTACTTATTTAAAACTTGCTGTGCCCGACAGGGTCCATAATTGTGTCTAATATTTCTTATTTGACCACCTGTTAAATGTACATTATGGATGCAATAAATGATTTGATTTGATTTAGAACAATTTACGAATTCCGAAAATTATCCAACACGATATATTTACTCAATTTTAATGCTTTTAGTTCAAAACCTCCACATGTTAGTACAATGTACACACAGCTCTTTTAGAAGTTATTCCTATTCGGCCGGATTGTTGAAAGGTTAGCACATACTGACCCTGTCTGTACAGTATGACAGCCTACGGCCTTAACCTCGACAAGTAAATAGAAAATACACGTGCCTGTACACTGAAACATTTACAAAGAAGTAGTGAAGGATAAGGCCGTTTAGAAGAACTGTGTACTGTTTGTTGGAAAGTTTCAATTGCCGATGAAAGGTACTGGAGATACTGAAGTTGAAGACCTGTAGCATAAGCACGAAAAAGCCGGTTCACCGCTTTGAGACCATTTGTGATGAAGTAAATGCAGCTGAACGCACGTAGTTTACATGGAGCGACTGCCTATCTGACCACCACAACTGTTATACAAGGTGTTGTTTTGCAACCTCATCAAGATTCAGGAGGTTGTCACAAAAGACATCAATTATCGGTTATAGGGCGAGAATCAGACGGCCCGCGTTTAAAACACGGGTGGTTCACACTTACCGAATTCTGTAAATAAGAAAAAAAAACATTACCTTCCCATTTTATTATTGATTCGGCTCGAGGATTATTAGTATAGTTACTTCCTTGAATTTGACGAGGATGCAAAACAACACTTTGTCTAGGTAACTTACCGCGGCGCGACCCGGAAGTTAAGTCGTTATTAAAACAGTGTGTCATTGACTAGCGTGTTTGATGGTTGTCCCGTCCTATACCTGCATAATATCTGACTCCACAATCCAGTTAGTACGTACTGGGTAATACGATATACGGCTTGTGGTGTTTAGTTGTGTGGGTGAAAGTCGCTTTAAGTCTGTGTAGATACCACTAACCCACCGCTACTCGGCTCTTATTGGTGCATTGCTAAGTGCAATGATTAGACTGGCTAATGCGATTTCCCCCTACGCTGGTGAGATAGAACTACGTCAAACACATCAAAAGGCCCGCAAAGGTCACAACATAGCATATGATTACCACACAATCGCGAGGTTTTGTAAAACACTGTCAATCCTATACTACCTCTAGCTTTTATATTGAAGAAGACAAATAAGTTCTGACTGATTGTAAAGTTTTTATTTTTAATTTCGTGAAGGTCTTGGAATAGCCCGTTTTTTTACGTTTTGTTAATCATCAAATGACCCCTCCCGCTCTGAGCGGAGCGGCAGAGAGTGTAAGACTTGTACTGACTAAACCCATCCATGTTGTCCCTGTCGTCATAAGACAGACGGACGGTGAGCTAGGTCTTGAAAGAGCCCTTGAGAATACAATTAGAATTTCTTTACCATCCAACTAAGCTTTTCTAGGCTGATTTTATGGAGAAATCGCTCGCCTCGCCTCTTCAAGGCAAGCGCTTCGAATCTTGAATAATTATCTTTTGACGATTATTATCTAAACTTCACGAAAAGCTAATATTATTCATGAAAAAATGTGTAGAAAAATACAGCACGTTTAACGGGTGTAAAAACAGCTTTTACATAGCCAAAGACACTTTTTCTGGAAAACCTGGGAACCCTCTAGTTACGGAGACATTGAAGGTCCAAGTTTCAAGTTTTTCACTGTTATTTTTTTTTTTTTTTTTTTTTTTTAATAAATGTTTGTTACTTTACTTTAAATACTTCCATGACTCCTGTACTATTCAATGCATCCATCAGCACAATGTGTTCGGTGCGTAACATTGAGCACTACCTTAAACCGTATTTTTTTTCCACGAAATAAGGCGTTTCATAGCAACTTTGCATCGTGTTACTTAAGGCGAAAACACACTTACGTGTCGTGGCCGGTTTCATACATTTAATATGGTTAGGGACATATTTGCATGGCGTGTAGTGTCGCAACGATGTATGAAACCGATATGCTTCTGGCGCGTCACGACAGGCCACGACACGTAGGTAAGTATGTTTCCGCCTTTAGTTTGATGTACAGAATGCTTGGTCGGCTTCGTAAAGGTCCTGTTGACACACTCTATATTATCTAATATGAAGAAAACCATTAAAATCTAATGAAAAATAAAACATTTTTAACCAAATCATTTACAAAAGTAACACATAAATAAGTACATCTGCCGTGCCCTTTCAGACAAAAAAAAAACTATCGACAAATATTTTAGGCCGATCTCGTGTTTCACTGTGGGCGTTTCGACTATCTTATTGATAATACAACTTTATCTTTTATTCAGACTGTACCAATGCGATCGTATTTTGTTACAAATGTGGCTGAAAGGGTATGAAATAATCAGGGTTGTCGGGCGCCCACATTTTTGGTTCTTTTAACAGGTTTTTTTATGTAGTGACAAGAATTGAAATGAGTAGCCATTGCGAGTACTGCGCACCTGACCTTTCCGAAGAGCCTCACCAATAAGGTCAGTGTATGTCGTTCTAGCGTCGTTCGCCCCGTCCGGCGGATGCCAATCACATCTGCCTTGTAAATAAATCAAAATCAAAATATTTTAGTTTACATAGGCCTACATGGGCACTTATAAAACGTCGACAAAAGGTGCACGGTTTGGGTTTGTCGTTTCCTATGGAGAAGAACCGGCAAGAAACTCCATGGTTACTCTTTTAAAATCGTTTGGTTTTACAATATTTGAAGTTACAGCGTTAGTACTTAAGTATGGGAGGATAGCGTAGGCCCGACAATAAGTCGTTGCTTACTACAGAAGGTAGAACAAGATTAAAAAAAAAACCTTTTGTTAGTCGCCTTTCACTCATCCTCTCCACAGGAGCAAACCATCTAAGCATACATAGGTCCTCTTTTCAATTTTCTTCAATACATCATCTTTAAAAAAAAAACTTTAAAATGCCCACCAGCCCCTGTTTCCTTGGCCACACCAACCTGTATCCGCCGACGGGAATACACCGGTCTGGAGTCACCGAATTATTCATTCGACCCTCGCCAACTTCGCCCATTTATAATGTTCCACTTAATTCTTGCAATGTTTTAGCTTTTTACCGAGCCATCTCTCTTATTTACTGTGGTTACTGTCTTGTTCATTTGTACATTAATGTGGGTTGTTGTTTATACTGAGAAATGGATTTTGGGATTTTGAGCACAGTTGAGGGGTGATTCAATTTCAGTTTCACAAAATGGATCTATTTCTGATACAACTGTTGGCCGCAACTATGATGTAACACATGTGACCAAATAAGTGATGAAAATAAAAAAAATGTTGATGAATGGAGAGGAAGACCAAAGAAGAGATGGATGGATTGTGTAAGGAATTATATAAAGGAGTAAATGATAGCGTTATTATTGACAGGGGAGAATGGAAGGCAAAAACGTGTAGCGCAAAATCCAAATTCGCGAAAATTTTAAAATTTGCGGAATTCCAGAGGGTGACACATAGTATATTGTCCACTATGTAGCTTGTGATTCTATCCAGACCCGTTACTTGGGACTGGACAATTAGCAATTTATGACTACTTTTGTTAGCTTGGGGTCATACCTGTTAACACAAATGTAAGTGTTAATGAATAAAATAAATAAATAAACATGGGACAAGGACAGGAAGATATAGATGATGATGTGGTCCGCGACTATCGCGAGTATTTCATTATCATCCAGGACTAAAGTCGCGTAAGGATTCAGGCTATCTACACAACTTTAAATTTCCTAACGATCGATTCAGTGATTTAAGCGTATAAAGGTTACTGTCGCATTTTTTTATATTGATCTACATAACACAATTTCACGCCAGTAACCCCCGAAGGGTTGGCCAGAGGTGCACCTAATATTACACCCACATTTCAACAGTTTTGTTTACTGTAATAGAGAGCAAGCATTGTTTAAGCAAAATATAAGTCAATAATGAAGTATTGTAAAAAAAATACCATAGAAAATTGGACTAAAATCGTTTTTTACTACATCCATTGCGCATCATCATCATCAGCCTATAATGTTCCCACTGTCGGGACACAGGCCTCCACTCTATGAGAGGGAGTGGGCTGTAATCCACCATGCGGGCCCAGTTCAGTTTGGTAGATGTCACATGTCTTCGAATTTTTCGTTCTAGGCCATGCTGGTTTCCTTACGATGTTTTCCTTCACCGTTTTTGAGAGCAGCGGTGATGAAATAAATTACACAAGGTAATGCATGAAATAAATTACACAAAGTAACCTGGGTTCGAACTCAACACGGCTTACTGCTCGTAAGTCGGGGCTGCCACCACTGGGCCACTGCTGCTCTCGCCATTGCGCATAACATCTATAAAATGCAATTTATAGACCATTTTCATCAGCCGTCGCTATCATCCGTCAGGGGACATTGGCAATGGTTGTTTTTTCATTCGAGATAAAAAACAGGAATGAAATAGGCTTGGTGATTGGCTTGCGCTACCAATATCGTAAGCTTTTATTCATGCAAATTGAAAACGTGATATTGTGCTAACAGTCCAATATGAAGCCGTATACAGTTGTTATGTAAATTTATTTCTGGCAATTTAAATTTGGGTTTATTAGAATGAAGCTTTGTGCTTTCTTGTTGATATTGGTAACGTTAAATTGCCTTTGATGAATTAAAATAACTGTTAAATAGGCTCTATCCCTACATACATGGAACTCTTGGTATTCGGGTAGACATATCTACGTGTAATATTAATGAAAACAAAGATGGTTCATTTATCAAAGTATATACAGATAGGACTAATTAATAACTCGAAGCTATTATTAAGAAGCCTTCGACGAAAAAGATATAATATTTCATTTTCTCCCAAGAGAACAAAGTCGAGATAAAACATAATCTATATTCGGTTCCGCTCCGTTAGCTTAAGTAGAAGATTTTCTCCTTAATGCTCCAGAGACGGCGTTACAGATAATAAATGTGGAATATTTTTATTACGACATATTAATTAGAGCCACCACGTTTAACGGTATATAACAAAGGCAGCTCCATTTACTAGTTATGTAGGTAAATAATAACACAAGCACGGGACAATTTTCTAAGTTAAACAAAGAAAAAAACAAGTTCGGTCTGTGGATGGGTGACCATCGAACTGGACACACGCGTATCCATTCTTTTGTGTCGAGTTGGTGACTAACCCCCTTACATACATACTGTTATAAGTGGGTATGGGATAAATTAACACACTAGAAATAAACACTAAAACCTTTATTCAACACTTAAACTTAATCACAATTACACAACTGACCACTACACTCACTTAGATATCGCACTAGTAGTTCACTACGATCGCATAACCCAACCCGTTCATTATAAACTTGGTTTACAGTAATAATTAACACTCATCACAATACTAAGTATGGAGTTCTTTTTTTTTTTTTTTGCGGATAGGAAATCATCAAATGACTTCTCCCGCTCTGGGCGGAGCGGGAGGGAGTGTCAGACTTGACTGACTAAAACCCACCCATGTTCCTTCTTCGCCCTTTGTGTTCCAGGGCCGCGGTATCTCTTTCGAACAACCCGCAGCCCTGGCAGGCATCGGCCCTCTCGGGCCCCTTCCTGTTTGCTGACATCTCCTTGAGGCGCGCGTGGAACACGTACGCGCCGTCGACACGGCCTGTCGTCATAAGACGGACGGACGGTGAGCTAGCCCATTACTCACCGTCCACAGGCTCGCGCCTACGGTGGCCGGGGGCCACTGGTTGCCCCCCGACGCCCGGGACGTCTCCCGCGGCGGCTGGGACGTGAGGCTCTCTTCCTCTCACGTTCCGCCACCTCCTTCGCTAGCATGACTGCTTCGCAGAAGGAGGCGACGGCTTCCCATTCCCTCTCGCTCCGGACCATGGATTGAACCAGGGCCGGACGCGAGAGGTCACCGCCGCCAATCGCCGCTACGAGGACACGGCGGTGCTCAGCCCAAGCGGGGCAGAGCTCCACGGTGTGCTCCACCGTGTCCTCCGGCCGATCCTCACAATGGTAACACCCGGGAAGTATGGAGTTCTTAAATCGACATTGAACGAAGAAGCTCTTCAATTCAAATCTTCATTAATTCGATACTGAATGGGTTCAATCTTCTCAAGTGCCAAATAAACCTCGTAACAGTTAACCATGGTTCGTTGAATGTTAAACAATGGTTTAATTTCGAAGGTTGTGTAAAGGCACGACCGATTGGTTCAATCAACCACCGTCTACAAAATTGATTGGCAATTTCGAACGATTTGTGTTCATAAAATACATTATAAATCATATTTTACAGCGTTTGTTTGCCAATTCTACACATTTTGGATTGATAGAAGATGGGGTTATTAAACTGCACAATAGCTTTGTTAGAATATATTAAACACTATGAATTGGCGAATAATGCTTTTGGTTGGCATGCGATCTTGGGTTTATTTCTCGGATTGGAAATAGTCTTATTGGTATTTTGTTCTATACAAAATACCAATAACAGGTAACAGGAGGAGCTCGTGGCTAAATAATAACAGCCGCCCGGGTCGATCTTTAAGGTTAAGCCTTGCTTGCCGAGGTTGGTCCGTGGATGGGTGACCATCATTACATACCGAGTTTCCTCCGTGCCTCGGAAAGCACGTTAAGCCGTTGGTCCCGGCTGACATTTGTAGATCTTTGACAGTCGTTACGAGTAGTCAGAAGCCAAAAAAAAAAGTCTGACATCCAGTCTTACCAAGGGGTATCGTATTACCCAGTTACTGGGTTGTGGAGGTCAGATAGGCAGTCGCTTCATGTAAAATACTGGTACTCAGCTGCATCCGGTTAGACTGGAAGCCGACCTCAAGAGAGTTTGGGAAAAGGCTAGGCAGATGATGATGGTATTTTGTTCTATAGAATTTTCAGTAGCGGCTCGTAGTTCGGATTTGAAGTTTGGTGGCAATCGGCTTGCCATCTATTATATGAGAGTTAAACATTACTGGTGGAATGTGAGTTTAATATTGTTGAGTGCAGCTCTGCCTAACCTTATGAGGATTATGAGTGTAGGTAGTGATATATTGTGGTAAATTTTTGGGTATGTGACTTTTCATCAAAAATTTATATACAAATTTTCATTGAAAAAAAATGACAGGTCATTTCATCATTTTACAAAAATAAGTTTAGCAAATAGGTATAGGTAATTCTATAATAAGTATACGTTATCAATTTAACATTTTTATTTTGATCACGTATATTTGACAAACATCCATTTTAAATTCATGTCATCTCGTAAAACAACGTTTGAAATAAAAACGCTTTACATATTTGATTATTATGCAATTTCCTAAAACAAATAGGCAATAGAGTAATTTTAATTAATAAAACAACAAATACCTAGGATTCTAGAGCGAGCGTCGCGAGCTTGGGACTTTGGGCACACCGACTCGGACAAGTTAGGTTCGACGGGGATGGCGGGTTCTAGTAAGCGAGTGAACCGTCATCCCCTTCGTGTTCGGTTATTCTAAACCCTGCAAACAGAAATAGGAGCCCACGCCTTTTTTTCAGTTTTGGAGGAACTTTAGTGAACCATATTACGTCAAAAGCACAAATTACGTCATTCACGCCTGTTTTATCAAAATGATTGTCTTTTTTTTTAGAAAGTTCATAATTTTTTAATTTTTTTTACTAGCTTATGTCGACAGAACTCTTCCGGAAAATGATTAGGAACTATAGAACTGACCTTTCTGCGTATAAAACCATTTTAAAATTTTAATTTCGGACAAAATGATCTGCTGACGGAAGTTAGCAGAGCATATTTTCATTCGACTTTTTTTCGGGCAAAAACGCTAGAACTATTTTTTTTTAAGTATGAGGAACTCTAGAACTATGCCGCATGCGAATAGAACTCCCATCTTTTCATGCTCTGCTGGGAAATGATCTGCCAAGTTCACCCACATACCATATTTTTGGTTATATTGTGGTACTTATATGTGTTGTGTAATGTTATTATTTTGATTTAACATAAGTATGGAAGAAGTAGACATGCTGCGCCGACCCAAAATAAATTGGGTTTAGGGTAAGAGAATGATGAAGATGATGGCAAGAAATATTAACTTAATTCTTGAGTTAAAAATATGAAGTGTACTGTTTTTACTGGCAAAGAAAAAGAGTGGATTAAAAAGTTAATTTGCGAAAGCAAGCGTGAGCTGACTACATCATAACTGCAAGACAGGCAAAATGTGTGCCATTTGCATTCTAAACGAAGTTCTATTAAACATCTGTTTTTAGCGCACTGTTGTAGCTATGCAGACTGTGGTTATGTCAAAATGTTTTAGTTATGTGTCCATATAAATCAGTACTTATAGTGATGAATTAGTACTACTTTGCTAATAAATTGATATATTTACAGGCTGTTCTTACTTACACGACGTAAGGAACCAAGTGACACAAACTTCTAACAAATTTTCCATCAGGTACATGATTCTAGACCCACAGCGATGATTGGAATGCAGAAAGTGCAACACTTTCTCAGAAAAATAATGAATAGCATTTTTTTTTAATAACTGTCAAAATGTTGTTAAGAATTTAAATGTTATGAATGAATAAGGTCGCTTACACCGTAGATGCAGTTCTTTAAAAGTACAAAAGTTTAAGGAATCGAAAGAAGAGTGTCTTTTGTTTTGCTCTTCAAAAAGACAAAAGACACTCTTCAACCGGTAAACTGAATGAAAATCCACTTCAGTACTCTTCCTGCATCCTCCTCTTGAGAAGAGAGTTGGAAGAATCTTAAAGCCCACACTACTCACACAACTTACTTATAAACTAACATACTGGGGTTGTACACTGTACACGAGTGTACATGGATGTACACCCGGGCACAGTTGTGGACATAAGGTTCACTTGAGAAGTTTATAGTTGAAGACAAGTTCAAAGTTAGAGTGTTACGTGCGGAATGTACAATCTGTTCTGACTCCTGTATTTCCTGAAAGAGCAGACAGGGAGTGAATCCATGTTTATTTATTTATTAAACAATTTATGTACACTAAATACAGAAAAGAAGAAAGGAAAAGAAAATAGGTACTGCTCATTTCTAAAGAAATCTCTACCAGCATACCTGCGAAAGGAGATAATAAAAAAAGAAATGTAGACAAAGTGTGTAAAAGAAGAAGAGAAAATGGAATACATAAAACATAAAGCAAATAACTATTATTGTCATTGGTACGACAGAAAATGAATCGAAAGTGTGCCAAAGGTGTCATCACGCGACCTACTTACCAGTCTACCCCCACCTGAGCGCGCTTTTAGAGAGTCGGGATGTTTCTTGCTCGCTGCAGGACAGTCAGTGTCTGATCGCGGCGGAGTCAAGACGTCCCTAAACTGTATCCCGATTCATGATGCCTAGTGTTACTGTGTTGGATTGTAATTTCAAGTAATTTGTTAGTTCGATAATAGCAGTGTACCGTGTGTAGTGTGCGTTCTCATAGCACGAAACCCATGTTCTGCCCACATGGTGACCGAGTCTAACGGAATAAATCACCCCTCACTACGACATATTGTTGTATTGTTATTGCGTTTCATCGATTTAAAAACTGAATTCCAACTCACCTTACGTCATCCACTCCCTATTTAAATTCTCTGAAGGGATAGGTGAAGTATACGCAGCCATAGCCATATTCCACAGGAAATGAATAACATTCCACACAGTGTAAATACTAACCTGTAATGACAATTGACATGCTAGTAATCTGCATACGCAGAGCTGATATGATAACACCAATATGTACAATAACTTGATATCAGAAACCCACATCCACACTATTGTTCTTATGCGACATACTATATTATCACCTTATCATATGGCTTAGTGCATTTTTATGGAGTTCTTTATTGTGAAATGGCATTTATGTATAGATGTTTAGGTTAATTATATTGTATTGTGTTGCATAACGGGCTGGTGTACGCAACTGCACGTCAAAAGCGCGTATTTTGTGTACGGGTTTATTATAAATTACGAAGAATATCATAAAATAATCAGTATAATAAGTTTATAATGTTCCGAATGCTGGGAGATAGGCATCTTCTTCGAAAGAGAGGGCCGAAATCCATTACGTGGGTCCAGTGCGTGGAAATTATCACATCTGCACGCTTAGCATGACCGCTGTAGAAACGGGCTATGTCGACAAATTGACACATTGTCAGTGTCTATCTGTATCTAATAATGTATGTCGATTCTTCCGTAGACAAAACTCGTTTCTACAGTGGTCATGCTACGCGTGCTGTATTGTATTTGCGAATTATTATTAGCTACGACGCATCACCCACTAAGCGCTACGTGCTACGCCGTAGCTGAGGTAAAGGCGAATTGAATTGGCAAACTACATGCGTCTCTCATGGTAAAGAATGAACGCTGATGATCCTGCGTCAGCGTTATCCCAAGTATGTATATTGGGGTTCGCTTCCATTCTGCCTAGATGCAGCTGGATACCAGGACCATTTTACACCCCCACAAATCGAGTCATCACATAACTATTCTAGGGATTGAGCCCATTATTGTAAAATTAGTTTTTTTGTGAATTCACAAAGAATTTACACGCCGAAAAGCACTTGTTCTACTCGTCATTACGATATATTTTTTCTAGACCATATCTGGGAATCTTCTAGTTACGAAGATATTGGAGGTCAAAGTATCAACTTTTTGCCAAGATTTTTTTAAATACTGGTTTTTAAGGTTATAACTTTACATTAAATATCTCCATGACCCGTTTACTATTCAATGCATCGATCAGCACAACGTTTTGAGTGCGTTACATTGAGTTTTACCGTGAAACTGTCCATTGACACCTTATAAAATAATACCTGTAATACCTTGTTATCAACAAACCTCTGTGAAACCGAAGGCAAAACTAAATACCGAGAGATATTCCCATTAATTTGTGAGAACTGTTACCCACAGTAAACGTTGAGCTGCGGTATCTTCAAATGGATTCCGACGTCAAATGTCACGCGTTCGACACTGACATTGTGTTGAAGATAATAACGTCTTTGATATTCTAGAGGCTAAGGGAAGCTATGCCAAGATTAAGACGTCAAACTGTGGGTCTGGTTTGGCAACAAAGCTGATGGTAAAGTATTGATTGTCTTTGTTAAAGTAGCAGTATTAAGTTCAGAGATTGTGCTTAAAATGTGATACTTAAATCTAAAGGATTTTTGTATTTCAAAAATATGCACTATTACACTGTGTAAATCACCTCATCACGAAGCCGTCAACCAAGCATTCTGTACATGAAACTAAGTAACTTTACGCAAAAATTATTGCTGGGATACAACTTTTTTTTTGGGGGGGTGTAAAATCATGTTTTGTGGTAGAACTCAATGTAACGCACTCAAAACATTGTGCTGATGGACGGATTGAATAGTTCGGGGGTCGTGGAGGTGTTTAAAGTAAAAATCTTACATTAAAAATCTGTATTTAAAAAAATACTTGTCAAAAAGTCGGAACTTTGACTCCTAATATCTCCGTAACTAGAAGGTTCCCAGGTATGGTGTAGAACAAAAAAATGATCGCAATGACAAGGAGAACCAGTGCCTTTCGGCTTCGTTAAGAGGTGTTTTACACCCTATATACACAGATATTTTTACATTATTTATTAACAATAATAAAAAAAACATGCACATTTATGTAGTATAATTTTTATCGTTATTTAAAGTCTCATTTAATTTCTTATATTTAAAAAAAAAACCTTGATATCAAAATAAAACATTTTTTTAATAACATAGAAGTTTAATATTTTTGAAAACTGTAGACACATACTTCATAAAACTATTTAAGTAATAAAATAAAAAAGTAAACATAACGTATGTCTTCTCCAACAGATGGTGTGCCTTGTTATACACCCACATTTTGCCAATCCATATTCCTTCTTAGCCCTTTGTGTTCCAGGGCCACGGTATCTCTTTCGAACAGTCCCGTAGCCCCGGCAGGTATCGGTCCTCTCAGACCTCTTCCAATTTGCTGACATCTCCTTGAAACGCGCGTGAAACACGAACGCGCCGTCGACACGGCCTGTAGTCATAAGATGGATGAACGGTGAGCTAGCCCATTACTCACCGTCCACAGGCACGTGCCTAGGGTGGCCGGCGGCCATACGTTAAAAAAAAAAGGATTGTGTGGTTTATGAAACCACGGTAAAAGTGAAACTTATTTCACACTGTAGAATTTAACTAAATTTTTTTGGAATAATGTTCCATTAAGGGTATAAAACGTATAAAACGCGGAGTAAGGATAAAGTGAAAAGGCGCTCTGACGAGCGCCTTTCACTTTATCCCTACTCCGCGGCCAAGCGTCACGCGACACACAGACGAAAAAGTTTGAGACGATGTAATAAAAGTTTCACTTTAAAAAGGACAAGAAGGCAGTGATAGCAAGTGCGGAAATCAAGCTAAAACATAAAAACTGATTCATTAAAAGAAATTCTTCAGTAAAATGCATAGCACCGGTTATTACCACTATTAGACTAATAAGCACTCACAGCTACAGGATTGTAAAAGTGCAAAGCCTCGTTTTAAGTGAACAGAACGGTTTTAATGACTGCTGAGTAATAAGTTCTAATTAGTAATTACTCACCAATTACAATTAATGTGATGAGAATGCAGTCAGTTCGCTACTTATTGTGTTGGTAAGGTTATTAAAACAGTGAACTTTATAGTCTTAAAATATGATTTTTTAAGAGGTACCTACAGGAAATGCGATTTCTTTCATTTCCGAAGATGATTTAAAGAACCTCAGGTGAACGAGTAAAAGAGACACCAGGGTGAATCGGCACAATGCTTTGAAATAACACGTTAATTGTAATACATTGAACTACTATTGTAAGAAAGTATTGATTTAACTTTAAACTCCTTTCAAGTTTTTGTCCCATCAAATTCAGTCATGTCAAATCACATTCTTACATGTGATCTCTCTTAAATTTTTATATTCTAAATATAAAATTAGTGTTTATTTCCTTTGCAGTCAATAAACAAATAAACGAAGAGTCAACATCTCTGCAGTACTTTGGCAAAGTGCAGTCTTCAAATGGAAATCGATTTATCTAGCTCCACTTTCGAATTGTCTCGCTAAATGAATTGTCACATTACAATGGTGCTCAAATTAGATTTTTTCATCACTGCTCTGCTGAAAAGAGGAGCAATTTAATTTACACACAAGCAGTTTCATTTAATTTGTGCTATCCAGTGTGAATGGCCTTTTATGGATTTATGAAGTGAATGACTATAATTGTGGAGGAGATGGATGTTCCTTCACTACTTTTTTTATTTAAAATACGATGCATTGTTCCGCATATCGAAAATATTGGATGGAAAGGAGTGACAATACTTTAATGTTTCAGACCAAATAGGCATTTTTTTATTTTTCTATGTCCGATGCTTTTTATTTTGGCCAAGGCCAAAAAAAGAATTTTAATATATCTAAAGTTTTTCTTTTAATCATTTACATAGCCTTTTTCCAACTTTCTTATGGTAGTCAATCGGGCTTAGGATGCAGCTCAGTACCAGTATTTTACATGGAACAAGTGCCTATCTGACCTCCACAACCCAGTTAGTACTGGGTAATACGATACCTTTTGGTAAGACTGATTGTCAGAATGTCGAGGGACTGAGTTAATGAACTGTCCTGCTAACTTTAACCTTGTCTTTTCAGGGCTAACACTTCAGTGGACCACTTTAATTCATTTAAAATCTGTTGAAACACATTCTGATTGCCGTATTCAGAGCAAGCCATATGTTAATAGTTACTTGTTTTTGCTCTATATACTGGCATTTATGTTACATGAAAACTATTAATAATTAATTGCCATTCACAGTGGCCTAATTTTTGCGGTTTGACATTAAAATTAACGCCTGAAATACTTGGTAGGTTACTTTATGTAATTGAGTGGGCCATCCAGCTAAGCACTTACACTTGTTAATAAAGCACTCCACCACTCTGGGTGTCAATAAAAACTGACACAGAGAATTTCTTTAGAAAACATTGTCCACCAATCTCATCGTATTGGTGTTATTTTATTTAATTCAGATTACAACCTTATTACATAGGGTGGAAACGACAACGACGCACGAACGGTGACCAAGTATTCAGTACATCATTTTGAACCCTATATGGGAATTTTTTGGGCAAGTAAAAAAAAACAGCACGTAGAGAAGAGTGGAAGACTGTGGGGGTGGCCTTTGCGCAGCAGTAGGACTAATAGGCTAGGGGAAAAAGCTGCTTCCTACATAAGTGATTGCAACTACATGATCAAAATATTTGGAAAAATAGCTTTTTTTTTTTTATTTCGATCTGGCAACATCCCTTTCAATCAGTATAACACAGATAAAGTCAGAGGAAAAATAAATTTTGCATGAACGAAGCTGAAGTTGTCATAACGAGTTGAACAAATTCAGTGAGGAAGATTGAGTGAACATAATATAACATTATCCGTTACGAGCCAGAGGGATTACTCGAGATTTCATATTATCTGTGACCTTGTTATTTCAGCAGATTTATTATCTGTGATGGTTTTTTATTATCTGGCTTTTTGTGCTAAACTATGAAAAATGGCCGCTATGCAATATTGGAAGGTATAAAGGAAACAAGAAGTGTCTTTCTTTCGGAATCCACTGAAATCAATCTATTTTTCATTTCCGTGGTGATTCAATATAAATAAAAACTGTTGGACCAGGAAAATCTCCATTGATTAAAAAAAAAAACCTTCAAAAAAATAAATATTTTAAGTTTCGACGCTCACAGATAAACTAAAACAAATATTGAACGCTAATAGTACATTATGAATATAAATAAGCATTACCTTTGTACCTATTTTCTGTTCCTTTCTTCTTCTCTGTATTAAGTGTGTACATAAATTGTTAAATAAATAAATAAATAAATATGATATATAAGTGCGGTAAGTTGAAAATTACAGCCGAGTCGATATTGACAGCCCGAGCCGTAGGCGAGGGCTACAAGAAAGCAGAGGCTGTAATTATCAAAGCGCACGTATGTCATACGACGTTTTATAACATATTTGCGAGGAAAAAGGTCAAACTCGGACGACATTTTCAAATAAAAACAATACAGCGAAAAGAAAAACCGCGCGGAATAATTTTTACTTGTTCACAAATTATGAAATTAGCGATCCGCGCGCATCAGCGCTTTTTTAAGGCAAAGGCACAAAAAAAGCCATTATCACTATCAAGTAAATTAATGTTTTTGTGTTTTGTTACAGATAAATGGTTGTAATTTATGGTCAAATTTTAAAAAATTAAAGAATTAAATGTTTATTTATTATATTTTATCTCCTAAGTTATTTTTATTCATAAAATGTTGACCACTTTTATGACATAAAAACTCTTTTTTAAGATTTAAAAAAGTACCGTTCGTTTTAGACGGAGCATTTTGATAAACCGTGCGTTTTACATTACATTACCGCACTAGTGCGTACATACATTACGATACTGAAATTGGTGAAATAAGAGACCATTTACGAGCAAATGTGTTTTATAAAAATAGAACAAGTGTGTTCTATTTACTGTTCAAATGTCCACAGACGCTTACAGTATTTAAATTAATTCATTCGAACGTGTTCGAAACTGTTTGTTTGGCAAAAAAAACAAAAGCATGGCGCTTTTATTTCACATTTGTGTTTATGTGGAGTAGTGTTGAAATCAAGTTAGCACATGTTTGTTGCTCGTATAAAGTTTATAATAGACTATTAACTTTGTACCAGCTTTGTTTAATACAACATGTTGTACATTGTTTCTAGTGGGTAGGAAAACTTTTAAGAGCTACTAAACTTGTTAGTATGAAACCACTTTCGTTCAAAGACTTTGAACAGGACGCAACATTTATCTTGTTCAAAGACTTTGCATAAAATGCAATATTCATCTCACGAAAACTTATTCACAAATGTCTAGTGTCTAGTTTCTACAAATAGAAATTAGATTTTAATATTCATCAAAGATAATTTAGCATTCACCTTAGAATTACGGCTTAAAATTACATAAACATTCATCATTTTGTGATCCTCATTTCAAGGAAAAGGTATCTAGGTGAGTAATTTCTTTGCAAATTGCTTTGAACACATGAAGGTAAGTATAACATTTGCGGAATATGAGTCTCTGAACAAATCCTATCACTTCTAAAAAAGCTGAAATGATATTAACATTTGTAAAGGCAATGTAAATGAAATGTGAACCAAGAAAATGTGTTACATTTTTGGACTGTTGTATCATTGATATTTTACCTCTGATTTTGCAGTAGTGGCCTTTATTGTTATTAGCATAAGATTTACGTAAGATGTAAAATAAATGCGAAATGACTGTACTTTATCTGCAATAACTTTATGCCTCGTTTAATAGGTCCTCTCTTGTCTGTTTAGTCAAGTTTAGTGCCTATGGTTACTGAAACTTAAAGCTTGGAAAACTTTTATCCTAAGTCGAGTAATATAACGTTGAGTTAAAGGGCATTACTCGGATCAGTGAACAAGTACGGTCATGGTATGATTAATTGATTGTCTGTCAGGACATGCTGGTACTTGTTGATACTAATACAGGGTGTAATTGGATGCATTCCTTGAAATGGGTGATACAAGATCTCATTTGCAACAATTTTGACTCCAATAACTTAGCGTCCAAACTGGGACGTTTTGGAAAAATCGAATTTTAAAGATTTTATTGGAAATTTTCCACCCCACCTACCTACCTGCTGCCTGCATATGAAAAATCTACGCCGTTTAGGATTATAAACTAAACCTGGTTAAAACGAAAACTAAAACTGTCTCTATGCTGTAAATGAAGACCTTAATCGTTTTTGAATAGGGTGTATAATGAAATGGAAATGCGGAAAAGTTTTATGCAAATTTACTAAACGGTCCATTTGTGAAGGATTCTTCAAATGATTTGGTCCATCGGCAGTAATTACGCATCGCCGCCCTATTTCTCCAAGTTTCATTTATTATCTGGTCATAATGAAAAGGCTCAAGTTATTAAGAACCGCAATAAATGGCCGCCTTGTAAGACGGTTGAATAATGGGGGCTTTACTCTTATTTATATTTATTAAAAACTAAATTAAAGTAAGTATAGTAAATATCAGAAAAATTAAAGAGCCGTTTTATTTTCCGAAGTACCTAACTCGTGTTAAATTATGAAAATGCCGGACTCAATATTCCTTGTTCGAAACTCTTATTAGCGCTTCATGGATTTGGTTATCAATGAAATAAATGTACTAAAATAACTTTTGATCATTATTCTTCGTTAGTCGACATTACGAACGAAGTACTATAAAGATGTAATACACGTGGCAGCAATTAGAACTACTTCGGCAATCTTGTTTTTTTTTTAATTCAGTTTTATATACAATTCACCATTTTTGACGAACAGCGCCCACTAGTCAAATTCATCGAAGCGCCTAAAGAAATAAAATAGTGCGTGGATTCCCCCCGCGCGGAAGAAGTGAAACTTCGTAATACTACACGCATGCGTTCGAGTGCCACGCATTCACTCTCGTTATTTCATTGAGCTTCTAAATAATATTTTGTTGTTTTTTTGTTGTATTATTTTTATTACATAATTATAACATAAGTTTATCGAGGTTATTCTACTCATGGAAATTGAGCGAAGGCTGGTCACACCGAAGAGCATGACTGTTTGCACGCCATCTTGCGTACCTAGTAGAACTACGTAGCCACAAATCTTTTAATACTGCCATCTCTTAGTGAGTTTTATAAAATATTCCCACTTCATGGTAGCGTTAAACTTGTTGGAAGTCGCATAAGAAGTTTCACTTCAAAATGCTGCGTTATACCTAATTTCCCGCGTCGCGTCGTCAACTCAAAATATCTTCTATAACTTGTTTATGACAGGACATGGTAGGTTATACGAATGTACGTGTGTTGTTTCAAGACAAAATGGCGTCTTGTCGGTATTGTGAGTTGCCACCCTGAACTTGACATCAAGGGAACAAATACGTGTCGTGAGTAGAAAATCGAAACTGCTGAGCAAGTTGAAAATTAGCATAATTTGAATATTAAGTTATTGCTACCCGACTCAAGAACATATTATTTTAGGACAGCAAATAGGGTTATCTATTTAACATGAGAGAGAACCACACATAGTTTCTAATGTGTCTATTATCAAATTGAAGAGTGATAGAGAATTTATCGGATTACATAAAATCTATTGAACCTATAAAGAATGGGTTGTTATACATAAGAGTTCAAACAAGATGTAATGGTGTTAACTAAAAACCTGGTAATTTTATAAATTGTATACAGGGTGTATCCGTTATAGCGGAAAAATATCAGCTGCCCTGTACATTTCGCTATTACGATAATAATAATAATAATAAATTCCTTTATTGCCATAAAAACAGGTTACAGTTTTTTGAGACCCTGGCTCAAGAGCTAGGTTAGAGTGCCTGTATTTCAGGAGCCAGTGATTTCTTTCCATTTAGGTTACAATTGTAAGTTTTATGCAGCAAAAGGTGACAAAATCAAGTTTATTAGTTAACATTAACATTGCATTTAATTATACACTAAAAATAGAATTAATAAATGAAATTACGATGTTTATCCGATGGAGAAACAGGTTCATTTTAATGGTCTGTAGCAAACCCTTAAGTGTGTATATACCCTTTCATTTAACCCTGTATAAGAATCAAAAAGGTTCGCGTATGTGAGAATGAACTAAAACTTTAATCAAAGGAATTCACGTTTGCCTTTACCAAGATTTTCACGTAAAGTCGTAAGTACCTATTTCTCTGCCAAGGGCGTCGTAAAGTAAGAGCTCTAAATACGGCTAACAAATTAGATGTTTCAGGTGTAAGTAACTTGTTCTTGAGACTGTTGAGTTGAAGGTTCGTATAGCTGTAATGAGTCAAAGGAATCAGGCGTTTGTTAACTAATGACTTTTGTCTTTCTAATAGGTTTGTGAGGTGTCGGGTTTCTTAACCAAGGATTCTTTAGTTGTAGGTTAGGAGTTGGGGGTAAAAGAGGTTGGAGCTGGTAAGGGTTGGGCGCGCGATTACAACGCTACCACTCTTTTCAAAAGATAATACTTATTTTTCGACAAATTGAGCGGAATCAGACTCCGCCATCCCCGTCGTGGTAATTTTTTTAAACCATTGGACGATTTTCAAATTATATTTTCTTGATTGCATTTTCAAGGACTTTTTTGGAACAAGTCAGTGGCCAATGACAGTGTGAATCGTAGCTAGTAACGTGCTAAAGCTGCAGTTTACCCTGGAAAAGGCGTGAGTTATGGATGTATGTACCTGCGTAAAACATGGAAATTTGGGTAAAGTAAAGTTTTAAGTTTATCTACATTATTTAAATGGAAAAGAATTACAGGGCGTCAAAAATTCGACGCTGTTTTTTACAGATACTTCCAACAAGCGAGATGTTCCCAACTTTTAGTGACATTCGTTCGTTATCAAAGTTTCAGCATGGTTGCATCAAACAAAATTTTAAGTAGTGGAAATGACACCTGTTGGAACTCACATCATCATCATCTGCCTAGCCTTTTCCCAAACTATCTTGGGGTCGGCTTCCAGTACAACCAGATGAAGCTGAGTTCCAGTATTTTACATGAAGCGACTGCCTATCTGACCTCCACAACCCAGTAACTGGGTAATACGATACCCCTTGGTAAGACTGTATGTCAGACTTTTTGGCTTCTGACTACTCGTAACGACTGTCAAAGATCTACAAATGACAGCCGGGACCAACGGCTTAACGGCTGATGTCATTTGTAGACCTTTGACTATCGTTACAGGTAGTCAGTGGCTCGAAAGTCTGACAACCAGTCTTACCAAGGGGTATCGTATTACCCAGTACTAAATGAGTTGTGGAGGTCAGATAGACAGTTGCTCCATGTAAAATACTGGTGTTCAGCTGCAAAGGAAGCCGACCCCAACATAGGGAAAGGCTGGGCAGATGATGATGTACAAGGAAAATTTTGTTCAAATTAAATGTAAAAAAAAAAAAAAAATTGTCTCTTGGGCACGTTACCAGTTGACAGCGTTCAGGAGGAGTTTTTTGACGCCCTTTTATGATTTGTTATTATTTTAGTTTTAGTTATCTAGTTTTAAAAATAATATTAATCAGTAATTATAAAAAGTTGTAACTTAATTCAATAAATATTTTTACATAAAATGTTCAAACTATCAAGACGAATCGAAAACGAATCAAGTGCGGCTTGTTTATCTATATTTCTTTTGAAGTTTTCTTTTTATGGCAGCTGAGCTTTGAATAGCTTATCTCTTTCTTAAGAAACTTTCGCTTGAGTTTGATTAAAAACTTTTTACAATTTTATGCAAAGTGACGGCGAGACCGGAACTTTTAGATTGTTTTGTCTTTATACTTACTTTTTATTGTATAATAGTTCATTATCTGCCTAGCCTTTTCCCAAACTATCTTGGGGTCGGCTTCCAGTCTAACCTGATGCAGCTGAGTACTAGTATTTTACATGAAGCGACTGCCTATCTGACCTCCACAACCCAGTAACTGTGTAATACGATATCCCTTGGTAAGACTGGATGTCAGACTTTTGGCTTCTGACTAGTCGTAACGACTGTCAAAGATCTACAAATGACAGCTGGGACCAACGGCTTAACGTGCTTTCCGAGGCACGGAGAACACTCGGTGTTTAATTATGGTCATCCATCCACGGACCAACCTCGGCTAGCACGGCTTAACCTTAAAGATCGACCCGTGTGGCTGTTATTGTTTAGCCACGAGCTCCTCCTTATTGTATAATAGTTGAAACGTTTTAATAACATGATATCTATTATTAAAATTTAGAAACTATTATTTATAAACCAAACTAACTAAGCTATACTAACAATAAGCTGTAAAATGGCACCAAAAAAGGGCTGGCTTTTACCTTGGCCAGAGGCTTAGTGTTGCCATACAACATCGCAACATTATATTATATTTTATTTAATAACATTATTAAAATTTGATTAAAAATTTATTGAAACTAGCGAAAACTCCTAGACTCCATAAATTTTAACATATTCGTAGGTAACCTTATAACCAATAAGAGAAAGACACAAAAAATAGAGTAGAGTGGACGGTTAACAATCACGGAAGATTTCCCGTAAGTGACAGTGTAAATTCCCAATTGTATATCAATAAGATCCTCAATAAAAGATTGAAAAACACAAAGTTTCACAATCCAATCAAACGATACTTGCATACATGGCTATGCTCTTCGGCCCATTAATGCAGGTCTGGTGGCGTACCATGACGTCTTAAAACATTATTGTTCCATTCTTATTCCAGAGTGAAAAAGAGACGGAGCTATACAGGTCGTCTAGCTCCATCTCTTTCTCACTCTGGAATAGGAATGGAACAATAATGTTTTAAGCGTCATAGTAACCCCCCAGGTAACCTGACCTATTGCTAGAAAGGGTGTCAGGTCAAACCTACTACAGTCGCAAGCAAAAATATGTGTCCACTTTTCACATATACAAAAGCAATTTCCTTGTGGAATAACGGTTGCAACTTTCACATAAGACCCAAATATTAATATTTTACGGGAATGAAGAACAGGGTGGAAAGTTCTTTATCCCGCATAGAAAATAAATATGTTTTCTTTCTTAAAATGGAGGATTCTCCGACCAGGCGGGTGTTGTGTCAGGCGGGACGACAGTTGTTGTTAGGTTTTCTATATAGTTTTAAGTCACGGATAACTTTAACTCCGTGATTAAGTATTTTAATGTTAGTTCTACATTTGTGGTCATATGGGGCTGTAGTACTTTTTGTTAGCTGCTACAGTATGGTTTCCAAATTACTACATATGTAGGTAACAACATGAAATTACAGCACGCCTGATATTGACTTGAACGAAATTAATTTACAGTTTTCTAAATCTCCAGTGAAACTAGATGAAAATCTTAAATCTGACACTCTTAACGATATCTCTATTCTTCCTCGGCCAATATGTATTTCATTCTCTTTTCACCCAGTTACAGAAGGGGATATTAAGCGGGCCATTACATCTATTTCCACTAAGGCAGTGGGTGATGATGGGCTCCAACTTCAGATGCTTCTTCCTATCCTTGATGTCCTTATTCTTTTAATTTTGCACATTGTAAACTATTCCCTTTTTACTAGCTACTTTCCTTCAGCTTGGAAGAGGGCCTATGTTTTACCTCTTCCCAAAGTTGCGAATCCCTCTTCAGTGTCTCAGTTTCGTCCAATCTCCATACTTCCAATCCTGTCTAAAGTCCTAGAGAGTGTTGTGAATAATGAACTATCTCACTTCTTTTTTTCTAATAGCCTGCTTAGTCCTTACCAGTCTGGATTTCGTCCTGGCCATAGCACTGTTTCAGCCTTACTTAAAATAACTGACGACATCCGATTGGCCATGGAAAACCGGCTCCTTACAGTGTTGGTTTTATTGGACTTTAGCAGTGCTTTTAATTCGGTTGATTTTGATATCCTCTTAGGTATCCTTTCCTCTCTCAACATATCTCCTCCTGTGACTGCTTGGTTTGATTCCTATCTTCGGGGTCGCTCGCAGTCGGTACGCTTGAATGAGGCTTAGTCTGATTGGTGTGATCTTTCTGCGGGTGTTCCTCAGGGTGGCGTCCTTTCTCCTTTTCTTTTCTCTGTTTTCATTAACGCTATCACTAAGATTTTAACTTCTCATTATTATCTCTATGCAGACGATTAGCAGCTTTATCGCCATTTTAAACTAGAAGAGCTTCCAGGAGCCATCGATGCCATCAATAATGATCTTCAAAACATCAATCAGTGGGCTAAACATTTTGGTCTATTAGTTAACCCAACTAAATCACAAGCTCGCATTAATGGTGGCAGATTCTTCGTAAATTTATTGAGTCATCAGACCCTCCCGCCTGTTGTGTACGAAGGTGACGCTATAGCTTACTCCAGGAATGTAAGAGACTTGGGTGTATACTTGGACTGCAACCTATCTTGGCATGTTCATATTGCTGAAGCAAGCAGGAGGGTTTTTTGTTCGTATCGGTCACTTAAGCGTCTTCAGAAGTTCCTGCCGTTTCAAACTAAAATTACCCTTGCCCAATCTCTTCTTCTACTATGCTGATGTCTGTTTTCTTGATGCAACTGAAGAACTTCTTGATAAGCTCGAACGTCTGCAGCATTTGTGTATCCGCTTCATTTTCGGGCTTCGAAAGTACGACCATGTGTCGGAATTTCGGAAGCAGCTGAAGTGGTTACCTATTCGGCAGCGTCGAGATTCTCACACTCTTTCTTTTCTTTTTTCTGTTCTTCATAATCCTAAAGCTCTTTCATATCTTCGGGAACGCTTCGAATATCTTTTTCCTCGAGGTAAACCCTGTCGCTCAACGTCATCTCTTCTCCTTCGCTTCCCTCCCCACTCCTCAAGTCGGTACGATGGATCACTTACTGTTCGTGTTGTGAGCCTTTGGAATTCACTTCCACACTCCTTGCGGGATAGCCCTTCGCTAGACGTGTTCAAGAAAATAATTAGAGAACATTTCCTGTCCACATGATTATAGTATGTAAGTAAGTATATAGTATGTATTTTATGTGTATGTTGATGTATATATGTATAGTATGTATTACGTTTATTATATCGCATGTATTAGTTTAGTTTATAAAATAAGTTGATTTAAGTTTTTATAGTATTGCTCGTGCACAAAGCTCTATCCTCTTTGGCAAATTTTCCTTTTAAAATAAGGTTTGCTGTAAGAAAACCCAATTCTGGGTTAAGCTCGCCGTTGTACATAAGCTATATATTATTTGTGTGTATATCTTGTAATTTTATGTGCAATAAAGAATAAGAATAAGAAAATTACAATCAATACAGAAGGTGACAAGACTTAAGATCAGTTAAAACAGGTATTCAGCTGAATCCGGTTAGAGTGGAAACTGAACCACAACATCGCTGGGAAAAGGCTAGGCTGATGATGATGTCAATAATCAAAATCAGTTTTAACTGTTGATAAGTGTGTACATGTTTATGCTCTTGACTGTACACAAGTGAGTGTTATTACCTAATTGAATGCCTCCGAGTTAATTGGATAAGTGTGGCTAATGTATGTGGTTGAATAATTTACAATTATGTTGTTGTGTGGTTCAAATAACGTTGTTAGGTAATGTGTAAATTGTGTTGTGTATTGGGTAATTTGTGTAGTAATTGTTGGAGTGGCTGAAGTAGTAAGTGTGACGTCATTGTAGTATTTTCTTGGGTTGAAGAAATTGCCCTTTAATAGGACGGTAAAGGATGTAATTTTTTAGCCAGCTTACTCAGATATTCTCAAAATTTTCACAGTTGAATTCAGAGTAATTGATATGCTCTGTTGTCACACATTTTTTTTTATTGGATCACATCTCATCCTTAGAAATACTAAGATAATAAAATGTAGTTAGTTAATGATTTATAAAAAAAACCGATTATAAAAATATATAAAAGTCTACATCCCTTAAAAACGTGTAATATTCAGTGTTGGTTCAAAAAAAAGAAAAACAAAACCGGCGCCAAAGTAAATCAAAGTACCAATATTTTCTCGATCTTCACAATTAAAATAATAATAAACCAACCAACAAACAATTAATTTCTCAAAACATCCTTCTTTTCATAACCTCCCACACCCAAGTAAACAATAACAACGCCTTCTAATCACTCAAATGACCGCTTAATTGAAGATCTAACAAAACAAAAACAATGTGGGTAGGTAGGAAAACAAACCGACGTCACTTCCTGTAGTCAGCGGAGGTAGGTTATAATGTTATATCGTTTGCGGCGTCGTGTTTCTACAGGTATGTTTCCTGGAAATGCTGGCCTATCATGACGTCTTAAAGCGGTATAATTTTACTCTTATTCTAGTGTGGGAAAGAGACGGAGCTATACAGGATGCCTAGCGCCATCTCTTTCCCACACTGGAAAAGGAGTAAAACAATAAAGTTTTTAAGACGTCATGGTAGGCCACCTGTTTATAAATAAATTGTAAGTACTGCCTGCCTCGTTTGTGTAGTGGCTGCAATTGCGACTGCTGACCATGAGGGGTTCGATTCCTGGGTTGGTTGCCAATCAAGTAAATACTGTTCGTATTATTGTTATTTTGTTTTTTCAATTAGTTAGTAAGTTAAGTAATTATAATTTTATAAACCTTTTTACACATGTACCAAATAATATGTGATTATTTAATCAATTAATGTTACCTCAAATCGCGTGAAATACAGGATTTAGGCGCAAACCATTTGTGAACATGACATAGATTTTAAAAAAAACTTTTTACAAAAAAATATAACCGACTTCAAAACAAAAAAGTTGAAAATAATTTTACTTTCGTCAGTCGGTGACTTGTTTGTTTCATGTACTTGTTTGCCACCGACTTCCGAAAGTAAAATTATTTTCAACTTTTTTGTTTTGAAGTCGGTTATATTTTTTTGTAAAAAGTTTTTATTTTACCCTTTTCAGTTGTGGTATCTTACTTAAATTCTTATCTAGTATCATTTTTACTTTGTAACTAGACACCAGCACATCGTCCATACATACGTGAAAGGACAAAATGCATAATAAAGAGGATAACTCAAAAAGTACCTAAGCAAAGATAATAAAATTCATATGGGCCCACCGGGCAAGCTTTCTCTGCCAAATGAATGAAGAATCATGTAAATCGGTCCAGTCATCACGGAGAAATAGGTGTACGTGATAAATTTACATACAAATAAAATTAAAATAAAAAACATATAAAATGAAAACTACGGGGCCAAACTATATCACATTTTTATGGGACCAAATAGCAACTATTCCGCATCAAACTAAAGAAGCATTACGCAAATCGGATCATAAATCTCAGCGTAATCGGTGTACATTCAACAAAAACTAATCGAATTGATAACTTCCTCCTTTTAGAAGTCGGTTAAAAAAAGAAAAAGTTTTTTTTTTTTAATTATTACTTGTACCTACACCTAGAAAGTACATACCGTTACAATTCCAACAAGCCCAAACACAGCTACGATACATTGTCTTATTATCGAGTTCCGGTGCCTGTCTCTGGGATTCATCATCAGATCTGATGATAGAATGGTTCTTATTGACGCAAATGCTTCACTTGTTGTAGAAAATACCAAAATCGCTGTACGTTTTCCTATAAAATTTGAAGAGTTCCCTCGATTTCGCCAAGATTCCATCATCAGATCCCGACTTGGTGAATATGGGACCATTTCAGAAGTATCTCCTTTCGAACGAAAAAAGAATTTTGAAAATCGGTCCACAATTGGCAGAGTAATCGCGTAACATACACACAAAAAAAAAAACATACCGTCGAATTGATAACCTCCTCCTTTTAGAAGTCGGTTAAAAAACTTGTATTTAATGTATACCTTATGTTTTTTTTAAATAAATTCCGTATATTCATTAACATACATATTATTTTCATTTTTAAATATTTTATCCAAAACGACAAAAAAAAAAATTGTAGCCCATCGGTATCGGGAACAGGGTCCAAGCTAAATTTATTATTATTTTATTATTAGGTTTTTCCATAGGGAATGGAAGAAGCAGCCACGGAGCATGGATTTGTGCCCGGTTGATGGAAATAAGCTCTCCCCCTATTGCATGGAACTTAAACAAACATGATTGGCGAAATCTGGGTGTACTATTTATTAGGTACACCTAGCTAGCCTAGGTAGCTGCCTAACCCTTCAGGAATTACAGGCGTGATGTTATGTTATGTGTAGTCCGGTTACAGGTGGTTGAGTTGTTTTATTGTTTTAGGTCCTTTTATTATTTATATATATATTTAGTCTGGTTAATGTAAGCCTGCATCATCCCATTATTTTAGGGTTCCATATACGTTACGGAAATGATATATACATACTTAAGGGTGCGCTACAGACCATCAAACTGAACAAGTTTCTCCATCGGAAAAACATCGTAATAGCGAAAACATATCTGCTGCCCCATACAAAATTTAATACCTATTCGACCCAAATGTATGAGGCAGCTGATATTTTTATTTTTACAATGTTTGTCCGATGGAGTGACATGTTCAGTTTGATGGTCCCTTGATGTAAATACCCTGTAGTGGCTACGTATAGTCCAGAACATTTCACTCTAGCGGCTAAAATTATTGACTTGTTTTATATGTCTAAGTGAAGAGTCTGTTAAAGCCGCGTTGCCCATCGGAGACCTATCCACGGAATTTGCCATAACCGATTCACCCAAATCTGAAACTCGTATCATTAATCATTTCTCTTCCTTTTGAGCAGTTTTAAGAAATATTTTTATTAATCTGAAACAGATCTACAAGTTAGCTTTCTGAAATTCCAAAGTAAACAAGCAATAGTTACGATATGCTTCGCAATGGAGATATTAAATCTTGAATTCCAGAAACAGAAGTTATGAAATCGTTCATTGTGGATGTTTGTTCGGGTTTGTTTGTATTAACTTATCGGTTTTATACGATATGCGATTATACGAGTATACCATGTCCCAGAAGGTTGGACGTAGCAGTGAAATATAAGTATTTAAACTGACATGGTCACTAACACTATTAATAACATTTACTACGGGATATTTACCAGGTGTATTATTTGTTTAACTTCAACCGGGAGGATGGGTTTCAACTGTCGAGAGCCTGGAATCCAGTGGTTCAACTGTGTAAAAACCAAAAAAGGGTCGTAAAAAGTTCGCGAGTGGACACAGTGAGTTTCGTGTGTCGGGAACAGAATCGAGTTGTGAGTGACAGTGGTAGTGGTACGGAGCACAAAAAACGAACAAGGAAGAGGGTAGACCGATTTGTCTGCACATAAACACCCACTCGCAGTAACTGCATTTTATCCGTGATCATGGCGTTTGCAACAGCGCCGAAATATCGGGAACTCGGAACAAATAATACACATGGTAAATATCCCATAGTAAATGTTATTAATAGCGTAGCAGTGAATTCAAACATGCTACTTGTACATCGTAGGTAACTTTTATACTTCCTAGCATTTTCCAAACTATTTAGGTTCGGCTTCCAGTCACCGCATGCAGCTGAATACCAGTATTTTACATGGAGCGACTGCTTATCCGACGGTGACCGCTACAACCCAGTCAGTACTGGGTAATACGTTACCCCTTGGTAAGACTGGTTGTCACTTTGTCAGACTTTCGGGCCACTGCCTACCGGGACCAATGGCTTAACTTGCTTTCCGAGACACGTAGGAAACTCGGTATGTCATGGGTGGTTAGGTCATCCATCCACGGACCAACCTAGGCAAACGCGGCTTAACCTAAAGATCGAGTGGCTGTAATTATGACGAATCCTCAAATTAATATTAATATTATAACTCCTAAGAATTACAGATATACAAGGTGTTGTTTTGCAACCTCGTCAAATTCGAGGAGGTACCTATGCTTATGATTCTCGACCCAAATCAATAATAAAATGGGTAGGTAATTTGTAATGTTAATTTGAAATCGGTAAGTGTGAACTACCCGTGTTTTAAATGCGGCCCGTCTGTTCCTCGCCCTATAACCGCGCGTTCACACATACAAACAATCTCAAACGTTTATTCGATAAATTATTATTCCCTAGACCACGTTAAGGGTGCTATTTATTAAGGATACCGCGTTTACTAATAATTAACTAGGTACCGTTATTTAAATTGATTATATAGGTTTTTTGTGACAACCACTTGAATTTTGACGAGGATGCGAAACAACATCTTGTACATAAACCTTTTTTTTTTTTTTTCTTCTTCTTTTTTTCTCCTTTAAATGTAATTTTTTATACCTACAAAATTTGTACGCCGTTATTGGCAAAACATGGTCACACACAACATCTATTAATTCAATACCTTGCATGTTTGATTAGTCAGTTTACGTAAACGCATGTTTGACAAATTTTAATAAAGTATCTTTATCTTTAGCTAAGTGTACTTATGGAAATATTTTAAGATTTGGAGTGTTCTTTCATATTTACACTAAGAAAGTGCATCGAAATCGAAAGCTTTTAAGTCCGTCTTAAAGGACAGTTCAGGATTAAAGACGGTCCCTATATTTAGAAACGTCTGGCAGGTCCGGGTAGGATTACGTAAAAGGTACAACAAGGATTATGTGGTACCTTTTGAGCTTCTGGACTCGGAACATCAATTCCGAGTAACGTACCCTTTGTTTTTGAATTTTTGATCTATGGCATAATTTGTACTTAATATAATAAATCTGAAGAGTTTGTTTGTTTGAACGCACTTATATACGGTTCGGTACGTCAGTGTTTTTTTAAACATACAAGTAAAATCTACTTTCTAAAAGTAAAATTAAAAGTAACCTAATTTCCTCCTTTTACTGTCATGTGTGCTAAGACAAATAACAATCACTTTCCGAGGGGTTTTCATGAGCTTTTCCATTATTTTTTTTCCATCATCGTAGCCCTTATGACATTTCTGATAGAATAACTTTTGGCCAAGCCCTCTAATTATTGAGACACTAAACGATTCTCTCACTAAGAACTCACTCGATTTAGTTTTTATAGATATGACAACCAAAGACATTTAAGACATAAAGAGCGGAAATAGAGAATATTTTCATACAAAAATGTTGATCCCGAATATTTTAGATTTTGCCACACAAATGCTACGTGACAAGCGGGCGTATATAGGCAGCATATATTTATATCGCATATATATATAGACAGACCATTTTTTGCCAAGTTTGACACAACATTGGATTAAGATTTTCTTCGTCTTGTCCCGTCTATCGCCCGTAAATTTTTGAATGACAACATTCATCATAAAACTCTACACGAAAAGAATGTCAGTGAGAGACAAAAGGAAAAAGAACAAAACACGTGACCTGCGTTGTGTAACACAGATAAAGCAAAGGCATTCAACCATGAAGTTAAAGGTCACGTTTGATATTTGTATTCAGACTGGGGCGGAAGAAAGTATTTACATAATCAAGATGGGCTTCCGTACGAAATGGCGGGACTTTTGACAACATCTGTTGTTGATGAATTTGTGATGTTACGTGAGCATTGTGATGTTTTGAACGTTGAAACAAACAGCACTATTACAACCTGGTTTTGAAATTTGAATCTGTTCTATAAGTAAATGTTTTACCTCTATATTGGTTATGGGTGTTTTTTTTTAAACTTCTTATTCTTTAAAGTACACACAAAATTTTTATAAAAACACATACATGGAAATTTCAACATTATAGCTTATGTGTGTCTACTTAATTTGGAAACTGCTCCGTTAGTAATGTCCTTAGTAGAATCTTGAAAGCAATTTAGTTTCCATCAAAATAGAATAATAGACATTCAGAATAGCGATTAAAATGATTTATTCATTTACTTAGAAGTTTCGCATTGATCCGATTAAATATTCATTACGGCCAGTTTGTAGGCAAACAATGGTAAACTATAAATACATGATAAAGCCAGTGTCGTGCAAAGCCTTTGCTAACATTGGCATGTTCGGATAATCTAATATGGCCGACTTCCTAAAATTAATTCGTTGACGGTTCTTTGAGGCTATAATCCGGATTATATGTGCTAAACTATAGTTTTGTAAAGAGGTCTCGATTCGAGTCTGATCTCTTTGTATTCAGATACGCTTGATTACGCCGGAGGAGCGAGGAAACTTCGAGCGAGGAAGTCAGAATTTACACAGTTTATTCATTTAAACTGTAGGCGGGTTTATTCGAACGGGGGTGATAAAGAGAACTTATTATTAATGTTCTTTGGTAAGACTGTAAGAAAATAAAGTTAGGGAATATGTTTTGGTTTCTGAACGCCATATTGTGTTTTGTGTGTTGCGTGTTTCCCTTTAAATTCGGGGATATGGAACTTTACATCTTGTTCCATGAGGAATGGGGTAAAAACTCCTTAAAGATTGAACGATCCCATTGCTGAGACACAGGCCTCCTCTCTACAAGAGGGCCTGGGCTTTAAAACTTAACTCAGCCATAATTTGCCGTGTTATTCATAAAAAATACTTTATATATTTCAAGAGCTTTAAGGAATAAACATATATTCCAGTCAACCTCTGATGTTTCAAAGTCACGAACAACCAATTCCTAAATAATTAACTTTTAAAGTATGTGTTTTTTATTTTAAACTAAGTAAAAAGAAAAGTTGGTATTCACACTTGTAACGTTTGAAACAATATATCGATAACGTGTAAAAGATGGCGGCTAAGAGACTAGAACTACTTATGTATTCAACCCCACACGGGTTAGAGGCGCAGTAACTTGTTATCCTTGGTTAACTTTTATGACGTGAGGGATAAGAAGAAAAGTTACAATGTTGTACCCACTCCTTTTTCGAAAGGGCACAATATATGTAATATATTTTCTGCGTCATCATCTGCCTAGCTTTTTCGACTATGTTAGGGTCGGCTTCCAGTCTAACCGTTTGCAGATGAATACCAGTATTTTACATCGAGCGACTTCCTATCTGACCTCCCCAACCCAGCACTGGGTCATACGATACTGGGATACGAGGATGGACATTTTGGGAGACATTGTTCTGTAATTTTAGACGTTCAAAAAGTCAGCCTACTTTGGATGCATGACTAAACATTTATTTCAATGAAACCATTTATTATACAGGCACTTTTGAATAGTCCAAATATCTTTCAGTCAAAAACAAAGCGATGAAGCTACAGTCCCAGTAACAATTTACCTAAACTATATCTATGTAGTCTGATATCCACGTTTTCGGGTAGGGCGTGTTTGTAATCGTTAAATGCTCGAACCGCGGTGCTATAATACCAATTAACCTTTTCGCCTTAATATTATTACTCTTACACGTGAAAACAACGCGCAATTGGTGGCGTATTGGCAATAAAACGTTATAGCCACTTGGACTTTATTCTCCAAGCAGTAAAGCTGATTTTCATTTTCCTCTCAGTCGCTGGGCGTTTAGGCATTTGCGTCACTAATAAATCCAGGCAAATTAATTCGATGTATAGTATAAGAAATCGTAATAATAAATTTTGGCAAAGGAGACATAAACCGAAATCGTTTTCCTCGAATATTTTTTTTAGTATATTTTAGCGTAACTTTTAATTATACCGACGTTGAATCGAACAGGCCCGTATTTCTCGGAATTACGGATTCCAAATTTGAACTTGATTAAAATCCAAAAAAATATTTTTGATTTGTACTTTTTTCTTGGGCAATGCTAAAAATGGTTTCTTGCTTTTTAAATGTTGTGGAAAAGGAACTGATGTGGATACATTATTTGAACTTTAGCTGATTGGACGTTAGATTCGGAAGTTTCTTCGTAAACTATCTACGTTACTGTGTGTATACTTCGGAAGGTAATGTTTGCAATTGGTAGAAGTTGTTCCAACTTTAATTGCATGTGGCAACACAAATGTTTGGCGGGCAAACAGTGTAGTCTGAAAAATACTGAGTTTAAAACTTGGTTGCGACGGTACTTATCCTTTTGATTAAAACTCGTTTTCTCTGGGGTTAAATTATAATATTTTTAAATGGAAGGCTCGCTTGATGAGTTTAGCAAGAAGAGTTTAAATTACTTTCCATAATAGAAAATGGAGCTAGCTTATTTATTATGAGTTGATACTTACAATTGAAAAGTGTCTTAACCCATAAAATTCTGTAAAATTATAACACATAAGACACTATCTGATTGACAAATCGAAGAAATTGTTCATCGAATTGTATTGTGCCAGGCTTAAATATTGCATTTTTACCTGACAGCGGTGTACCTCGAAAAGAGATAAAAGCCGATTTTTTTCTCCTTCTCTTTAAAACAGCTTTTAGATTTTTCACAACAGATACGTATGCTTGACATACATTACACACCAAAGATAAGATGTAGGTCATATACAAGATTGAAGATGATCGACGCGTATAGCGTCTTTGCCTGTGCGTAGCAGGTGGTAGGCGAAGAAATATAGGCTAGGTTAATAATATAAGAGCTCTAATGAAAAGAAGGCACATATGTGTGCCAGATAGAATGTCGTTTTTGTATCAAAGCGAAGAGAAAATTGGATACCTAAAATTGAATTAAAATCGAGTTTGATGTGAATTGACTTCTTTTTGAATGGCTTATAATACGTTTTTCAGGTTTTTACAAATATTTATTACGCATTAATAAATATTTCGAAAAACCTTACAAACGCTAAAAACTGTCCTATACTACATTTTGTTGTCATATTTTGTATTACCGGGAATACATAAGATAAAGCCTAATAAGCTTAATGCGTTGGTCCTTTTTCCGTCAAGAGTAAATAAAGAATGAGAAATGAGGATAATAACTTTGTATCCTTCTTCCTCTTATTACGCTCATCAAATATTAAAGTGTTATGAGGAGGAAATTCTTTGTTTATGTCTGAGGGAAGGTACCTATTGTGTAGGGTAGGTAACTCTTATTGGCTGACATATAAACATACTTTGCAATTTTCCTCTTTTGAAACGAATGCAAACCTTGTTCAGCTTTTTACCTACTCATCATCTGCCTAGCCTTTTCCGAAATATGTTGGGGTCGGCTTCCACTCTAACCAGGTGGTCTACTCTCTAAGCAGGAAATCCGTACTTTCAGCCGAAGTCACGGTCATTTCCTACTCCTTATCACTTACGGACATAAGATTCGTTAGGAGCCCGAAATAAAAATGAATGACAATACGATTGGACAGTTGTCCTTACTCCCAATGTGTTTTCAAAACTCATGTATCTGAAAAGATTAGGGAGTAGGGTTCATTTCGAAGTATAAAGCTAGTAACGGACGGATCCGTATTTTTGTTGACGGACTTAGAGAGTAGGCCCCCAGATGCAGCTTTTACCTACGCATCTCCTTTTTTCTTAATTTTCAAAACAAATCATAAGACTGATGTTAAAGTGTTACGAAATCACAGTAGCAAAATGCTTCAAGTAACCGCTTTGAAGCCTTTTGAAGTAAGCTTTTTCCACAAAACATTGCTGGTTTTTAGCAATATATTTTCCTTAATTTCCAAATGCCAAACATTTCTCACTAACATTTACAACATGAACCGAACGCGCCCTTGCAAAAATGCCGCCAATACAACATAATTTTCACCAACACCCGATGTCGCCTCGGAATGTAAACGTTTATTCCCGCCATATTTACGCTCGGCTCCTCCGCCATTTTGGATTTATTGCCGCGTATAGAAATCGCGGGTAAAGATCGCGGGATTTACTTTAGTGCCTCCATTTAAATCTGTTGATACACTCGTTTCCAGTAATGTTTCGGCGTGCAGCTACAGTTTCAGATGGGGTTTTAATATTATTTATTTGGAGAATAATAAAATATGTTTGTTGGTTTTTCCAACAATAGTTTTTCGTGTAGATAGATAGAATATACGTTTTTGTACACAGCTATTTTACAACAGACTTATCGCTGATGTGATACCTTTCATTTGACAGATTTTTGTGTTATGAAGTAAACAAAAAAAAAAAATACGGGACGGGCTGATACTGGCCAGTCATTAGACTAATAAAGTAATAAGGTTCGATATTCTTCCCAAACATAAATGTCTGGCAACTGTTCGGAAAAGTAGTGTTACGAAGAAAACAAATGACTGAGTTTCTTGTTCTATCTTTCAAATATTTTTGTTTAGAGAAGTTAAGTAATGAAAGAGACTTGAAATTGTCTTTTTAAGTTAGAAATTAACATTAGAAAGTACTCGTTCTTTGTTGATCTTTAATTAAAACGGTTCCTTGGTGTTAATGGTACTTGTGCCTAATTGTTTCCTTCAAGATAACAATTTGAGTAAAGGAATAAGTGGGACGTAATTTTTTAAAAATGATTTCTAGGATATTACGTTCCAATATTTAATTCCTGCCTTCTGTAGTTTTTTTTTTACCGGATAACGGACGAAACTAAATTTAGATCGTCCACATCGTCCATTGTCTCGCTTTTTAGAAATACCTTTGATTTCCATAAACATATTGAGAAAAATATTGCTATTTACATTTATCATCTAAGTTTTCTGGAAAAACGAATACCATTACGGTTTTTTTAAATTACTCATTTAATCTTTTACTCTGGACGCTCTTTATTTGCCCGTATTTCTACATTGTTCTCACATATTTGTAATTCTTAACATGAATGATGTAACCAAGATTTTGTAACATATTTTGATTTAAAAGAGTGTCCATGGAGTTTCTTGCTCATTCTTCTCCATAGAGATCTACGCTACGGAATGGGCAACTACAGTACTTTCACAAGTTATTATGCCTTGTGACTGGGACTGTAGCTTCGCGTTTTATTTTGTTTTTTTGACTTTCAAAAGTGCCTGTAATGGTCTAATTGAAATAAATGCTTTGACTTTGACTTTGAAAAAAATGATCATTCATAACAACCCACTTTATTCTTAGGATCAATTATGTTCTCAATTGACGTCAAGTTGTTTTTTCTTCGAGTTGAATCAATTTTTCGCCGCTGTTTTCTACAATAACAAAACTGCAACACCTTCACACACGACATACACGATCTAAATGTATGGAAGAGCTGTTCTTTTTTTAAATTACCATTGACAAAATTCTATAAGGGGAGGTTCAGAATGAAGTATACGTGGTAACTGTTATAGCGTCAGTGTCCCTTCCACGTTCTACTTTCAGTTGATGTGTGGCCCTCTACTAACGTTTAAAACAAGGTGTTGTTTTGCATCCTCGTCAAAATTCAGTAGGTTGTCACAAAAGACATAAATAATCAATTTAAATTACGGTACCTAATTAATTAATTATTAACACACGCTGATTTTATTGGTTATTTATGTTAGTATATCAGAATAATCCCCTTAACGTGGTTTAGGGAATAAGAAATTACCGAATAAACGTTTGAGATTGTTTGTAACTTAAGTGTGAAAGCGCGGTTATAGGGCGAGAAGCAGACGGGCCGCGTTTAAAACACGGGTGGTTAACACTTACCGATTTCCGTTAGTAAGAAAAACAATAAAAATTAGGTACCTTCCTATTATGCTATTATACTAGTTTGAATAAATTGAAGAAAACTTTATGTGATTGCCTCTTCGAGCTTAAATAGTAATTTTTCTGTTTGGTGTCATATACATTATTTTTTTTGAATTTGATTCTTATTAATTTTATCAATTGCTAGTTTCATATAATTATTCCAATTACTACATGTGGAAACTTGTAATTGGCCATAATCTGTTTAAACTATTGCTAAATGTCTGCTTAGCTGTAAGTTTTCCTAAAAAATAAAATTATATGTTATTATTGATTCGATTCGGGTCGAGAATCATTAGCATAGTTACCTCCTTGAATTTGACGAGGATGCAAAACAACACCTCGTTTATAAGTTCTAAGTAATAACATAGTATGTTCTTCCACAGGTACTAGGCTCTGACACAGAATGGCATTTCGCACACCGAGGCCTTCCCCACGCGCGCCCGCGCCGGTCCATCGCACACACTCGCGTGCTCAAGCAACACCCACTTGTAAGTACCCTGTTAACTGCTATACTGCAGCAAACCACTGCTGGGCAAAGGCCCAGTGATTTAAATTTTTTCCTATCTAGTGTTAACGTGGATCACTGATCGTGTCTGTACTCTGCCTATGGTCTATTAAAACTAATTGTTTATTAGTCGTAACTCTATGGCGTATACATGCAGGCGTATTAACTAAGTGATTTTTTAAACGTTGCGTTGACAAAACTTTACTCAAGAAAAATGAACAACTATGGGACCGACCATGAATATGCGAAAAAAATATCAGCTGCTCCATACATTATTGGTCGCGTAGCTCGAAACAAAACTTGGTCTTCTTCTTTCAAGCAGATATGGTACGACTTGTTTCTCCCTTTATGATTATAAAGGCGGATTTTATGCCTTTTTTTTCACCAGTCTATCTAAGGCTGACGTATGATGAAATAATATGTAATACTGTGTCAATCATCTTCATAACATTGGCAGAAACAATGTTGTTTCAAATACGTTTAGCGTTAGGTAAATGCATTTATAACACATTTGCTCGTAAAGGGTCTCTTATTGCACCAAGTTCAGTATCGTAATGTATCACATTACGCACTAGTGCGGTAATGTAAAGTAAAACGCACGGCTTATCATAATGCTCAGTCTAAAACGAACGGTACTTTTTTTAAATCTTAGCAAAGAGTTTTTATGTCAGAAAAGTAGTCAACAATTTATTAATAAAATTAAGTTGGGAGATAAAATATAATAAATAAACATTTAATTCTTTAATTTAATCAATTTTGACCATAAATTACAACCATTTATCTGTAACAAAACACAAAAATATTAATTTACTTTATTAGTAATACTGGCTGTTTTTGTGCCTTTGCCTTAAAAAAAGCGTAAAAATTATTCCGCGCGCTTTCTCTTTACGCTGTATTGTTTTTGTTTGAAAATGTCATCCGAATTTTATTTATTTCCTCGCAAATGTGTTATAAAACGTCGTATGACATACGTGCGCTTTGATAATTACAGCCTCTGCTTTCTTGTAGCCCTCGCCTACGGCTCGGGCTAGCAATATCGCCTCGGCTGTAATTTTCAACTTACCGCACTTATATCATAATGTACTATTATAACACATTTGCTCGTAAAGGGTCTCTTATTGCACCAAGTTCAGTATCGTAATGTATCACATTACGCACTAGTGCGGTAATGTAAAGTAAAACGCACGGCTTATCATAATGCTCCGTCTAAAACGAACGGTACTTTTTTAAATCTTAGCAAAGAGTTTTTATGTCAGAAAAGTGGTCAACATTTTATGAATAAAATTAACTTGGGAGATAAAATATAATAAATAAACATTTAATTCTTTAATTAAGTCCATTTTGACCATAAATTACAACCATTTATCTGTAACAAAACACAAAAATATTAATTTACTTTATTAGTAATACTGGCTGTTTCTGTGCCCTTGCCTTAAAAAAAAAGCGATAATGCGCGAGCATCGCTAATTTCATAATTTGTGAACAAGTAAAAATTATTCTGCGCACTTTTTCTTTTCGCTGTATTGATTTTATTTGATAATGTCGTCCGAGTTTTATTTATTTCCTCGCAAATATGTTATAAAACGTCGTATGACATACGTGCGCTTTGACAATATTACAGCCTCTGCTTTCTTGTAGCCTACGGCTCGGGCTGTCAATATCGCCTCGGCTGTAATTTTCAACTTACCGCACTTCATATATGCACTATTAGTGAGATGTGTTGTAAGTTGGCCTGAGTATAAAGGAAAGAGTGTCAAAGAGTGAATAGCATTACTTTCTAGATTTTCAAAGTTACCAACAAGTACGATTTAGGACTTTGATTAGAATTCTACTGTGATTTTATGCATAGGAAATCAAGTTTTTGACATATCTAACTTCAAGCAATTACTAAACTACATAATAAAAACCGGTCAAGTGCAAGTCGGAGTCGCGCATGAAGGTTTCCGTACCATTATTTATAAAAACAAGCAAAAAATTCACTTTTTTTATGGGAATTAATTGCCTTTGTCCTTTAATATTTATTTTATTCTGTTTTTAGTATTTGTTGCTATAGCGGCAACAGAAATCTGTAGATATTTCAACTGGCTAAGTATCACGGTTTATGAGATACAGCCTGGTGACAGACGGACAGCGAAGTCTCAGTTATTACTGAGACTTCGCTTTGGGTCCCAATTGACCCTTTTGGTACTTACGGAACCCCAAAAATCTTACTATAAACTACCTAACTGACTTGTTAGTGGATACAGGTGTTAGTCTATTATAGTGTCCAAAATAACTTAAAATCATATTTGAAATGGAAACCACATAAAGTTACCTATCTGAATTTCCGACCAAAAAACTTGAATTCAAATGAAATTAATGTTCCATACACCAAAATCATGTTATAAACCGACACGTGTAACCAGTTAAACGGTTCTAATTTATAGCTCGCGGTACGGCGACTGATCTCATTTACCGGAGCGAGAACGAGCAATTTCACTACACTACAATTTGCCCGACAGTCGATTGAACAGCTGTATGGGTCACTACCCGATACGTTTTGTAGTAAACCACAATGCAGGTGTTGTTGAACGAAAATACTATTACTATGGTAGTAGTGTTCGGGAAAATTACGTAGGAGATATGTATGGTTTATTTTTCAGGTAAAAACGGAACTCTTACCAACGGATCACTTTGTTGTCCGTCCGTCCGTCGGTCTGTCTGTCTGTCAAGACCCTTTTTCTCAGGAACGCGTGGAGGTATCAAGCTGGAATTTATATCAAATACTCAGGTCTACTGTCCCTTGGAGGAGTGAAAAAAATCAACTTCTAAGCCAGCGCAATCAAAAGATACAGCCGTATATGCCGCAAATTTCCGCAAATTTTCGACACTCGCAAGAGAATCAAAATGGTACTTCCCATGAACTCAGAATCTTGAAATTTGGTACGAAGCAACGTCTTATAGCACAGATAAAGGAAAAAATGCGAATACCGTAAATTTTTAGTTTCATCATAATGTAAAAATATTTTTAGTAATTACGTTTTTAAAAGTACGGAACCCTAATAATCTCCTAATAACCCCCTTAACGTGGTTTAGGTAATAAGAAATTATCGAATAAAAGTTTGAGATTGTTTGTATGTGTTATAGGGCGAGGATCGGACGTGCCGCGTTTAAAACACGGGTAGCTCACACTTACCGATTTTCCTAAATTAGAAAAAAAAAATACCTACCCATTTTATTATTGATTCGGGAAGAGAATCAATAGCATAGTTACCTCCTTGAATTTGACGAGGATGCAAAACAACACCTTTTATAGGTCTACATCTCTACCATACCCTTCGGTAAACTTAAAAACTTAAAAAAATCCCATTTCAGTACCAGTGCTTCATTAAAAACATGATAAGTCCTTAAAAACCGAGATCTGTTAACCTAATAGACCGGAAAGAACTAGGTTTTGAAAGATAATTATAAAAAGAAAGCCGATAAAACGGCTTTGGATGAATGACGTAATCCGGTCATCTATTTATTTGCGCCTTATTACTCATAATAAGACTTATAAAGTCATAAGAAAGCGGTTCTTTTTAATAAGTTTCCTAATAAAAATATATTAGGTTTTTCAAATCTAACTGGATGTAGTTGATGTAGTACTAAATTCCAGTGTTATACATGGGCCGACTGCCTATCTGCCCTCCACATTCCACAATTCAGTAACTGGGTAACACCATACTCTTTAATAAGACTGGAAAACTTAATCTTACTACTATTACTCGTATAAATACGAAAGTTTGAATGCATGGATGTTCTACTCTAACCCCTCAGAACGGATTTGGATAGGCACAGAGATAGATTATAGTCTGACATAGCACATAGGTATTTTTTTTGTTCTCACACATACACTGTTTTAATTTATACAGATAGATAGAAAGAGTATGAATGGGTATAGGATTAGAGGAAGACCAAAGAAACGATGGATCGAACGTGTGAAAGATGATATGGCAAGAAAGGAGGTGTCTGATGAGATGACGAGTAATAGAGAAGTATGGAAGAAGAAGATATGCTGCGCCAACCCCAAATAAATTGGGGCAAGGGCAGGGTAATGATGATGATGGTGACACGTCTAAATTTTGCACCAATTTTCTCCAATTGCCAGTCGCGGGCAACATACGATCTTTATATTAAACTAGCTGTGCCCGCGACTTCGTCCGCGTGGAATTCAACAAAAAAGTTATTTAGTTTATTTTTCGTTTATGAATTTTTATTTATTTTTCTAAAATAATAGTAGCCTAATATGTTACTCCTTATTACATCAGCTATCTACCAGTGAAAGTCCCGTCAAAATCGGTCCAGCCTTTCCAGAGATTAGCCGGAACAAACAGACAGACAGACCGACAGACAAACAGACAAAAATTGTAAAAAAATATATTTTGGTGTATGTACCGCATATAAATTCATATGCATGTAGTAAAAATAGGTTATTTTATTATTACTAACAGACACTTCAATTTTATTTATTTGTATAGATGTATAGACTAGCGTTTAATATAAATTTCGGTTTTCTGACTGACGAGTAACGTCTACCTAAGATCTGCAAATGACATCCCGGAGCAACGGCTTAACGTGCTTTCTGAAGTACCGAAGAGTCTTGTTCGAGTCAACTATGACGTGTACCTAATATTATAAATTACCTGATTCTTTGAGTTTATACGAGACGCCTACCGTAACAATAAGAAAAGCTTTAACATTTTTGACATTCAAAATCCCTTTCTCGCTCTAGTGGTTTCGACACCTATTAAGCATTCAGTCCACTTTTCCGCAGAATACAATATGAAATTGGTCCTTTCCATACCCGGAGACCCGAGGGTATTTAATACGCATATTAAAATCAGTACTCAAGAAACAAGACATTTTCTTTTGTGTAAAGAGAAAGGTTTCTTGATGGTTTTATTTGTTCTCTTACGATTTCAGTAGATGAAAGGTATTTTTAGCGAAAAATATGCACCCAGAGCGACTGAGTCTCAATCCTCTATAGTCTATTTATAATTTTCTATACCAATATTATAATGCTGAAGAGTTTGTTTGTTTGTTTGGCTGAACGCGCTAATTATCTCAGGAACTACTGGTTCAAATTTAAATGAATTCTTTTAGTGTTGGATAGTCCATTTATCGAGGAAGGCTATTGGCAATATATCATCACTCTGCGACCAAAGGGAGCGGAGTATAAATGAAATAAGGAAAATCATAATAATCATATAAAACATAAAGAAATCGGTAAGTGTAATACGGGCTGCGTTTAAAACACGGTTGGTTCAAACCGTGTTTTAAACGCAGCCCGTATGATTCTCGCCCTAAAACCGCGCTTTCACACATACAAACAATCTCAAACGTTTACTCGATGATTTCTTATTCCCTAAACCACGTTAAGGGGGTTATGATGAAATACTGACAAACTTAAACAACCAAAAAATCTTTTAAAAAAATCAGCGTTTATCAATAATTAACTAGGTACCGTAATTTTAATTGATTATTTATGTCTTTTGTGACAACCTCCTGAATTTTGACGAGGATGCAAAACAATACCTTGTATATAGGGTGACTGGTAATTAGTGACCGATACTTAAACACGTGATTATACTCATGATAACAAACAACTTTCTCAAAGAAACATTTTTATACTCATTCACCACAATAATACAACAGACATACGAAATTCGCGCGCGCGCGTCTCTGTCCTATCAGCTTGTGATAAAAGTGAATGTGTATAAAAAATGTTTCTTTGGGAAAGTTGTTTGTTATCATGAGTATAATCACGTGTTTAAGTATCGGTCACTAATTACCAGTCCCCCTATATACAAGGTATTGTTTGACAGTCGTTACGAGTAGTCAGAAGCCAAAAAGTCTGACATCTAGTCTTACCAAGGGGTATCGTATTACCCAGTTACTGGGTTGTGGAGATCAGTTAAGCAGTCGCTTCATGTACAATACTGGTACTCAGCTGCATCCGGTTAGACTAGAAGCCGACCCCAGGATAGTTTGGGAAAAAGCTAGGCAGATGATGGAAGTCAGACGATCACAAAATGATCTACAAAAATGATCTTATACTTTTTTCATTAAAATCACCATTTCTAAGATATCGCGATTCTAAAAGTTAAAGCACTTATGTTTACTTTCTAAACATATCAATGTTTACTTTGGACGAACGGCTTAACGTGCTTTCAGAGACACGGAGGAAACTGTAGGTATGTAATGGGTATCTGCCTACTACAGACACTTTATACTCACACTTATCATCCATATTCATACTTTTATTGTTTTTACATTAACATTTTACCAATCGTTTCATTTTTATAAATATTTTCTTTATATCATTTGTTGTGACATGTTTACTTCAAATTTGTCAGCTGTTATTTACTTTTATTTTTGATTGTTACCAGCCAAATTCTCTGTGAAGGTTTCATTTAGATTATATATTACTAAAAATTATTATCATCAATTCGAGAGTTCAATTGATGTATTTTATAGATTTGCTGTGTAAAGATATTCTGAGTTATATTTATAAAAATATTATGCGCCAGGTTTTTCACCAATTGTTACTGGCTGTTTTGAATACTGGCAGGTTGCGGTTTACTAGAGCGCAGCAGTTTTGAATCTGAGAAATAAATTTGAAAAAGAAACGGAGGGTCAGGGTTGGAAGACAGTTTTCGGATGGCACTGGAGACAGTCAAGAGACAGTCAAGCTTAAGTTAAGGAGAGTCTGAATCTGAATCTGATGAGTCGCTGCTGTCCAGGAGATCTCACTACAGACTCCTGGGACCTCTACTACTGACTTTTACTGCGGATCATCAACTACGTTCCTGAATACTGCTGTGGATCTTTGGAAGCTATACTGCGTTCCTGAGTGCTACTGCGGATCTTCTGAAGCAGTTCTGCATTCCTGAGTGCTCATCTCGCCTCATCATACTGTTCTGACAATCGGGTTGACTTGACTGTGGGATCTCGCCTCTTCTGTTGATTTGGTCTTCATTTTTTACAGTTTTCCTTTTAAACACATTAAGTGTGATTGATAAGCAGGTTTTTAATAATTTATTGTATTTTTCATGTCATTTAATAATACAGTATGTTAGTTTAAACGAGGGACATATTCAAACCCATAATAGTACATGCTAACATGATACTAATAAAAATATAAACAAAAAAAAAAACACTGATAAATAACAGACAGAACTATACCAAAATTTTCGCAAATGACACGCAACGTGTATACACCCTTGCGCTAGCGACTTAATACTATCGCAGAACATGTGAGCGGGGCAATGACTCTTAGGTATAATCCATTTTCCCCTCATACTTTAACCTTACCTGGCTTAGGACAGTCCAAAATATCTAGGCACTAAACAAAACATTAAAAATTATTCTATATACGTTATAGGTTTTTTACATATTTGGGACGAGAATCAAATACTGAATACCCTCCCTCAATATGTCCCTCGTTTAACCTAACATACTTTATAAAATAAATTCTGGATCAACCCATTTAGGTCATAACAATCTACGTCGTAATATACTTTGTTCTAACTAGATTGAAATCTCTATTCTTACTTTGAAAATCACAGACTTTTACACAGCTATTTACCTATCCTAGACTTACACTTACGCACGAGTGAAGACTGGGGCAACAACTTTTATCTACTATTTTGTACATTATTTTGTAGGGATATCGCAAACGTGGGCAATTGCCTAACTACACGCGGGCGAAGCCGCGGTCAGAAGCTACTAATTTATAATTGTATACTGAATACCCTCCCTCAATATGTCCCTCGTTTAACCTAACATACTGTATATTCATTTTCTCCTTCTAACTTTTTTAATGTATACAAGTCTGCTTATTTCCTTTTATCTATAGGAACAAGCAAGTTTGTTACAGTGGTTACCCGTTTACGGACCAATCTAATCTTGGCAAGCGCCGCTAAATGTGAAGATCATCGGAGTGGCTGTTATTATTAAGCCACGATCCAGTAGAGATTTATAAAAAAATCTGCATCGTAAATATTAAAATAAAAGCCGGCCAAGTTCGAGTCGGACTCGCGCACGAAGGGTTCCGTACCATTATTTATAAAAACGAGCACAAAATTAAAGCACTTTTTTTATGGGAGCCCCCTTAAATATTTATTTTATTCTGTTTTTATAGCATCAACAGAAATGCATAATCTGTAGAAATTTCAACTGGCTACCTATCACGGTTCATGAGATACAGCCTGGTGACAGACGGACGGACGGACAGCGAAGTCTCAGTAATAGGGTCCCGTTTGACCCTTTGGGTACGGAACCCTAAAAAGCCATTACTACAAGCTAACATACTGAATTTCATTACGCTACATTAATTTTATTTCAAACCATTAACCAAGGCAGTGCCAAACCGCGCAGTTTCATATAATAATTATATATTTTACATTCACAATGTCCAACTTTTTGACCTTTTCTTTTTTACTGGACGTGGCACAATAATAAACGAAAACATGAACGCGGAATGTGTTTTGTTAGCATCGAAACAATGGCCCGTGAAGTTTTAATTCGAGTTTCCAAAATTCTGTCCGGCGTTTATACATTTCTAACAAAGAGAGTCGTTGTATTGTTGAAGGATTTGGTACTGGGCACTGGCAGACAAATTGCGAACCAGCTGCGGACAATATAGAATGACAGATAGGTACTTCAGTAGTATTTGTATAGAAGTATCCGTGTCTGGAGCCGAGTCCACAGTTAATTGTCTGTACAGATTTGACCGGACCTTTTTGAATTGTTCTATATTCAAAATGGAGAAGTTTTCTTCGATGGAAAGCTAGTTAATCCATCGAGCTCGAGGCTAAATAATAACGCGCTTGCATAGGTTGTTCCGTGGATGGGTGACCGCCCAATACATACGGCTTGAAAATCTGACAACCAGTCTTACCAAGGGGTATCATATTACCAAGTACTAACTAGTTTGTGGAGATCAGATAGGCTCTATGTAGAATACTGGTATTCAGCTGCATCCAATTAGACTGAAAACTGACAAAAAAATATTTGGGAAAAGGCTAGAGTATTGTTACGAGCTGGGTATAGGACAAATTAACACACTACCAGATAAACAATAAAAATCTTTAATTATCTTAAAACACTTCACAAACACTTAAACTTAATCACAATTACAGAATTTATCACTAATCACTTAGATATCGCACTAGTCGTTCACTTCGATCGCTTCGTTTCGTAGCCAAAATCAGACTAACTCCTTCCGCTAACCCGTCGTCTATTTATACGGCCGGCCCACCTTCGAGAAACTTCCACAACTTCCAATGTCTAGGTAGTTCCTCAGGGGGAACCCATCCTTCGAGAAAGTTCTACAACCTTCCCGAACCTTCTAGATGGCTCTATAGTGGAACCAATCCTTCTAGAAGGTTCCAGAAAGGTCCAGAACTTTCTCGAACTTTCTAGACACTTCCATCGTGGAACATTCTAGACTCGACCGTAGTCCTAGAATGTTCTCGTAAAGCGGTCGGCGTAACACTGCCCCCTCCTTAGACATGCTCGTCCCGAGCATCGTTAGTCCCGTAGTATCGCGCTAATCTGTCTACATGTACGATCTTAGGCGCACCTCGTGGACCCTTCTGTATCCGATAGGTGACATCGTTGATCCTGGTCACGACTCGGTATGGTCCATCCCATTTTGCTTGCAATTTCGGAGACTTCCCCTTGCTACGCACTGGGTTATGCAGCCACACCAGTGAATTCTCGTCGAACCCTCTACTGTTTGCCTTCCGGTCATAACGGGTCTTCATCCTCTCAGACATTTGTTGGCCGGATTGTCTGATATGCTCATACACGTCATTCAACTTGTTACGCAAGTCACTTGCATAATCGGTTACACTGCGTGGAGCATCAGGAGCAGTTCCAGTGATTAAATCTGCTGGCAACCGTAATTCCCTTCCAAAGTTCGCGAAGGCTGGTGTCACAGTCGTACTTTCGTGGACTGCACTACGGTAGGACAAAAGAAACGGCTGTATGTGCTTGTCCCAATCCCTTTGCCTGCTTTCCACGACTTTTGCCAAATATCTTTCCAACGTTTGGTTGAAACGTTCCACCATTCCATCAGATTGTGGGTGGTAAGAGGTGGTTCTGGTTTTGTGGGTACCCATCAATCGGCAAGTCTCCTGAAATACTTGTGATTCAAAATTCCTTCCTTGATCACTATGAATTTCCAAGGGTACTCCAAAACGACAGAAAACTTCCTGAACCAATTTATCTGCGACTGTTGTAGCTTCTTGGTTAGGAATGGCAAACACTTCTGGCCACTTGGTGAAGTAATCCATGACAACCATGAAGTACTTGTTCCCGCTTTCACTTTCCGGAAATGGTCCCGCAACGTCGAGTGCTATCCGTTCCCAGGGGGCTCCAACGTTGTACAGTTTTAATGCACCTCTACTGCGTGTTTGGGGTCCTTTCACAGCCGCACAAGTGGTACATTTGCGACACCAGTCCTCCACATCTTCTCGACAGTGGATCCAGTAAAACCGCTCTCGGATCTTCAGTAGAGTCCGTTTTACCCCCATATGTCCGCCTGAACATCCATCATGATATAGCCGTAGAACATCCGGTACTTTGGCTTTAGGGACAACCATTTGTAAATGACAGCTGTCCCCTCGAACGTTTTCCCATTTACGGCACAAGACTCCATCATGGACAACCAAGCTGTTCCATTGGGCCCAATAACTCTTCGTGATGGAACTCATCGCTGCCACATCACTCCACTTGGGTTTAGGAGCACCAGCTTTGATCCAATCGAAGATCGGTTTAATGTCTGTGTCATTTTGCTGAGCTTGCTGTAGGGTTTCCTTCCATTCATCGCTGAGATCTGTTCTAAGCATCCTCACGGTTGCTACCTCCTTAGTCTCTTGCCTGGCACAGTGCTTACAATCTTCAGGACAAGGTCTTCTTGACAAGGCGTCTGCGTTACCGTGAGTTCTCCCACTGCGATGTTCAGTTACGAAGTCAAACTCTTGCAGTAGCTCAATCCATCTCGCCACTTGTCCCTCCGGATTTTTGAACTGTAATAGCCACTTCAAGGCAGCATGGTCAGTTCGCAGCTGGAATTTCCGCCCCAGCAAATATTTACTGAAATGCTGCAATGTTTTTACTACGGCAAGCAGCTCCCGTCGAGTAACGCAGTAATTTCTTTCCGGTTTGGATAAAGATTTGCTGAAGTAAGCAATCACAACCTCCTGGTCTCCTTTCCGTTGAGACAGCACGCCCCCAATTCCAGTATTACTTGCATCTGTGTCAACTATGAAGTCATTTTCAGTGTCAGGATATCCCAAAATAGGTGTTTTGCACAGACGTTTCTTCAATTCCTGAAATGCGACGTCGCAGCTCTCGTCCCAACAGAATTGTCGCTTTTCCTCAGTGAGCTTGTGTAAAGGTTTCGCAATTTCGGCAAAATTCTTTACGAACCGTCGATAGTAGGAGCACAAACCCAAAAATGCTCTGACCTGAGTCTTGTCTTTCGGAACTGGCCAGTCCTTGACGGCTACTACTTTTTCAGGGTCTGTTTGAACACCTTCCCCCGAAACTATGTGTCCTAAGAAGTTCACTTGTTTCCGGAAAAATGAGCACTTCTTCGGACTTAACTTGAGATTTGCTGTTTGGATTTTCGACAGCACTCGGTTGAGGTTTTTAAGGTGGTCTTCAAATGTACGGCCCACGATGATTATGTCGTCTAGATAGACAAGACATGCGTCTCCAATCAATCCGGCGAGTACTTGCTCCATCAGCCTTTCAAATGTTGCAGGAGCATTGCACAATCCGAATGGCATAACTTTAAACTGCCATAACCCCTTTCCTGTTGAGAATGCAGTTTTCTCCTTGTCTTTGGGGTCTATTTCTACTTGCCAATAGCCACTTTTCAGATCCAGCGTGGTAAACCACTTCATTCCAGTCAGCGTATCCAGTGTGTCATCGATCCTAGGCAGTGGATAGCTGTCCTTTTTCGTGACGTCGTTCAGTCGTCGATAATCCACACAAAAACGCATGCTGCCGTCCTTTTTCTTTACCAGGACTACAGGAGAACACCATGGACTGGATGAAGGCTCTATAACACCGTCCTTCACCATTCCATCAATCATGGTTTCCACTTCTCTTTCCCGTGCAACAGGCAGTCTTCTTGGTCGCTGACGGATGGGTAACTCGTTGCCTGTATTAATCTTGTGCTGAACCAGTCCAGTTCTCCCTATGTCAGCATCATTTGTAGAGAAAATGCCGGCGTACTGAAGTAACATTTTCATAGCCTTGTCCTTTTCTCCTTCAGATAAATCGCAGTTTTCCAAAAGCGTTGACACGTCAAATTTTGCACAACGAATTTTATTTCCGGTAGGCCGATCTTGTAATGGACGCATCCAAGCTACTTCTTCGCAAGTGCCGATCAAGGTGGCCTTCTTAATCACTTGCTCCTTGTCACTTGGATTTAGTATGCGTACTGCTGCGACGTTGGTGGCTTTTACCAGAGTTCGTGCCGTCTTCCATGGAAAGTCATTGTTCGCCCTTTCTATCAGAACACTTCCAACTTTGTGTCCAGAATACTGAGGTAGACGAATTGGCACGATCGTTTCTGATCTGCTAGGAAGAACAATCTTCTTCAAGCAGTACACCTTCCCTGATGGTGCACCTTCCATGAAGACTTCCTCTAAGCCACATTTCAGTACTCCCTGATCAACGTCAATCTCACAACGATGTTTCCGCATGAAGTCCAAACCCAGGATACAATCGTCCACTATGTCGGCCACGATGACATTGTGACAGTAAATTCTGTCACCCAATTTTAACTCCACTTCCTTCTTGCCTCGGACGGTTATTTGCTGACCGGTAGCTGTAAGCAATTGCATACGGTCGTGGTTATTGAAGTAGTCCCCAAGAAACCGACTTGCTAGGTGAGAATTGACGACCGTGTGAGAAGCTCCAGTATCTAACGTCAGTTTGCATGGTATTCCGTTGACTTCGCCTTTGATGGTCAGGCTGTTCCCGTCATGAGCTTGTGAGATCAAGATCCTCGGGGCTCTTTTAATACCAGCCAGCACCCGCCCCCCAGTCCTGGCATTTACTCGTTTCCCTGCTGTGGCTGGGCAGTCACTTCAGCTACTCTCCCCTGCTGAGATTGATCTTCTCTCGGTGTGCTTCGCTTAGGACAGCTTGACCGAAGATGACCCCTTTCTCCACAGGTGTAACACCTAGGGCTGTACCCTTGCGGACGGTCGCGTACAGGTGACGCGACAACCTCCCTGATGCGGTGTGTTCGGTGGTCCTGCCTCACTGCCTCTACTTCTAAGGCATGGGCCAAGGCGTCTTTCAACGTCTCATGATGCCCAAGTCTCACAGCAGCTCTAACTTCCAAGTCGCGTATTCCGTCGACGAAAGCCTGTACCAGATTCCCATTGATAAGTGCAGGGACAGACTGGTATGCTTTGCGGACCAGCTTTTCAACTTCCAGGGCCCACTGCTGCAGATTCTCAGCACTGCGTTGAACGCGATCCTTCAACTTAGCTCGGAATACGTGCTCCAGGTGCGCATCGCCGTATCTGGACTCTAAAGCCTCCAGCAGCTGCTCGTAGGTCACATCCTTGCCGAGCGCCTCAAGGATGTTTAGGGCCTGGTCTCGGAGGCCCAAGGTGAGCGCGGTCATGGCTTGCGCTTTGGTCCAGCCATTCGCCTTCATAACGGCCTCAAATTGGATTTTATAGGCCGACCACGAAGATGTTCCGTCGAATGGAGGCACTTTAAACCCACGTGCTGAAGGTGCAGCAACCACGGAAACCACAGTCCCATCTCCAGCCTTAAGTTCGTCTAAGGCCTTCTTCACACCAGCAATCTGAACCTCGGCCTCCGAGATACGATTCTCATGCTGGTGGACATGTTCCTTCATCACCTTAAGATCTTTGCCAAAGGTTGCGTGAAGATCTTTTATCAGGAGCATCTGTTCTTCCTGGCGGCGGACCTGCTCCTCTTTATCTCGCTGTAACTGCTCCTCCAACCGGTGAGCTTGCTCCTCTTGACGGCGAGCCTGCTCCTCTTGACGGCGAGCCTGCTCCTCTTGACGGCGAGCCTGGTCCTCCTTATCTCGTTGCAACTGATCTTGCAACTGGCGAGCATGCTCCTCTTGACGTCGAGCCTGCTCCTCTTGACGGCGAGCCTGGTCCTGCAGTAGTGCCATTAAAACAGTCAAGTCTGGCGCCGCAGATGCTGGAGATACTCCGGATGAGCCAGCGACTGGCTCCGACGTAGGCTGGGCACCAGCCGGTGTCTGTGTCGGAGAATCTCCAAACCTCCTTTGGTCCATATCTTGCTGTCGATGACTTCTAGTGCGGACACCGTCTATATCGTCTTTTGGTAGAATTGGCATAATTTATCCTCACTTCTGACACCAATTGTTACGAGCTGGGTATAGGACAAATTAACACACTACCAGATAAACAATAAAAATCTTTAATTATCTTAAAACACTTCACAAACACTTAAACTTAATCACAATTACAGAATTTATCACTAATCACTTAGATATCGCACTAGTCGTTCACTTCGATCGCTTCGTTTCGTAGCCAAAATCAGACTAACTCCTTCCGCTAACCCGTCGTCTATTTATACGGCCGGCCCACCTTCGAGAAACTTCCACAACTTCCAATGTCTAGGTAGTTCCTCAGGGGGAACCCATCCTTCGAGAAAGTTCTACAACCTTCCCGAACCTTCTAGATGGCTCTATAGTGGAACCAATCCTTCTAGAAGGTTCCAGAAAGGTCCAGAACTTTCTCGAACTTTCTAGACACTTCCATCGTGGAACATTCTAGACTCGACCGTAGTCCTAGAATGTTCTCGTAAAGCGGTCGGCGTAACAGTATGATAAAAAACTCCTGAAATCGTCCTTTGTACAAGATTCTCAATAGCCTGAAGTATTACCTCTATTAAGTGAGGTGAATTCCAAATGCTTTGTCACCTAAGAGTCAAAGGAATGAAGAATGGTCACTACTATCTAGAATCTGAGTCAATTCGCGCCAAGACTGTCATCCATCACCTAGATAATACCTTCGCAGATTCTCGCGACATCTGCCGACAGTCGGCGTTAAATTTATTGTTCAACGGATTATGTTAATGTAACCTAGCATATTACAGACACATGTGGCTTCACTTCGCATTTGCTGAATTTGCTGTCTACGATTGTTCGCACAAAATTTATATTTCAGCAATGCGTCGGGCGGTGCGTGCGGCCATCTTATTGTGTGCTATCAACTGAGCTCTCTGCTGTCAGTGTTACCTACGTCTCACGAGACGCGACGCGGGAGCAAGCCTAATTCAGAAAAAACTGTATAAATCAATAGCTGAACAATCTTCGCTATCATTAAATGAGACTAAATTTAATAGCCTCCTTCCTTCATTAAAAGCAATCTTGGAAACGTCTTCTTCTTCCGTACTTCTCTATTACTTGTCATCTCATGAGACACCTCCTTTCTTGCCATATCATCCTTCACACAGTCCATCCATCGTGTCTTTGGTCTTCCTCTACTCTTATAACCATCCACATTCATACTCAAAACTTTCCTCACGACATTTTCCTCATTCCTCCGCATCACATGCCCATACCACGTCAACCGATTGCCACACATCTTTTCAGTCACCGGCGCCACTTTCAGACTTCCTCTTATGTACTCATTTCTTATTTTATCCATTCGCGTAACACCACACATCCTCCTTAGCATTCTTATCTCAGCTACATGCAAATGCTTTTCATTCATCCATTTTGTGGCCCAACATTCTGATCCATAGAAGACAGCAGGTCTGACCATTGATTTATAAATCTTCTGCTCATAAAAACAATGCCACTGAATCTATACCCAAAACTGATAGCAATATTGTGATGATATTTCGAAGGCTAATAAATCACAGTGGCGTAGCAACAATTCCCTAGTCAGTCACTTTAACAGAGATTAATAGACAGATGTCCTCATTCATTATATAGGCAGTTTGGAATCTAGTTTGCATTTCACGTCCTTCGCTGCCAAGCCTACCCTAATTGGCAGGATCTGCCGAACCGCATAAATTACGCGTCAAAATCCAACTGAATATTTTTCTGCGTAACTTTTTCCACAAATTCCGACATTACGAAAAACTTTTAGCATTCGTTTTCGTGTTGAAACTGATTTTTTGGGCGTTCACTAGTAACTTCCACTCGAAACTCTCGTCTCAAACTCGGAGGGATCCGGAAATTCATTATAACGTTTTTTTTGTAGAATTTCGGGGAATGAAAAAAGATGGACTGTATTTTGCAAATGAATGAAACGAAAAGGAAAAATTATGGTATGCGTTAAGGGTTATTCATTTTCCGTGTTGATTGATACTAAACAATACTGCCTCGTTGGTCGAGTGGTCGCAAAAGCAACTGCTTAGCATCAGTCCTTGGGTTCGATTCCCGGGTCGGGCTAGTGTTATTGGGTTTTTCTATCAAGAATTTACAGTGGTCTCAGTAGCAGCCATGGAGTCTGTATTCGTGCCCGGTTGATGGTTTTAGGCTCGCCCCCTATAACATGTGACTTGAAACATGATTGGATGTTATGAACGATACTGACTTAATGTGTTCGTTACATAACGATTTTTTAAGTAAGCACCACTGGCTGTTTCTTCTCCATAGGAAACGACCAACCCGACCCGAGCACCTTTTTGTGCATGTGATTTTTTGGCACAGATGAACAAGCTAATTGATGAGAAGTCCTCTAGAAAATTCCAGCACTTACAATCAACCTAATTGTTCCTCTTAGGAAAAGACGGCCCTAATCGAGAACTAGACTAATGTGGACATTAACTTCTCTACCTAACCGCTCGGCCACGATCTACACTCAAGTAGCACGCGTTTTACGACAGCCACTGCTGAATATAATTTTAAATTTTAAAAAATCCCTGACATAAAAACCTCCAAATACGTTTTAGAGGTTTTATCTGTCAGGCGATTTTTATTTTAATTTTCAGTTCATACTTTTGAAACTTAAATTATTTTTTCTTAGCCTTGACTGTACCACTCCTGGGCATAGGTCTCGTCCCATTCCTTCCACTTTTCTCGGGTTTTGGCGTCTTCTCGCTAATAAACAAAAACAAGGAGAGTAATTAATAAAATAAAATAAACTCGAACTTTAAGGGGGGAAGGGGGATGTGCAGCCGACCCCTGGCGATGCCCATGGTGACAAGTGACATGATTTCAAATTTCGAATCGACCAGACCTGTAGAAGTTGTTTGTATCCCTTTATCAACTAGAAAAGAGGTGATGACCTTCAAACGGCTGAGCAGATTTTATCGAAACATGGCTACGAACACTCTCGATTAAAACATCTTTCAAACGAAACCAATTTTATCAAAATTGGTTCATCCGATTAGGAGCTACGATGCCACAGACAGACACACAGATACACAATGTTAAACTTATAACACCCCTCTTTTTTGGTCGGGGGTTAAAAACAAAACAGAGAAATTACCTAGGGTCAGCCACGACACATCGCGACGCGACAGTACTCTAGAGAAGTGAACCAGTGAAGTACGCACGTGTCGCTTGTCGCAGCGCCTGTGGCAGGGGCCGAGGAGACTGCCAGCCAGATTTATTTACAAAGTAATTTATTCAGAACTTGTTAAATTAACAAGCTCCGACACCACTAGAATAACAGTAAAAAATAAACGTGTTATTATTATACTTTCTGCGAGGTAAATGCGAAGAAAATGGAATTACCTCCAATCTTGCTCAATTATGAAAAGTACTACCCACTTTCATGTTTTATTTCACTACTGTAAGATTGTTCAAGTAGGTACACGGAAAACGCCTTAAATAAAGAATATTACGATCCGAGATTTTTTCACTAAAATAACGGCCGCCAGCGCGATTTTAAAAGGTGTTTTTGTTAACAGTAATAAGTAGGGTCGGTAATAAGAAGTTTCCTTGTTTTTCATCCGGTTTGCATAACGCAAGGGTCACTTATTTTTGTACAAGGTCACGTTTAATTGGTTGGTGAAACTTTACAGACGAAACGGGGACCTGATTTCAAAGTTTTTTTTTCGCAACACATTTATGTCAAGTTCTCGTAAGTAGGTACCTACCGTTTCGTGAAAGTCGAAAAACACAGACTTCTATCTGCCTAGCCTTTTCCCAAACTTTGTTGAGGTCGGCTTCCAGTCTAACCGGATGCAGCTGTGTATCAGTATTTTACATGAAACGACTGCCTATCTGACCTCCACAACCCAGTAACAAAATCTCTTGGTAAGACTGGATGTCAGAATTTCGGCCTCCGACTACTTGTAGCTACTATCAAAGATCTACAAATGACAGCCGGGACCAACGGCTTAACGTGCTTTCCAAGGCATGGAGGAAACTCGGAATGTAATTATGGTCACCCATCTACGGACCGACCTCGGCAAGCACGGCTTAACCTTAAAGAGCGACCCGTGCGGGTGTTATTATTTAGCTACAAGCTCCGCCTTGATCAAAATGAATTGATTAAAGTTAAAACCAGCAGTTAAAGGTGGGTAATAAGGAACGCGGTATAAAATTGATTAAACTCCCAACATTAAAACCGAACACCTACATAAAGCTTCATGCATCATAAACCAAGCTTTCCATCATAAAGAGGACGTTATTTACACATGTTTTATGCTTTTATTCATGGCTGCATCGCTTCGGAATATCAACGAGGTGATTTTCAACGCGAACTTGTGTACATTGAGAATTTTCCGACGCGACGTTTATAAAGACGCGATTGAACGCCCTGAGGCGACGACTTTTCTAGCCAGCCAGACATTTTCATTGAAATTATTGACGGTTTTTATTAAAATCGTAATCGTATGGGTCACGTCAATCATATATATTTTGTTGAAGTGAGTTTTGTATATTTGGTGTGCGTGGTAAGGTTTATTTGATTTACTTACAAAATGGTTGAGTTGAATGATGGCTGATCCATGCGTCATGTTCGTGGGCGCTGTCAGTTGTGCCTGGTCGTCTCTTAGCTGCCACGGCTCATTTCGAACTGATGATTTCATATTTTAATTGTTCTTTTCGTTTTTACTATGGACACTTTTAACGTGCACGTCTTGCTACATCGTTCTCACATAATGTACCATCTCTAAATGAATGATGTAACCAAGGTATTGTAACAAGATTCTGATTTAAAAGAGTGTCCATGGAGTTTCTTGCCCATTCTTCTCCATAGAGATCTACGCTTTGGAATGGGCAACTACAGTACTTTCACAGTTATTATGTCTTGTGACTGGGACTGTAGCTTCATGATTTGATTTGACTTATTATTTTAGTATATTTGTTGGTTTAGTGCTAGTAAGGAGCTCGTGGCTAAATAATAACTGCCACTCGGGTCGATCTTTAGGATAAGCTGGGCTTGCCTAGGTTGGTCTATGGATGGGTGACCCACACATACCGAGTTTCCTCCGTGCCTCGGAAAGCACGTTAAGCCGTTGGTCCCGGCTGTAGATCTTTGACAGTCGTTACAGGTAGTCAGTTGACCGAAAGTCTGACAAGCAGTCTTACCAAGGGTATCGTATTACCATCAAGTACTAACTGGGTTGTGGAGGTCAGATAGGCAGTCGCTCCATGTAAAATACTGGTATTCAGCTGAATCCGGTAAGTCTGGAAGCCGATCCCAACTTAGTTGGGAAAAGGCTATATAGGCAGATGATGAGTGGTCACAAGCGCTGAGCATTACATCTTGGGTTCAATTTCCAGGTCTGGCAAAGTTTTATTACGTTTTTCCATCAAGAATTTTTCAGTAACGGCCACGGAGTCTGAATTAGCGCTGGGTTGATGACAGTAGGTGTACTATTAGGTACCTACACATCTGCTTAAGCCTTCCATTGAGTAGTACTTCATAACAAAAACTAGCTGCTGCCCGCGACTTCGTACTCTTATAAATTTTGATGGGTTTTAGGGGTATGAAAAATTGATGTTGGTCGATTCTCAGACCTACTGGATATGCAAACAAATTTGATACAAATTGGTTAAGCCGTTTCGGAGGAGTTTGGTAACAAACACCATGACACGGGAATCCATACTAATATTATAAATGCGAAAGTCACTCTGTTTGTTTATTTGTTTGTTACCTTTTCACGGCTAAACGGCTGATCGGATCTTAATGAAATTTGGCAAGGAGATAGATTATAAACTGGGGAAGGACATAGGCTATATTTAATCACGTTACAACCAATAGAAGTGGAGCAGCAATGAAAAATGTTGCGAAAATGTGACGCAGACGAAGCTGCGCGGGACAGCTAGTTTTATATATTAGCTGTAATTCAATGAATTTTCAGTCATGTGAGCAGTGACCGAATTAATTTCTAAAGACTAGCTTTTACAAGTACATCCACCTGCATTAATTTGATGCTTCAAAATATTATCATTTCGGTTAATATGTTTAATAGTACTCGTACGGTTCTCGGTAATTAGGTCAATAATTCTGCATTATCTGAATACGTGGTCATTGTAATAGCTGAATAAAGGGAAACGTCAAGAGGATAACAGAAGTACCCTCCTGCCAAATAATAAACTCGTAATAGGCACTTCTGATTCCATGACATTTTGGCGCAGCATCTATCCATTAAAATTCTACTGTTGGAATAAGCCTCTCTGTCTTTGATTTCTGTATTTGAGAATTAGCGAAAAATTAAAACTGTATTTTGTTAATGATTCAAAATCAAAATATTTCATATTACATCGGCCTAAATGGGCACTTATAAAACGTTGATAAAAGATGCACGGTTCGGTTTGTCGTTTCCTATGGAGAAGAACCGGCAAGAAACTCAATGGTTACTCTTTCAAAATCATTTGGTTTTACAATATTTGAAGTTACAGCGTTAGTTCTTAAGTATGGGAGGACAGCGTAGGCCCGACAATAAGTCGTTGCTTACTACAAAAGGTAGAACAAGATAAAAAAAAAACTAATTTACAAAGCCTTCAAACTAAAAAAATGTGGTTGCGATATTTTTACCTGAAGGATACGATTTATTCTGTAATGTTGGTATCGTAATGCCCTTGCTGAGCAGCTAGAACAGAAAGCCTTCCTTTTCAACTACAATTTAATACAGCCAATCAATACAGCCTTCACTCTCATGCATATTAATGAATTTACAAAAACTTACTTTGATTGATGACAGTTTAATATTCAAAACGAGGCCACAACATTGAATGGAATTTTAACTGTTTTATTAAGCAGTGATAGTTTGATATGACCATCGGACTGTCAAATCATAGGTCTCATTTTTTTCGGATTAATGTGCGCATTATATAATTATCACTAGCTTCGGTGAAGAAGAAATATCATGAGAAACCCAGCACACCTGAGAGATATTTCTCAAAAGCATGTGAAGCCAAGTCTAAGGCCCATGGGCAGCTTGAAAACTCTGACACCAGAGGCTACCATGAAGTCTTAAAGCAGTATAATATTGTTTTAATGTTATTCCAGTATGAGAAAGAGACGGAGCTATAGAGGTCGTCTAGAGTCATCTCTTTCCCACTCTGGAAAAAGATTAAAACAATACTGCTTTAAGACGTCATGATAGCCCACCAGGCCCCCTATTCACAAACGCTCGGACTCGATTTCGATTCGATACGTCGTATGTCTATCTTGTTTTGGCATTCCGAAAGCGAGCGAAATAGACATACGACTTTCAGAATCGAAATCAATTCCGAGCGTTTGTGAATACAGGGGTAGGTAAGGCACAAACCGCATGATAAAAAAAACCGGTTTTATTTAGACTGACAATTTCAATTCAATCACAGGACACCGCCTTAACATATTCAAAACTTCAAAGCTTTCATAAAATTAATGAATATCATAAATTATACCTTTATAAGGAACGGCATAAAGTTAATTAAGTTTAGGAAACATATGAGCCACTTGCCAAGTTTTGTAAAGTTCGTGAATTGCTTTCATAAAGTTCTGTATGAAAGTGTTTCGTTTTGAATTGATTTTCAGATATACTTTAGTGCCTGGAGTTAGGTGCGAAGTTACCTTTATAAGTTGAAGTTAGCATTTACAAAAGTTTTAATGTATCGTAAGTTTGTAACTTTAAAATGATTTAGTTGCAAGAGACTAAGTATGTTACTTTGAAATTGGCTTTAAAAAAAAATGCGTAATATTAGAGCATATCGAGAAAGAGCGCCTTTTGGGAAATCGAGTTATGTTACCTAATTAAGAACAAATGTCATGTTGAGGATCAACCACACAATCAAAAATGTGGTTTTGGTTTGAAAAGTTTTATATAAGCAAAATTTCTGTTGACAATAACAATATTTTGAATCGCCAACCTATTACATAAAAGAAGCCCTTTAAAAACTAATAGAACATTATTTACTTCAAAATAAAAATATTAAAGGAAAAATTGAAAGTTATCAAAAGCAATCGATTCCCTACAATGATGACAACTGTTTCGAAATCGTGAAAGTGAATAGACGAAATAAAAGTCTCTCAAAAAATCCATTATATCATTGTGATTGGAATTTACAGTCGAATCACCCCGTGAGAAATTTCTGTAGAATATGAGACTAATTTATGTTGCTTTTTTGGGTCTTAGGTACCAATGGTAACATTTTACTTTGTAACTCTTTGTCTCTGAAGGAAAACACCGTGAGGAGACCTTGTATGTCCTAGGACGAAACTTTCAAAGCCATGAGACTTCCACCAACGTGACTGGGCTCGCGTGGTTGATGTCCCAATCACTCCTATAGAGGTGACGCCTGTGTCCCAGCAGTTACAAGCTCATTATACAATGAAGTTAGCTTATATTGTTTGTTTTCTTAACCATGCAACCGACAGTATTCATAGACACGCGCGAGTTAACATTCAGGTCAAGTTTAGGGGCACATTAATCAGTTTTTCGGAAACCCATTTATCCCGTAGTTGATGCCGGCAGAATACTAATCTAGATAGCTCTTTAGGGAGCCGTGACGGTTTTAGAACCGGAGTAGTGACATGAGATTTAGATCGTGTTTTTGAATAAAATGTTTAGGGTAACAGACTGGTCGTCGCCTCCTTCTGCAAAGCAGTCATGCTAGCGAAGGAGGTGGCGGAACGTGAAAGGGAGAGAGACTCACGTCTAATGTCTCTCAAACAAAAAAACTCTCGAGTAATGGGCTAGCTATTGGTCCGTCCGTCTCATGATGAAAGGCCGTGTCGACGGCGCGTTCGAGTTCCACGCGCGCCTCAAGGAGATGTCAGCAAATCGGAAGGGGTCCGAAAGGGCCGATTCCTGCCAGGGCTGCGGGACACAAAGGGCTAAGAAGGAACATGGATGGGTTTTAGTCAGTACAAGTCTGTCACCTTCCGCTTCGCCCAGAGCGGGAAGAGTCATTTGATGATTTACCATCCGTAAAAAAATAAGGGTAACAGACTAGTTATGTTTACACAGGATGGAATACCGAAGCACAAACGGTTACCACGTATTCTGTACATGATTCTGAGCCCCCATTTCCCCCCGTCGTTAACTAAAAGTGTCTCTTCGACCCTGTATATTCTTCATTGTAAGATGAAATGAAAAAAGGATTCCATGTTGCGGAGTTGAGAATGTTGAGATGGATGTGTGGAGTGACAAGAACGGATTAAGTAAGGAATGACAGTTTGAAAGTGGCGCCTGTTACAGAAAAGTTGAAGGGAAATCGTTAGTCTTGGTATGGACTTGTAATGAAGAAGGGTGAAACGCATGTGACAGAAAGAGTGATGGATATGAAAGGGAGTTTTTAGAGGGAGAGGAAGGCAAAGAAAATATGAATGGATTTTGTGAGGAATTATATGAAAGAGGAAGGAGTAAATGATGCCGTGATGACTGACAGAGGAGAATGGAAGAAAAAAACTTGCTTCGCCAATACCAAGTAGAATGAAACAAGGTCAGGAAGATGATGAATTTCTTCATTGTAACTTTAAAGAAATAAAACAAAAAGAATTTTTTTTTGCTTTATCGCAATTATTCGCACTGTTTCGTCCTTTAATTATGTTTCGTTGGTTAAATGTACGTCTGTTGAAGTAATTGTCGAAGTTTTGAGAGACCGCAGTCAAGATTTGTGCCGGGTTAGATTAGCCACTATTAAAGGAGATTAATAATGTAACTGTTGTTGTAATGTGAGTAGTTAGCATACCTTACTCCTTGGACTTGGACTTGGAAGGATTAATCCTTGAGAAATACAAGCTTAATGTTACGGAATGATCTGTTGTAACAGTTGTCATAGCATTTTGAACTTTATGACGTGCTCACGCGACTGTCTATCGCTTGACATGCTTGAACCCGTTTAATAATCTAATCCTGCATAAGAGGTTGATCTCACGCTCCCCAGGTACTCAGTAAATCATTCTGAAACCCACATAGAAATTTTTCATCGGTATTTTTTTTAATCAGCTGTTCCGTACATTTTGCCCGGGTAGGTATTGCACTTTTGTAGCAAACAGCTGATTAAAAAAAAATACCGATGAAAAATTTCTATATGTTTCAGAATGATGTACTGTATGAGTACATAGTAAGCGTTTTCGCGTCGCTGTCCCATACACCCTCTATTTACATTTGTTAATATTTTGCAACAAACCAATAAATAACCTAATCTCATGTTTTAATATTGATCTTAATAAAGGGTTTTAAAATAAAAATACTAATCTTCTTCAATATTTAATAAAATAACATAAATGTACTTTTCATAAAACTCATAAATTAAACGTCATCAGTATTCGAGTTCGTAGCATCCGTAGCCCGTAGCGATCACCATCCATGTTCCTTCTTAGCCCTTTGTGTTCCAGGGCCACGGTATCTCTTTCGAACAGCCCGCAGCAACTTTCAAGTCCTTACTTTCGGAAATGACTGAACCGATTTTAATGATATTTCATACGCACAAGCAGGATACAAAGGTCTAAAAAGTTACTTTGTCTGAAATGAGGATAAGGCGTCATAAGGCGTAAACGCTCTTAAATTAAAACATGCAATATTTAATTATGTTATACGTACGAGTATAAGCCCAAAAACATGATATCTGTCAACTGTACTTGTCTCTCATTACCGTCTCTTTTGTCCTCAGGTTCACTCAGCGGTCCAACAAACTGGCTTTAAAAGAGTGAAGCGGGGATTCCGCCCTCTTAGGCTGCCGGAGCCTGCGCCGGCGCCTGCGGCAGAGCCCCGCGACCCCTACTTCCCCCTGCAATGGTACTTGAAGAACACGGGCCAGAATGGGGGAAAACCCAAGTTGGATTTGAACGTGGAAGCAGCATGGGCCCTGGGGTATACTGGGATCAATGTTACCACTGCTATTATGGATGACGGTTAGTATTATTTTGTGTTATTATTGACACTTAGGGTCAGCTCACACCGAGACGCGACACTGCGCGCACACTTTTATAGAGCGATTCAAAATATAACTTTATTTTCTACACGAAAAGATACACATTTCGTTGTAAGAATTTAGAATACGTTGCGCCATGTATTCTGAATTGCTAAAGAGCGCACAGCGTCGCGTCGCGTCGCGTTTCGGTGTGAGCTGACTCTTATTGACATCCGAGTTCGAGCACATTAAGCCGGCTGTAATTGGTAGATCTTTGACAGTCATTGCAGGTAGTCAGTGGCCCGCAAGTCTGGCAACCAGTCTCACCAAGGGGTATCGTATTACCCAGTACTAACTGGGTTGCAGTGGTCAGATAGGCACTCGTTTCATGTAAAGTACTGGTATTCAGCTTAGACTTGGAAGGCAATCTCAACATAGTTGTTTAAGTTTTCCGAATGGTTCGCAAGAAACATCTTACGATAACTTTTTGCAGGCTCATATAATTTTACTGTGTAGCGTAAAGAAAATAACCCTGCCAGTATTTCTAGGAATAGGTATGGATTGACCGCGAAGGTTGCCAACAAATGAATAAAACTTCTCATTTTGCAACTGGTTCAGTTGCCGTGGCTGCAAAAATATCCTTTGTTGGCAACTGGTTGCGTATAAGGAAAAAATCTTCCATCGCAACTAGTTGCCATGAAAGAATAAAAATTCCTTTTTCACAACTGGTTGCGAAACTCAGTTGCCATGGCGGCCGAAAGGACAAAATTTGAGTCGAACTCTTGTACCAGTGTACATGTGTTTACTTAAAGTAAGTAAGTTAATAAGTTTATGGTGAAGTTGTAATCATAACGCATATCTTCAAGAATACTTTATTTCATACCTAACTTATTCAAAATAAAAGCCTAAAGTAAAAATAAAACATAATTTGTCCTTGTCTCTGATTACCTGCGCAATCATCACACAAAAAGTACACATTGCGATCCAATTTTAATTTAATCTGTTAAAAAAATACCGTCCCAAATTGCAAAAAAGGGAACTTGTCTCTGAAAACATTGTAGGTACAGGACGTGCTACCTTTTTAATGAATATTAATAAGGGAAACATAATTACGTCCTATGATAATAAAACATAACATCACGCCTGTAATACCCGGAGGGTTAGGCAGACGTGTATATGTATCTAATAGTACATCCAGATTTCGACAGTTATGTTTTAAGTCCCATGAGGGGGCGAGCCTATTGCCATCAACCGGGCACAAATCTATACTCCGTGACTGCTTTTGAGAAATGGAAAAAACCCCAGTAACACTTTACCCGACCCGAGAAGCGAATCCAGAATCTCCTCCTGCTCAGTGGTCGCGCTTGCAAACACTCGACCAACGAGGCATGCAACGAAGGAAAGTTACGTCCCGTTTGGTCACTCACCTATTTGGACAACTAAACAACAGACGTGCAAAACAAATGAAATTCAGTACCATTTCATAACGATACTGTAGTAGTATCGTTATGAAATGGTACTGAATTTAATTTGTATACACCGTCAAATTTTGATCGTTTTAATCTCTTGGACGGGTGATTCAACTTTCAAAATACTATTCATAAACAACTAACACAGCATCTTATCTGTTAAAATAAAAAAAATACTAAAAGCGTTCCGTTTTCTGCCATTCGGCTACGGAACCCTAAAAATAGCAAGTGATAACGTAATATTCGCAAAATGTGTGTATGGCACGAAATGAGTTTCAAATGGTACTACTAATGGTTTACATTGCTTTTGCACTAATGCAATAATTGGTTCGAGGTTACAAAAAAGGTATTTATTTTTAATTTTATCACTACAAATCGATAGTGTTTCATGCACCTAATCGACCATCCACGGGATTAAAACGATTAAAGGAGATGTTTCATTTTTGTATGGGACTCCGGCCATGACCTGTACCTTTCAGGAAAGGTGGGAAACAATCCCCTGAATAGAATAAAGTAACATTTTTTAAATAGTAATAGATGGTTTTTATGCACATAATAAAAATTAAAAATGTTTGACGTTTGTCGCGAGAGTTATGACAGCCATGACAGGTTGTAGAGATGACGTTTACATAACCTAGAAATTGTTATTTGATAATAATTGTTTATCAGAACTGATTTTTTTCGATGCTTTCATATTTGTTTTGTTCTCTGTTTTCATAAAACGTTAGACAATACGAGACGAACGAGACTGATTGACTGACACTGATGGGTTTTGTCACTTGTCAAAACAAAATCTCATTTTGAATTTTTCGTTCAGAAATACACTCCAAAAAAGTAGTACCTATTATATAGTTTTTAACGATGAAATCACCATACTTGCTTATAATTAGTTGGCAATTATGTCTAAGAGACCAATAATAATAATGAATTACAAAAACACATACTTTTCATAATTTAACGTCGATGTGATATTATGTTTTTGTGTGACATGATTTCAGAACGAAAGCAAACTATAAACTGGAGACGCCATGTTGAATAGAATGGGGCAATAATTGAAAAACTATTACTTTTTGTGCACAGTAAATCAGGCTTAAATTTACGAAAGAATATTTTTCCTAAGTTTGTGGTATTTTTTCCTCTTTTTCAATAAATGTACATGTTATGGCCGAAAATGAAACATCTCCTTTAACGGTGTATACTATACATATATATCTATACATATATATCATATCTTTATACATTGAGTTCCATTTCGCCAACCATAATCTTCAAATGTTTATTGTACGGTACAGTCAGTTCCCAAAGTTACAAATAAACTTTTTCTTGATGTGGTTATTTTTGGCTCAAAAAAGGTTACTAAACGGGAATGAATAAACGCATATTCAAAAAGATATGAAACGTGACTAAATGCATGAAGATCAAAATAGTTACGAATCGGCACTTTTGTCATGGTATTTTGTTTATTTGTCGAAATTTTTAAGTTACCAAGTGGGGTACACTCAAAAAAAAAGGAGTCTCCGTTTTATACTCTTTAAACACAAAAAAAAACACTCCAGATATTAATATGACCTTTGACTTTATGATGCTTAGGAAAGTAACGTAATTTTTTCATAAAGTTCATCCGTCTTGTTTCTTTTAATATAAAAATAATTTGACAGATATAGGATTTGATATTGCTTTCTTGTTTAATAAGTCTGTTATTTATACATACGTAACCTCACGACTTTTTTGCCCATTAGAATTAGCAGAAACGATGGAATACTGCTATGTTCAGTGTGTTAGCATACAATTCATCCACAATTATTTTGCATCCTGCCAAAATCACATTCAGCTCTATTTTCATCATTCAAGGTCCCTGTTGGATTGACCACTGACAAGTTTGTCTTAGTTACAAGCATTTTTGTTCTCGTTACTGCTGTAAGAGGTAAAACGCACTCATTAGACATTACCCTCTTTTGCGTCCCGCAGTCGGATAGTCATTGTGTAATGACAAAGTGTTTAACTGTGCAGATCATAAATTTTTAACTTTTTGTTGCAGGTGTCGACTACATGCATCCAGACTTGAAGTACAACTATGTAAGTATACTTATTTACTACTTATGGAATACTAAAGTCATTAGTGAATGAAATACTTGGACAAGTGACATATTCTTTCAAACCGTTTCATATTTTTACGAGGACATGAAAGTCATCCTATGTGAAAGTTTGTAAGGATGTATGGATGTTTGTTACTCTTTCACGCAAAACTACTGACTGGATCTGGATGAAATTTGGCACAGGGATAGATAGCAGTCTGGAATAGCACATAGGATACTTTTTATGTCGGTAGTACGACCTTGTGGAACCACTACCGAACAAAACGCGGGCGAAGCCGGGGGCATAAGCTAATAAGTCATAATGTATGTTTTTCGGTAGTTTATGTCAATCTAAAGGTTCAATATAACCGGTACGCACTGATGCGACTAAGGAAACTGTTTGACAAATACTAAACTGACACTGAATTATCTATCAGTGCCCCGTTCTCACAGCAAAAAAATAAGCTCATACAAATTTAACAATCTCCTCAACATAAAACGAAAAGAAAAACCATCCCTTATTCAAGTACACGTTGAATTAAACAAAGATTCTTTTACCTTTAACAAAAAAAATGAAACGCTTTATCGCCTTGTTCCACGAAATAATGAGAAGTGAGATTAGTTCCACAGTTGAATTTTAAATGAATACCTTCACGGGCTCTGAGCATGTTCAAATATTTAAAGCTGGGCGCGAAATAATACTTTCGGGTAGGTAATAATTTTCTTTTTTTTTTGTTGATTATCTGTGATTATCATTGGGATCTTTTGTTAGGGAACGTTTTGTTAAATAAGATGGCGGCATACAACGAACTTAAAACGTAATTTTCGTAAAATTCCTTTCCCATGTAATAAACTAAAAACAAAAAAATATTGCACTCCGGGCATTTTTTATATTTTGGAATGGTTAGGAAATAATATTGCACGAATTGCGTTAATTATCAGTACAAAAATACTATCATTTATGTGGTAAAATAAAATATTCATTTATTGCGCTATCGTAAACAAACATGGCAATTTATATTACATTAAAAATTTAACAATTCAGAACTTTTACTATCCGTCTTACGAATTTAACCTCTTTGGAGAAACCGAAGTTTTGTTTGTGCATAAGATAATTATCCAGTTTTGGAAATCCAAACTCAATGACAGATGTCATAAAGTTCAAATTCCTTCGTAACCTAAGGTCAATCCGTCTAACCAATTTTCGATCAGGACACGTGACCTGATGCGAGTTTAACATTTTTTACCCATCCCAAAAGTGCACAACGCCGCTACAGTAGTTTTCACTTAAAAAAAAACAGCCTAATCGATCGAGCCGTCCGCAAGTAATGCCCCGTCATGCATATAACAATTGATTTTTATTATGAAATGGTTTTATTTAGCTTGCCATGTTTGTAAGACTGGTAGTCGGGCTTCTGACAACCCGTAACGACTATCAAAGATGTACGAATGACTGATAGAACCAACGATATTACGTGCTTTCTGAAGCACGGAACGGTTTCGGTATGAAATATTTGTAGGTTAAACTTAACCACGGAGTGACCTTGATATTAAGATAAAAACTTATTTTGATGACGTCATTACGACAGCATTGAAGACCGTGCACCGACATCTTCATGATTCTGTTCCCCTAGTACTTTCTGGTAAAATGCTAAATTGAGTTCTCTGGTAACCAACCTTAGTGTGCCAGAGAGAGACAAAAAATAGCAACATCAACAAGAATTATCTTTGTAACTTTGGGAGCTGACTGTACCGTGAAAAAAAAAACAGTTGAAATTTATGGGTTACGAAACGGGACTCAATGTATGAATATTAAATTAGTTACGAAATGCCACTGATTTTCACTTGTTTTGCACGTCTTTTGTTTAGATGTCAAGTGGGAAAGTTACCAGACGGGACGTAGCCACAATCGATCCAAAACAAACTTTATTTGAAATATTGATTTTTTAAGGGAATCGAGGGGCACCTCGTCATGACAACGTTTTGCCATTTCCCGTCATGGCCCGCCTATAGATGGTTGGCATCAAATTAAATTATTTTGGCAGAATTTTGTTACTAAGCTATGAATGTTCCTTAAATAAATCATTAAACATAATTTTAAAACGTACTTACATAATTTTCTACCACCATCACGTCGTGGAAATAGCAAAGAACAAGCCAATAACAACGGCAATACGTGTCTTTACAATTTTGAACCTTATATCTTTTCTTGGGAATTTCAGATTTGAATATTTTCATGTGTATGAGACCAGTAAATCTTATGGCTATGTGGTTATGAAGGCACGTACGAGTTTCCTGATGATATTGTTTCCTTAATTTAAAATTATGATCTGTCAAAATGTGTTGGTGTTATTTTTCCTGTTTCTTTTTATTAGGTAGGTATGTAACTCTAATTCTCTTATTGCGTAATAACTGCCCCTTTGGAATAGTGGTGAAATGACATGGGTGAGATTCGTCGGTCGGGAAAATCGTTGTAGGTTTTTAAACTTTTTTTAAAACTAAAAAAAGTTTAAAAACCTACAACGAGTGCTTCGGATTCTGAATTAGATTCCGGTAGTTGGCAATGGGGTTATCCCCAGTTTACAAACGACATAAATGGGGGTGTACTATAGGCACACCCCAGTATAACTATTCGGGGCTTACAGGCGTGATATTTAGATAATTTCGTCAGTTCCTTTGTTTATTTAAGTACGAAAAGTATTAAATTATAAGGACAACTAAATGCGAATAATTCTAATAATGGTAGTAAAAATTTATATCAAATTTCAAGATTAATTTATTAATTTAATTAACAAATTTGCGTGTCTGTATTGTTATTGTATTTGTTCATTGATTCCTTGAGCAACGTGTCTAATAAGCTCATATTTATTGAATAAACCTTAATGTTAGAGGCAGAGGGTCCAAATTCGTTTGTTTTTAGGGTGGGTCAGATAATTTTGACAACAGACTGTACACACTAAATACAGAAATGAAGAAAGGAACAGAACATTGGTACAAAGGTGATGCTGATTTCTAAAGAAAAGAGAGAAAGAAGAGATTTAGGAGCAAGCTCAAAGCATTTATTTCAATTAGACCGGTAACGATAATGATGAAGCAGGATAAAGTAACAGCCGCTGTCTCAAGACATAATAACTTGTGAAGGTACTGTAGTTGCCCACTCCAAGGCGTAGATCTATTTGGAGAAGAATGGGCAAGAAACTCCATGGACACTCTTTTAAATCAAAATATTGTAACAAGATCTTGGTTACATCATTCATGTTGAGAAAGTGCGTCCAGAGTGGAATATAAAAATCAACATAAACCAAATCCTTATGTTTTACGGAACTCGAAGATTCGATTACATCTAAAACAGTCTGGCCTTGAGTTTGTTAAACTTAGCGCTTTTTTTGATGAACATCAAATTGAAAATAATTTCGGACTTATTTCACGGTATTTTTTGCCGCTGTCGTAAAAGTTTTTAAGGAACTTCAGTATCTGATGAAATTGAATTTCATTTTACTTATAATTAAATTATCATCCATTGTTTTTGCGTTGTTTTAAGTCTAGCTTACTTTTTTGCCAAGCATATAAATATATTATGGTTGATGGTATTAAAAAAGTTCCAAACACGTTAAGCAGGCTTTGAACGGATTAGTAATCCCTATTTATTGATGAGAATTTTCGTTAAGTTTTTAAGAAAATTTGTATATTTATAGTCTCGGCAGACTAATAAGATTTGGGAACTATATTTTCTATCACCAAAATTTATATTTGTCATCAAGTTGTATCACCTAATAAATAGATCTATCGCCACGAAATATTTTCGTTCTCAGATAAACAAAAATTGTTCCCAAGTATGAATTATCAGTAAAATAAGAGATCGATAACCAATAAAATTATATTGCATTACATGAATATAAACTTCGTTCTTATAATAACAGTTTTGTTACTTAAATAATAGATCTGTGCTCAGAATGGTAGATCTGTCACCAAATAAATAGATCAGTTCCTTAGAGACATAGGGCACATCAACTCGGACAGGTTAGGTTCGAAGGGGATGGCGGGGTCTAGTGAGCGAGCGGAGCGAGCGAACTAAGACCCCGACATCCCCTTCGTGTTAGGTTACTTTAAACCCTGCAGAGAGAAATAGGAGCCCCGCGTAGCGGGGCTCCGTCGACTACTATTTGAACTTAATGCAATTTTCTAGTAACATAATATGATTTATTGGTGATCTCTTTAAATTAGTTTGCTTAAATACTTATTAGGACACACCTATTATAATACATACAAAAACATTTTTTTGGTACTAGACCTTATATCTCAGGATTTTAGGTGATTTATTGTGGAACTGATTTTGCATTGTTTGGTGACTACATTTTGGTGACAGATCTACTATTTTGAGGACAAACCCTATTATTTAAGAAACACAAAACTAATTAAATTGGTGATAGCTTAAATGATACCCATAAGATTTTAGTATACATCGATAACGGTTGTGCGTTGTTTCGTCGCTAATTGTTTCATCGAATTTCGTTTCACATAAATTGTTTCTCATATTATCATTTCATAGAATAATCAATACAATGATATACTTACTTTGAAAAAATTTAAATAATCGTTTTTGTTTCAAATAAAGTTTAATGTTAGAATATTCATATCATAGAATAGCAAATCAAATATTCTTTATCCACATATTGTTTGTTACACATAAAACTTATTACGAAGAATTGCATTTTATCGAGTGACAGTTTCTAAAACTCATACCTTTGAAAAATACATACCCTCCTATAAAAATACATCACCGCATTCACAAAAATAATGCGGTTAAATTCTTGTCAAGTAGGAAAACAATCTTTTTATTCTCACTAATGGTGTTCATGCCTGTTGCACGCAGCATGCAAGCAAGCATGTAGCATGCAAGCAAGCATGCAACATGCAGCGTGCAAGCAAGCATGCAGCATGCAACAAGCATGGTTTCTGTCACTGCTCCGGCGCTGCGGGGCTCCGGCGGCCCCACGCGAGTTCATCGTCGCAGATGGTATTAACGCTCACCACCGCAGCTTCGACTTACTGGCCGGCAAGCCGGCCAGCCTCAGCCGCGGCGGCAAGCGATAGATACCACCTGCTCCTCAGCTCGCGGGCCGCCTCATTCCCTCCGCGCCTACGCGGGCTTAAATTACACTGTAGGGGTAGGGCAGACAAGACTACGTGGAGTCTGATTTGCAGCCATTCGTTTTTGTCACTAAATTTTGTAGTACAACATATTGACTTTTAAGGACAATATTTTAATTTAAGGTTAATAATTTCGTTGAAATAAAATACCATGGAAACATACATCGAACAAACAATATTCGTTAAAAAGTAATTCTATTGTTTGATAAATTTGTTAAATAAAAAAATGTGAGTATAAATTCATTGAAGTGTGTTTCTGTAAAATATGTTTCATTCAAGGAAACAGTAGTTGAAACAAAAATATTCGAAATAAAAATACGAGGACTAAATATTATGTGAAACATTTTCTGGGAAACGAAATTCTGTGAAACTTCTGTCTGCGAAACAAGGTGAGAACATCGATAACAATCCTTTTTTTTTTTTGCGGATGGGAAATAATCAAATGACTTCTCCCGCTCTGGGCGGAGCGGGAGGGAGTGTCAGACTTGTACTGACTAAAACCCACCCATGTTCCTTCTTCGCCCTTTGTGTTCCAGGGCCGCGGTATCTCTTTCGAACAACCCGCAGCCCTGGCAGGCATCGGCCCTTTCGGACCCCTTCCGGTTTGCTGACATCTCCTTGAGGCGCGCGTGGAACACGTATCGATAACAAGCCTTCACAGAGGAAAAATCTATAGATTTTGGCAGTTTGTATGGGTCAATGGGCCAGGTGAATTGTGTAAGGAATCTAAGGAATAATCTGAAAAAGAAAGGAGAAAATGATGCCGTGACGTCAGACAGGGGAGAATGCAAGAACAAAACGTGTTGTGCCGACATGAACTAGAATAGGACAAGGGCGTAAAGATGATGTATGGGTCAAGGTTATTCATTTAATGAAAATATGTTTACGCTGTCTTGATTTCCGAACGTTTTTTCACGGGTGACCACTGAAAACCAGCGCTGGGCTGTGGGCCCCCCATAGCACAGCATCATGCTGAGTGGTACTTGTCGCAGTCACGACGTGCAAGCTGACAACTTTTTTACTTATTTTCTATGTTATTCTTTAAATCTTATTTTTGTACATTTTATCTTATTGTACTTACAAATGTTTTTTATGCGTTGTATGTTTATTGTCTTCATTGTTATTTTGTATGCACGTCATCAACGTCCTGTACAAACAACAAACGACAAATAAGTATATTTTCATTATTTCTTTCTTCTATGTATAATTGATAGAAGCTGGGCTGTAAACGAAAATGTTATTGTTAAAATTAGTCCACTTCTTTATGTAGACCTCTATATCTTTCTGGTACTTGAATGTTGGGTATTTAATCGCATATAAAAGTTTGTAGATCTCTCTAGAAATTCTCTAGTTCAATCGTTACTTCAGATATTTTTTTCACTTGGCAGAGTTTACGGTATCACCGTGACTCTGTTGCCGGTAATTATTGAGATTTAATTCATCTTTATTCTGGCTGAATGCTGAGCTTAACTGTGCGTGCAAATTAAATAGGATTTAGCGGGGATTTCGTTCAATTACCATTAGTTAGAAATAACTTCGACCAAGTTTAAGCAAATTGGGCGCAATTTGCTTGGACTTTTCCGGTTACTTAGTTTTGAGTGAAGTCTGTCGCGCGATTCAATGGAGACATTTTGGCGAAATTCCCAAAAAGCAGTACTATTGTAGATACCAGTTTGTTAGAGCCCCGTTTGTAAAGTAACATTCACTATCGCAAAACAAAAAAAGAAAAAAAAACTGCTTTCCATACATTTCGTATAGGGTTTGCAATATTTCATTTATTATACTGTTTCGCACAATATTCTTTTTTTTTTTAACTTCTCCCCGCACTAGGAATTTCTCCTGTATCGTGGGTGCGTTTACAAACATTTAAACACACTCGCTTACACAAACAGCACACCCGGAAAAACTATCTGTAGGCTGTAGGCCATACTAATATTTGTTCCGTGTGGGAATCGAACCCACGACACGTTGCACAGCAGTCAATAGCTCAGCCACTGCGCCACCGTGCCGTTGACAGATATTATACTTAGTGAAAATTCATCATGAATCATACGTGATTCACGGAATCATGGAACGATGATTTTTTTTGAGTGACGATAGGTATTTTCGTAGGCACACAAATAGAGTATTCTTAATTTAAAACCTAAATTGTTTCACAGTATCATAGCGACGTCTAACATAGCCTGGGATGTGTATATGCCTAGTTTATTAAAAATTTGTCATAAAATGAGTGTTGAAAAAAAACTATCGAACTATATCACACTGATCCGATTCCTAAAATTATTTCATTAATAGGAAGGTTAATTTCCGTACATAATGGACGCGAATCCGCGAGCATAAAACTAGTCTTTCATTTTGCATCATCTGCCTGTTCTTTTCCATCCCAAACTATCTTGGGGTCGGCTTCTAGTCTAACCGGATGCAGTTGAGTACCAGTATTTTATTTTAAGACGACTGCCTATCTAACGTCCACAACCCAGTAACTGGGTAATAAGATACCCCTTAGTAAGACTGGATGTCAGACTTTTGGCTTCTGACTACCTATAACAACTGTCAAAGATCTACAAATGACAGTCGGGACCAATGGCTTAACGTGCTTTCCGAGGCACGGAGGAAACTCGGTATGTAATTATGGTCACCCATCCACGGACCAACCTCGACAAGCACGGCTTTACCTTAAAGATCGACCCGTGCAGCTGTTATTACTTAGCCACGAGCTCGTCTTTCTTTCTTTTCTTTCGTCAATAAAATAATAAAATATCGTTGAATTTTACTGAAATTGAAAACAGACCCTTTTTAAACAGCTTGAGTGCTTATGAAAACAAGAACCGTTGAATAAGCTTTTGTAATTCGTTCCACTCTGCTCGGGTAGTAACAACAATAATTGGTTAAAGTATATTATTTCTATTTATATGGATATGAAACGAATTCTGTTTAATCAGTCTGTTTTTATTAGCCGTTTTACATATATTTTGTAGAACGTATCATTCCCTATTGTTTGACCAGCAAGCACAATTATTGTTTGTTTAAAATGAATGAACAAACATTTGCGAGCGCCGATAGCTGTGAAAGTTCTCAAGTGTTTGTTTTAAAAGGAGACGGGCGAGACTACATGTATTTTGGGACCCACTCTTAGAGGTAGCATTCATCATAACAACTTATACGTAGTTGTAAAACGACTAAAGACTATCAGAAAAGTAAATGGAAAGTAAGACGGAAAAGTTGGGAGAAAAGAGATATACGTCTATTCACAAGATAACCTAAAAATCTTACGATTAAGGTTTTTAACAGTGGAATGACTCCGTAATTAAGATGAATCAAAATATAATAATATTTAAGACGACTCATAAAAGAAAATTCGAATAAACTACTGTATTTCCCTCGCAGTTTTAGTTCTGACTTTACGTGTTTTGCTTCTCGTCATAAGCCAAAACCAGAATTTTTACTTCACTGCCTGTACCTAATTGATAAATCATAAAACTGCTAGACTGCAGCTAGAGACTAAACTGATTACCAACCCTGTAATTAGTTCAATCACTATAAAAACTATGTTGTTACGATTTTGATCCATAAGCGAATTATAGTCAAGTAAAACGATTCTTATTACGCTGAGAGTAGATAATATTGTTTTACATAAATTATAACAGCCAGAGCTGACTAGCTATGTACAGCTATTGAAAAGCAGGGTTTGTTGAATAAAAAAACGATGAGTAATAAATCTTATTTTTTGGTATTTTTATATAGTTTTTATTTTATGCAACACAGACGTTACGATGGCCAAGTTGCTGTCGGGTTTCATTTTCAGGGTCGCAGCTTATCAGCCCCCAAAATGAGTGACAAAGATAGTTGTCTCCTGTTATCTGGAATTAATTAATTATGTTAAAATAAATAAATTCACCTTTAGTGTAATAAACATAAAGAGTTCCATGTATAAGTAACAAAAGTGCCTGACTCGCAGAGTGTATCCAGGTCCCCACGAAAAGAAAAACAAAAATGTAGTTTGATATAAAAGATAATATGACCTCTGATACCTGTGGAGCGGTATACAAATATTTCAAGACAAAATGCAACAGCCACCCATCTTCCATTTTGATGACTGAAACATCTGAGTAAAATACACTACTTCTACACTACCTCGGCTAGTCTTTTACTGTATACTGTTTTCGTCCGATAAAGTATTGGGCAACAGTAAGAATGAGCCTAATATAAGATTACAACAGTATGTATTTATGCATATAAAAGCTAAACGAATCTTAGTTTGTTGTTCAGATAGATATCCTAAATAAGTTCTTTACTAATGATATAAATACATGTTCTTTTACGAATATACTTACATCACGTGGATACACCATCTCTGAACTTTTTCAGAGCTCTGAGCACCTTCATCAGAGAGACGACGCCTCCGTAAGAGCGCAAGTCGTAAGAGAAGAAGAAATTAACGCAACGCATGTTTGTGGTTAAAATCAAAGTCCAAATCAAAAGCAACTAATTGTCCAATGTCCAGAGAAGAATGCGGTAGTCTAAGACAGGGTGCATTATCTACATTTCAAGATGTAAGTGCCAAGTCGTCGAGAATCTACAAAATCGCAATGATAAACATAAAATCCCAGACAAAAATACAAACATAACGATGGACTAGATCATCACAGATCTGACAGTGACAGTAGTGACGGGACTCAATGGATCATCATTGATAACGTTCCTTTATTAGAAATACTATAAAATCGCCACAGTACCATTTTTATTAGATGCTTTCGCATTGTTAATTGGCGTTTTAATATCAGGTTTGCATGTTATTTTTTATGAATTTTTGACATAATTGAATGTATAAAAACTAAGAGAAAGATCCATTTGTGGTAATAAACCCATGAACAAAAACACATGTCATTGGATTGGAACGTAATCGGAAAAATGTTGCGTTTTGTAAGTGCACGATTACTTAATTTTAGTAAATTGAAAATTATTTATAACTTTTGATTCCCGAGTCCTAAAAAATCAATATTTAATAAATAAATATCTCATAAAATTGTAGTTATAATTATTTTATATTTACACTGGAACGGAGTTTAGTTAATTTTCAGATTCTTTGGGTCCATTTTCGCCAGCCTTCTTTAATGTGGTTTTAATAGGTAACAGTTAATGTTGCCAAGCCCTTTATTAGCCACTAGCCTATGCCCACGACTTCGCACGCGTGGAGTTTGATCACTGTCCCACGGGATTGTGCTAACAGGATAAAAATTATCCTATGTGTTAATCCAGGTTATAAACTACCCCTGTGCCAAATTTCATCCAAATCCGTTCAGTAGTTTTCTCGTGAAAAAGTAACAAACATCCATCTTTCCATACTTACAAACTTTCGCGTTTATAATAATAGTAGGATTGAATTCCCGTGGAATCTAATGAGGAATTGGAAGTGTACCAAAAATATAGCCTACTCTGCAAATATGATTAACTTTTACCCTTGAATGCGTCGCAATCACCACTGCTGAGCATGAGGTTGTGGGTTTGATTCCTGGGTCAAGCAATTCGTTTTTGGGTCCATCAAGAATTTCTCAGTAGCAGCCACGGAGTCTGAGTTTGTGCCCGGTTGATGGCAATAGGCCCCCTATTACATGGGACTTAACATACCTGGTGGAATGTGGGTTTACTATTTGGTACAATTCTGCCTAACCCTTGGTAACTTTAGATTTACCTTTAATGACAAGTCGTGTGCCGTACACAGAGTAAAAATAAAAAACTTGAGAGGTGTCAAGGGACACCCGGATGAAACGAAGTTCCTTTCACGTACATAATATCAATACATTTTAGATTTAAGTTAGTGTGCGAAAAATAAAATATTTAATTTAAGGAAGATTAATCCTTAATTCGAAGCAATACGTCTTACTTAACTGCACAACCGAATTTGTACTTTGTAGTTCGGTCACTCAAAATAATAATCATATCTATCCTTACTCACATACACACCCCAATTGTACGTAATTTAAGGAAATTTTACTTTATTTTAAAGAAATAAAGCTTACAATAGCTTACTATAGCAAAAAGTGTCGTGACCACTTTTCGTAAGAATTTTTTCCGTCTAGCCCCCTTTAACAACGCGCGATAAGGAACTTCGTTCCAATAAATAAATCTTTATTCAAAATCTTAAAAGGCAAAATACAATACAACGATTTAAGTATAATAATGTTAGATGCCTGTACTAGGATAATCCTGTATCACAGGCTGCGGGAGCTCTAACAATATGCTATAGCATATTGTAGGACAGTAGTTTTTTGTTTAATATTTAACATTACATAATGGCAAACTTATTTTAATTAACTTAAACCCTACTCTCTTAAAACTAAACACATATTTATTACAAGAAAGTATTTGCATCAGCAGAATAATTATAAACTAGGTTGCAAAAACACATTCGACGCACTCTTGTTTATATTTGATATTTGCACCTAGAGACTGTAATAATTTGATTATACCTACATTAAAATAACTCGATGGCAAGTATGTCAGCGCAGTGGACTTTCATTGTTGTGTCAGAAATAAAAGAATTAAGAGTGTATTATAAATGTGTGGTTATATTATACGATAGGGGTATACAGACCATCAAGCTGAACTTTCTCTATCGAACCAATACCGCGAAAAAATAATCAGTAAATGTCCTATTATACATTTAGGTCGATTAAGTATTGTTTCGTATAGGACAGCTGATTATTTATTCGCGATTATGATGTTAGTCCCCTACAGAAAGTTATTCAGTTTGATGGTCTGGACCACACCTATCTGATAAGACGATATAGTTGTAATTTGGGGAAAAACCTTGATTTGGCTGGCACAGAAACCTGGAGATTGGCACAAAAAAAGAGATTCCTATACCCAGCAGTAGGGGGTGAACTAGGGCTGTGGATGATAATTATGATCTGATAAATGCCGTAGAATTTATCGTTGCTAAAAATGACGAACTGCGCTACAAAGCCCGTTTAGGGAAAAAATCTACGACCACAATTTCGTACAAGAAGAAACAAAATGGTTACAAAAGAATCTCTTACGAAACATTTTGGGTTTAGGTTGTGCGTTATCTGTCAGTGAATTAATTTTAAAAGATATTGTGTTGCATTAAAACCATTTGATATGATGCACAGGAATATGTTTTTATGCTAATACATCAGTATTTTTTGTAATTAATAGACATTCTTGTTATTTATTTGTCGTAGAACGCGGAGGCTTCGTATGACTTCAGCAGCAACGACCCGTTTCCCTATCCAAGATATACAGACGACTGGTTCAACAGGTATGTTTATATTTATAAATTATCCTTTAGGTACTGTCCCACCGCGGGCCTGTGGACGGTGAGTAATGGGCTAGCTCACCGTCCGTCCGTCTTATGACGACAGGCCGTGTCGACGGCGCGTTCGTGTTTCATGCGCGCCTCAAGAAGATGTCAGCAAATGGGAAGGGGTCCGAGAGGGTCGATGCCTGCCAGGGCTGCGGGACTGTTCGAAAGAGATACAGTGGCCCTGGAACAAAAAGGGGAAGGAACATGGGTGGGTTTTAGTCAGTACAAGTCTGACACTCCCTTCTGCTCCGTCCAGAGCGGGAGGGGTCATTTTATGATTTCGAAACCGAAAAAAAAGTGGGACAGTCCCACTGCTAGACACAAACCTCCCTCAAGTCTTTCCAGGAATTCTTATCCTGCGTCCACTTTTTTCTGGGTCAATCGCAGTGTACAACATACCATGGTGCCGGATATTTTCAAAACGTTATTATATTAATTGCATTTTGAAAACAGCGTTTACAACTTTTCAAGGCAATTTGAATAATTAATTTCAACGATAACTTGGGTTGCATGGAACATTAAAAGACGTCGAGGCACTTAGAAAACAGCAAGAGTTTGAAAACAGACGCTGTTTGTGTAGCCCCATATGACCTGAACAATGTCTAGACTTTCTAAGAGACCTGAGATTTTAAGAGTGACCTTGAATTTTTTGCGGCTGTTTTTCTTAGAGTAGTCAGGTACGAAACAAAGCCTCATCGATTAAAAAAAATAGGTAAAAGTGTTTGTAAAAAACCTATTTGCAAAATAAATGACATTTATCATTGCTGGCGACAAATACATCAATGAAAAAAATTACATACTTTTTTCACAAATGCAGAAACAGACAATTATTTAAATACTTACTATAATTATAACTAATTAAACCTAGCAACAAAAGTTTCTCGTCCAAAACAATTGTATTTTCAAATTTAGAGCAAGCAAGGTCGTCAAGGCGACATTAAAATAGTATTTCATTATTAAATATTAAATTTTCTAATATTTAATGAAAAGGGTATAGTTACTTAGGACTTAGCAATGTAAACCCATATTAATTAATTCAACTAAGTACCTCAGTAGGTAAAGCCTTAATGTATATTTAATAGTTGTTAGTTTAGGAATCGACTATAGATTTTGGGGTTAAAAGTTTGATTTCGGTGTAACTTCTGATTGGACGGAATTATGTAAATTCGAAGAGTTTTGTACAGAGAGTAACTAAAACGCAATTAAAAGTTGTTTTCAGTGAAATATAGAGGTTCATAAATAATTTAGACTTACGTGTGTTTTGTTAGAAAATTATGTTTATTCAGTTTTACTACAGAACTCGATACGAGTATTACACACTTCTTTTGGTTTGTACACACAGCTCCATTAAATTCTTACCCCTCCCAAAAGACATGTGCGTTCAAATCCGTGTTGGGCTTAGATGGTTTTTGTATTTTGCAAAAACATTTTATTGTATTTAATTTATTGTTTTAGTGAATAAATAGGTTTATGTTTCTTTTTTTCAAACTCTGTTTTTGAAACGTTAATTATTCAATAAAAAAAACTAAACTTTTTAAAGTGTTCTTTAGATTATTCGAAACGAATTCAATGTTGTAGCTGTATAACATTTTAAACTTAGAGGGTTTAGCACATCCTGCCAGGGCTGCGGGTTGTTCGAAAGAGATACCGCGGCCCTGGAACACAAAGGGCTAAGAAGGAACATGGGTGGGTTTTAGTCAGTCAAGTCTGACACTCCCGCCCAGAGCGGGAGAAGTCATTTGATGATTTCCCATCCGCAAAAAAAAAAAAAAGGGTTTAGCACATACTAACGCTGTCTGTACTAAGCATCTAATACATATTTTTAAAGGCGGCCAACACAAAGGTTGTATTGCTTATAAAGAATCCTCAACAAAAAAATACCGATGTTACTTAGGTAATTAAACAACTTCAACATTTTCAAATTTAATAATTATATTAGGTTCGAAATAAAGTGTGTCATTGCGATCATTTTTGTTCTAGACCATACCTAACCTTCTAGTTACGGAGATATTGGAGGTCAAAGTTCCAACTTATTATTTGAGTACAATTTTTTTAAGATTATAACTTTACTTTAAATACCTCCATGACCTGTTTACTATTCAATGCATCCATCAGCACTATGTCGAGTGCGTTACATTGTGTTTCACCGTAAAACGTAATTCGTCCACCCCAAAAAATAAAATCGTTTCCTAGCAATAATTTTTCTCACACATTTCACTGAAACATCTTTCCACGCCATTCACTACACACATATTGCCGATTCCACGACAAAATTACGTTTTCCCAGGCATTTTGTCAGCTGTCGAATGCTGTAAGAGTTTCCACGAGTTTTCCACTTAAGCAGCTGTGTTGCTAAGTTTAAGTTGTCAAGTTCGAGGCTTCGTACTTTGAGTGAGGTTGTCTAACCTCAATCAAACAGTTTTCAGTCTTGAAACCTTGTCGAAGTTAATAGTAGGGAGGCTAAGTTCTGGATACTTGTTAGGTCTTGATCAGTTAAATTGGAGGGCTTCGTTGGTTGAAATTGGTCGCAATTTGGCTCGCCATTTAAGTGAGTTTAAAATAATAACAGCCGCACGGGTCGATCTTCAAGGTTAAGCCGTGCTTGCCGAGGTCGGTCCGTGGATGGATAACATCCAGTCTTACCATAGAGTTTCGTATTACCCAGTTACTGGGTTGTGGAGGTCAGATAGGCAGTCGCTTCATGTAAAATACTCAGCTTTATCCGATAAGACTGGAAGCCGACCCCAAAAAAAATTGGGATAAAGGCTAGGCAAGGATTTAACTGAATAATTGGGTTTGTGCCAGTTGTAGTTAATACTTGTGGCAGAATTGTGGCTTCCAATCTAGGTTATTCAACTGGAAACAGGAGCAGCCACGAAGTCTGGATTTGTAACCTATTACAAGGGACTTGCACATAACTGCCGAAACGTGGGTTGCACTATTAAGTACACCTCGGCCCAATCCTTCGGAAATCTTGTTCTTGAGCATGCATAAAAACTGTGAAAAATGTTGTGTTCACTTGTTACACTAGTTAGGGTTTAGAATAATACCAACAAATTATCAGTAAGTAGATGAATGACTTTGAGCGAACGTGCTCTCGCTGCCCGGGTTAATTGTTTACTGGTTGAGACATTACCTCAAAGCTCACGCTACATTTATTAGAATACCACATCTGTATAAAAATCGTGTGCAAAGATCATTTAAATGCCACACATATGTATTTTAAGATATTTACATAATCTTTTAAAATATACATTTTATGCTATTTTAAAATACACATAAGATTTGATTTACAAAATAAATCTCTATTCTACACTCTTCTTTGGCAAAGCTCTTGATAAATTCATATTTATTCCCTTTTTATGAATGTGGGACGCTTTAATTTACATGAAATCTATTTAAAAAAAAACTATTTTTTTTTAATTATAAATAGAATTTTATTTTATTCATTTGCAAAGCGTTTTGGCCAAACCGTCGGTTGGTGCACATTGTAAATATTATTTTGTGTAAATTAAAACTAGTCCGCCAGTAGAAATACAGATTTTATAATGCAGAAATAAAACAAAAACCATAAATGCAACCTGGTAAGAACTGTACTCACTACTTTTCACTATTAATGAAGAGCGCTATAATTAACGACAGTGGCTAAGCGATTGACTGCTGCGCTGCGTGTCGCGGGTTCGATCCCCGCACTGAACAAATATTTGTAAGGCCTACAGATAGTCGTTTCGGGTCTGGCTGTTTGTGTATGTGAGTTTAAATGTTTGTAAACGCACCCACGATACAGCAAAAATTCCTAGAATGGAGAAACGTTATTTAAAAAAAAAAAAGGTAACTTTGGACGTGGAGTTGCGGATACCAGCCCGTTGAATGCAGTTCAAAACAAGATCACCATTTGTGAGCCATGTATCACATAGCAACGACCGCACCTAGGTTAATCTATGCAATTATAAATTAAATTATATACTTATACTGTGTCTTAAGAGGTATCATGATGGAAGCCGTCGCCTCCTTCTGCGAAGCAGTCATGCTAGCGAAGGAGGTGGCGGAATGTGAGAGGGAGAGAGCCTCACGTCCCAGCCGCCGTGGGAGACGCCCCGGGCGTGGCGGGTGCCACCCAGTGGCCTCCAGCCACCGCAGGTGCGGGCCTGTGGACAATGATTAATGGGCTAGCTCACCGTCCGTCCGTCGTATGACGACAGACTGTGTCGACCGCGCGTTCGTGTTCCACGCGCGCCTGAGAGATGTCAGCGAATTGGAAGGGGTCCGAGAGAACCTATGCAGGCGCCAGGGCTGCGGGACTGTTCGAAAGAGATACCGTGGCCCTGGAACACAAAGGGTTAAGAAGGAACATGGATGGGTTTTAGTCAGTACAAGTCTGACACTCCCTTCCGCTCCGCCCAGAGCGGGAGGAGTCATTTGATGAAACGTCATCCGAAAAAAAAAAGGTTTCATTTCGGAACTAGATGGGAATATTGAATATAAGCCATACAAAATAATGACGATCCTTATGATTCATAAAACCATAACGCTTAAAATCAATTGTAAATAATACGTTGAGCTCCTAGAAATAACACTGAAACTCGAATAATAACTTCGAAAACAAATTCCAAAGACGAAACATAAATCGATTTCCAGAAATTTCTGTTCCTCAGAACTTTTTGGCTCGCAAAATAATATTCGGATATATATTTAACTAGCTGTCCCGCGCAATTTCGTCTGCGTCAAATTTTCCCCGTTTTCGCAACATTTTCCATTGCTGCTCCGCTCTTTTGGTCGTAGCGTGATGATATATAGCCTATGTCCTTCCCAAGGTTGAAATCTATCTTCTTGCTAAATTTCATTAAGATCCGATCAGCCGTTTAGTCGTGAAAAGGTAACAAACAAACAAACAAACAGAGTGACATTCGCATTTATAATATTAGTATGGATTTATGGAGTTTTAACCCACGCTAAGTCTTGTTAACAAAAGCACAATGCGAAATCAAAGAGGGAAGAGCAATAAAACCAAATCAAATTAAACAGTAAACTTGGTACAAGTTTGACACTCCCTTCCGCTCCGCCCAGAGTGAGAGGAGTCATTTGATGATTTACCATCCGTAAAAAAGGGGTATCATGATCGCTTGCAACAGCGTCGAAAGATATCCTGTAAGGAACCACACAAGTCTAGTTATAACCCATGAAAGCTTAAAACAGTGTTTAAATGATTGATGATTGTTTCACAGCCACGGCACTCGCTGTGCGGGGGAGGTGGCGGCCGCGCGGGACAACGGCGTCTGTGGCGTGGGAGTAGCGTATCACTCCAAAGTTGCTGGTAAGTTCATAGTTGACTGTCTTTTCCACTTAAGGTGGAAGCACAAGAGTGGACAGGCCAACTTTTTTTAACAATTTAGCACGATACCCTTGCGCTTCCTCTTTAAGATACTTTATTCCACCACTCATGTCGTGTTTTTGATGACCCTGATATTCGTAGTGATGTTCAAGGATACATTCATCGTTAAGTCGCCGATTGAAAAAGAAATGCATCTCATTTTCATTTGTAATCCTGAAAATGACTAGTATTTGTTGGTTCCCACGTTCGTCGTGTAATCGATGCTAAAAAGTTTAATAAAATAAACTAATAACTTAAATATTATTTTCTTGGAAACCACCTTGTCTTGCAGAAAACATTTAATCGTCCATTATTAGCGTAATAAAATTGTTATAAACGACTGGCAATCAAACTTTCAATTTAAATCTATCAACACGTACAGACATTAAATAAACAAACTGCAATAAAAATCGTAGCGATTACGGCTACGACGGCGTAGCAACTAGCTACGCCGTAGTAGTGACGTCACGCGCCTCGTAACGGCTGCTAAGCTCTTTTTATTTAGCCTATAACAACTCGTAAGCTTGTCATATTAGACTGCGACCTACATAAGTATCTTCCACAAACTATAAAGATGAAATCCTTAGAGATTGGTGATTGGAATACGTAATTTTCTTTGTAATAAATCTAGGAATATAATATACATATTTTACGAAGAGTGAAGAAGTGTCTGGCATTGAAAAAATGTTTCTTATTCAGTCTGGTGCTCTCACATAATGTATAGATAAGTTGAGTACTTGTAAGCATATAGATTTTTTTCCAAACAAAGTCACAGGCATCGACGTGAGATGATTTGCAAATGAAAAAAAAGAAAAAAAAGCTAAAAAGCTTTTAAAATGTGTTTTCATGGTAATGCGGTCGATGGAAATAATAAAAAAAGCAATCGGCAGGATTCTTAATACCGTTTTAATACATTATACAAATCTTAGGCTTTTCGTGTCTTTCAGTGTGGTTCTTATAAACTAAGCAATGGAATATTGCAGTTTTCACCATCACTTAGAAAATATGTAGTTCCTTAATAAGATTCCTTAGTACTTCTTCTGGGGGGATGCTGTGGGAAAAATGACATAACTAGTAAGGAAGTTAGGCAAGAGATGACGACTAATGACGAGAAGATATGATGTGCTGCCCCCAAACATAATAAATTGGGTACTCCTTTTCTTCTCCTAAAATTGTTTGTCCGAAAATCATTATCCATAACACGTTTGCTATAAACTTCAGTAACCATAATGTTCAAAATCCCGAAATTTTGTTTAACATAATTATCTTGAGTTCTAAAAGTATTCTGTCATAATATCGAGTGCTATAATAATTGAATCTCCTAATTTTACATGACCTAAAGTCATATGTCCTAAGTATTGTGTTAAATAATGTGTATTATTACGAATATTCATTTATAATAAAATTTTAATAGTTTTAGTGACAGAAACGAATCGCTGTAAATCCGAGTCCTAGCAGTCTTGTCTGCTCTACCCCTAGAGTGTAATTTAATTGTAATTTAATTTAATAAAATCGCGTAGGTGCGGTGGGGCGAGGCGACCCGCGAGTTGAGGAGCAGGTGGTTGTAACACTCGCCGCCGCGGCTGAGGCTGGCTGGCTAAGCCAGCCAGCAAGCCGAAGCTGCGGTGGTGAGCGTTAAACCCATCTGCGACGATAAACTCACGTGGGACCGCCGGAGCCCCGCAGCGCCGGAGCCGTGACAGAAACCATGCCTGCTGCATGTTGCATGCTTGCATGCTTGCTTGCTTGCTGGCATGCTGCATGCTGCGTGCTTGCTTGCATGATGCATGCTGCGTGCCTGCCTGCATGCTGAATGCCAAAAACCACATGTTCACAATCAACTGCTTTATTGAGTGCAGTTATAATATATCTATTTATGTATAATAAAAAAGAATATTATTATTATAAATAAACATTATGTAATTTGAATTTAGGACTTATAACTTTTATAGAAAACGTTTTTATGTCTTTTGTATATTATTGATTGTAATAGTTATGACAAACGGATTTAGGACATATTATATTTAGGGGTTTCAATTTTATGGCATGTGATATTAAGTTCGGGTAAATTATCATTCGGACAAATGATGATTAGGGCAATAAAAGTTATGTCACTTTAATAAAAAAGTTAGGCGACACAATAGAGAACCAATAAATTTATATAAGAGCAGGGAAATGATTGTAATTTAACTTACATATAGGGTGACTGGTAATTAGTGAGCGATACTTAAACACGTGATTGTACTCATGATAACAAACAACTTTCCCAAAGAAACATTTTTTTATACTCATTCAATTTTATCACAAGCTGACAGGCCAGAGGAGAGTAGGCGCGCGCGCGAATTTCATACAGCTGTTGTATTATTGTGATGAAAGTAAATGAGTTTTAAAAAATAAGTAAAACTTTGTAATACTACATGCATGCGTTCGAGTGCCACGCATTCACTCTCGCTCTCTCTTTCTATTCCCGCTCCATGGTAGCGTTAAACGTTAAACTTGTTGGAAGTCGCATAAGACGTTTCACTTCAAAAATGTTTCTTTGGGAAAGTTGTTTATTATCATGAGTATAATCACCAGTTTAAATATCGGTCACTCATTACCAGTCACCCTATAAAATAAAGCTAGTTCAACAAGTAGTAAAATCCATGCGAAACAGGGGCGGGACGCTAGTTATATTATAAGTTATCTCGATGTCTATCTGGGTTAGATCACAGCACGATGTTATTAGTTTCCCTCCCCTCCCCCTTCCCCCAGATATATGAGATCATCTAATTTGTAACGAGAGACTGGACCGTATCGCTTACTCTCGTCTATTGGTGATAATTATTAGCTATCCAGTGGCTAGGAGCTTTTGTTTATTCAAGACTAGTTGTTGCTCGCGACCTTCGTCCGCGTGATATTTTTATAAAAATATGACTTCCCTATTGGAATCGGATTTTGTTAACTATTTTCAAGGGTTTTAATAGTTTTGCACGGAACACCAATCTTATTTCTAAAATAAAAGTAGCCTAAGTTACTCCTTCTAACATCAGTTAGCTGATAGTAAAAGTTTCAACTAAAAATAAAAATTAATGTGTTTTCGTTAAAATGCATTACAAACAGACACTTTAATTTTGATTTATTTTTATAGATAACTAGACTATGCCCGCGGCTTCGCACGTATGGAGTTCGGTCACTGTCCCACGGGATTGTACTACCGGGACAAAAAGTATCCTATGTGTTCATCCAGGTTATAAACTACCCGGTGTGTCGGGTCGTTTAGTTCCCTTCAAAATGGTTGAGTTGAATGATGGCTGATACATGCGTCATGTTCGTGAACGGGCGCTGTCAGTTGTGACTGGTCATCTCTTAGCTGCCACGGTTTATTTCAATTACTTTATTTTTAATTACTGATTTAATCTTTTACTCTGGACGCTCTTAACTTGCCCGTATTTCTACATTGTTCTCACATATTTGTAATTCTTAACATGAATGATGTAACCAAGATTTTGTAACATATTTTGATTTAAAAGAGTGTCCATGGAGTTTCTTGCCCATTCTTCTCCATAGAGATCTACGCTACGGAATGGGCAACTACAGTACTTTCATAAGTTATTATGCCTTATGACTGGGACTGTAGCTTCGCGTTTTATTTTGTTTTTTTATGACTTTCAAAAGTGCCTGTAATGGTCTAATTGAAATAAATGCTTTGACTTTGACTTTGACTTTGACCCGAGTGCCAAATTTCATCCAAATCCATTCAGTGGTTTTTGCGTGAAAGAGTAACAAACATCCATCCATCCATACTTACAAACTTTCGTGTTTATAATATTATTATAGCAGGATAAAAGGGATGTGATAGGTCCATAGTGATTTGTTCGGGCAGTGTCTGTTGTATTTGAGGGTATCAGTATTTTTCTTTCTCCTACAACTCCATATATAAACACAACAACATAACGAAACTTAGAGATTATGCGCTATTCTTCCTCTTTACTTAAACACAAATTGTCGTTGTAAGAAGGACATGGTGATGTGGAGCGACACGTACCGTCCTTAACCTTTTGCTTCCAGTCTGACCCCGCCACCTTAAACAAAAATCACTCCAGCAAAAATGCATTCTTTCAACAAGTCCACGGCCCAGCTCCCACATTTGCATCAGCTTAATTAACTTTTACCAGAGCTATTTATAACGCGCTATAAAAGTATCCACATTGCCTCCATTAGCCGTCGGCCATTGCTCGTCAGACACCCGAGACCTCTACAAGAGTAAACTGACAGTTATATAAATTGTAACAGATAAATATAGAAGAAAAAATGGTTTTGGTCTGCTGTTTTTATTTTAATTTTAAATAAAGATTTGAATAGCAGTGATACATTATTATTAGAAATGGGATAGGCTTGTCTTGTTGACATATTATCATCGTTGTTTTCATCATAGAATACTTGTTCTTATTTCAAAGTTATGGTTTGAGTATGGTTTTACATTAGCTTTATTTGTTTCTTTTTTTTATGAGTCTAGATACTTCCGCAGAAATGGTGGTCCGCGCCCTTGTTTGAAATTATTTATGTATTAATTACCTTTTTCTAATTGTGCTGCAGCATTGGACACAAAATGTAAAATCCTAAAGATTACTTAAACTACGTACATCTACCGTACGTGGGTCAATAATTTTTTTTATTATTAAAAAAAAATACACATGCACATGCTCAATACAATATACATATAATTAAATAGGTATATATATTTTTGTACACAGGCAGTTTGGTACAATTTTGATTTAGTCATTAATACCATTTTAATGCAATACAATTGTTAAGTATTTAATTTTGGAGAAGCTAGCTAGGGTTAGGACATACACACCTATTATTCCGATAGTATGTACAAAACCTGGAGACTATTTAAATTTTTTTAATCATCGTAATAAACCGAAGTACACCAAGCTTAAAAACTTTAACTTGACATTCAAAATTTTAGCATTCAGTCTGCCAGCCGTATTGCCGGTCTTGTTAGATTCGTAGAATTCAGAAGGCTACCTAAATATACACGGTGTTGTTTCATCCTCGACAAAATTCAGGAGAATGTCACAAAAGACATAAATAATCAATTTAAATTACGCTACCTAGTTAATTATTCAAAAACTCTGCTTTTTTTTGTTAAAAGACAGTATTTCACAATAACCTCCCTAACGTGGCTTAGGGAATAAGAAATTATCGAATAAACGTTAGAGATTGTTTGTATGTGTGAAAGAGCGGATATTAGGCGAGGATCAGATGTGTCGTGTTGAAAATAAAGGTGGTTCACACTTACCGATTTTCGGAAATAAGAATAAAAAAAATACATAATTCGCTAACACAACCGAGTACAGACAGGATAAACAGCGGCCGACTGTTGTGTCTGGGTCACCAAGATACAGGCTGTGCCTAGTTTGGGACCCGCTGTTAATCCTGTCTGTACTCGGTTGTGTTAGCGAATAATAAATTAATTTAAGTAGGTAATTTCATAAAATTCAGGTTACCAACATAATCCATTTCCATAAAGTGCCTATCTGGCCATTTTTAAACATGATTACAGCAACATTAGATTTTTCGCGGTAAGTGCATCGCAGATAAGTAGTATCGCAGTAAAGACATATCGCGGTAACGTGCATCGAAGTGTAGTGGCTTCGCAGAGACGGTCTTTCGCAGTAGCGTGCATCACAATTTTGTAGCATCGTATTAGCATTTATCGATATTTTGTGCGTCGAAGTTCCGTATTCTACTCCATGATGTGCGTATTACATTCCAAAATATTCCACATACATAGTAAAAAAAATATGTACCATTTAACAGCTGACCTCTTAATCCCTCGACGACGTACCCAGCAGTATATGACGTGTTCGGTATCTGTCCCTCCCAGACATTACTCGCGCTCCGCCGGACCGCGTGATTACACATTTTGAAACCCGGCCCTTTCAGACTACGCCCGATGTACTGGCCGTTATCTGTTCGAGGTTTAAATTAGAAAAAAGGTGGATTGGATTCTAGATTGGAACGCCATTTTAAATGTGTGTGTCTATGTGGGCTTTATTTGTGTGGTGAGACGACAATAATTTTTAATTGAAACCATTTGTTCATTTACGTGTTACTTATTCATTGGCTTGAGTGTATCTCGTTCTGGATTTTATTAAAATTAAGTTTTAAACAGTACATAAGTTTCGAAAAGTAACATAAATATCGTACTTTTTTTTCTGCATTGTAAAGATCTTCTCCTTCTTTACACGGGTATAATCGCGAACATTTGCATTTAAGTATCCCAGAGCCATGTATGAATGATTTATTTATTTATTTACTCATTCTTCAACTAAAAAAATTGCGATAGTGTCCACAATAACAAAATTTTGTAACCAATTACAAACAATGCATTTTTTGTAAACTCACTCAGAGAACTATAGAATAAATCAACGTCACGGTAGGCGCAGAAAATACGACAAAAAATCAAACTGCGTTTACTTCATATTATTGACAACTAAAGTCTGCATGCAAAAATTTATTCAAATATACAAACTGTTGTTTTGCATCATCGTCAAATTCAAGGTGGTAATTATGCTATGATTCTAGACCCGAATCAATAATAAAATGGGTAGGTTTTTTTTTCTTAATTTACGGAAATCGGTAAGCGTGAACCACCCGTGTTTTAAACGCGGCCCGTCAGATCCTTGCCCTATAACCGCGCTTTCACACATACAAAAAATCTCAAACGTTTATTCGAGAACTTCTTATTCCTTTAAACCACGTTAAGGGGGTTATTCTGAAATACTAACAAACTTAAAGAACCAAAAAAATCTGCGTTTATTAATTATTAACTAGGTATCGTAATTTTAAATGACTATTTATTTATTTTGCCAACCTCCTGAATTTTGTCATTTCAGCGTTTTCCACATGATGTAGATTAATAGGCTAGCAGCGACAGGTTAACGACCCCCTAATCGGTATAATCACGAATCACCATGTTGCCAACTCGCTACTTCAAAAACCTTTGCCAAATTATTTCCTTACATTTTATTTCCAGATGCGAATTAGTGCTAATTTTACCTAATTTTAATAAACCAATATTTATAAGTCTTTAACAGTTTCATGCTTCTTAGTTTGTTCGTTTTTTTTTATTAATTATGAATTTCGTTGTAAGGATTTAATTGATATTTAAAAAATATTCCTATGAACTAGTATTACCTGTGTTTTTATTTATTGTCGTTTTGTCGGCGCTACCCTGTCCAGTCTACATTAGAAAAAGTATTCAATTCCATAATATTTTTCTAGTTCCAGCGAAACGTCCATATAAAACCATAATACTGTCAATGAATTTGCTAGCTATTTTTTAATTCTCTCTTGAACAGCAGAGCTCTTTAAGAAAAATACCAAGAATATTTTCACTTGATATTTTTCTCCGCGTTCACGTTCGAGAGATATTTGCAAACTCTCAAAGCATTTCAATGCTTTTGTGTTTGTTCAAGAAAAACGCACTTTACTTTACCATTGAGGAACGTAAAATATATCCAAAGAATTCTTTGAGTGGTTGAGAAGCATCGTTCACCAGGTCTTCGCCAATATTTCTTTCTACTTGAATTTTTATTTGTCAATTGTGACTATTTGTGACGTTATCGCTTCAAGGTTTTTCAATTTACAGAGCAAGCATTGTATTGGAAACCCAATTAAGTAATGTATTAGTTTGAATGAGAATCACAGGCAGTGCTTTAAGCAATACTTACACCCTGCACCCATATCTAAAAGCAAGTCAAAGTGATTATTTTAGTAGGTAAATGTCATTATTTAAGATACGATTTTATTATTTAGTTTAGTAATGGGTATTGGTGGTAAATGGATTCTTAGCTTTGCTTTCTTTGACAGTGCTTACTTCGTTTAAAGTCTTGTATAGTGCATATAAAATACAAGGTGTTGTTTTGCCTCCTCGTCAAAATTTAGGAGGTTGTCACAAAAGACATAAATAATGAATTACGGTACCTAGTTAATTATTAAAAAACAGATTTTTTTGGTTGTTTAAGTTTGTCAGTATTTCAGAATAACCCCTTAACGTGATTATGAAATAAAAAATTATCGAAAAACATTTAAGATTGTTTGTATGTGTGGAAGCGCGGTTATAGGGCGAGAATCAGACAGGCCGCGTTTAAAATACGGGTGGTTCACACTTTCAGAATTCCGTAAAAAAAAAAATTACCTACGCATTTTATGATTGATTCGGGACGAGAATCATTAGCACAGTTATCTCCTTGAATTTGACGAGGATGCAAAACAACACGTTGTATTTACATTATTACGTAAAATCAATCAAATACTTTAACTTGACTATAGATACCGGGGTTAGCCTTACTAGTCAGGGCTGACTGTACAAAGTACGTTAGCCGACTATTTTGAAGCTGGCGCGGGCGGTGCGGTGAAATCAGGCTTATGACAAACGACCTTCTTCAAGGCAAAGTAAAGAGGAGTTACACCACCTTCAAAACCCCGAGCTTCTAGCCTCCTAATGAGACATTAGTAATGCACACATTTAATCAATCAATTAAACAAAAATTATGTCAATTACACATTTGACATTAGTAGTAATACAAGGTGTTGTTTTGCATCCTCGTCAAATTCACGGAGGTAAATATACTAAGGATTCTCGTTCCGAATCAATAAGAAAATGATTTATTAAATGAATTATGTATAGAATGACTTTTTTTAGAATTTCCGGAAATCGGTAAGTGTAAACCACCTTTGTTTTAAACGCCGCCCGCCTGATTCTCACCCTGTGGCCGCGCTTTCACACATAAAAACAATGTCAAACGTTTATTCGATCATTTCTTATTGCCTAAACTACATTAAGGGGGTTATTCTGAAATACTGACAAACATAAACAACCAAAAAAAACTGTGTTTATTAATCATTAACTAGGTACCGTAATTGTAATTGATTATTTATGTCTTTTGTGACAACCACCTGAATTTTGACGAGGATGCAAAACAACACCAGTTGCGACCATAAGACCAACGGCTTAGGTTATTCAAATAAAGTCTGTAACAAAACAAGGGCGCTAAACATAAAACGGTCCGTGCCCGTTTTATTGTGCCGTATATCCGTTCGTGCCCGTAAATATATCTTGCGGACCCGTATTACCATAGGTTACTGAATAGGTTGTTTCTATCAAGGTTTATTGCTTACATAACATGTTTTGTACTGAAGTGGTGTTTTGGAAATGAAGATATTGTTTTATATTGTACTACATGCTGCCCGTGACTTCGTTTGCGTGAAAATTTTGATGTAGTTTTCAGGGATAGATGATCTGTTTTGATGGAAACCGCATCAAAATTCGTTGCATAGTTTAAAATATCCAAGCGTACAAACAGTGCGAAGCCACTATGTTTTATACTATGTAAATATCAAGTGGTGATACGCGAAGCTATAGTAGAGATGATAAGCCGCGGGCGAAACTAGTGTGTTATAAATTTATCTGAATTGTATTCGTATGTTTAGAGGATTCCTATCACTAGTGATCATTATTTAAAACCCAAGATTTGAATCGTTTTAATTGGTAGGTACATTTTTCTTATATTTAGGGAATTACGTGACTGATATCATGACCTACACCACAACCCCTATTTACATCTACAAACTTGAGACAAAAAGGGAAACATTTTACAAACAGCTCCTATTACATTACAAGACAAAACTGACGACTCGGAAAATGGCAGACGTTTTCGATTTCGTTCTCGAATTTTCGCTTTTGTTTTGTTTGAATAAGTTTCATTTTGTTTTACAGTATAGAATCCAGTATGAGGTCGCAGTGTGGATTGATGGTTGGTATGCCATTTTTTATTCTGGGAAATGCCAGTTTCCCCTCGAAGTTTTCTTGCACCGTTTAGAGAGCAGATATGATTAAATCAATTACCTAAATAGAATTAAAGTGAAACCGCCTGTCTGGATTCGAACTCACGACCTAAAACTCAAAAGTGGGAGATTGCACCACTGCGCCACCATTGTTCCATTGATTAATATATAAGTATAGACTTATTTGATGCTTGTTTTAAAAATACATTAAATTATGCTGTGGCTGAATAAGTTTTGAGCTGATTATCTGTTTATCGCGGTAAGAGCTTTTGGCACATTATACGATTTTCGGGGAAAAAAGGTTGGGAACTTCGACTTCGTTTTCAGAGCAGAAAAAATAACACAATGACAAGAAGCCTTGTTGATTCTAGGGTACTTAAATCACTTATTGTATTTGATGCTTTTCAATAAACAAAACTCGTGAAAATCGCTTAAAAAAAGGGTTAAAATAATGCTTTTTGGAAATCGAATTTTAGTCAGTCCTGTCAGTAATTGTACTTTATGGCATTTAACTGATTTATACCGGCGCCTATATTTTCGTTACAAATAAAACCGTCTACTAATAATCTTTAAAATGATGCATATGTGTCAATCACCGAGCCTCCTGTATCTCTTGAATGAGAAGATTTTGTTGTCAGTAATTGTACTTAATGGGCTAATTTTTTTCTCCCGGCGCCGATTTGCTTATGTCTTTAACAAAGAAAAACCCTCTTCTAATAATCTTTAAAATGATGTATGTGGCAACTACCGATTATAAGATTATTTTGTTGTCAGTAATTTACATTATGGCGTTTAACTTTTTTCTTCTGGCGCCGATTTGCTTATTTCATTAATAAAAAAAAATCCTCCTCTATCGAGTTTTAAAATGTCTTAATCACCGATACTATTTGTAATGAATGCAATCGGTAATTACATAGTTCATTTGAAATGATCAATAACTTTTTCCATAGAGCAATCTTTTTGTCGCCATAACAACAAATGTGCTTTCAATCAGCTTCAAGAAAATATAGGCATTGTTCACCGACGCCACTTGGACCGCTTTCGCCCGATCTCCTTAATCCTTTTCAGTTTCGAGTTTCGAGGATTCCTTTTCCCCAAGACTTTATAGACCAACAGAATTTTCATATAAGCCTGGCCTAGACTTAGGCCAGTGCCTCGCGCATGATAAATTACTCTTATATTACACAAAGCCTTGCGTATATACAGGCCATATTATAACGCGTGTGTGTAAGTCCTAAGTCCCCAGAGCACGGCCGAGGCCCGGAATGCTGCTATATAAAGCCCCCCTCAAGATTATGACCATAGGTATTTTCTTATCCATACACAAACATAATAAGCACTGTTTGCGTATGGATAAAAAAATACCTAATCTTAAAGGGAAAGTGGGTTGGTCTGAATTGAGAAGCTTAAGTTTTCCCACGCAACGGCTGTCGTACCTACTCATAATTTATTTTTATTTTATCTTGTGAGTATTTTGTGGTTGGGGCTCGGGTAAGTCGTAAAGCGTAAATAAAGTTAACATTACCTTTTTAATATCCTGCCTCTATTAATACACTTTCTCGTTGGTCTAGCGATCCAAAGCGCGACGATTGAGGGTGAGATCCTGGTTCGAATCCCGAGTCGAGCAAAGAATTATTGGATTTATTAGGAATATCTAAGTAGCCACGAAGTCCGGATCTGTGCCCGATTGATGGCAAAAGGCTCGACCCCTATGGTACATGGGACTTAACTGGCCAAAAGTGGGTGCACTATTAGGTACACCTCCTCCTAACCTTGCTAATAATAAGAGGCGATACGACAAAATTGTTTAAAAGTGAATCTAAATATTTGCAATAATTTAAAAATCAAAGACCTTACTGATAGCTTAAAAACTCAAACGACGTTGTCTTTTTAAAACACTTTCACTTCACTGAGCTGCAAACAAGGTGCGAAATCGTTTGAAGTCAACTCCTGGCATCTTATGAGGTGGAATGGATATTCTTATCACTAGGAAGTGTTCTCCACACATGCATATGACTACATTTAAAGCGTGACGCTGCTTCTTGGGTATGCTCATGGGGATTCTCATCAAAATGGTCCAGTACTTCGTTTGAAGACAAGTACGTGTACGCACATTGGCTTCCCTGTCGATGGCGATGTTCGGACGGAACCTTCCGTGGTCGCGAAGCCGCTGAGTGGCAGCTAACATAGTCCTAACTAGAGACACATTATCACCACACCGTGCCTCACAATTTCGTTGTACTGAACATTTTGTGTACTAAAGACATCGCGCAAACACTCTATGTACTGTCCAGTTAAATGTCGGCGCGTGACTAAAATTGTTTACATTTAAGTTATCTTTCATCGTAGCCGCGTAAGCGCCGGTATCATCGTAGCTCGCTTTACCACCGGGGGTATATTTTTAGTTCGCAGGAGAAAAGGAACGAAAATAAGTCATTTTTTGTTGGCTTATATTGAGTCCTTTGTCCAGTGCCTGTTTTAATTATATATATGCTACAAGCGACCCGCCATGGCTTCGTACGGGTGCGATTTACTGACGAAAAAAATAGAGAAGTTCGCTTAGCAAAAATTTGTTTTTGAATTGAAACTTCTTATGCGACTTCTAACAAGTTTAACGTTTTCATGGAGGGGGAATATTTTCTATTACCCACTAAGAGATGGCGCTATTACAAGATTTGTGTCTTCGTAGTTCTACTAGGTACGCAAGATGGCGTGTAAACAGTCATGCATTCGACTCTTCGGTGTGACTAGCCTTCGCTCAATTTCCATGAGTAGAATAACTTCGATAAAATTATGTAATAAAAAGAGTACAACAATAAAACAATAAAATATTATTTAGAAGCTCAATAAAATAACGAGAGTGAATGCGTGGCACTCGAACGCATGCGTGTAGTATTACGAAGTTTCACTTTTTCCGCGCGGAGGGACTCCACGCACTATTTTTTGTTTTTTATTAATTTATATAGATAGATAGAAAGAGTATGTTTGTGGATGGGTATTAGAGTAGAGGAAGACTAAGGAAACGATGGATCGAATGTGTGAAGAATGATATGGCAAGAAAGGAGGTGTCTGATGAGATGACGGGTAATAGAGAAGTAAGGAAGAAAAAGACATGCTGCGCCGACCCCAAAATAAATTGGGATAAATTCAGGAGAATGACGATAAAAATATAAACACAAATAGATAGGTTCTTGTTTTTCCTCATTCCAAAATAATGAAAGGAATAAGTACTGTTCAGGAAAGAAAAGGTTATAAACAATTTAATGAAGGTATGTACTGCTAACAATACAAACATGGATGACAGTTCGAAAAAGTGACAGTCATGGGTGAACGTGAAAAGGAAATTACAGTCCTGTCACAATGATCTTTAATATCTTATAAATAAGATTGCTTTTGGAGTCTTGGCTGATACTGACAAGTCTGACAAAACTACTACGATCTTTAGCTCCGTTAAAATAATGGTTTTATGGGTTGTTCGTCGTTTATAGGCAAAAAACTGTGAAAGTAAGTTCCTCTATTTGGAAATTACTTTAATTCGAGTATTTTGAGTAGTAGCAACAGACAATGAACAATGTACCTAACTGTTTTCAGTTTATCTTTATTCGAATTTGTTATTCTTTCATTGAAAGTTTTTGTTTGAAATAAAGTGTTAAAACTGAACTGCTTTTCTTTCTGAATGAATCAACGTTAAATTTAATAAAAAAAACGTTTTCAATGTCAGTGTGTTGTGAAACAATGTTTATGTATTTTTTAGTTGTAGGTATATAAGATAATGGAACAAAGAACATCTGTTTTACAAATAAATAAATGTCAATACAATTGTTATAGAGACTTCTCTAACTCTACTTCTCTACTCTCTGCTTTTATAAAAAGAACTAAACTAAAAAAGCGTAAGAAACAGAAAAAGAAAATAAAAAAACGACCACGTCGTTTAAAAAGGAATCTGAATTCAAATGAAAAGGCAACAACTTCGAGAATCCATTTTCCATCTAAATATTTGCCGGCATCGCTTCAAGCACTTGCAAAAGCTAATATAACATTTATTGCTAGATGCATAAAGCCGTTTTAAGTACTTTAATAAGATAAACGGGTAAATTACTGTTATCTGTTCGGCTTCGTGGAACGACGAGCGTAGTAGCGTGGCATTACGGAACCATTACTACGCTTTTGACGCATCGCTCGGGGATTTGGGGCTTCAACAGCTGATTGCAGGCTTTACCTCCCTTTGTAAACAAGTTTGAGGATTATACCTGTCCAAACATAATTTCATATTTGGATTACAATTCTCAGATAAAATTAAATTTCGTGTTAAATTCGCGTTCCAAATAAAGATGTTCAAACTGACTGACTTATCGAAGTGGAAGCCATTTTGAATATTCAAATTCGGAATTGTTTAAATAGACGAGTTGTCTATTAGATCTACAGGTTTATGAATTTACTTTTGTATTTATCTTCTTTGTCTGCCCATCGGTAGTTTTCAAGAACGTCGTCGGTATAAAGTTTTCTTTTAGTTGAACGAGTCTTATTCCATTGTTCGATTCTTTTAAAAAGAAACACAATTCGATTTATAATTCCATACCTACTCTATTTGCTAGACTAAAACTTTTTTTAGTTCAGCAATCAAGTAATAAATGAGTTCTATTCAACAACTTTTTTTTTAAACTAAAAGTTTAATCTCACTAGGATTAAAACATTTAATGGAACCTACATACTCAACTACAGCATCTATCTATACTAATCTAACTGCTTCATTTCTTATCCAACTGGTCCTCTTTTACCACCAATGTTTTTTCATTCATAAAGTAACTATCATTTAGGCACAAGCATAAATTAGCACTTTCATTATAATTAATTCTTTGAACGGAAGCTTACTCTCACCAGGATTAAAATATTGAATAGTACCTATCTGCAGAATCTACTAATTTAACTGCTCCATCTTTTCCAAGTGTCTTTTGTTTCTCGGGCGTCTTTTATCTTTCATTTTCCAACATAATAATTATATAATTCTAACGGTAATCTCGGGAACTACTGGTTCGAATTGAAAAAATCTTCTAGTGTTGGGCCTATCTATTTATCGAGGAAGACGGTAGGCTAAATGACATCACGCTACAACCAATAGTAGCGGAGCATCAATTAAATATATTACAAAAACGGTTTTTTTCTTCTTTTGTGATGCAAGTGAAGTTGCGCGTGTCACCTACAGTCTTACATAAAATGACTTCTCTTTTTATCATCCTACAGGTATAAGAATGTTGGACCAGCCCTACATGACGGATCTGATCGAAGCCAACTCGATGGGTCACGAGCCCCACAAGATCCACATCTACAGCGCGTCGTGGGGGCCCACGGACGACGGCAGGACAGTCGATGGGCCACGCAACGCCACTATGAGGGCCATCGTCCGGGGAGTTAATGAGGTAAGACTGATTTAGACTAGCACGATGGCAAAAAAGAGAGGAGGTCTAGTCTATGCTTGATACTCGGCAGTAGTTAGAACAAGACTACCAATGATAATGAATATGATTGCTGCAGGATTTTGCATCCTGAGTATTGCCATTAGTGGATGCGGAAAGTCGATGGATTTAAACAAAGATCCAGAGTTTCTGGGTCACAAGCGCGATTTTGAAATTGTTTGGAGCAGAAACTTTGAAGCTTTAATTGGGTGTCTATGAGCATTTCATACTACTGGGCCCAACTCTTTTAATAAGTATTATTATATAATTTCCCATCGATTCGAAAATAAGAAGAAAACCTTTAAACATCTATTTATAAGGTACCTATACCTTTTTTCCGGACACAAGAAGTAGTTCCTCCTCTTAAGATAAATATGATGTCTTAAGTTTTTAAACTGATATGAACACTAATACTAGAAACGGGATATTTACCATGTCCGCAATAACTTCAGTTTGTCCGTGATCATGGCGTTTGCAACAGCGCCAAAATATCGGGAACTTGAAACAAATAGGTAGTAAACATGATACCGTGGATAACACGAACGAGATTTTCATAGGTTGATACAATAATCTAGCTACATCCGAAATGGTTCCTTTCCCTGTTCGAAACTAAAATTACAAAAGTGCCGTTTCGTTACTATTTTGATTTTCATACATTCCCGTTTAGTTTACCAACCATTTACCATTTAGCAAATACAGTTAGGACTCAGGAGACTACTTACGAAAAAAGGTACCAATTTTCGTATTTGTAGGTAAGTATTACGTACTTATATATAGTACAAAAACTATTCATAAAAGCAACAGTATTTCGATCACAAGTCAGTAACCAAATCCGGTCGGGAATAGACTTTCAGGAATTCTATTCTAGCCGGAAATAGAAACTGTCATGTGTAGGTATTATAACAAACTGCTGGACCGGACACGATTGGAAATAGAACCTACACGTGTCGCCAGAAATGTTATTTTAGTTTGAACTATTTCATATTTCAAGTAGGTAGGCAAAAACTTTTATTAGGAGACCTGTTTTTCAAACATATTATCATCACGCCTGTATTCCCCGAAAGGTTAGGCAAACGTTTACCTAACAGCACACCCACATTTGCTAGTTATGTTTAAGTTCCAAGTAATACCTTATGCTGATCTCTCATTGTATGAGAAATCTAAATTAAATTAGGCCACGTTATATTGGAAGTATATAGTTTGATGTGTCACCGTGTGTTTCTAACTTATTGCTCAGAACCTCGGACCGACCTTCAATATACAATTTTTTGTCAGCAAAGTATTCACCTAACTAAGGTTGAATACTAGACTCCGCTTACCGTGTGCCTACCAATAATAACTTCACTTGAATTGTCTTGGCCCGATCGACATGTGGACTCAGCGATCATTGTGCCGATAGTCGTATCAGCCAATGGCCAAATTGCCACGAGCCTAGACCAATATCTAACGAGGCTCTCGGCGGCGACGGTTTGATTCAAAAAGCGGTACTCCTGACACGGCTCATATTGTTTGGAGGTTCCTTTCTCTGGAGCCCTTAGGTTGGACCCTGTTCCCGATACCGGTGGGCTACAATTTTTTATAGTTTTTATTTTTATTTTTATATTGAGTATTTATAAATGTAACAAATTTGTGTAATAAATGAATAAAAATAACTTCACTTGAATGATTCAGTAATGACTTTACTCGAATTATTTTGAATGTGTGCGGAGTATTGGCTTGTATACTACTACTAGACTACCCCCAGAAATAGCAATATTGTAAAACATATTGGCGTACAATAAAGTTTATTCTATTCTACCAAGGTTTCTGTATCTGGTACATGGGTAAAAAAAAACAAAAGAAATACACTATAATCACAAGAAAATATTGTAAAAAGTAACAATTTCTTGTTGAGCGATTTTCTCCTAGTTATACAAAGAGGTTTCTTCTTTGTCTCAAACTTTTATTATGCAAATTATCTCGCACTATGTTTGCTTTAGTTACGTAGCAAGAAGCATTGTTTATTGAAATTTGTAGATTTGTCATAGTCTACCTTTGTGCCAAATTTCATCAAAATCTATTCAGCCGCTAAAGTGCTTAACAGACTTATAGTAGGTTTAGGTTCTACATGTATTTTTTTTTGTTGTTATCTGTTATCAGATGTGTGGACAGAGACATGACAACTCTACTCGTTGTTCGAATGTTCTACTCGTATGACACTAAAATAATAATTATATTTTACACGTTTTATAATGAAATTCCGCGTAGGTTACTGTAGAAAATGAAACTTTACATAAAATGCATCGATTTAACAGTCTTTATTGGTTTTACCATAACCATAAGCTGGTTTAAATAGTGACATAAAACTTTAGTAGCTAAGATAAATTCTATTAAAGTGAAATAGCATTATCTATGACGCCTGTTTACGATACACGCAATCTAGTTTATGCCAAGTTTAAACGATAACTATGGCATTAAGAATCTAAAGATAGTAAAGAAACTTACCCATATTAAAAATGTTTTACTTCAGCTTATATTACGATGGTAAAATATATACAATGGTGTGGTATAATACAGCGATATTACAATAAAACTGATTGACTTTTACTAACTGTGTAAAGGCGTGGGCGATTTTCAATGATGCACTTTTTGAAGTGAAACTTCTTATGCGACTTCCAACAAGTTTAACGTTTTAATGGAGGGGGAATATTTTCTATTGCCCACTAAGAGGTGGCGCTATAACAAGATTTGTGACTACGTAGTTCTACTAGGTACGCAAGATGGCGTGCAAACAGTCATGCATTCGACTCTTCGGTGTGACCAGCCTTCGCTCAATTTCCATGAGTAGAATAACCTCGATAAACTTATGTAATAAAAAGTGTACAACAATAAAATATTATTTAGAAGCTCAATAAAATAACGAGAGTGAATGCCTGGCACTCGAACGCATGCGTGTAGTATTACGAAGTTTCACTTCTTTTCTGTTAGACGACAATTATAAATTAGTAGCTTCTGACCGCGGCTTCGCCCGCGTGTAGTTAGGCAATTGCCCACGTTTGCGATATCCCTACAAAATAATGTACAAAATAGTAGATAAAAGTTGTTGCCCCAGTCTTCACTCGTGCGTAAGTGTAAGTCCAGGATAGGTAAATAGCTGTTTAAAAGTCTGTGATTTTCAAAGTAAGAAGCTAGAGATTTCAATCTAGTTAGAACAAAGTATATTACGAAGTAGATTGTTATGACCTAAATGGGTTGATCCAGAATTTATTTTATATATGTCTTCCGAGCTACGATGCCGTAGCTCTAATGCCCCCCGGTCATCCAGTGTTTTTTTTTTAATTGACTAATACTCTGATAAGCAAAAACAGAACAAAACTATTAATCTCTCTGAAAACTATATTTTTAGCGACCAGAAGTGAAACGCAAATAAAAAGAAATAGCTGGAAATAACCTAAAACTAATTTATTATAAAATGACTCAATTTTAACAATAACTCAATAAACCATCATTACTCGAGCAATCACAAACAACCGTTAATTTTAAACACACAAAGTAATATTCAATGTAAGAAGCAATTAACAATGAAGACCACCGTGGTAAAATATGGAACGAACTTACTGCAAAATAGCGCTGGTACTGATAACCTTACCGTCCGAAGACTGACAAGCAAAAGAACGAGCTTCTATGGAGCACCCGTGTTTATTTTTTTATGAGAACCGGCCAGTACCACCACTACTCACAAGAAGTTTGTCTTATAATATTAATAATGAATTATCGCGCCTCTTTGTAAATGACATTTGCGGTGTTTCTTTTTGGGCTAAAATGACTAAGTTACTCGCAGAGCTCACTCCGGGGCATGCAATATAAAACTGCCCATGTGAGAACCAGTTCTCACTTAAATTAATGCCAGCCATACCCTAGGAGAGGATACTGAGACATCGTGTGTATTTTAAATTTCATTATTTCCACCTAAAAAATGAGATCAAAATGAAAATCTATAATAGCGCCGAGGACAATTTTCAATTTTTTTATGAAAATTTTCCTCGCCATCTGGCCATCTTGGATTTTCATTTTGATCTCATTTTCGTTAGCGATCCTGAAATCCACGAAAACGCCACCAGAGAAGGAACAACCGAAAGTTTTCCTCGGCGCCATCTTGGATTTTCATTGTCAGCGACCCCGAAAACCACGAAAACAACACCTATGAAGGAAAAATAGAAAATTTCTAACGTTCAACCTTCTAGAAGGCCATAGGCTATAACTAGCTAGTAACAACACAAATACAATACTTATAAAATCTAAGCTTAAAATTATAAGTAAACAGTTTCATTGTACCGTAACGATTAAAATCACTCAACTAGCATTCTTACCAAACCACTAAACTTACTAAATACCAGCTTACGTATCTACTCCATTAAGGGTTGACATTAAAACCTCTTAGGAAGGGATTTGTTTCAACCCAGGTGGACGAAAGGGGTGGATGAAAGGGGTGGGTCACCTGAGTAAATACTACCCTCCCGTCGGCTTTGATATTCTTTCTGTCACTTGCCTTAATGGAAGTTCCTTTCGACTGAAAGTAATGGGCCAAATACTTGAAAATCAACTTGGCTTGGTCTTTGTGGTAATGTACTTTTATTAAGACTATGCATACTTTCGTTTGGTACATAATCTTCTTGCTATATGATTTATGTCTTATCGGCTTAAATTTGACCGAAACAACGAGCCTATTATTAAACGTTATTAAGGATTACTTACTTTATTTTAGTCATGTTACAGTCTGTATCTTGCTCTTACAGTTTGACGGTTATGTGACAGTGACTGGTGGAAGTGGAATAAATAACTGTTGATTTAATTTGTGCTAGGTAACATTTATTAAGTCCGGCCTTGGAATCGGGTTTGTGATAAATAGTTTGAAGTTATCGTCACTGAAGTTCCAACACCACGGATGTAAAAACTGCAAACAGTACAACACCATTTTTTAACTTTAGTTCACTTCAAATTAGATAGAGACGTTGTTTGTTTCCGATTGGGTGAAACAATGCGTCTTCCGATTCTCCAGCAAACGGGATCAAAATGTCAAAACCGCCAAAAATTGACTAAGGGCCTTTTTATTGTCATGCGTGTTTGCGACCGCATGCAGGTCAGGCAGCCATGCTTGTTGCGGGCCGCACGCAGATCAGATTATTTTCGCCACACCGCACCGGTCCGCGTCTGGCGCGCATGACAATAAAACATGTATGATACTATAGGTTGCGGGCAGCACGCAAGCGTGCCTGGCCTGCACACGGGCGCAAACACGCATGACAATATAAAGGCCCTTACCTACGTGGTGTTAGGGGCGTTATGCACTATAGGTAGCAAGCAAACATGGGAGTAACAAAATGCTCACAAATTTTATATATTTCCATTTTATCTTTCGAATCTCTATTTCCGACAAGATGTCACGACATTATACGAAAATGGGTTTGAGAACCTTGATCCTTTGTCACTGAAATAGGTACAAAGGAGCTTTTGTTGGGGTCCTGACTTTCGATTCTTGTAATAAGAAGATTTTTGTAGTGCCTCCACGTTACCTCTTCAATGCACTAATAACTCCCGGTTTCTAGATAGAGAATTTGAAGTTGAGAACTGGTCAAACTTTACCTTGGTAGTTCCTTAATGCAGTCCGCGTTTATTTTTTTAAATTTCTCTTGTTGTCCGTTTAAATTATGAATTTCAAAGAAGTAACCCAAGAGCAGACCTATCAATAAAAGAACATCATTGGGTGAATAAATTATTAGTAAATCTATACCAGTAATATCCCAAGTAACAAATTTTGCTACTATAAAAGTCCTGAGAACGTTTTAGGACGTGCTAACTAGTGTTCTTGATTAGTAGTATACTGGTACTGTAAACGTTCTAAGAACCCCAAAAAGGCCCTAGTTATATCACTGATTATTATATTATCTATAATTCTTTATTCTATAATCACTACATAAAGGCTCTCACGGTGATAAATCAGCTCTAAAAAAGTGCTGTTTGCAATGTTTATGACACAAATTTACACTATAAAAGTAACCAAAACATGTTTATGGTGCTATTTTACACAGTAAATGATTCCAGAGATCTTTTTTATCATACTTGTTCGCCAGTTCTCCAAGAAAACAAAATATATCAATAAAAGCTATGCTTTATGCATTTGCTATTTTTACTTAACGTAACGTGTTATAATAATGACATACTACAAAACATTCATGGACCGTAACTCTGCCATAACTTGCACTTGCGAAAATAATGGTATCGGTAGAATCAGTATGCTGATTTCAAATTTGACAACGCGCCCTCATAATTTTCGAATTTTAAATAAAATAAAATAATTAAAATCAAGACTTGTCCCGATTATGGCTGCTATAGTACACATTGGCTCCAACCGTACTGCTTATGTGCTATCAGCAGCTGAAAACAGGAGCCACATTTTTACAAAACGCTTTAGTCTCGTAGAAGTAACACAAAGTCACTTATAGAGCTATTTAGAATTTAAGTTATTTAGCAACTGCATCGGGAGTCGCTATGGTACTATTTAGTACTATAGATGCGTTTTCATGACTTGAACTAGCCCCATAGCGATGATGAGAGAGCTTTTAAAAAGCTAAAAGGTTAGCTAAAGGTTTTTTTTATAGTGCAGATTGATCGTGTAATAGTGTTTTCGATACTGCTACAATACTAGTACTGTAAAAGTTATTTTGACGCATTATTAGTGCAAAATAGATATATAAAAGTGTCAATAAGGTCGCCTATAGTACTAAATCGTACCATAATCAGATTTTTCATATCTATTACAGTGCAACACTCTAATCATTCTTTTGTGTGGTCCTATAAGCGTTCTAAGAACTAAATTATAGAACCTAAATGCTCTTTAATCTTATAGAACCAAAACATTCCGTTAAAAACCTTTAAAGTACAAGCAGTCACAATGGTTACCATTATAGGCCAACTATATCACTGTTTGGTGATAAAACGCCTTGGTTATAGAAGCTTTTTTTACTTGGGATAAATAGGTTAAAAGCGTTTACACCTTACGGCATTTCATTGAAACTTTCAAGTCGTTATTTTCCGAAATGACTGAACCTATTTTAATGAAACTTCATACGTAGGATACATATTAGTCTAAACATTTTCGAAAAATAATGTTACAGCTCAATTAGATCAATTATAAATTATCCATAGAAACAGAAATTTACAATTATCTTCATTTTTTAAGACATTTCGAAAATGTTTTTTAATAACCTTTTAGACTTATGTATCGTGCTTATGCGTATGAAGTTTCATTAAAATTGGTTCAGTCGTTTCGGAAAATAAGTACTTGAAAGTTTGTATGAAATGTCGTAAAGCGTAAACGCTTTTAAATGTGTAGGGCTAGGGGGTTATCTTCGGAACAGCTCCTGATACGACAATTCTTTCACTAATTGGCTATATTTAAATCGTTCTTATGCGAAGATCTCCGACAATAACGCGAGCAATTCCGCGAGCCAAAAGTAGAACAATAAAAACCATTAAGTGCTATACTAAAACTCATCTCATCCGTAATTTAACTTCTCAAACAGTTAACTAACCCACTCCATACCTACCGTTAAAAGCTACTTCATTTCCCCTCCTCCCCCTCCCTTCGACGTCATTTCCGCCGTTAGAAGCTGAAAGTGGAACGTTTGAAAAGGAACACGGCAACACTTCCTGTCTTTAACTAGAAAGGACTAGCTAGTAATGGAGCTATTTGAGATAAAAAAGGACTTTAATCTTGTAGATCTAGGTAGATTTATGAAGCGCTAAACAGCAAGCGGTTTCTTTAAAAGTTGAATTGTTGAAGTTATGCGTTGTTGGTGTTGAAAGTTGGACGTTCGTCAGTTTACTGAAAGTAGTTTTTATATGAAAAGTGTATATGTTAATAACCGCTTTCGTGTATCTAACAATAGTTATTATTCTTTGTTTAAATAAAGATGCTGTTGCGTCGTTAGCTTTATTTCTTATATTTAAGTAGCTAACGAAGAAGAACATTTCACAGGAAAACTTTTAAAGTCGATAACATACAAGAATTATTTAAGATAATAACATACCGTGGACGATTTGTTAATTATTACAGAAGAGAATTGGATACTTACGAGAATTGAAGAAGTTTAACCTTCTAAGAATTCCATACATCATTGATAAGATGCATTAATTTAGTATAAAAGGAATTTACAGATGTTATTACGGCCGTTGCACTTCACAGGAGCTGATGGATGCTATTCAAAGAGCCAAAGTCGTCGCCAAATTTTGGGCTACCGCAATTTAGATTGTAATCGTCACGGTAAGAAGATTACGGCCGTCCACTCTAAACGGGCAATCTTCGTAGTCAGAAACCAAGTCGAAGACGAACGCACACCCCAACAGAGCCAAGTTGGGGTGTGCGGTAATATTAGGCCAGACGACAATTTAATTCCTTTACGAATAATAGCAGATGTTCATGCTCAATTACTGAACGGTGCTGTTCAGATAATGTTGTGCGCTTTACGCTCTAAATATTGGCTCATTCGAGCTAAGGGATTAATTAAAAACTTCGAGCGCAGTAGGGGATCGGACTGGGTAAAGAAAACGACATTCTATTTTGTCCGTCAGACAGGTAATACAAAAATATTACACACGTATTTTTTGTTTTACCAAATATCAAAAAATTACTTATTTAGAACTCATTAAAGTTGGAGAGTGGGGGCTTACTACGTCACAAGTAAGTATAAAACTTACCTACATGTGACGTCATGCGCCATTTCAACTCAATATATCTCCGTAATTTTATGACCACGTGAAAAAAGAAAAAATACGTGTCCAATACTTTTCAATAAACTACCCGACGGACAAAGAAAAAAAAATAGGATTATCCCCTATTGTTTAGTGTCCGCAAAGCAAAGAGCTAGTGCATGAACTCAAATCATGGGAGGTCTGCCAAAGGAAAGAGTTATCCTACTAAACCCTTTCTACACAGCGGCGAGTATTATGCTGGTCCATTCGAAATGTTAATCTCAAGGGGAGGACGTATGCAAAATTAAAAGTCAAAAATTTCTTCATTTGTTTATGTGTCTACAAAGGCACCAAACTGGTAGGAAACCTTACAGCAGAAGGATTTATATCAAGGACAGGTAAATGCAGTCACATGTGACGTAACCAAGGGAGAAATTTTGTTGGTGCAGAAAAGGATTTGGCCGCATCGTGGCACAGAATTTTATTTTGAACTAACTGTCCCGCGTAACTTCGTCTGCGTCACATTTTCCCCGTTTTCGCAACATTATTCATTGCTGCGCCGCTCTATTATTAGTAGTAGTACTATTAGTCGTAGCGTTATGATATATAGCCTATGTCCTTCCCTAGGTTGAAATCTATCTTCTTGCCAAATTTCATTAAGATCCGATCAGCCGTTTAGTCGTTAAAATGTAACAAACAAACAAACAGAGTGACTTTCGCATTTATAATATTAGTATGGATTTTTATAACTTTGTCAAACCTCATTTCAATTATGTACGGTATCAGTAATGGTACAAAATTTTCCGGCTTCAATAGGGGATAATCCAATATTTTTTTCTTTGTCCTTCGGGTAGTTTATTGAAAAATATTGGACACGTATTTTTTCTTTTTTCACGTGGTCATAAAATTACGGAGATAGTTATATTGAGTTGAAATGGCGCATGACGTCACATGTACGTAAGTTTTATACCTACTTGTGACGTAGTAAGCCCCCACTCTCCAACTTTAATAAGTTTTAACTAAATAATTTTTTGATATTTTGATAAAACAAAAAATACGTGTCTAATATTTTTGTATTACCTGTCTGACGGACAAATTGAACCCGATTTGGAAATAGAACCCAGGACGTCTTGCTCTTGTCGCGCTTGCGGCCACTAGACCAATGAGGCAGTTATTGAGTAAGTCGCTAATAAACACCATTGAGGTTTTCTAACAAGTTAACCGTATACACAAAAGTGAACCTAAATAACAATACCTTAAACATAATAGTCACTTTCGTAGATCTCAAGGATTGGGTCAAACATTGGTAGGAACACAAGCGTAGGCATTAAAGAGGAGCTCGTGGCTAAATAATAACAGCCACACAGGTCTATCTTTAAGGATAAGCCGTGCTTGCCGAGGTTGGTCCGTGGATGGGTGACCATAATTACATACCGAGTTTCCACCGTGCCTCGGAAAGCACGTTAAGTCGTTGGTCCCGGCTGTCATTTGTAGATCTTTGATAGTGGTTACGAGTAGCCAGAAGCCAAAATTCTGACATCCAGTCTTACCAAGGGGTATCGTATTACCCAGATACTGGGTTGTGGAGGTCAGTCGCTCCATGTAAATTACTGGTACTCAGCTGCATCCGGTTAGACTGGAAGCCGACCCCAAGATAGTTTGAGAAAAGGCTAGGCAGATGATTACTCGTAGGCATTAAAATGATTCCATATTATTTTAGACAATTAAATTGGGCTCCAGACAATAAAAACAAAACAGCAAACTCGTAGAGCAATAAAATCTACCCACACGAATAGGTAAATACAATAGTCAAAGATAGTATAATAGTTTAACAGCCATCTCTATCGCTTTCAATTCCAATTCCCCGTTTATATCCTCCCTTTATTTCATCGCTAAAATGGCCGCCATTCCTTCCAACATTCATTCCTTCATTTCATTCCTTTTAACATCTCCGTTTTTATGTCCACAAGATAATCGATTCAGTGTCCCATCAGAAAGCAGGTATAACCCTTTGGTCACGATCTGCATGTTTCACGACACGCGTATTGCGACAGTGACTGACAGAAACAAATTAAAGAAGCTCTTTAGAGTTCAGAGGAAGACGCCAGGGGGACGCGAAATTCATATTTTCTTACTTTGTTGCAATTGGCAGTTCAGTGTCAGATTGTATGTTGATAAACATATGATTCGCAACCGTAACAAATATTGCTGAAATACTTATTCAATAAGATTAATTGAACTTAAAGGGGTTGTGTTAACTCTGTAAATACGAGTACATGCGTATTACGACCGATGATAATTATTTAAACATGATTTTTTTTTTTCGACCGACTCGACTGTTGCAAAAAACGTATGTTTTTTTTTTCGGGGCTTAGCATGGCGCTTCCACCTTCAGTACCTATGCCACGACCACGAGTCACTGCTTTATTTAAAGATCGCGAATTGCCATACCTACTCACACGAAGAGATGAGAGCGTATAGCTTGTCGTATCGCAAGATGAAGTCCTATCGTTCGAAGTTGTGTATGGGGCCATATTCCAGCCCACACAAGCGATCGACGATAAACAAAGAAGGTTGCTCGCTGAAATAAATTATGTTTCTTCGATATTTTTATTTCAGAAGGTTTTTGAGTAAAATTCTCGTTTTTATCTTTGTTTGTATTGAGCTTTTATTATAGGATGTTTTCTTAAGGTAAATATTTAAGATAATTTTCAAGGCTTTTATGGGGAAAAGCCTTGTTTGCGATATAGCTAACAAAGCTTGTTTTTTACAGTAGTATATTTTTAGACAGCATTTGCCTGAAATAGGATATTACACATCACGGCATAGCACATTGTGTCAATATTATTTTTGAATCCCCAATTGCAACTCTCAGAATTATTCGAACATGAAAAAAAAAATGCCGCACCACCCCACTCAACATCTCCTTTTAATAAACCTCGAAAATCATCGCAGGTCGGATTTAGCTAATCCGACATACTATTAACAGTTTGTCGACATTAACAATTTCAAAGACTTGCCTAACTTGCCGTATTTACAGAATGGCGGCTCCTAAATACTCCTAATTCCAGCCACATATGGTAACAGTACTCAATGTCATATTGTCGGTTGTAATCTTGCGGGAATTTTGGCAAAGGGATTGACATAGGGAGGTAATTATCAATTTAACTTGGTCATGTTATTATTTGGCCTAAAATTATTTGATTAAGGTTTGATTACGTTATAAGTTTTGCAACTGTAGTGTTTAACTTGCTGTTATTGAATTTGAGTTTGATATTGAAAACTTCAACTTAGCTGTTCCATATACAAAGTTAGTTAAAGGTCAAAGTAAGCTAGTTGGTAGTTAAATTATTATTTTTTAAATTTATTTTTATTATGCGTACATAATAATAAAAATAAATTAAAGAAAAATAGTTTACACAGAAAGCCTATCAAATACAATGTGCAGTATCTATACATCTATACAAGTAAATAAAATTGAAGTGTCTGTTTTTAATATTAAAATAAACGGTTTTTACTACTTTTTCTGCGATGTAATTTGGCACATGGATGCTACTTGAATGAGGACATAAAAATACCTACTACTTATTACTCCCTTAGGACTCCCGAGAGATAACTTTCGACCTCCGAGCAGAGAAGCCCTGAGAAATTATCTGAAGTTTATTTAATGATACAAAACTCGATTGTCAGTAAAGTACTTTACCGGCTTCCTATTAACATCACAACTATTTTCGTAGGATTGATTTCAAATTACGTTGCTCATTTTCTTCGCAAATACGATATACCTATGGACCTGCATAATCTGTGAATATATTCTTATTTGAAAATGCCAGGCAAATATATTTGCACCTCATTCAACAAATAAATGCATAAAATTCATAAGACCAATTTGCTTTGAAATTACATTGTTAATTTTCTTCAATCGCAACCTGCCCATTGCCGTCCCACGCAATAGATTGATCACAGAGTAAGGCAATCAAATTATCTTTTCTTTGTAAGTATAGCTTTTCTTTTAAAAAATACTCACGAAATAAGTAATGGATGATGATTCGGCTTTGATTAAAATCACAAGGCTTTGTTTATTTCTTTAATTTTGAAGCAAAAAAAAAATATTTCTTCATTATTTTGATTCGCCTACAAGTTCCAGGTAAGATACATATCTAAAATCATTAAATGACTCATCTCGCTTTGGGCGGAGCGGAAAGGAGTGTCAGACTTGTACTGACTAAACCCGGAAACATTTAAAGATTGACGTGGATAGTGAATGCACAGAGCTTACCAACCGGAGGCTTTGAGGAAATTCCTTAGTACATCGTTTCCAATGGTTGAGAGAATCCCTTATTGTGATCTGAGAATCGTATACGATATCCAAGCAAAGAGTTGCGAGCTCCCTGCCTAGGCAGATTACAATAGGATTACGATACGCCATACGCGATGACATACGCGATACGATACGCCATATGGATGGCAGGTGTCTTAACACCTGCCATCCATATGGCGTATAGCATAAGCAAACATAAGTGCTTGCATTGTCGTATACCAGACCTAGCTCCGTTACACATGCGTAGCCAATATGGTTCTTTTGACCGTTTAGTGGTAGGAATTCCGTTGTGCAGGGGTTGGGGGTTGTGTAGGTCGCTTAGTAGGTATGTACACCTATACCTACTAAGCGACCTACATAAATGTTCTTTCTTTGTTACTGATCGTATTGTCGTTAGGCGCCTTGAGTTACGAGTCGAGTTACACGAAAGACATTCTAATATTACTTGACCTACACGATACCTGTCAAATATTAGCACTGGCTGGACAGGTTCACTCAAATCTGCGTCATGTGAGTTGGTCAAGATTATGTCTGGACTTAATAAGAGACTATGACCTCTGAATTCATTTCGGCTGTTTCTTCTCGGAGTAGTCAGATACGAAACACATCTAGTTTAAAAAAAAGACTACGTGTAAAAGTGTTTGCAAAAGCCTATTTCCAAAAATAAACATAATTTCACTTTATTTCGGCGGTTCTCACTACAGGAGACTGCATGGCTTCGAAACATGTCATATATCGTCTAGATTTTCAACAGTGAGGGAACGACGAAGAAGAAGATATTAACGTTTTGTCTTTGTATCCACAGGGACGAAACGGTTTGGGCAACATCTACGTCTGGGCTAGTGGCGACGGCGGTGAAGACGACGATTGTAACTGCGACGGATACGCAGCCTCCATGTGGACTGTCTCCATCAACAGGTGGGTGCACTCAGGGTTGAGTACGTAGTTATTTTGTTAAGATCCGTCTACGGTCTCTACCGATGTAATATTTATTCACATTATACTGGCAGATGCCTGTTGGGGGAGTCGTCGTTCAAATTGTTCTTATACAATCAGATTTTAGTTTGAACTATTTTTGAATGCGTACTAGTAGGCAAGAACAGACCTGTTTGAATATATATTCAAATAAATAAAACTGAAGTGTCTGTTTCTAATTTCAAAATAACAATAACAAATAACAAATTTTAACCAAATGCATATGAAAATATATACGGCACTGATAAGTAATTTTTTTTTTAATTTTGCCTGACTGTCTGTTTGTTCCGGCTAACCTCCAAAACGGCTAAACCGATTTTGACTGGACTTTTACTGGCGGATCTATACTTGATGTTACAAGGAGAGGAAAAGGATTAGGTTTCCATGCATAAAGAAAAGGGTTGAACAAAATTTGATTAAAATGGAAGTAATATTTTATAAAAATTTCACCTTCCATCTTTTTTCTCCTAGACTTTTCCGAAAAGTTAATACAATTCGTGTTTATTTTAAGTATTAAACAAGTAAGATTACTTACAGTGTCGTCCGGTGATCGTTTGTTAGGCTTGACCTAGTTTAAAAACTTTTATAGTAGATTATGCACCAAGGGGATAAAGTAGTGTCTTATGTATCGGGCGCCGTATTGAATCCCGAGCAAAACGAAGGATACTAGCGTTAACTCCCGAGCGGAGCGAGGGAGTTTAGAGTTAACTCCCGAGCAAAGCGAGGGAGTTAAGATAAGAATCCTGAGTGCAGCGTGGGAATCAAGGTCGCCCAAGACGAAGGCACCTTTATCCCCGAGGTGAATACTCTACTTTTCACACCATCTACGAGACAATAAAAGCAGTAGTACTAGTATCAAGTAATCCGGAGTCAAATCACTATCGTCACTCGACATTTTTGTGAGAATTTGCAATATTCTAAGTAATTTGTTGGTATAACAATGAACAAAGCAAAGCAATTTTCAGTATTCGCGCCTCTTTTTAATTTGTGTTCTATTTTTCTTTTAATTATATTCTATCTCGTGGTGGCCAGTTCGATTTTCGAACAATTATTTTTTTTTCCAACTACGCAGTAATGGGGTGAATTTCCCAAATGACTTATTTTTTTGTCTTCGGTGAAATTTGTATTTGAAAAAAGGAATATCGATCTGAATTATATTTTTTAGTATTTAATAGGTAGTTATTGGGTTGTGGCTAAAATATAATTTGCCTAAGACTATTTACAAAGGTTGAAATAAATTCATAAACCTCTATTTTTTTCAAATCGGTGCTGTCCCTCTACTTTTTTTACAAACAAAAAAGCTTATACACTAATAGAAATAAGTAAGTTAAGTATATAACTTATTCTATTTTATAGAATATTAGTTTTGTTATTAATATATAGCATATTTTATTACATAATTAACGATTATTATTACTGAGAGGCACAAACGTACCTGTCCTGAAAAATGTTCTCATATCGCTGGACAAAAGTAATTTAAACCTAACTTTACATCGACGAGTCCGACAGCGTCCCCACCCCAATTTTATTTTCCTAGTTAGTGTGTGCTAGTGCGCAGTGAGGACGGATTTGTGTCAAATCGCTGCATATTCTCGCCAATAACATAAGTACGCCATTTTAGTTGCTCCCGGACAATTATTTTATATTATCGGTGGTTGCATTTTTCTAGTGTAATGAGTAGTTTTATTTTTGTTGCTTTGTTCTAACACAGGTAGTAAGTAAATTAGCTTCATTGACTGTTATTGAATTTATCCTAGATATTATGCATTTTTTCTAATTTTCGAAAAAGTTTGTTATTTCTCACGTCGCTGTTCTCATATCGCTGTAATCGGTGGTCTTTATTACCACCGATGTGATAATTTACACGAAAAAATCAATCGGTGTCTTAGATATAAGACACCGATTGATTTTTCCTACACCGATATGAGATATCATATCGGTGTTTTGATTCATGATCAACGCACAGTTTTGTGACATCGGTGGATTACTTTATCATATCAGTAGATCATTTTATCATCTCGGTGATTCGTTTTATCATATCGGTAGATCCCGTGTCATTTCGTTAAGTATAATACTATTACAAAAACAATGATATTTTTTTTTTAAATTCATAGTACCTATAGTAAATATAATAAAAAAGAAAGTAAATATAATAAAATAGGTACATAATTTAAAAATATATATTTCAACTGAATTTCTAAGAATTCAGTTCTCTTTGGATGGAATCTACTTACATAAGACCCTCAGTTCAGGTCTTCAGTTCTAAGTCACCCTTGTAAAAATATATAGGTACCTACTAACTATTTCATTTTTTGATGTTCAAAGAGTGATAGATTATCATATCGCTGGATATGTACATCATTTCGGTGGATAAACTTATCATACCGGTGTACAGAAAAAAATATCGGTGCCGGTTAGTCATATCGGTGGAAACCAGAATTCAAACTGAATTTTCTCCTTAGTCTTAAATGATACGTTGATGATATTAAATTTGGGGATTTTTGATATCTTAAAGATTACATTAAACCTGAAAAATATACAAAAAAAATATAAATGAAAAAGTTCACCGATATGATAAAAAAAATGGCATTTGTTGAAATTCACCCAATGGTATCATTAATCACTACAAAACCGATCACAAAGGATGTCTTTTTTGCTTAGAACCAAAATAGTGCAGAAATGTTGTCATATCTGCACTGTTTTTTATGTTTTATCAATATATAAAAATGAATCCCTATTTCCCTTGGTCACGGCATCACGCGTGAACGGCTGGACGGTTTTTTTTTATTTTTTATTTTTTATTGTCAGGAGAAGGTTCTTAGGTAGGTAGTGGGTGGGTAGTAGGCAGGTCGTAGGCAGGTGGTAGGCAGGTCGTAGGCAGGTCTTTGGCAGTTCGTAGGCAGGTGGCAGGCAGATGTTAGGCAGATGAAGGCAGGTGTAAGGCAGGGGGTAGGCAGGTGTTAAGCAGGCGAAATACAGGTGGTAGGCAGGTTGTAGGCAGGTCGTAGGCAGTTCGTAGGCAGGTGATTGTATGTCTTAGGCAGGTCGTAGGCAGGTATTAGGCAGGTTGTAGGCAGGTCTTAGGCAGGTGATTGTATGTCTGAGGCAGGTCGTAGGCCGGTGTTAGGCAGGTTGTAGGCAGGTCATAGGCAGGTCGTAGGCAGTTCTTATTTAGGTCGTAGGCAGGTGGTGGTTGGTCGTAGGCAGGCGGTTGGCAGGTCGTAGGCAGTTCGTAGGCAGGTTGTGGTAGGTCATAGGCAGGCGGTAGGCAAGCGGTAGGCAGGTGGTAGAGGTGGTGGTAGGTCGTAGGCAGGTGTTAGGCAGGGTGTGGTAGGTCGTAGGCAGGCGGTAGGCAGGTCGTAGGCAGTTCGTAGGCAGGTTGTGGTAGGTCATAGGCAGGCGGTAGGTAAGCGGTAGGCAGGTGGTAGGCAGGCGGTGGTAGGTCGTAGGCAGGTGTTAGGCAGGGTGTGGTAGGTCGTAGGCAGGTAGGAAGTATATTTTGTCTTGGTATGACGGTAGTTGAAAGAAAAGTAGATTACGCACCTCGCTAAAGTGAGTTATTAATGCACTCGTGTTAATTTAGTGCCCTCGCATACGCTCGGGCACCAACATAACACTCGTGCATTAATAACTCACTTTGCGCTCGATGCAACAATCTACTATTTCACACCACCTGCTCGACAATGTCAAATTATATGTCATGCAAACCTAACCTAAAGTAAGTCATTAACGACCTGAGGTCTAGCAGGGCAATAATATTGTACTGAATTTCATTATGACCCGCTGGTCAATAATGTGATTTGAATTTGGAACATAAATCGCATACGAATATTCGCGCATTCACCTTTTTTTTTTCTTCCACTTTGGCTCCGCACGGTTTGTGCATTCAGCCAATGTCACGTCAGGGCATTCACCATTATGATCTGCACTAAAAAATTAATTAAAATAATGATGCGTTTGTTCTTGTAGTTCTTTCCTACGTAAGTTAAAAGATCATTTTTCAAAGGACAAATAAACAAATATTTGTAAATTATCAAATATTGGACGGTAAAATTTCAAATCGATTTAGGTATAACGGCAACATACTTATATCTTATTTTTCGTGTGCTAAGTGTCTAACCTGGAGTTTTTATGCCTCTGACTTGGCATAAACCTACTTAAAAATATATCATTTACCCAAATCTTTCAAAATAACTTAAAAATAAACCACTACAACATTTTGTTTTTTTAACCGACTTCCAAAGGAGATTGATAACCTCTATCAATAAGTCTAAAGGTTTTCTGGTGTGTTTCACGATGTTCCCATTTAAAGTTGGTGAAGATTTGATGGTGATCTTCGCAGATATACAATGGACGGTATATCTGTCGTGATTGCTGCAATTGCTTGGATGTTTATTATTTACACAATATCATAATATATCACGCCTGTATGCTCTGAGGGGGTACGCAGATGTGTACAGTAGGTACATCCACATTTCGATAGTTATGTTAAGTTCCTTTTTTTTGGGGACTAGCTGTCCCGCGCAACTTCGTTCGCGTCACATTTTCCCCGTTTTCGCAACATTTTTCATTGCTGCTCCGCTCCTATTGGTCGTAGCGTGATGATAGAGCCTATGTCCTTCCTCAGGTTGAAATCTATCTTCTTGTCAAATTTCATTAAGATCCGATTAGCCGTTTAGTCGTGAAAAGGTAACAAACAAACTTACTTTCGCATTTATAATATTAGTTAGGATAAGTCTATTACCATGACATATGTATTGTTAACAATGTGAAATAAATGTAGGTATAGCAAATATTTCTTTAGGATATTACAACGTGAAATCAAAGTGAAATCAGCTTTCTGAGAACCTGATCAAGTGTTTGATAAGCTATTGAAATCGAAGTAGTTGAAGTGATTGTTAGGATGTCTAAACAAGAACAAGGCTTTCTTTTAGACTAGAAAATAAGGGATGGAATCGCTACCTATGTTAAGGGGTAAAACGGCATTGCGGCAGCCAGCATACACAAAATTTCGCGTGACCACTGACTCGCCAATAAATTACTGCATTTTTGGGTCGGCTGAGGTGTACCTAGTAGTAAACCCACATTTCTGGCTGAACTGGCTAGTCGGGGCGAACCTATTGCCATCAAGCAGGCACAAATACAGACTCCGTAACTCCTACTGAGAATTTAAATGAATGCATTGTTAAATCCATATTCATACTAATATTATAAATGCGAATGTCACTCTGTTTGTTTGTATGTTTGTTTGTTACGTTTCACGACTAAACGGCTGATCTGATCTTAATGAAATTTGGCAAGTAGATAGATTTCAACCTGGGGAAGGACATAGGCTATATATCATCACGCTACGACCAACAGGAGCGGAGCAGCAATGAAAAATGTTGCGAAAACGGGGAAAATGTGACGCAGACGAAGTTGCGCGGGACAGCTAGTTATGTATATTTAATGGATGTATGAACGTTAATAGGTAATGTAAATGGATAGTACCTATGTAAGAATTATAGCAGGTGGTGTTTAGTATTTTCTGCCTTACCCCCGTGGGAATAAGGTGCAAGTTTATGAAACTCAATTTCAAAAGTCATTTCACAGCGTTACATCACCTAATAGCCCATTTTAACCCTTGAAACCGTTTTTCAGTGCAATAAACGACGGTCAAAATGCCCATTACGACGAGTCCTGCTCATCAACTCTTGCGAGTACGTTCAGCAATGGCGCCCGAGACCCCAGCACTGGGGTAGCTACTACGGACCTGTATGGCAAATGCACTGCTACGCATTCGGGAACATCTGCTGCAGCGCCGGAGGCTGCAGGCGTGTTTGCACTGGCCTTGCATGCCAAGTAAGTTTCTTCGTTTCGGTTATCAGTCATAATGATGTTGGGAACTGCACTGCTAACTTGAACAACTTATATAAAAGCGTTCCAACACTTCAATTCAACTGTAATATGTTGTGGAGATTCATATATGACTCTGCCTTGGTGTGTATGTGGTGTTGCCCTACAAATGATGGGACATTTCATATCGGTCACGCCTGCCCTGTTGCTTGCACTTCATAGGAGCTGATGGACGCTAAATTGTCACCGCCATGCCTTAACGTGCAGATGGCAATTAAAACCAGATGCAGCTTTCTGAGAGAAATCTGCATCCAGTTAGACTGGAAGCCGACTGGAACATAGTTGAGAAAAGGCTAGGCTGATGATGATATTGAAAGTGATCATCACGAAATCATCAATTTTTAAGTATTTACTCTAATATTAAGTGCTTACCTGTAAGAAATTGGTTCAGTGGCCTATAAGTCTATTAGATTTATCTTATGTTTTTGTATCAGTGTATTTAATAGTTGGTGAGCCGAATCAATAAAACAAAGTCACAATACGGAATCCAAATCCGGATTTTGCAACGTAACGTTTCCGTCTTTCAAAACGCTGCCGGATTGCGTTCATTAAAATACCTCACGCGCCAAGTTTTCTGTAAAAGAAAAAATCCTCATTATAACACGACTAACTTAGAGAGCGATGTTATTTTTCTTCTTATAGGTGAGTCTTTGTTCACAGTCCCAGCTTGACGTGGCGAGACATCCAACATTTGACTGTTTTGACTTCGAAGAGGAACTCACTTTACGATGCTAAGGTATGCATTATATTTTTGTATGAAATGTTTATTTATTTATGCACACACAAAATACTCAACAGGCCATTACATTATGATGGAAGAGCGCAAAAGGTTCTGCTTAATATTTTTAGATGATTATATATATATCCCATTGACATAAGAAATTTATCAATCAACCGATTTAAAATTTGCATTAAAACCAAACTATGTAAGAAAGGGTACTATAAAATAATTGATTATTTAGATGACAAAAAGGCCTGGGTTTGAACTGCTTGCTCTGCTAAGCGTTATGTAATTATTATTCAATATTGACAAAAAAAAACTGATATATCCTATTGTATATTTCCTTTTTTAATTAATTATTTCCTTTTTTTATTTATTTATTAATTATAATTTTGATATTATATTTAATTATTATCCTATTTCTTTGCAAAACATGTACATGGTTTATAACAGACTTTGATTCCTGAGTTTGTTTCGCCATTTCTTCTCAGGGTAGTCAAATACGAAATGTCGACCCTATCTAGCTTATGTTTAAAATGTGATGACGTGTAAAAGTGATTCCTACATCCTATTTACTGAATAAACAATTTCATTTCATTTCATTTCATAGAAAATCTTGTGTACATTATAATTCTTCTCCTCTCATGTGGTTTTCAGATAGTAAATAGATATTTATTCATCGATGTCGTGAAAGGTAACTAGACATAGCATGTCTAGCATGCCGTTGTTAAAACCCGCGATTTGTCAAAATGACTTGTAAAAAAAAATGATTTTTGAATTATATAAATGCGGCTTTTGTTTTTTTTTATTTTTAACAAAAAGCAATAAGAACACTTTGACCATGAATTATTTTGCTATCTTTCAATCCACTAAGTGGAGGAATGGGCCTTATAACCTTCAACATTTTGTTTTTATTGTTTATAATAATAATAATAATAATAATAAACATTTATTTCAGACTATGTCCATATTTTGTTAGTAACAATGTTCTTAAAACTATTGTTAGTAATTAAGCAAAACAATATTTAAATTACAACATGAAGCCGCAACCACCTTTGCAGCATGGGGGACTCCCACCGATCAATAAAAACACCCAGTATAGTGTTGGTACTGCCACGAACGCGAGCAAGTAGGGAGGCGCACCTTTTCCTAACGATAGCGGCAAAGCCATCCACCCGTGCCTCAGCAAACATCCCTGACGCACTGCAACGCCATGGCAGCCCCAACAGTACCCTGAGAGCATTATTATATTGGACACGCAAGTCGCTGTATGCCCGCTGCGAATACCTGACCCACAGGCTGCAGGTGTAGAAAGACTGGCAATAAGATTTAAAAAGCGCGAGTTTAACTGCATTCGTACACCGTGCAAACCTGCGGGCCAGCATGTTACAACGGACAGCCAGCGACCTACGTTCCCTTTCTATGTCAAAATTATCACATAAATCATCGGTGACCCAGTGACCCAAATATTTAAATTTAGACACCCTACGCAGAGGAGTGCCATACAGTGTTACATTGGGAAAAGCTGGGTAAGAAAAACCCCGGGCCTTAAAGAGCATCAGTTCACTCTTCCCAACGTTATATTTGAGCCCATGAGTCACCGCATATGATTCACATATCGACACTAACTTCCTCATAGCACTGATTGATGGACTCAGCAACACCATGTCGTCTGCGTAGCTTAGATTATTGATACACACTCCGTCAATATGACATCCGACCTTGGTGCTGCTGAGCTCAACAATCAGCCGGTTAATGTACAGGTTGAACAACCTAGGAGAGCTTAAACCGCCCTGCCTCACCCCGCATTCCAACCGGTACTCACTCGACAAGGAACCGTTCCACCTTACACAATTGCGTTGATTGCCATACCAATACTTGAATATTGATATAATTTCAACTGGTACAGGAGTTTCAGACAGCAATTTACTCCACATCACGTCATAACTGACAAGATCGAAAGCCTTCGATAGGTCCAAAAAACAGGCAAAGACAGGCGTTTTTCTATCCTTGTAGTACTGCACAGTCTGCTTGAGACACAAAATAGCGCTTTCAGTGGACAGCCCCGGCCTAAAGCCAAACTGACCGTCATGCAATGTTAGATGCTTACCCAATTGCGCATCAAGCAGACTGTCCAGCACCTTGGCTGAAACAGTTGCCAAGGATATAGGCCTGTAATTTGAGGTATCAGAGGCATTCCCAGTTTTATTTTTAATAACAGGTACCACAACTGTAAACATGAAGTTATTTGGTAAATAACAGTGACTGATACACAAGTTAAAAAACATGGCAAGTACACGTGGCAAGTGCACTCCAGCATATTTCAGATGTTCGATACTGAGGCCATCGTGACCTGGTGACTTACCTCTTTTCATTGATTTTACCACCAATGCAACTTCCTTAGGAGTAAAACGAACGTCAATGTCCCCAGAAAAAGCCTCAGTATCGACAACCCGTGTCGTTCCAACAAGTGGTGACTCAACCTTAAAGTGCTGCTTAAATAAATCAGCTATTTCTGTTGGCTCATGCACGCCCGCCACGCTCACAGGAAGACTCGACCGCGGGTTCAATTTATTTGTTGCCTTCCAAAATGCACCAAATTGCTTGTCAGTCTGATTTTTAGCTATGATATCCATTTTTATTTGCTGCTCATTATCCTGGCAATATTTTAGCTTATCTTTAAAAACCTTCCTGGATTTACACATATTTGTGTAAATACACCCCGACGTGGGTTTGTTATGCAACAACCACGTTTGATAATGCATGCGAGCCTCCCTATGAGCGCCACGAACATGCACATTCCAACCAGTCACATATTTTCTATTACAACGCCGGCTATCAGAACCTATGTATGAAGTATCAGCACCTTCTTTCAAAATACTTATAACAGTGTCGTACATCTCATCTAACAGTCTGTGGTGGCTAGTATCAGAGCACATTCCATGCGAACAATCACGAAATTCCGTAGGAAAATCTATTAATCTTAATTTTGAATGACAAAAGTTTAAATATTCATCTATTTGTTTTGCATTTCTTTCACCCCAAATGACCTTGTTACAAGAGTGGGTTTTGCTCACTAACTTTGGTATAATTAAATTTATGTTACACTCAATAACCAAAGGAATGTGGTCTGACGAGTAAACATCATAAAAAACAGCTGCTTTCATTACTAATTGTCTCGCCGCACTACTCACCACACAATGATCTAACCAGCGCAGCGCACCGTTAGCTGTGCTTTTAAATGTATAAGTATCATTCGGTAACAATTCCATGTCCACACACGACCATGATTGCTCCGTACACACTGTTGACAGTTCACTTGCAAAACGTTCGCCCGGGTGAGCATTGAAGTCTCCTAATATGCACACCGTCTCCGTATCACTATTCTCAGTAATCGCAATAATCTCACTCAAACATGTAGTAAATTCTATTAAATTATCACTCGAGTCAGTAGGCATATAAACCGAGAATATTAACATAGAACGATCCGTGTGATCAACTCTAATGGCAACTAAACGATCGCTATTACACGACACTACCGACACATTTGAGAAGGCCGACTTCCTCCACAATAGGGCAACTCCTCCGTAGGGTCTGCCTATGAGCACTCCGGCAGACGTATCGACAGCAGATTTTCCCGTATACGCGAAGTCATCATGCAATGTGCCTAGGTAGGCTAAATCATGAGGTAACAGCCAGGTTTCCTGCAGCGCGATGACGTCAGCCACTCCACATAATCTTCTCACACAATCAGCTGATCGAGTGATATTTTTGCAATTAAACGTCGCTAGGTATGTGTTCTTTATTTCCTTATCCATTAATCTGAGATGCGCTTACATTTAAAATCCTGTTGTCTATCCTATTCTTGAAATGTATAAATCTTCTGAAGGCAATACCCTCAGGCCACAAGTTATCGTCTAAAAACGTATTTATTTTGTGCTTAGGAACAAACAACTTGAATGCATTATATTGCCTATCAGCCTTCATATTAATTCTTTCCAAAGTCACCACTTCGTTAACTTTACTTTGTATATAGTCAGATATATCTTCCTCTGTAGTTTCTTTATTTACATATGATATAAACAAAGGTATTTTCATATCTGCAGCGCGAAACTTGATTGGTACATTTGAGACAGCCCTCCCTGTCAAACCAGTAAAACGGTTCCTACGTTTAGATTTCTGCACTAGTGTCCAACCATCATCTCTTTTATTTTCTTTCCACTTGCCATTGCTTACTATCTCTGCCGTTGTCAGCTGTTTCGCAGCGATCGCACAACCGGTCGGGCGCTGTGGGGCGGGCATGACTGGTAAAATATCTGTATCGCTTGCGATGCTAGCCAGCGGGACAGCACTCGAACGTTCATGACTCATACAACTGGGGCTTCGTTGACTCAGGGACGGCGCGCAGAGTGTATTACGCGATACATTCAACGACTCTGACTCTGAGTTACAGTTTTCAATGTACCCTCCTCTTTCAACATTCACATTTAAACTTGGTAACGGCGCCGGCGTCGAATTGCTTGTATTAAATTTTATGTTTTCCAGCTGATCTTTGGTCACATAATCACTTTTGATTGCGTTGATCTCTGACCGTAGTACCAATAAATCCTTCAGCAACTTCGTCACGTCTACGTGATCAAAGCAAACTGGTGGCAATTTGTGAAGGTCATATGCCACAAAAACCGGAATTTGTTCGGGATCCATTGTTTTAAACACCGTAATCATGTCTTCTAGGTCTTTCTGCTTTTTGTTCTTACGCCTCGACACAAGTTTCTGGCTTGTCTTCGTAGAAATAAACAATAACTTTTTTGCCTCATCAATGTCTTCTTCAGAAAAAGCCGATGAGCATATTTTTATTAAACTTTCGTTGTCCACTACATCATGTCTATTTCGTATGAAGGCCAGGACCTCCGAAATAACCACATTACAACTGGTACACTTGACCGTATTTACACTGTTCACAGACATTTTTAACGTACTAATCGGCGACCGCTCATTAGTGCGCGCGCGCGACGACTGTGAGCAGTTATGCTAAGGGATAACATTTTCAATCGTCAGATAACTTTAATCTGCATATTATAATAAATTAGTTTCCACCTCTCAACATCTTCGAGGTATATAACTACATCATCTGCCAAGCCTTTTTCCCAAACTATGTTGGGGTCGGCTTCCAGTCTAACTGGATGCAGCTGAGTACCAGTATTTTACATGAAGCGACTTTTATCTGACCTCCACAACCCAGTAACTGGGTAATACGATACCCCTTGGTAAGACAGGATGTGTCTGACATCCAGTCTTACCAAGGGGTATCGTTTTGGTTTCTGACTACTCGTAACGACTGTCAAAGATCTACAAATGACGGGGAAATATTGACAGCTTCACGTGCTTTCCGAGGCACGGATGAAACTCGGTATGTAATTAAGGTCACCCATCCACGGACCAACCTCGGCAAGCACTGCTTAACCTTAAAGATCGACCCGTGCGGCTGTTAATATTTAGCCACGAGCTCCTCTAAAGAGTTTATGTTTTGTTATAAAACAAAAATTCTTATAAAAGAGTTTTTGTTGTTTTAAACCTCAAAGAGCCTCTAGGCTAGTCTATAAACTTTTGTCTTCAAGTTTAAATGCCAAGGTAATAATAAGGACTCAAAAGCCAAGATTTAGCCAAGTTTACTGTTTAATTTGATTTGGTTTTATTGCTCTTTCTTCTTTGATTTCGCATTGTGCTTTTGTTAACAAGACTTAGCGTGGGTGAAAACTCCATAAATTAAATATATTTCTGAATATTATTTAGCGAGCCGAAAAGTTCTGAGGAACAGAAATTTCTGGAAATCAATTTATATTTCGTCTTTGGAATTTGTTTTCGAAGTAATTATTCGAGTTTCATTGTTATTTCTAAGAACTCAAGGTATTATTTACAATTGATTTTAAGCCTTATGATTTTATGAATCATAAGTATTATCATTATTTTGTATTGGCTTATAATCAATATTCTCATCTAGTTCCGAAAATGGAACTTTTTAAGACAAAACATGTCAAAAACAGTGTTGTTCAAAAGGTTAAAGCCGAGAGGCCGAAAAAACGGCTACGTCCCGTCTGTTTTATATGTTTTTATTGAGCGCGAGGGAATAAGCCGGTTTGTCACCAGTTATACAAGGTGTTGTTTTGCATCCTCGTTAAAATTCAGGAGGTTGTCACAAAAGACATGAATCATTATTTAAAATTACGGTACCTGGCTAATTATTAATAAACGCTGATTTTTTTGGTTGTTTATGTTTGCCAATATTTCAGAATAACCCCCTTAACGTGGTCTAGGGAATAAGAAATTATTGAATAAACGTGTAAGATTATTTGTATGTGTGGAAGCGCGGTTATAGGGCGAGACTCAGACAGCTCGCGTTTAAAACACGGGTGGTTCACACTTACCGATTACCGTAAATAAGAAAAAAAAAAAAATACCGACCCATTTTATTATTGATTCGGGACGAGAATCATTAGCATAGTTACCTCCTCGAATTTGACGAGGATGCAAAACAACACCTTGTATAGGACGATACTGTATTGTTATGCTTCATATCCTCAGGGTCGTTTCCACTGGACGATGAACGGCGTAGGGCTGGAGTTCAACCACCTGTTCGGGTTCGGAGTGCTGGACGCAGGTGCCATGACGGCACTGGCGGCCAACTGGCATTCCGTGCCACCGCGGTACCATTGCGAGGCCGGATCTGTTAATACGCACGCGTGAGTACTAGACGATTTTACTTACTTTTCTGCTAAGAGCATTTACGCCTTACACATTTCATACAAACTTTGAAGTCCTTATTTTCCGAAATAACTGAAACTTCATACGCATAAGCAGTATACGTAGGTCTAAAAAGGTTACTAAAAAACTTAAATTTTATAATATTTAAAAAAATCTATATACTTTTTTTATATATATTTTTTTTTTTAACATTATTCTCTTTTTTCATATTTTGTCCTGTGAGAGTCTATTAAATACTTTTTCTTTCTTTTTAAGTACTTTGCCTAAATCACCTAAGTATGTACTTCAAACAATCCAATAGGCTGCCAGATGCAACCCACTAACCGAACTGTGGCTTCATTTAAGTTAGTTAGCACAAAAACTGCTTCGATTAACAGCGAATACACACTGCGACTTTTCCGCTTTTCCAGCGAAATCCTATCCGAAGGGATGCTGACGATGAAGATCGAGACGTCTGCATGTGCTGGCACGCCCAGCGAGGTGCGCTATCTGGAGCACGTGCAGGCGGTGGTCAGCGCTAACGCCAGCAGGCGCGGAGACCTGGAACTGTTCCTCACTAGCCCTATGGGAACCAGGTAAGAACGACGAGCTTGTTCCATCTGATCTTTGACATTTGCAAGTGTTGGGTATTCACTATTGCATACACCGTGTAAATCACCTCATCACGAAGCCGTCAACCAAGCATTCTGTACATGAAACTAAGTAACTTTACGCAAAAATTATTGATGGGAAACGACTTTTTTTGGGGGGGGGTAAAATCATGTTTTGTGGTAGAACTCAATGTAACGCAATCAAAACATTGTGCTGATGGACGGATTGAATAGTACGGGGGTCGTGGAGGTGTTTAAAGTTAAAATCTTACATTAAAAACTCGTATTTAAAAAAATACTTGTCTAAAAGTTGGAACTTTGACCCCTAATATCTCCGTAACTAGAAGGTTCCCAGGTATGGTGTAGAACAAAACAATGATCGCAATGACAGGGAGAACCAGTGCCTTTTGCCTTCGTTAAGAGAGGTTTTACACCCTTTATACATGCCGTCGCATTCTTGTATACAAGGCGTAAACCGATCCTTGACGAAGCCTTCTAAGCCTTCCTTCTGTACATCAAATTAAGTGAACCTACGCAACTTTGGGATGTGAAATCACGTTTCACGGTAAAACTCAATGTAACGCACTGAAAAGGAAAACATTGTGCTGGTGGATGCATTGAATAGTAAACGGATATATATAGTTAAGTTATAACCTTAAAAACTAGAAGTCATCATCAGTTCAATGTTCCCACTGCTGGGACACAGGCCTCCTCTCTATGAGGGAGTGGGCTGTAATCCACCACGCGGGCCCAGTGCGGGTTGGTAGATGTCACATGTCTTCGAATTCTTAGTTCTAGGACATGCCGGTTTCCTCACGATGTTTTCCTTCACCGTTTTTGAGGGCAGCGGTGATGAAATAAGTTATACAAAGTAATGCGCCTGCCTGGGTTCGAATCCACGACTTACTGCAGTAAGTCGGGGCTGCTACCACTGGGTCACCGCAATGACCGGGAGGGGTTCGTTATACCGTGTCTTGGGTTCAAACCTGAGACCTTTGACTTGACAGTCCGACGACGATCTCTGCACTAGGCTATATATTGCTGCTACTTTTTACTACCAACAACTAATTCTACCTATGTTATTCTATTACAGATCAATGATCCTGAGCAGGCGCGCGAACGACGATGACTCTCGCGACGGCTTTACCAAGTGGCCTTTCATGACCACTCACACATGGGGAGAGTACCCTCAGGGCACGTGGATATTAGAGGTAACCATACTCTTACTTTACTCATAATATCAGTTCGGAAACCTGATTGGATTTACAATTTAAACTTTCTATTACAATTGTGAAAGTATGTATGGATGTTTGATACTCTTTCACGCAGAAACTGCTGAGAGATTTGGATGCACAGGCATACAGATAATTTTTTACCTAAAAACTCAACCTCAACACAATAACAATAATTTAACAAATAAAACACACCCTAATGTTAAATGGTAAAAAATGCCTAAGGCATTGAGTCTGCCTCTGTACTATGTGCTTGAAGTGTTACATTAAATAAAGTAATTCATTTATGCGTTTGTTTTTCCAGGCACGCTACAACGGTGGTCCAAACAGCAACCCGAGTGACTGGTCAGGCTTCTTCCGCGGCTGGTCGCTAGTGCTCCACGGTACTCGGGCTCCGCCCTACGCGCAGCTGCAGCCCCAGGACCCTCACTCCAAGCTCGCCGTCGTCAAGAAGGCACATGAAGATAACGCGACCATCTAATAGACCAACACACCCAGGTTTTATGAACTGATCCAGGTTGGTTTGAAGAGAACAGGTCTTTAACAGTGGGTATTATGATTTAAATAACTATCAGTGATGTTTGGTAAAAGTTTCTGGTAACTGGTAATACTCTTTTAAGTTGTATATTGTTAAAAAATGTGAAGGGTAATACCCGTAATACAAGTTAATGAATATTACCCTCAAAAGAGTTGATGATTATTACCCTACCATGAATTGCCCCCACTACAGAATAGGAGTACAGTCATGAGCAGTTTGTGAATTAAGAAAGTTATAAGGAACAGTTTGTGAATTAAGACAGTTATAAAGACCAGTTTGTGAATTAAGAAAGTCATTAAGAGCAGTATGTTCAGAAAAAAAATACAAGGAATATTTATCTACTAAACCAGCCATGATCAGCGAAATAAAACCTGGAATTTAAAAATGTAGGCGTAACATAGACAACCAGGTGACGACAAAGGATTCATTGTATTTAGCTTTTAATAATATTATCCTCTATCTTCCATTGCATACTTTTTTTCTGAATCTGAAAAGCTCCCAAGTCGTGGCGCGTTGCTCATGTTATGCCTGCTGACTTCAGCGTCTGTATAAACCTATGTATTTTTGTACATAGCTTCACAGAAGCCATAGGCGTTCTTCTTTAATTTATTTTTATGGATTTATTTCTCTTATTAATAAACGGTAACTGCACACTTTTTACAGACGTTATTTATTTATTTATATTTTTTAGAACTTAAAAAATATTTTTATGTTTAATATTAAATTCTATAAATGAGTGGTTTTATTTGGATTATTATCGTTTGCTGTTACCGTTTGTTATAAAATATGAATGTAATAATAAAAATGGCGGTACTGTTTGAATATATTTTTTCAAAATAGGAATTGATAGGGTTGGATTGATTCCTTGCTTTATTTTGTTTGGGCAATTTGGTTTCATTTTAATTTTTCATGCCAAATCGCTGCCATTTCTATTAATTAAAAAAACGGTCAAAGAAGGATACTTACTACTGTAAAAGTTGTTTAATTTCTTTGAAACCTAAGAAAATTATTTTTCTTTGAGTGTCCACTGAATTATTTTGTTTAAAATATTTTTTAATCTTAATTCTATTGAACTAGTCATGTTTTAAAACAATGTTATTTATTTGCGAAAACGGTTATAGTCCTTGAGTATTATTTATTTTTAACCTTGATTTGTATTGTGTTGAATTTTAGAAACCTTTTATTGAAAACCGCGTCGGCAAAAATATAAAAAAAAAAATGTTACACAGTTACGGTGAAAAGTCGTAGGAAGAGAATATAAATTTATTTGACATTATTTTTGTAACAAACCTCATCGTAGAGTAGAATAATTTTATAATCTTTGAATTTTGTTCATCTTCTATATAAATCTATAAGTTACATAGACAGACGGACATATCAGGTAGCGTCGTAATACTGGACTTTACAAACTTACTTAACAAATATCACCTATTTATTTTAAACTCGAAGTTGAACAAAATTTAATATGAGTTTATAATATAATTTTTTTGGCATTTATTTATTGTATATTTTTGCAAAATTATTTGTAGAATGGATAGTTTAATTGGTTCGATATGTTATTTAGGTTTTATCAGATTCAAATGGCCTTGATTTAACCCAGCTAAATAAAGCTCATTTGAATACTTTTGTGTTAAATAATACTATGTGTCGAAAGACACGTATGTTAGAGTATTTACAAAGAATATATTAGAAAATTATCGTTATCGAGTAAGATATAATAAAGCTATTTATATGACAACATGATTAAACTTCCTTTTGGGGCCCACTTACACTGAATATGGTTATTTATCAACAGCCTCTTTGCATCTATTTTCTTAAACAATAAAATTTATTATTAAAATAAAGTTTCAAGCATTTTCACTTCCATATTTATGGGCGTAACCGTAGTTTTATTACAAAGTCGTTAGGATAATGGTTAAGAAATTTTAAAAAATCATATAAAGAAAAATATATTATGTACTACTATTATAGAAAATATAATGTGATTTGGTGTTGTATTTGAATTAAATGACGTTTTTGTAATCGCTAATCCTTTCCCTTTCGTATTGTTTATGTGAGGATTTGATGCAACTTAAATCTTAACAAACATATAGCCTATTTCTGAAGTAGGTAATTGAGTTTAGCACTTGTGAAACTCCGCTTAATTTTTAATTTTGGGTGCTACATCACGTTGAAAGACATCCACATAAATAGAATTTGACTAGTTCTACATTTAAATACTAAAATCAGAAACCGGTTACCGGTCTTTTTAGCAAATTATCAATGTACGAAATATCCTAAATCTTTGAATGCCTTAAAAAATGGGGTTCTAAAAACTCTTAGCGTCTAGCTACACATTTTTCTTCCACAAATGGTTATAATTAAAATTAAAGGCCGCAGTGTATGTTTTAACATTTAATTTTCATTAACAAATGTAGGTATTGGGCAGTTTGTTTATCTTACAATAGTAATAACTATACAGAAGTGTAGTGGAATTTAGTATAAAACTATTTATTACACTATATACAATTATATTATGGAATACATCTTAGTCTTGCTTGACCGTAGAAACAGGGATAACAGGAAATTTAAGTCTACTTTCAACAAAAAAAAAAAGAATATAGAGGGGAGGCAAGCCTCATACATAGATTGTTATAGATACAGCCTACTGCGAGTCCGAAGTAACATTTTGATCTTGCGCTGACTTCGTGTAGTACGAAGTTTCAAAAGAATAAGAGACCAGCTTATACTGATTTTGTTACCATTGAAATGCGTCCTACTGTACGTTTAAGTGACTCTTGGTATATTATTTTTTTGATGTATAATTGTTTTTTGACTTACCCTTCCTTCATATTACTAAGGGTAAGGATAATTAACATATTTTCTTACCTCACTTAACAATTTAACTCTTAGGATTCAGTTTATAACTCAAGGACCACGGATTAGCTTTATACATAACATATAGGTAGTTTATCGGCGCAAGCTGAATTCTGGAAATGTATAATATACAATAATTTACGTAAAAGCATAGATACGACGACAGTTTTAATTGAAATTAAACATTGATCTAAATAAAATGATTTAAAAAAACAATAAGTGATATAGCTTAACTTTTAAATGGATATCACATCAGGTATTTATTTTAAGTATAGTTTTTATTATTTACTTAAAAAATCTAACCTTATGCATTTTAATGTTGGAAGCTGTATTTTTATACAAGTTTATCCATAAGTTAGTACTAATTATTACATTTTAATAGGTATCAGCATCAATTGATACCACTTAAATTCAATAGGTACTTAAAATAAATCCCATACAAATATTTATCGGTCAATGCGAAATATTGATAGGTGTATGTATGGTACACCTTGCTTTATTATGTCAAAATTATTAAAGTAAGAAAGGTACAGAACACTAAAATTAAAGCAAAAATACAAATACATACACTAACATTTGTCACCGTTTCACTTATTCAGTTTGTTTTAGTACAGTCACACTCATGTATGTATTGACTTTTTCACTGTCCATATAATCTTGTACCCGGCTTCTGGATGCATTGTATAGTACAATTTGCATTTGTATGAGTATTTTATGGTCTCATACACCCATTCAATTAAAGTTAATGATGTGTATTGATGATATTAGATGATAATGAAATTGGATTTGGTAGTCAAATCCTTTTGGTTGGTTGTATGGGCTCATACACCCATCTCGTTGTATGGCCTGCCGTTGTGCATGTCTACATCAACGCCGCGCTCCGAGATCCCGTTAAGCCCATTAGTGTGCCCACGGGAACTTAACTGTCAAAGATCTGTGAACAAAATTATAGTTGTCAGCTAAGCGATATATTTAACTATCGCTTAGCTGTTCAGTGGTAAACAAGTTTGCAGGTCAATCATTTTTGTAGGTTCTGTTCCCAGGGAATGCTAAATGAAATATTTTACCACTGAATGAGCTAATCTCATAGACACAAGAAATATCATAGCTCTCAAAGAATTTTGGTTAGGGTCAAACTCGTTAACTGAATAAATTATTTTATTTTCGATTAGGGTAAAACTCCCAAACTGAAAAAGATTTTTGATAACGGTAAAAATCATAAACTAGGAAATGATTTTTCAAAGGGTAAAAATCTTTAAATAAAAATGCTAAGGGTAAAACCCGTTAACTCGAGAAAAGTTTAGTTTAGGGTAAACTCGGAATTTATAGTTTCACTTGGGATAACTTACCCATGGTTTCCTGCTGTAACTCTAGTTTGTACGCCGGATTGTCATACGGCGGCAGGGACGACTCCCGGGGAGCGGATGGCACGGCTATAAACAAAGTGTTTTATTTGCCGAATTAGTAGGGGTAAAAAAAATATGTTACGTAAGAATTTGTCTAAGTGGTTGTCAAATCATTCATGAAATATTTAATTTTTAAATGTTTGATCTGGAGCATAGCTTTGGTATTTGACTTAAGATTGGGTTGACTTATTAAAAATTGACGCATTCCTACAAACACTGCTTGAAAGCATTATATCGTAGTTTTACTGTAGTTGGAAAACTGAAGACATGCTTATTTCCACTTACATAAGACAGAATTTTGTTTAATGAAAACTGACAACAGCAGCCGTTGCCTCCGAAACTCTTACAGAAATTTCATTCCAATATCCTATCTTCTTCTATACTATTTCTTGGAAATATATTCCATTAATGTCGGAATGTAGAAAACTACATCCAGCTAGATAGCTAGACTAGACACATGCATACGTACTGGTAATTGGCACAGATCGTGGTCGATGTCTCCTGAGCACGACGAGGAGCAACAACAGCGACGTGAGAGCCCCTAGCGCCGCCACCGCGCCTACTCCGACTAGCGCGCTGTAGTAGTCACCGCGCTGGTGCCCAGCTACTGAGGACGCTTCTATCTCATCTGGAAATAAAATGGTTCATCATCATTATCATTTCAGCCGAAAGACGTCCACTGCTGGACAAAATCCATACATTGACCGGTCCCGTGCGACTCGCATCCTGCGGATCCCCGCAACCTTCACCAGGTTATCGATCCACCTAGTGGGATGCCTTCCAAAGCAACAAATAAAACGTTTAAATTAGGGATAACAGAGAAAAGCAAGTCATCATCATTCATCATTAGCCTATTATGTTCCCACTGCTGGGACACAGGCTTCCTCTCTATGAGAGGGAGTGGACTGTAATCCACCACGCGAGCCCAGTGCGGGTTGGTAGATGTCACATGTCTTTGAATTTTTAGTTCTAGGACATGCCGTGCCGAAAAGCAAGTAAAGAAGTCTTAATATACTCCGGACTCAGGTTGAATAAAAACCTGCTCAGATAAAGATTCATTGATGACTCTGCGCTGTGTTGTTCAAACGGATCACTTAATACAGGAACAGATGGACGCTACAGAAGGCACCAAACTAGTGGCTCAGTTCTGGGCCGACACAATTTAGATTGCCATTGACTTGCTAAGGAGAAGATCAGTCAGTCATTTATTGTGCAGAACACAATTAGGCACTTCAAATTTTATTATTGGCTCTGTAAAATAGTTCTGGATATACATGCAGATTTTGTACAGGCAAATCTGACAGTTTTTGTTCTAAAAGGTCTAAAATGGTGAGATTTGTCTGTCATTGTATATTGTCCTAAATGCGTTAAACACCTGAGCAGAAAGATTAATCGCTCAACGATAATCAGTATAAAAAAAAATGGATACTTACTGTCAATAGGTTCCGGAGAGTCTTCCGATTTCGTATTGATTTCCAACACGTTGCTAGTCTTCACTTTTCCGTTGGTCAGGAACATTTCAAGCCAGACACGACATCTGTCGGGAAACAACCCAAATTAAGTAATTAGCTCTATAACTGTTGTGCAGACGCCCACACAGCAAGCTACCCGAAACTAGTAGCAGCTTTCGCTTTTCCCAATCAACCTTGAACCTAGTTCTTTTACGATAAAGTAGAAAAATCTATAAATAATCTATAAAGTAGTAAATTCGACAAATTGTATTTTTTTTTACTGTGTTACCCGTATAAGGAATTTCTCCTGTATTTATTTATTTAACACTTCAAGTACAATGTACAGAGGCGGACACAATGCCACAGGCATTTTCTACCAGTCTACCTTTGGGTGATGCAGAGACACTATCGGGTACCATGTATCGTGTTGTGTATCGTGTGTGTGACTGTATCATGGGTGCGTTTACAAAAATCTAAACTCACACACACAAGCAGCCAGACCCGTAACAACTACCTGAAGGCCATACAAATATCTGTTTCGTTCAGGAATCAAACCCACGACACGCAGCGCAGCAGCTCATCGCTCAACCACTGCGATAACCGAGCTACTCGTATAAGCGAGTAGCTCGTATAGGCCTATGGTGGATCGAATAATGTTCCCACCCATACACAAAATTCGCGCTTTAGACATGGAGTTGCGGAAATCAGCCCGCTATACAATACAATACTCGTATAGGCTCTTAATAAAAGTGGTGCTCACTTGGTGTTAGGCTGAAGTCCAGTAAGTGTGATAGCCGGTGGAAGATCCCTCGTGGCAAGCCGGAAGGCATCCTTCTCCCGTTTTGCGCCGCACGCATGCGCACCTCGGTACACACGCACCCAACGTTCGGCAGGGGAGGGGATGCCGCGCCACCAGACTTCAGCGGCTTCCGAGCCTACTGCGCGAGCCTCGATGGTTACTGTCCAGTTGTATGGGTCTGTAAGAGAAGAAATGGGTTGAGGAAATGACTGTTGGACTAAACGGTCAGAAATGCCTATGGCTGTGTTCTCATAAGGCAGGACTTGATAGTACTTGATACTCAGGAAATGCGTTTTTCAATAACAGCTCGTTAAGGGAATTTGGGTCTTATCATAATGAAATCTGAGTTTATCTTTCGGTTACCTAAGCTGCCTAAAGATAGAACCTGCTGAAAACCATAACTTGGTGCATACACATTAGATTAATTAGAGATGCAAAACTATCATGTCACTGAAGTTTTCTCTAGTTCCAGACAGTAAAAAAGTAATATTTTTGTTCAATATAGTCTCCCTTTATTCCAATCGATTTTTGTGTGGATATTCTTATTTTTTTAGTTTTAGCGGGTACCTTACCATGAATATTACCAGATTAACAAAGCAAAAAGGTGGTAATATTTTAGAACCCCTTTTTCGAAGAGAGAACGCGACAATTCACCCTAGCATACCTCTACGCTCGACATCCTTCGACTCAATAATGATTATTCACTTACCAACATAAGGAGCCGTATTGAACTCAATCCTAGCGGGATCGATCAGCTCAGTGGTAGCCTTAGGTGGTGGTACGAATACGAGGTTTGCTTCGTAGTGGCTGCCAGGGCGTAAGTCGTGCAGCTCTGCGTGCGACCGGCTGTGGTGGAGAAGTTCCGTCATGCTGTAGATTGGAGTACCAACTGGCCGGTATCTGGGGAAGAGGAGACAGTAGCTAATCATGAATCAATCATATAATGCTTTAGAACTCTTTGAATAAGATACTCATACTAGTGAACTAATTAGCAGAACATATTGCGTTAAAACAGTGGGATAATTTATTTAAGCTTGATCTAGAATTCTAGATTGAGTTACCTAACTTATCACAGTTCGACACAGGGGAGTTTGTGGCTTAATATTAACAGCCGCTTCGTGGACCACCTATTAGTTTTCTCTGTACTTCGGAAAGTACGTTAAGCTGTTGGTCCTGGTTGACATTTGTAGATCTTTGACAGTCGGCAACCAGTCTTACCAAGGGGTATTGTATTACCCAGGACTAACTGGGTTGTGTGCAGTTTCTCCATGTAATAGTACATTATGATATAAGTGCGGTAAGTTGAAAATTACAGCCGAGGCGATATTGCTATGTCATACGACGTTTTATAACACATTTGCGAGGAAATAAATAAAATTCGGATGACATTTTCAAACAAAAACAATACACTGTAAAGAGAAAGCGCGCGGAATAATTTTTACGCTTTTTTTAAGGCAAAGGCACAAAAACAGCCAGTATTACTAATAAAGTAAATTAATATTTTTGTGTTTTGTTACAGATGGTTGTAATTTATGGTAAAAATTAATTAAATTAAAGAATTAAATGTTTATTTATTATATTTTATCTCCCAACTTAATTTTATTCATAAAATGTTGACTACTTTTCTGACATAAAAACTCTTTGCTAAGATTTAAAAAAGTACCGTTCGTTTTAGACGGAGCGTTATGATAAGCCGTGCGTTTTACTTTACATTACCGCACTAGTGCGTAATGTGATACATTACGATACTGAACTTGGTGCAATAAGAGACCCTTTACGAGCAAATGTGTTATAAAATACCGTTATTCAGCTGCATCCCGTTAGACTGGAAGCCGACCCCAATATAGAAAAATGCTCGGCAGATGATGTGTAGAAGCATACATTATACAGTACCTTGAAAACATTTTCTTATGAGGAACGATTTTATTTTATAAGATTGCTTTAAATTTAAAAGGTCGTCATCTTACCTAACTTGTATAGCATCGATGAACTGCAGCTCATCTTCTCCGAAGCGTCTCCACGTGACGTGTGCTGTTGTGTCGTTGACGTCCATGATGGTCAAGCGACTGTCGATCTCTTTGCGTTTCTCTTCCGTTGTTGGGATCGCCTGTATAAGCATATTAAATTCAAGTTAACTGGATAAACGACTTGAATTATCCCCCCCCGCTTTTTTTAAAATTGTTAGCACAAAATACTAAAGATCTTAAACCAAATAGGTATAGATATGGACTATTTTCAATATGGAATCTACAGAGGCATGAGGAACACGGTGTGTAGTTCCTCATTCCTTGCTGAAAAGGGAGCATACGTGAACTAGATTGATGTAATGTCAAGTGGCTTGATGCAGGGTTTTGAGTAACGTCAATTATGACACGTAGATCGTATGAGGCATTGTAAATGCCACCACAAACGCTTTATACTATAGAGCAGATAACAGCATTAGGCTTGCTAAAAACTCGTAAAAAAACAGAGACATCGGTCTGTTCCTGATGAAATAACCCAAAAAAAAAGTCCTGTTTCAACACATACCGTCTTCGGTTCCAGTGTCCGCACAGTATAGATCTCGCTCTCTGGCTCCACTGGCAGGTTGTGAAGGTACAGCTTCCCCCTGATTTTGTAAGTAGTGGCTGGAGTTAGGCCACTCAGACGGAACTCCAGGCGAGGAGTCGTGAGGACCTCGTCTGCGGGCGCAAATACTTGCGAGTACCAGTGGGATACATCTTCATCACTGAAAGATGGAAAAATCTTTGGATTAGATATAAATATGGGTTTACACTTACACAGTTCGGGACACAGATACCCCGATTAAGGTGTGGGCAGACCGACTGGTTTGGAATCCTGAAATATCTGTGAAAGTCCGGTGTCTGCAGAAAGCCCGGAGTTCTGTCCGGTTCGTTTGACCGCAGGTTTTACCATTCACCTTGAACCATGGCTGTGGATTGCAAGTGTCAGAGCGTTTTTGGATTAAGTTATTTTGTAGAGTAGTTGACGAATGACTTCTTAATTAACACAGAAAATACTTACATCCACAGATAAGTTTCAATAATTTTACAAGCTGGAAGAGACACCGTTATCATTATTCTATTAATGTAGGTAATTTGTAAAAATACATCTTTTTCCCACAAAACTGCAAAACCTACACTGATGAAACGTTTACACGTGGGTGGGTGGGTGGTTTCCCTCCCACCACGTATATCTAGCTATTTATATGTATAATGTGATGGAAGAATTAAGACCAAATTATCAGAATACTTACGCCTTATCAGTATATCTCAAGTCCACGCTACCCCTCAATCCAACCAGCACAGCCGGAAGGCCAAACAGCATCTTAACACTAGTAGGCGAATCCGCTTGAAGGGATATCACAGTCAGCTTCTTATTCATGTCCGAGAAGCCAGGAGGCAAGGTCAGCCCTGGAGGTAGACCCGCCAAAGCCGGCTGGTCAGCAGTATGCGGTGGGCGATGAATATTGTTTTGGTCGTAGTCAGGAATATTCTCATCTTGAGGGAAATGTATATCAGGGGGAATTGTTGGTAGGAACGAATGCTGAGGAGGCTCGTCTGAAGTTTTTTGACCTGAAAAATTATTAAAAATTATACTTTATAGACATTTTACATAGGACTTTGTTTGCACCAGTCAAATCATCCTATAAGATGTTGTATACACATAGACCGTTTATGTATCCATTGTGGGTTAGTATGTACATTGTACAATGAGATGACATAACATGATTGAGGAGCTATTGTGTTATTATTTATGATAAATGTTAAGTTACGAGTATGATGACAATATGAGTACATTTGAAACATGAGCGCATTTGTAGTTTACAACCGCTTGTCTTCCTACACAAGTTGTAAAAACCAAAATCTATAAGGACAGAAAAAAGGCCAAAAAAGTCAGTCAAAGTTGGGAGTCAGTCGTTATAATACATCAAAGAGACACATGAAGCTAACAGCAAGGCGAGGCAACAAACCTGCCGCGTCTCCAGGGTCTTTGTCTGCTGAACGTCCCAAGTTCTTATTTACTACAGACTCCACCTCCATCTGATTGAGCAAATGCTCCAGATCCAATGCTGTGTAAGATTTACCAGACATATGTGTCGTCTTTGAATTCTGCGCGTACGTAGAATGAGCACCAGGCTTGGTATTGGGTACAGGTCTTAGAAGCACTGTCTGGTAAGGAGTCGGTTCTTTGGTCAATACATGATGACCTTTTGTATCGTCCTGCCACCTCACGTCACGGTACATTTCTGTCGGTTTCGCACTCTTCACGCTCTTAGTATTAAGTAAGGTCACGTGCTTCCGTAATTGAGACAGGTCACGAGTATTACTCTGGGGAAGGATAACTCTAGGGATAACGCGGTAGTCAATGGTATCGTTCGCAGTAGGCTCGAACAAATTTGGTTTGATTTGCGGATACTCTGGCATAATATTAGATTTAGGCTCATTGTGAATTTTGGAAAGAGAAGATTCAGATCCAGGTCTTCTTTCGTATGAAGGTAAGAAGTAATTTAGATTATCGATTTTTGATATTGGGACTTTCCTAGTCTTCTCAAAAACTGATTTCACTGGGAATTTATGAGATTCCACGGACTGCATTGGAGGCCTAGGGGGAAGATGAAGTCTAGGTATGTAGTCGTGCTGTTTGGTGTCTGAGTTAACAAGATTAATGTGTCCAAGGTGCATGTTATACGAAGGTGCATTGTAGGCAATGGGCATTTTTATGAAAGAGTCTGTGATCTGCGGCTGCAGTGGTTTACGGTGTTTAGCCCGCCACTCATCATGAGTACTCAGTAGAGGTGGTTCGGGCTGTATAGTTTTGAAGGGTGAATCGATATCGTCTAGAGTGAAAACCGTGATATTTTCTCCTTGGGTATAAGGACGATCTTCAGGTGGTTCCGTGGCGTATTGGGGAGCTGGTGTGACTCCGCCAGGGAAAACTGATTTAAAGTATTTAGGAAACGATTTGACGGGGCTTAAGTGTCTGTAGAAGTCTATAGAGTCAGTAGGAAGGGGAGGTGAGGGAATGACGGGCGCTGAAGTCGGTCCGTCAGGTACAGGCGTCACATAGTTCATGATTTCACCGAGAACCGGCATCTTGTAAGGCTGAAAAGATGATCCGTTTGCAGCTGCAAGCAATAATGTGTATGAGTGACATGTATGTGATATTGTGAGATGATTTTTTATAATGCTGATTAATAATAATAATGCCGATGTTAATAATGAATAATGATGTAAGCTTTTGAGAAAACAAATGTGGTTGGTGGGAATATAAAATATTATCATGACTATCGCACATTAGGTGAAGTCTAATTGTGATTTTAACGAATTTCTATACTAGAAAGTAATCTTACCGCTATTGGGTACACATCCCCAGTGCTTGCAACAGTCCTCATCAGAAATATTGACGGCAGCTGGCCTGTGGCCCAAGGGACACCGCAGCGTCTGAGGAGGTATGGCGGGGAGGGGAGAGCAGACCTCCTGGCAGTCCAGCTCGCCATTCTCACAGAAACAGCGTTGTTCACATCCAGTTAGCTCTAATGGTACTTCGCTCCAGTTAGGTACTCTGGAAACATTTAATTTAAAGATAGAATATTTGATACCAACACCGGTGGTTCGAAATTCTGACAAGCAGTCTTACCAAGGGATATCGTGTTACCTAGTACTAACTGCGTCGTGGGGGTCAGATAGATAGTCACTCCATGTTAAATAATGATCGCGTATTCGCGTTAATACCAAAATCATTGGTTATGACTAAGGGTCCCTATGCGACCCGATAGATCACAATTAAATTAAGTACTTGAATGATCAACTTACGCAACTCCCTTATAATGGCAGGTCCCGTCGCTCAGACACCTGGATGACCTGGGACAGCAGTTCGGCGGGTTGGCGGGAGGGGAGGGGGCCCAGCGCACGCAGCCCTTGGACACCAGCTCCAACCCCACGTGAGAGGGACAGACCAGAGCTGCACACTCGTGCTCGTCGGGTCCTGTACACTCGCAGAGCTCTGTGCAGCCGATGTGGAACTCAGCACCTGGGAGAATTTAATGAGTTTTAATACTCTATTGAAATATAGCAGTAGATTATGAAACAGGTACGTTATAAACAAAAACTAAAACAGTTTTGATTGCGGACTTTTGAGAAAAAATATCAAAGAAGATAGAACAAAGCTAAAAGTACTTATCATGGCTTGGATGGTGATCAACGCCCATGCCTTCTGTGTATAAAAAAAGCCTTTGCCCTGCGGCAGGACAGTAATAGGCAAAAATCGTCTAGGAGACGACCGGTCAAAGTTTTAAAATTTATCGGAGCATTTGTCTAGTATCGATTTGTCATAAATTATGCATTAAGTGAACCAGGATGGTATCCGTTACGTTTTCAAATTCTAGTACATCTATTACATCTTGGTTGATTATGAAGAAGATCGAATAAGTAATAACTTAAATTGGCTTGGAAGTAAAACTGTCAAAAGATCAGAATTCTTTTGGTTTCTTTCTTTTCCTTAGCGTGTCGACGGCAAATCGCTAAATAAGTTAAGCCCAAAACTCAGCTAAGTGAACTCCGCTCGCTGATGCAATCATAAGATCCTCAAGTGAGCAGGTGACATGCAGCGCAAGATGGAAGGTGGGCCATTGTCTGTGGAGACACGCTGAGATCTGAGCCGTCCATGAACCCCCATCTATAGAGTTTGTCTATGCTACTGCCGACTTGGGTTCTGTTCTGTCCTTCATACCAGAGTTAATATCACGACATTGACATACTTCAGTATATTGCTTCTTTGTCCGTGTCCGCTATTTCACCGTACCAGTTTGAGCAAACATTTCATCTATCTAAATTGAGTTCAAGGACAAATACTTACTTTAGCCAATTGGATCATGGCATAAGACCAGAAAATCTCTTCTAAAATCACTGACAGAAACCCGATTTCCCTATTAAAGACTTTTTATTGCAGAAGCTATTGTATCGTATCTCATATAAAAATACTTACCAATAGCATAAAACTGTCCATCATGGTGACACCCGACCTTGGAAACATTGTGAATATCCTCATTCAGAACCTCATTGAAACCGATTCCACCATCAGACGCCGTAATAGTAAAGTTAAACTTGGTTCCAGTTTCCTTGGTCTTCAGGATATAGTCTCTTCCACCTTCTAAGTTCAGGATCAAGTTGGAGTACTTCAATTCTACGTCTGCAAAGGATTTTCCTCCATCGTTGCTTAAGAGGAGGTGTATAGGGTCTTCGCTCTCGTTCAAATGCATCAAGTTGACCTGGACCGAGTTGTTCTGGAGTACCTTCACGGAGCCTATAGGTTCGGACAGTACTAGAGGCCTTGTGTGAAATTGTTCAGCTTTATCATCGTAGTCTTCGAAGCCTTTGTTTATGTGCTGAAAAAGGAATAACATAAGACATAATGTCACTCTTGTTTCCCCCGAAGTTCCATGGAATAAGGGCGAGCTTATTGCCATCAATCGGGCACAAATTCGACTGTAACTGGGAAATTCAATAAATACACTAACAACGGGTCAGTGGACTAAGGAATCGAACCCAGGACCTCATACTCATTCATACACATCATACAAATGATCTCATTCATACACATCATACAAATGATGTTATCAAACTGATGCCGAGAAAACAATTAAACGTAAAAATACCATAGGAAGAATTGCCCATTGTGTAACAGATAGATCGGAATTTATAATATGAGTACGGATATAAAATACTTCTATAGTATAGTAGATCTTTAACAGTCGTTGCAGGAAGTCAGTAGCCAGAAAGTCTGACAACCAGTCTTACGAAGGGGTATCGTATTACTCAGTACTAACTGGGTTGTGGAGGTCAGATCCAGTCGCTTCATGTAAAACACTAGTACTAAGCTGCATCCGATTAGACTGGAAGGAAGCCGATCCCTACACAGTTGGTAAAGGCTAGGCAGATGATGATATGACATGAAATACTATGGATAAAGTATCAGATACCTCAGTAGTTGTGGTAGTGGATGTGGTGGAGTTGTCCGGTTCCTCGTGGACATCATGACTGACATCGCACACTTGTACCTCGCAGCACGCGTCGTTGGGATCCTGCACGTTGATGCATTTGTCGGATACCGGCAGGGGATTACATCTGTTAGGAGACAAAGAGTCAATTTTCATGGGGGATAGTGATCAAGACTCTGTAGTATATTTATTTATTTAAACTTCACATACATTGGTGGTACATAAGCGGACTTAATGCCACAAGGCATTCTCTATCAGTCAACCTTTGGGGCAAATAGGACAGCATTGTGGTAGAGTCCAAAAAATACACAAGGTGTTTTTTTGCATCCTCGTCAAAATTCAGGAGGTTGTCACAAAAGACGTGAATGTTCAATTTAAAGTATGATACCTATTCATTCATTATTAATAAGCGCTGATTTTTTTTTGTTCTTTAAGTTTGTCAATATTTCAGAATTACCCCCTTAACCAAGTTGGGAAATTATCGAATAAACGTTTAAGATTGTTTGTATGTGTGAAAGCGCGGTTATAGGGGGAGGATCAGACGGACTGCGTTTAAAACACGGTGCTTAAACGCAGTTTTTTTTTTGCTAGTTAAGTTTGTCAATATTTCAGAATTACCCCCTTAACATGGTTAAGGGGAAATTATCGAATAAACGTTTGAGATTGTTTGTATGTGTGAAAGCGCGGTTATAGGGGGAGGATCAGACGAACACGGTGCGTAAACATTTTATCATGAATTCGGTCGAGAATCATTAGCATAATTACCTCCACAAATTTGGCGAGGATGCAAAACAACAGCTTGTATATTGGGACTAAGCAAACATTTATATTACATACTCGATGGAAGGGACAACAGTACATCTTTCTAAACCTCCCGACATCGATTTTTTTTATAGGTTAGTTGTTCCACCCTATATAGACTGCCTTTTTAAATTAGTTTTTTTTTTTTGTGTTTGCTGTTAGGAACATGTGTGTTACTAGATCGTCGAGTTCCTGGTCAACCGGTTTTAGAGCCTTTACGTAAGGGAAATGAGGGTATACTGTGTCTTCTGTAATCTTGAAAGCAATATCGACTGCACACTGCTTTGGTACTCTTATCTACTACTCCTCATTATAAGAAGGATAACTTACCTAGGTTTGCAAGTCACAATGAACTTAGGATCACAAGAGCAGGTCTGTTCACAGCCGATGTTCCACGTGGAGCCGACTGGATGTGACTCATTCCCGTATCGACACATTTCTACCTTCGATAACTTCAGATCTGAAAAAAAACAATAAAGTTAGGTAATTGCTGAATGTTATATTTGCGTCATCATCATCATCATCACACAGCAGTCCACTGATGGACATAGGAATCTACAATCGCACGCCACTTAACTCGATTCTCGGCAATTCTCATCTAGTTACTACGAAGATATTTTTCTCAAACGGATTTTTCCTCAAAGATAAGCGTTGTTTGAACCACATTCAGCATACTTCATGCAACAATCAGTACCGCTAACGTCTTGATTTGCGGCTAAGATGTACCAAATAATTGTCGCATAAAGTTTGATATACAATCTCACCAAGAATACCGTTATCGTGTTATCTAGTTACTGGGTCGTGGAGGTAAAAAGAGACAGTGCCTTCATGTAATATAATGGTATTCAACTGCAACCAGTTAGACTAGAAACTGACCTGCGATAAGGCTAGGCAGACGATTATAAATACCATAAAGAAATATTAAAAAGAAGTTCTTCTTACCTGCATTATTCGTAGCGCAAGCTATAATAGAACAGCACTCATCAACAGGAGACTCAAAGCAGAGCGGATCGTTCAGTCTTCTGCCACGACGGATGTATGGATGCTTGCAACGAGGGGAGCAGTCGAAGATCCCACCGCTATTACACTCGCACGTCTCTTCACATCCTCGGTCCATTCGCTCGCCGATCTGATGAATGAGGAAAATATAATAAGTAAAATGAAATAATCTGAGGGCTTATTATTAATCATTTCATTCAAAAATTAAAACATTGCTTAGATTGTAAGAAAATAATACTTATAACTATGTTAGTAGATTATTAATTTATTCTGTACATCATCAGCCTATATTGTTCCCACTGCTGGGATGCAGGCCTCCTCTCTATGAGAGGGATTGGGCTGTAATCCACCACGCGGGCCCAGTGCGGGTTGGTAGATGTCACATGTCTTCGAATTTTTAGTTCTAGGACATGTCGGTTTCCTCACGATGTTTTCCTTCACCGTTTTGAGAGCTATTCTGTACATTTGCACTATTTTACATTGTGGAGGACACCTCCAGACCGATGAATGGTATTCCAGTGCCTTACAACCGGACAATCAACCCTTCCCAACCCTTCGAATTCAGAAAGCTTAGTGCGAGTATTGCTTATAATCTGAACTAGCGCTGTCTGGTGATAAAAATGAGATGAACAATTATCGCTAAAAATTGAAGTTTACTTAAACGCGATCGAGTACGTTTAGTCTGTGACTCGCGCTACTCGCACTAACTAACACTAACACTTAACGGACCTAGGTACCGTAAATAATAGGACTGTAAACGTTTTTAACACTTACACTTCCTTCCACCATTCACTTTCTTTATACAATACAATACCCTTTATTTCAGGCGAGGCCCATAAATCACAATACATATACAAGTATAAAAACAGTAAGTATAAACTAATAAATAATATATACAACGAGAGTTGAATAACTACTGCACACGAAGTGACGGCGCCATGTTACGCCGCGAGGTATCACGTAGCTGGCTGCGGGAACACCGATACAGCACACCTTTCGGTCAAAACTCTTCCTTGAGGAAGGTCACCAAATGGTGAGTCGGAACGCGCACCACAAACGCCTTGAAATTGGTGTTATGGCACGCCTCCAGCTTCTCCAACCTCAAGGTCCAGTTGGTCTTCACCCGTATGTACTCTACGATGTCCTCAGTCTTCGTAGAGTGGTGCAAACGGGACACGTACAGTTGCATCGGTACTACAGGACGTAGCAGAATGAAGCAGCGATGCAGTATTTATATCACCCACATAGCAAATTGATGGAACAATTTGTCTTTCATAAATAAGGACATGGTTTTTTTTTTATACTAACAGTAGGTACTTTATCAATGTTTTAACTAACCTTATAATTAATGTTATTTTCGCTACATTCCACTTCTTCCGAGACTGTCCTATCAACCGTCATCAACGGATGGAACGGAGCCTGCAGATTAGCATAGAACTTCTCAGGAATATCTTTATGCTTTTGCTCTGGTATCATCCTCGGTTCATCATCATCATCCACATCTAAATTGACATCACTAAGATCTGACATTTGTTTCTTGGGACTCTTTGGATTGGTGTCATTGTGTAGTGCGATGGCAAAGTTTTGTAGTTCATCTACGTTTAAGTTCAATAGTCTGCCTCTAGGTTTTATTGTTTCCGTGGTTGGCATTTCTGTGTCCCCTACATCTGGTTGGGTTGTTTGATCTAGTTCTTCATCTGGTTGACGTTCGGTGGATGATTTTTGCGTTGTCGTTGACTTCTCCACCGTTGTGGTGGTTTTCCGATGATACGGTACTTCTGTTGTTCGGTCTCGAGGTGGTGCTTCTTGTGGTAGGATCTGTGATCGCACATCTTCTTCTTCACCTGTTAGTTTACCTGGAAAAGAGGATAGGTTCTTGTTAGAATTTGTAAGAAGATAATTCCGAGAAATGGTGATTTACAAAATCATTAATTCCTCGGTAATCAGACAGGACTTCTTTTTAATGTACTGTACTGAGATGACTAATAATTATGTGTCTTGACTGTTCAATTCGAATGTAAGGATACAATCTATTTAATTTTAACAAGATACAGATTACATTTGGACGTTAAATAAATACACTCTAATTGAAATCGCGAACTAATTACGTAGACTATTTTCATAATAGTGTTATCAAAAGTAATTTTACGATAGACGGAGGTTAATCTCAAGCCGGAAACGTTTGTCTCAGCAAAAACGTAACATAACTGGTCTGAAAACTGGGACAGGGTCAGTAGGCGATACTGGTCATGTACCATTAGACTCACTCTGTAGCCTATGAACAATTATAAATCTTACTGCTTAGAGATAAGGTTTACAATATAATGAGCAAGAGATGAAATCGGAACCACCCGTAAACGACCTGTCGATCGAAATCAATGTAACTGTCAACCGACATCGATTACGATAAAGCAATTTATGGTGCTCCAAAATTCAGACAATCCATTGGTAACCTTAAAACGCTAACTATAAGATCAGTTTCAGTAGTTCGCTTTACCAAGAAAATTGTATGAGGAATTTAGCACGATGCGGAACTTGAGACAATGATTGTTGAGGGTGAGAAAGTTGTCCGTGATTGGTATTAAAACAAATGGATATTGTGTTCGGTTCCTATAAATTAGCGAAGGTGATACGTGTGTCCTAATATTCGAAACCATACTTGACCTTGACTTCTCACGTTTGATACTGATGGGTCTCATAACCCATTGTTAACCGCTGTAAGTACTTTAGATTGCAGTTTTGTCAAAGAATGAAGAGTAATTTTCTAAATATTGATGATCATTATCGGTTAACGTATTCATTGCTCTGAATCTACGTGCCTAATTTTTGGTGTGAACTTTAAATCCCATGGCCCATTCACGATGTTGTCTTGTTTTTTTTTTGGTCTCAAATAGAATAAGAGTGTCATTAGCGAACATGAACTTTTGGAGGACTATCATCTGACATGGTTTTTTTTGGTCAAATTATCTGTGGTAGAATTAAACTTTGAATGATGACTTAAACTCTGGATGATTGATTTATTATCGTTTAATTACTTTCACCTGTTGAAAAATCAGGGGTATATTTAATGTTCTGAATATTGATGCGTTTATTATTCAAGCCACCTGCATGAGGATATTGGAAACTATTTTAAAAAACAGTCTTGGAAGTCTTTGGACGATGTGAAGCGTTTCTTTTCTTATACGGAAAATAACTAGAATTCTAACAGCTTATAGAGTAGAAAGCTAAAGTGGCAGAGGGCCGGCCGTGTCACCGCCTGCCTATCTAGACAGCCGCAGCCGGCTTTAAAAAGGTGTCTGGGTACAGATTAGATGCAAAAGAGAGAGGATACAGTGATGTGACAGATCTTGGGAGCGACCTATCTCCAGCAGTTGACGACGATAGGTTGAGCCAATTGATTGGAGTCTTCACCAGATTTCAATTCCATAAGGCGTACCCAAGAAATTATACTGTTCTAGAACATGTCATTACTCTACAAAATGTCAAACAGTATATAGGACATGTAATGTGAAGATAATGACTTCATGTGCACCTGCAGGCGGCATTAGCATACTGCTGGCCTTGTATGGCCCAACATCTATACAGAGTGTAGCAGAAATGTGTGGGTCATTTGGGTTGAGTAAGTATTGAAGTTTTGTATAGGACAGCTGAAATTTTTTTTGCGGCATTACAATGTTGGTTTCATGAAGAAAGTTGTTGAGTTTGATAGTCTGCCCTTAAATAAGACCAAACGTTTTTGACACACACTGTATGTATATTCTACTGTATCAATCATTTGTGTGGCGTTATAATGTAGTGCATTATATTAGATTGCTCTTAAGTGTAGCGAACGTTCATGATTTTTAGTTAGGCTGTGCGCAAGTATGCGTCTTGCTGTCATCCTTTATTTTTTTCTTTCTCAGATTTCTTCTTTATTCCTTAAGAGATCAGATCATCAGCATATAGTGAGCATGGGCATTGTCTATGTTAAAATGCTTTCTTGTAACTTTATGTCTATAACGCTACGAATTGTCTTGCTCTATCACAATCGCGTCCAAAGTTTTGAATTTCGTTTTTAAGATTGCCACTACGGTAACTCACTAGACAAAAATAACTGTAGCAAAAGATAGACATCGAAGATCGAAGGTTTGTTAAAATCAGTATTAAGAAAATATGACAAAATCAGTAGTACATAGGATCTTTCAAGGTGCGATGCTGTGTCCTCTAAAATTTCCGGAATCAATGATCCAAAAGTCTCATAATTTTGGTCTCCAAATCGATAGCAAGCGGATATCCTTATATAAGTGAATGATGGCCTCAAGTCGACCTCAGGTGGATGTAGGTTACTTAAAGGACGCTGTTGGCGGAGCGGTGGACCGGTTGTACCCACACTGTGTTCGCGAATTAATTTCCGAACATGTAAATATGATTTTTATTGATACTGACATTATTTGTGCACGCCGAAACTCAGGAAGAATGTACCCGGCTCATTATGTGTCATAACAACTTTATTGTGCGATACCTACATTCAATGTGAATAAATGATTTGATTTGATTTAAAAAACACTTACTTACGTAATGTTCAGTTTGCTCTGCGACTTTAACCATTTTTTTATATAAACTTTAGGCACAAAAATCTCAAAAAAACTGTCAACCAAGGGTAATGGAAGAAAACATCCAACGACTTCTTCATGCGCTGTTAGTGACTTCAAAAGTACTTGCTAAGACAAAATCAACCTAATTCAAACTCAGATAAAGTTGAAATTCTCTTAAGTGGAAGTAACATCATTGGAAGCAAGATCTTGAATGGACTTCAAGCGCGTACGCAAGACGCGAATCTGTCTACCAATCGTTGTTTACATTCATTGGGAGTCGAAGGCAGTATGCTAATGTTGTTATAAATGTCGTAATTGTATCACTTGCCGATTTAATTAATAATGTTGCTATTATGATTTTCATAAGTGGTTTACAGAATACTTGCTGCTGCCCGTGACTTCGTTCGCGTGTATTATTTTTATGTGTTTTTCAGGGATAAATTATACATGTAAACCTTCCTCTTCAATCATTCTGCCTATTGATGAAAACTGTATCAAAATCCGTTGTGAAGTTTAAAAGATCTAAACGTACAGACGAGACGGCAGGAAGCGACTTTGTTTTTTTACCATGTAAAGGTTCCACCTTATTGCAAAGATTAATCTGTTTTGCGCAATAACTTCTTGTGATAGTGTGGTAGCTATCTAAAATCAGATGATGTTATTTACTAGCAGTTATTTGTGCAGTTGCAAAGAAACTTCTGAAGATTTATGTTGAGTAGGTTTTTCGATCAAGAATAGTTACTTCTGCGGCGGAATTTCTAAGATTACCACCCATTTAACCTCTCGATTCCATTTGTCCCGTTTTCGGAACAAAAAAAATGTTTCCTATCGGCCCGCTGTTCCGTTTACGGAACGCCTTGTACGAGCAAATTTAAACCCTTATCGTACGTAAAGTAAGGATCAAAATCGTCTGTTAAAATTTACCTCTATGGCCAACTAGTAGCGGATTCAAACGAAACCAATAGTTAAAACTTAATTCCTTATTCGATACGATACCTGCCAAAAAGTACTCATTGAGTAAAAGTATCGAGTGCAAAGTATCGAGAGCAAAAGTATCGGTATCGAATGGAAATGTACTCGACACCATAAAGTATCGATACGTTTTTCGTGTCCCTACATGGGACATAAACACAACTGGCAATATGTAGTTGTACTACCTATCTACTTGTAAACCTAGTGCTGCCTAGTCCTTCGGCGATTACAGGCGTGATGTTATGTTATTTCCCGCTTATTTCGCCCTCTTGCACTTACAATCTTCTTTATTTTGAGCTTGTGTGAACCACCTCTGCCTGTAGGTATAATGCATAAAACAATAAAATGCTGACATCTACAAGGTGTTGTTTTGCATCCTCGTCAAATTCAAAGAGGTAACTATGCTAATGATTCTCGTCCTGAATCAATAATACAATGGGTAGGTAATTTTTTTTTCTTCTTATTGATGAAAATCGGTAAGTGTGAACTACCCTTGTTTTAACCGCGGCCCGTCTTAACCTCGCCCTATAACCGTGCGTGCTTTCATACATACAAACAATCTGAAACGTTTATTATATATTTTTTTATTCCCTAAACCAAGTTAAGGGGGTTATTCTGAAATACTGACAAGCCTAAACAAACATAAAAATCATCGTTTATTAATAACTAACTAGGTACCGTAATTTTAATTGATTATTTATGTCTTTTGTGACATCCTCTTGAATTTTGACGAGGATGCAAAACAACACCTTGTATAAGCCATATTCCTTGCTACCTACCTTCGGGGATGTGTCCAGCCAGCGAAATCATCGATTGATTTATAAGTTCCTCCTGTGTCTAGACTAGACACGGCCAGTAGCCATTTTATTCATAATACATGAAACCGAATGAGGCACTACCTAGGTAGTCACACCCACGGCTCAAGCTCCCTGACCTTAATAGTAATGAGAAATAGCTATACAACAAAGCTTTAAACCTAGGACATCTATACTTAATATTTACTTAGAGTTTCTTTGGTTGATCGCGCTAATCTCAGAAACAACTTTTTCGAATTAAAAAATCGTTTACTGTTGGTTAGCTTATTTATCGAGGAGCTCGTGTCCAAACATAATAATAGCCTCACGGGTTTTTAAGGTTAAGTCGTGCTTGCCGAGGTTGGTCCGTGAATGGGTGACCATACTAACATACAGAGTTTCCTTCTTGCCTCGGAAAGTACGTTAAGCCGTTGGTCCCGGCTGTCGTTTGTAGATCTTTGACAGTCGTTAAGAGTAGTCAGAAGCCAAAAGTCTGTCATCCAGTCTTACCAAGGGGTATAGTATTACCCAGATACTGGGTTGTGGAGGTCAGATAGGCAGTCACTTCATGTAAAATACTGGTACTTAGCTGCATCCGGTTAGACTGGAAGCCGACCCCAAGAGAGTTTGGAAAAGTGCTAGGCAGATGATGAGCTCATTTATCTAGGAAGGCTTACGCAAGGTGACCCTTAGGAGCTAAGCAAAATGAGAAAAGGCGGGTGAAACCGCGGGGCACAGCACGGCGACACATCAATCTATACATTTCCAGTATAACATGACCTCGCTTTGAATAGATTTCCCGTACAATAAAAGATCCACATAATAGTACATTATGATATAAGTGCGGTAAGTTGAAAATTACAGCCGAGGCGATATTGCTAGCCCGAGCCGCAGGCGAGGGCTACAAGAAAGCAGAGGCTGTAATTATCAAAGCGCACGTATGTCATACGACGTTTTATAACACATTTGCGAGGAAATAAATAAAATTCGGATGACATTTTCAAACAAAAACAATACAGCGTAAAGAGAAAGCGCGCGGAATAATTTTTACGCTTTTGTTAAGGCAAAGGCACAAAAACAGCCAGTATTACTAATAAAGTAAATTAATATTTTTGTGTTTTGTTACAGATAAATGGTTGTAATTTATGGTCAAAATTGATTAAATTAAAGAATTAAATGTTTTAAAGTTTATTTATTGTATTTTATCTCCCAACTTAATTTTACCTATTCATAAAATGTTGACTACTTTTCTGACATAAAAACTCTTTGCTAAGATTTAAAAAAGTACCGTTCGTTTTAGACGGAGCATTATGATAAGCCGTGCGTTTTACTTTACATTACCGCACTAGTGCGTAATGTGATACATTACGATACTGAACTTGGTGCAATAAGAGACCCTTTACGAGCAAATGTGTTATAAAATGGTTTTATAGCTTTGTTGGTCGCCGTGCGTACCTACAAGGTGTAAATCACCTCATCACGAAGCCGTCAACCAAGCATTCTGTACATGAAACTAAGTAACTTTACGCAAAAATTATTGCTGGGAAATCTTTTTTTGGGGGGTGTAAAAACATGTTTTGTGGTAGAACTCAAACGCACTCAAAACATTGTGCTGATTGACGGATTGAATAGTACGGAGGTCGTGGAGGTGTTTAAAGTAAAATCTTACATTAAAAACTTGTATTTAAAGAAATACTTGTCAAAAAGTTGGAACTTTGACCCCTAATATATCCGTAACAAGAAGGTTCCCAGGAGCAGTTGCCGAAGTTACGTTTCGGAGAAAGAGAGTAGCCCTCCTGGTATGGTGTAGAACAAAACAATGATCGCAATGACAGGGAGAACCAGTGCCTTTCGGCTTCGTTAAGAGGTGTTTTACACCCTTTATATGCCACTTAAATATAACATATTAAAGTGTCATGTTGTGGCATTTAGTAAAGAGAAATAGCTATGAAAGTAGGGTAAAACCTAGGCCATGTATATATGTATTTGTATCAGATATAGGTATTTGAAGTTGTATATTGCGGCCTCATTGTTCGTTTTCTAAGAACTTGTCCTAAGCTAGCATTGTTACATTCTATGAATACATAAAAATGTGGTAAATATTTGATACAAACTTTTAAACAAGAGCTGTCTGTATAAAATAATATTATTTCGGTTTAACAAATTCTGTCTTGTTTGTTGCAATTGCTGATTATCGTTGATTACATTATCATTTACATGCCACGCGACGGTAAAATATGGAGAACCGTAGAATAAAGGAATATCTCTAAGTGCATACAAGCTGTTGTTTTGCATCCTCATCAAATTAAAGCAGGTAACTATGCTAATGATTGTCGACCCGAATCAACAATAAAATGGGTAGGTATTTTTTTTTCTTATATATGGAAATCTGTATATGTGAACTACCCGTGTTTTAAACGCGGCCCGTCTGATTCTCGCCCTATAACCGCGCTTCCACACACACAAACAATCTCAAACGTTTATTCTTTCATTTCTTATTCCCTAAACCATGTTAAGGGGGTTATTCTTAATTTTAGATATCACTTATAATTTCTTGTTAAATTTAATTTTATTTTTGGACACAACAATCTTGACCAAAAGACGTTTTGTATTCCGCTGTTTTCTTCTTCAAAACTAAACTTTTCTAAATAATTCTTACATCAAAATTTAGAGGAAAAGTATATCTATGCTTCTATTATTTTCGTTTTTGTTAAAAACTTATCTAATTTGTCTGATAGTCGTCTGAAAATGGCGGTGGAAACGGGCTTTTTTTCGGGTTTTTGGATTGTCATAATTCTTTTAGTGATTATGTTTTGAAAAAAAAGGAAATAATAGGGGCATGTAGATTTTGTATGGATTTGTATGGAGAAAGGACCACTAGAGTCCCCTCTTAACCGTATTACGTTAGTGTCATCTAACGTTTCTTGGTCTTCCTAATTATAGTTTACGTCTCATCATCATTTGCCTACCCTTGTCTCAATTTATTTGAGGTCCGCGCAGCATGTATGTCTTCTTTTTCCATACTTCTCTATTACTCGTCATCTCAGCTGTCACCTGCTTTCTTGCCCATCCATCGAATCATTGGTCTTTCTTAACTCTTATAGCCATACAAAATACAAAAATATTTATTTCTTCTCAAACCTTGTGTCTTACATAAACTGAGGCAGCCGCAGTAAGTTACAATGGTACTAGTGTTGGGGCTGTCTCGCTCTTCCCTTAAGTGGTATCTTAACAATGATGATGAAAGTGAAGTCTAAGAACGGAATATCCATCAAGATAGAAATGCCATCTAGATTGATATTCAACATGTTCCTCACTTATCTCATCAGTCTAGCCTTTTCCCTAGTGTATTGATGTCGGCTTCCAGTCTTACCAGATGCAGCTGATGAGTACTTGTTCCTCACAATAATTAAAATTATATTTTGGGACGTAGGAAACATAATGTTGATTTTTTGGAATGTGGAACAAAACTTCAGGACGAACGAAGAATAAATCTCTATTGATTTTATGTCTGCATAAATAAATATTGTATCTGTGCACTGATAACCAGGCTAAAGAAGGCTTTATTTAATCTCCATACGGTTAAAATTTTCTCGAGTAGTCCCACGAATTATAAATACTAATTACTAATTAAGAACTCCGTGTAGTAACGAATAAATCTTTTGTTTCACATTATTTTCACTTTGTTGTGCTCTTTCTTATTATTAGTTCTCATGGGAAGCGCTTTCTTCGTACTCTGTGTAATTGAAGTATCTTGGTTAACCAAATTAAGGTTAATCTTGTTTTGAATTCGGTATCTATTAATGAGCAACTGTTGTCATGTTGAAAAGTGGGTAATATGTATTTGTGATATGACTACAATTCCTATTCTTTTGTTTTTCGGACCATTTGATTGGAGTACGATTTGCTAATAGGACATTTTGCTACAGTTACGTTTTGCTAATAGCACGTTTGATACGGAGCCGTAATGTCATACCCAGCTGACAGATTTCGTTTTAAGATGAGTGAAACAAAAATTGGTAGAAAAAGAACGCTTGGAAACTTATTTTCAAGTTAATTAAAAAAAAACTCAAAATGATCTAAATTGCTGTTTATTTACACCGTCTACTTTTAACTTGGAATATTGTTTGGAATATTAAAGGTAGCGTTTTTTCTGCTCCAAAAGAAGACGTTGCTATTAACTTCGTATTTTAATACCCTAAAATTACTTCCAATAAAAATACCCAACACAGTAAAGCAACATCCTACCGTTATCATCTTGAACTTGTACGAAAATTCGCTTACAGTTACCAGGAAAGTGGGCCACGCTCCACCACGCATACCGAAAATGCACCTCACGAAATTCCAGTGACTAAGTAGTCGCGCAAGTGTGGGCCATTATCGACACATGTTACGTAAATCGCGGCGAGCATCCGTCTGCCTAAGGGCGATGACACATTGACGCGACAAGACGCAAGACGCAAGACGCAAGAATGCGACAATGTCATGAACGCCGCACATTGACTGCTAATTTTACGCGACGAATTCAGAATTTTGCATCTTCGAATATGGCATGACAATCTATACTCACGTTATAAAGCTGAAGAGTTTGTTTGTTTGCTTGAACGCGCTTATATAAGAAACTATAGGTTCGAATTGAAAATTTATTTTAGTGTTGGATAGCCCATTTATTGACGATACCCAAAATAAGCTATACAGGGTAATTTTTTTAAGTGGGCGTGGATGGCTAAATCTGAAACTATGAGGAATAGTGAAAAACACTGAAAGGAGTCTCGAGACCCAAAAAAATCATTCAGTATATTTATTTATTTATTTATTTATTTAACACTTCAAGTACAATGTACAGAGGCGGACTTAATGCCATGGGCATTTTCTACCAGTCAACCTTTGGGTAATGCAGAGACAAACAGTGGTAGGTGTCTAACTGTAAAAAAATTAGAAATTAATAAGACATACTAAAAAGATATATAAAATACCAAAAAGATATATAAAATACTATAAATTTATAACAAAATACTATAAATATATATCAATATATAAATTATAAAATAAAAGGACCAACAATGAGGAAAATATCAACGTTGCGACGATAATGCTAGCTTCTTCCGAATGTGCTCGCGAACTTTTATTTTAAAAGATAGACGATTTGTTACCATCCTGATTTCCTGAGGGAGCGCGTTCCACAGAGAAATAGACTGGACGAAGAATGATCGGTGAATGAAGTCTTTGCGGTGAGAGGGACATTGAAGAACACGGTTTTGCGAAGAGCGCAGACTCCTGTTGTGGTTGGAACACAAGTATTGAAAGTGGGGAGCAAGGTAACTAGGGGAAGTGGGATTAAAAAGAAAAGAAAACAAGGTAGTTAGCGCCCTTTGCTCCCTACGCTGACGTATGGGCAACCACTTGAGAAGTGACCGCTGCTCAGAGACATGATCGTATTTACGCAAGTTGAAAACGAATCGAATGCAGTTATTTAGAAGACGGTCAAGTTTATCGAGGAGATCTGCATTCAGGTCAAAGTAGCACACATCACCATAATCGATGATAGGAAAAATTAGGGACTGTACAAGCATTGTTTTCGTAGACGATGGTAAAAAGTTTTTCAATCGGTACAGAGCCCGCAACGTACCAGTAACTTTCTGGCTGACACGAGCGACTTGAGTATGCCATTTCATAGAGCTATCAATATGCAAGCCTAAATCCTTTACATCTGTGCAGAAAGGAACCACCGTGTCGTCAAAAAGAACTGGCGGCAAGCTTGTACCATCCAACTTACTAAGATTGCGAGAACTCCCAATGATGATCGCCTGACATTTATTAGGGTTAACTGCCACACCAAATTTATCGGACCACGCTTTTATTGCCATCAGGTCCCTATTTAAACTATCGATCAAATCTGGTATTTCATCAACCCTCCCCTGACAGTACAACTGCAAGTCATCGGCATACAGATGATACGCACACAGAAGCTCAGAAGTTAAGAGATTAATAAAAATAGAAAACAGAAGAGGAGAAAGAATACCGCCTTGAGGAACACCAGTTTTCAAATCACACCAACGTGATGAGGAATCCCCAACATGAACTGATTGCTGACGTTCCTGAAGGTAAGAGGAGAACCATTCCAGTGCACCGGGAGAGACCATAATATGGGATAAAATGGCTAAGAGGATATCATGGCTAACGGTATTAAAGGCATTCGAGAAATCGACAAGGACTAGGACAGTTACCTTAGGTGTCTTCCAGCCCTGCCCTTATATCGCCAGTCACTTTAAGAAGGGCGGAAACAGTGCTGTGCCCTGGCCTGAACCCAGATTGAAGAGGACTGATCAGCGAGTTCCGATGGACAAAATTAGAGAACTGTTTGTGCACACAGGCCTCAAGCACTTTGGATAGAAAGGGAAGGATCGAAATGGGACGGAAATGGATAGGAAGAGAGGGATTAGGGACCTTGGGTAGTGGACAAACATAGGCTTTGCGCCACAGGGAAGGAAATACTCCGGAAAACAGGGAAAAATTTACAATGTGGGTAATCGCAGGTAGAAGATCATCCAGGAGAGTAATGATCATACCACGAGTGATATTATCACAACCCACTGCTTTCGATTAGTATAACATCACGCCACGACCACTAGGAGCGGAAAATCAATGAAAAATGTTGAAAAAACGGGGAAAATAAAACGCAGACGAATTTGCGCCGGTCAGCTAGTATAATATATTCAGAACTAAGTTTAATATTCTTTACACTAGCTTCTAACCGGCTGTCCCGTTCGTTACTAAGCTAAGTTTACCGTGTACATACTTAGTCAAGGCCGTTAGTTTGAAATAAGAGATATTTATTAAGATATTCCCGATCGATGAGCCGCACGATTTGCCGTAAGGTTCGACGGATATGATGGATTAGCTCACGACCGGGCTCGTCACTGCATGTTGATTACCGAATGAAGGGCAGAATCTGTCACGATTGTGGGTTGAACGACGGTATAAAGCGGTGTTAAACAGCCGCGTTTAGTTTTGATTAAATAGGTATTTATTTGTTAAGCCAATAAATCTGGGGTATCAAAAACCGAATAAATAGAATAACTGCCTTTGTAGTATTATTAAAAATTAAGAACTCACATAAAACATAACCATACGCCCTGTTTCTCCGTGGGATTAGGCAGTGGCGTATCCGTAAACAAAGAAAGAGAGAAAGAAAAGAAAAAATATTCCATAGTACAATACAAGGTACACCCATAATTCGTAACTTAAGTTCCAAGTACTCTGAAGGGGTTTTAAGGTGTGGTCTTTTAAGAGATTAAAGACTCAACAAAGTATTAAAAGATTTCTATCTTCACAAAACTTTTCACAATAAATCACACCAAAACTCTTAACCGCGCCAATGTGAAAAAGCCCTTACCGCATGCGTCCAAGCGGATGTTTTGCTTATCCGCTCCATGCATCGATTCTCAAGGAAGTCCGACATCTCTCGCTTGAATGAGATCACCTGTTGTACTCAATCGATTACGTATCGGAACTGTTTCGTAACATCCTCCGTTCAAGTTCATTTAACAACTTGTTTGGGTAGTTAATTTGATTATGGTGTGTAGAAGTTTGCAAGGTAGGTTTAGCCAAGCTTGCCTAAGTTGGTCCGTGGATGTTTGACCATCCATTACATACCGAGTTTCCTCCGTGAAAGCACGGCCCTTGAAAGCCCTTGGTCCCGGCTGTTTGACAGATTGGAAATATTTGACATTCGTAGCAGGTAGGCATAAAACAAAAAAATTGTGCGTGGAGTCCCTCCGCGCGGAAGAAGTGAAACTTCGTAATACTACACGCATGCGTTCGAAAGTCACGCATTCACTCTCGTTATTCTATTGAGCTTCTAAATAATATTTTATTGTTGTACACTTTTTATTACATAAGTTTATTCTTATTCTACTCATGGAAATTGAGCGAAGGCTGGTCACACCGAAGAGTCGAATGCATGTCTGTGTTGAATGCAACAGCAACATCATGCATTCGCAAATCTTGTAATAGTCACAAATCTTGTAATAGCGCCATCTCTTAGTGGGTAATAGAAAATATTCCCCCTCCATTAGAACGTTAAACTTGTTGGAAGTCGCATAAGAAGTTTCACTTCACAAAAAAGTCTGGCATCCAGTCATACCAACCGGTATCGTATTACCCAGAACTGGGTTATGGAGGTCAGACAGGCAGTCGCTCCATGTAACATACTGGTATTCAGCTGCATCCGGTCGACCCCAACATACAAAGTTGGGAAAAAGCTAGGGAGATGATTCGTAGAAGAAGCTTGTAACTTGGGTGTTAGTTCGTCTCATAGAAATATATCATAAGATTCGAAGTATTAAAGAAACTTATATGTAGGTAGATTTAGGCAGGTATACGAACCTATTAGGGATGAAGTTTCGAAAGTGATCAGGATGATATTGCGGTGTTTATCTTTGGAAAATTTCACGCTTGTGCATATGTTGAGGTCTACAAAGGAGCTTGGCATTAGAAATAGGCATGGCAGTCGTACTATACCCACTAAATATTTAACAAGGTGCTCGACAAAAATCAATATAAGTAAGTGAACTAACAACAAACTATAAAAGGGTATAATCTACTCCTCAACGCTGTCAGCTGCTAATGTGCCCAAAAGATGGCGGCATTGCCACGTTAACCATCATTGTTCGTTGTATGGCACATGGCACATTTATTTTATAGGTGTTTAATTATTAATGTATATAATATAGTTAGTTTACCATACTTAATAAAAGTTGTCTGATATAAGTAACTCAAAATAACACTTTCGTAGAAAAGGCTCCAATTTTTTTCGACAATGTCTTGAAACAAAAGGAAGAGAATGGAACTGATTTGGCTGTCGTTAAATAAATCAAAGGTGAACTAGTAAATGCATTCAATGCTCTGCGGAATCGAAAAGGTCGATCAAACGGGCTCAAAGTAGATGTTTACGGCCGCTCTATATTTGGGACAGTCTTAAATTTCAGTGGTACCTACTTGAAGTCTGTAAAGACATTGCCGGATAAATTCCTTATAAAGTATTATTCTACAAGAGTACAGAAAGACACGGCCACAGATTTCATAAATGGCTTGGTTGAAGATGAAAGGGTCTGAGTATAAAAGAAATACAGGGTTTAAGAGACACCGACGCGAAAACGCTAAGCACGTACTCAGTACATCATTATGAACTATTCATTATTTTAAATTTACCGATGAAAAATTTATTTCTTATTTTCTTCATAGAAATTTTTCATCGATAATTAAAAAAAATCTGCCGTCCCATACCGTTTGACCGTGTAGGTTTTGCGCTTTTGTAGGAAATTGCTGTTTTATATTAAAACTAGCTGTCCAGCGCAACTTCGTCTGCGTCACATTTTCCCCGTTTTACCAACATTTTTCATTGCTGCTCCGCTCCTATTGGTCGTAGCGTGATGATATATAGCCTACAGCCTTCCTCGATATATGGGCTATCTAACACTGAAATAATTTTTCGTATTTTTTTTTGTAGTTCCTGAGATTAGAGCGTTCAAGCAAACAAATAAACTCTTCAGCTTCTATAATATTGGTATAGATAGTATAGATTACCTATGAGAATTTTCTATGCGTTCAGAATGATGTACCTTGAGTAGGCGGTAAGCGTTTTCGCGTCGGTGTCTCCCTGTACAAGGGAGCAAAAGCTGCGCCGACCCCAACTAAATCGAGATGAGAGCATGGATGTGACTGACGAATGGTGGTCAAGGTGTAAGAGAACGGATGAAACCCTCATGACTTGACTTTTGATAAGGAAGTGCGCTACGAAGCACCTTATAGATTTTGCTAGTTCATTGAACAACAAAGAACAGATCATCTCAGCCAAACTGGAAAACCTAGGTTGTAACGGATTTTAATTTATAATGTAACCTGTTTATGATGTAACCTAATTCCGAGACCAAGGTCGTTGAGATACTTGTTGCTGTCTCAACCGGATTTGTTCTCGCAGGTGCCATCTGTGAGAACAAATCCGGTTGAGACAGCAATAAGCAGAGCAGCAGTAAACAGAGAGAGCATAGAAGATATAATTGGGGAAGAAGATATATTTCAACCTGGGGAAGGACATAGGCAATATATCATTACGATACAACCAATAAGAGCGGAGCAGCAATGAAAAATGTTGCGAAAACGGGTAAAATGTGACGCAGACGAAGTTGCGCGGTACAGCTAGTTCTTTTATAAAAAAGTGATTATCTACATCTACACTAATATTTTATAGAGGAAAGATTTGTATTTTTGTATGTAACGAATAAACTTAAAAACTACTAGACCGATTACAAAAATTCTTTTACCGTTAGAAAGCTACATTATCACTGAGTAACATAGGCTATATTTATTACTAGAAAAAAATAGAGATCCTTAGAAATCACTACTAAAACCAACCAAAGGTGTAAAAAAATGAGCCATAAAATGTCTTTCATCGCATGCGCTGCGGAAAGTATTGATGATAGAACAAAAAAATGTTCTACAATATAATAGAACATATCAATATCAACAAAAAACTTCGCGAGACCATATATCCAACTATTGTAGTTATGTCACTATAACTACTTTTTTAAATTTTAAAAGTTGATAGAAATGCTGTTTGAAATCAGACCATGTTATCCATACCTCAGTATTAATTCTTATCCAAATAAACTATTTCGTATTCAAGACAGTTTCAATACCTGTTAATTACTTTTTGAATTATTGAAATCGGACATTCCATTCAAAAGATTAATTAATTACAAAATTAAAAATATCTGTATAAACAAAAATTACACGCTGACGCGTCGTTGTGGCTCCACGCAGCGCAGCGAGCAGCGAGAGATGGCACCGAAGTGTAGGAGAGGGGTGTTCGCATAGTAGGTACTCCATTTTGCTATTGATAAATTTAAGCCCTCCCAGTATGTGTCATGGTACAAGACTTTGATTGTAGCAACTATCATCACGGGCCCCGCAGCCGGTCAGCTCGCTCACATTACGCGGATCCCAATGATACCGACGGATTTGCCTATAACTTTTAAAAGGTTACAATTTCCCCTAAAGATATCGTTTGCCCTTACAATAAATAAATCCCAGGGACAAACTTTCTCGATGGTTGGCATCAACCTAAGGAAAGAGTGCTTTTCTCATGGTGCTCTTGCTCGAGTAGGATCTCCTGAAAATCAATGTTTTGTTATCACCCACAAATACCACTGCCAACATAGTGTACAGTGAAGCTTTATGGTAAACTATTACAAAATAAAACGTAAAGACTTAAAATTAAATATAAATAAAGAAATAAAAATTACATGAGCAAAAAAATTACACCCCCTAAAAATAAAATATGTAAAACTACATAAAAAAATACGTTTTATTTATTTTGAACATTTGGAAAAGTTTTAATTAGCATATCTATAAGTTAAATTATCATTATTTATCCCGTAATGTTTAAAAAAAAATGACCACCCGTGCGAAGCCGGGACGGGCCGCTAGTTACTAAATAAAAACACTAGCGATCCAAAAAAATAAAACAATTGCAGCAATACTCTAAAACGTATTCGATCTCTGCTCATAATTAAAATTATTGGGACAAAGATGCTATCAGCACAAACAACAGCTATGAAGTAGTAAGGTTTAGAAAGAAAAATCCGGAAATATTGTCAAATTTCCTTATGTTTTTATTTCATCATAAAAGCTAGCATTTTAGTTGATTTTAATTTTGGTATTGATTGATTGTACTGAGTGCATATATTTGCTATCAGGATAAAGAGCAAAAAACACATCCAAAATAAATGTTCAGAAATGAAAGTCAAGAAAGCGTTTACAAGTATGAACCTAATTAATACAATTTTCCCTACATATGTATACCATCACAAAAAATACTTTAAACGCGTCGTAGTTTACGTCTATCGCGGATACGACAGCCGTTCGTCATATCTTAAGTCGGACATCCTCTTTCAATCAGTGTGTGATTGGAAATCAACAGCAATGTGTCATCATTTGCAGCCACACACTTTCACTAGGTAAGTCTTCTGCCTACCCATGTATGTATGTAGATATATATAGCGGTATATAACTGGGACAAGGTCGGTTAAACAATAGATATTCAACCACTAAAGGCTTAATGATAGGTAGAGACAACCTGTTGACGAAGATTGAAGATAGCATTTGTTTGCAATTTTTTCTTAGATTTATTTTCATGTGTGCACGTTTGCCTTACAAGGTGTTTTTTTGCATTCTTTTCAAATTCAAGGAAGTAACTATGCTAATGATTTTCGACCCGAATCAATAATAAGTAAGTGTGAACCACCCGTGTTTTTAACGCGGTCCTTCTGATCCTCGCCCTATAACCGCGCTTTCACTCACATAAACAATCTCAAACGTTTATTCGATAATTAGTAATTCCCTGAACCACATTAAGGGGGTTGTTCTGTAAAACAGACAAACTTAAACAACCAAAAAAATCAACGTTTATTAATTAAGTAGGTACCGTAATTTAAATTGATTATTTATGTCTTTTGTGACAACCTCCTGAATTTTGAGGAGTATGCAACACCTTGTATGTTGAACTACAAATTGATGCAAATCAGGCTGGATATGTGACTGTGTAGAGCGGCTCTTTTTTAGGTTAGGTCTTAAAGTTAAGTGATTATCATCAACTTGGTGGCGTGCCTAGAAGCCAACAATAAGGCCAGCCTTAAGGCAAGCAAACTGTTCAGAAACTCAAACATCATAAAGAAGAGTAGTAGGTTATAAGGGCATGCCAAGGTTTTCACTTCATCAAGGGAAATAATGTTATATTTATATTATAATATGTGCTCTTTAGATAACTACATTTTATGTTACATTTACCTATTTTACTCAATGTCTCTTGGTTTTTCCTAAGTTTAAAGTCTGTGATATTTTTTTTTTTGGTAAACGTAATTTTTATTAGGTATTAAATATTATTCGCTTCTTTTGCTTACGCTTGTTTTTAAAACTCCATTAAGTAGTTTACACGCACCCAATACAAGCGTATAATATGTGCTACATTCTTATGGAAATTGCACGTGTTAGCACATGGCAGGTGACCGCTGTGGTGATATACTATTTAATTTATGTATTAGGTGTAGTATACTAGAATGAGGAGAACGTCGTGAGCAAAGTTTTGAGTACAAATGTCATCATCATCATCAGCAGCCTATAATGTTCCTAGTACTGGAACACAGGCCTCGTCTCTATGAGAGGGAGTGGGCTGTAATCCACCACGCGGGCCCAGTGCGGGTTGGTAGATATCACATGTCTTCGAATATTTAGTTCTAGAACATGCCATGTTTTCTTTCACCGTTTTTGAGGGCAGCGGTGACGAAATAAATTACGCAAAGTAATGCGCCTGCCTGGGTTCGAACCCACGGCTTACTGCTCGTAAGTCGGGCCTGCCACCACTGGGCCACCGCTGCTTTCATGAGTATGAATGTGGATAGCTATAATAGTAGAAGAAGACCAAAGACACGATGGATGGACTGGGTGAAGGATGATATGGCAAGAAAACCTCCTTTCTTGCCATATCATCCTTCACACAGTCCTGTCCAGTGGACTGATGAGATAACGAGTAAGAGAGGAGTATGGAAAATGAAGATATGCTGTGCTGATTCCTAATTAATTGAGATAAGGGCAAGAGATTGATGATTAAATATAGTAAACGGCTTTATTTGGCGCGAATGCTGAGCGTTGGACTCTCAATTCGATTCCCGTGTCGGGTAAAGGGTAGTTGCGTTTTTCTATTAAGAATTTCCTTGCCTAGGTTGTTCCGTAGATGGGTGACCACACATTACATACAGAGTTTCCTCCGTGCCTCGGGAAGCACGTTAAGCGTTTGCTCCCGGCTGACAATTGTAGGTCTTTGACAGTCGTAACAGGTAGTCAGTAAGCCGGAAATCTGACAACCAGTCTTACCAATGGGTATCGTATTAGCCAGTACAGCTATCAGCATCTGACCTCCACAACCCAGTTAGGGTTGTGGAGGTCAGATAGGCAGTCGCTCCATGTAAATTACTGGTTAGACTGGAAGCCGACCCCAACATAGTTCAGTAAGAAGGATAGCTGAGTTAGTAAATAGTCGAAATCTTTACCATTGCCTACTCATTCACTAATAATGCAATCAACTACCAAAGAAACAGTCACCAATCAATAAAACAAACGACTTCGCAAACAGACAAACCCGCAGACATTTCTAAGGCTCTCTAAACGATTTCTTGTTAATTTGACACAAATATTGCATTACGTAAGAATTATCACACATGACAACTCAATAACTAGAACCTCTATTGTCTTAAACTTAAGGTAGATATTCGTGTGTGATTTGTTTTGCGCTGACTTTCCCGCGCATACAATGCTGTGCGCGCGCATGCTTCGTTCTCGCATGACAGGAGCGTGTTATGTCAACGTTACGTGTCTTCCGATGCACTGCCGTCTTGGTTATTGACTGTTTTTTTTTTTTTTTTTTTTTGAATGGCATCTCGCAGTTATGATATGAACCTATGAGGTTGTCGTCTGCTTAACCGGACTATCCTGTGGGTGCCTTTAGAGTAAGGCCTCCAGCCAGGGCATAAAAACTTACAAACTAAGCGACTGCACGCTAAGGGCACCCCCTGTGGGGTACGAACCTCGGCTTAGGGCGTCGCTGGGGGAGGACTGCATGGGGACAGGCTGGATCTGAATGGTATCATTATTTAGGGGCTGATTCAAAACTACTGGCACAGCATCGCGGGCTGGCTCGAGCGAGGGTCGGGGAGGGCATGGACCGGGACGTCGCGACGGACCTCGACGGCGAGGTTGGAAAGACGGCGGTTTGAGTCGGAACTTTTTAAGAGTGCTAGTCTCTTTGCTACTCTCCTGGAGGAGGGTGATAGCATCATCTGGAGTGACGAGGGTATGCCTAGGACGGCGTACTGTACTAATGCGCGAGGGTTCGTAACGAGCGGCCGCTGCGATCAGGGGATTACGGTGTTTAATGGCGTTATCGAAGAAACGCTTCGAAAGACGTTTCATAAACTGAAGGACGGTGGGCATTCTAAGGTCTACGTGTAGACGGTCATTACGGACATAAAAAGGGGCTCCCGTGACTCTACGTAAGAACCGGTTCTGTAAAATTTGCATCCTATGGAAGGCTTGGTGTGAGCGTACACGACGCAAGCGTACGTCATAATGGGGCGGATCACCGCGGTATAAAGGCGCAACTTGCACTTGAGTGACAACTTGCTTTTTGCCGAAATCATGAAATGAAGTTGACTGTTGATTGCAGTCTTCATTGATTTTGTAGGTTTCTATTAAAAATAACTAGCTACTGCCCGCGGTGTCGTCCGCGTGTTGGTCGGAAATTACTTATCCAATAGAATAAAAAATAAAAGTAAAATTAAAAGTTGAAAAGTGTAGCATCAGTCGGGACTAAAGGCGGAAACACTTACGTGTCGTGACGCGCCAGAAGCGTTCGGTTTCATACATCGTAGCGACACGAGACGCCATGCAAATATGTCCCTAACCATATTAAATGTATGAAACCGATTTGCTTCTGGCGCGTCACGACACGCCACGACACGTAAGTATGTCTCTGCCTTAATAATTGTATGGTGGTGGGTAGTTAGTTTTCATTGTGCGAATACTCCAGTAGTCTGTCGTTGGCCAACGTGTTTTATTGACGTTACATCATTTTCGTTTTAATAATGTTATCCCATGTCATGACCTACCCGTGATCCCTCCACAACCCAGTTAGTACTGGGTAATACCATACCCCTTGGTAAGACTGGTCGTCATACTTTCGGGCCACCGACTACCTAACGACTGTCAAAGATCTACAATTGACAGCCGGGACCAGCGGCTTATCGTGCTTTCGGAGGCACGGATGAAAGTCAGTATGCAACGTGTAGTCACCCATCCATGGATCAACATAGGCAAGATCGACCCGAGCGGCTGTTATTATTTTGCCACGAGCTCCTCCGCTCTTCCACGTCTTCTCTTCTACTGAAAAGCTTATGTCCATTCTGTTAACAACTTAACAGTCGTAGAAATACGAGACGTTCTGGTAAGAGTGGCCAAATAATGCAGCTGACTGTGTACATCAATCATCTGCCTAGCCTTTTCCCAAATACGTTGGGGTCGGCTTCCAGTCTAACCTAGATGCAGCTGAGTACCAGTATTTTACAAGGAGCGACTGAAGAGCAGCGGTGGCCTAGTGGTTTCAGCCCTGACTTACGATCAGCAAGCCGTGGGTTCGAACCCAGGCAGCTGCCCTCAAAAACGGTGAAGCAAAACATCGTGAGGAAACCGGCATGTCCTAGAACTAAGAATTCGAAGACATGTGACATCTACCAACCCGCACTGTGCCCGCGTGGTGGATTACAGCCCACTCCCTCTCATAGAGAGGAGGCCTGTGTGTCCCAGCAGTGGAAACATTATAGGCTGATGACGACTGCCTGTCTGACGTCCACACCCCAGTTAGTACTGGGCCAGGTCACTGACTGTAGGACATCTCTATATCTTAAAAGGAAATAGTAGAAATGCCTTTAGGGTCAGTTCACACCGAGACACGACGCGACGTGACGCTGCGCGCACACTTTTAAAGAGCGATTCAAAATATAACTTTATTTTCTACACGAAAAGATACACATTTCGTTGTGAGAATTCAGAATACGTTGCGCCACGCAGCGCTGCGCCGCGCGACGCCTCGCGGCCTAGAGCGACGCAGCGCGGCCTCGTGAGGTAGATTTCAGTAGAAATCAGAATACGTTGCGCCATGCGCAACGTATTCTGATTTGCGCCTCGCGGCGTAGAGCGACGCAGCGCGAAATCACTGGCCTCTTTAAGTATCGTCGCGTCGCGTCGCGTCTCGGTGTGAACTGACCCATAATCGAAATTGAATCGTTTAATAATAAAAAATAAATACATTCCACATACGTTTCCATTATTCGCCAAGATTTCATTTAATTTTATTTAAACACAAACCGGACACAATTAGCGTCTTCTCTTTACGACGCCATTACGGTAGGTGTAAAACCTATTTCGTGCCTTTTACGGGTTTTATTATGGGGTGGCAAGTTCTGTGCCTATTATGGATAGTTCTTAGCACCTACGCGCTAGGCTGGACTCGTGTTCGTGTATATAACATAAATATAGGTACACTAGCTGTCCCGCGCAACTTCGTCTGCGTTTCATTTTCCCCGTTTTCGCAACCTTTTTTATTGCTGCTCCACTCCTATTGGTCGTAGCGTGATGATATATAGCCTATAGCCTTCCTCGATAAATGGGCTGTCTAACACTAAGAGATTTTTTTCAAATCGGATCAGTAGTTCCAGAGATTGAGCTTTATAAGATAAGTAAGATTTCGGCTACTTACTAACTCAGTTACTTTATAATATTAGTATCGATAAGTATAGATTTATTGAGTATATGCCTGTAGGTACAAATGAAACTAGCTAGTTACTCGTGATGGGTATTAATTAGGATATGCAACCATGGAAGAAAAAAGGTCAAAGTATTCGTAGAACCGGGGACATCCCCTTGACAGAGGCAATATATTCTGTGAACTACAAGCAAGTTTATAGGCTAGACTCCTTTTTAACTGACTTCAAAAAAGAAGAAGGTTCTATGTTCGGCTGAAAGAAGACAGATTTTTTCAAATTTAGAACCACCTATTTAGGCACCTACTTACGTCGTCAGGTAAACTACAAAACGTTACCTATTACAAAGTAGGTAGGTACATACTCTACCTTTAAAAAAAGTTGACTTTATTATCAGTTAACATTAATTTATAAGCAATCATTTTTAAGATTAATGAACCTTCGAAACCTTGGTAGTCAAAACTGTTGATGATTAAAAATTTAAAAGTTGTTTACCTACTTCCGGAAGTCCGGTAAACATCTATAAAATTATAAATACATAATAAGTGTAGGGCGAAATAAATTGCTTTGATTGCTCGATTTATTGACCTCAGCAACTAAATATCAACTGAAATTTATTCATTTTGTAGAGGTCATCATGTCAATTAATTGTCATGTGAATGAGTTTTCCTTCATCGCAGGACAATCTGACAAAAGTTTAAATAATATTACTATTAGATCGCACTACCCACAAACCAAGTGGCCCATCTGACCATAACCTATCACGCGCACGAGAGAAGAGGCCTGTGTCCCAGCAGTGGGAACGTTTAGGTCGATTATGCTATTACTACAAAGAATTCCCATTTTTTTTTACTATTAAAAAACAATGAAAAATTCATCTCGTATGAAAAGTGAAGCAAAAATTATCATTGTTATGGCTTTCATCTCAAAAAGTTATGTAGTACAACATCGACCACAATTTGACAAAACAAGTGAATAAGAAAAACAAGGTTGTTTCATCGCAGTCGCAGAGGTTGCCGAGAAACAGCGTCCGCGCATATGGGTGACCTATTCTAAATTTGAAAAGAACGTACAAAAAGCCCGAAAAAAGCGAAGAAAGGAGGCCTGTGTCCTAGCAATGGGAATACTATAGGCTGATTGTTACAAAAAGCCGGACGGTTTAAAAAAAAAAACCTTAAAGGTATAACCGATGAGGACAGATCGCGATACGTTGGCTGACACCGGACATCGACCGAACCATTATTTCATTTATTTAAATCGAAAACATAGGGCCTTAACTGAACTTTAGTCAAAAAAATCGGACAAAATAAATGATAATAAAATAAACAAACAATAATAACGCCAGACAAATTCTGAAGCTAAAAAGGCAAGTCCGGGAAAATCCGGGCCTTTGGTAACCCTACACGCAATTCAATGTTTTTTTTTATCTCACAGCACTACTCCACAGTCTTTTATTCGAGTTTTTTTTTTCACAAAACAATACGATTGGTCAAAACTCCAAAGATAGGGAAAAAAATACAAGTGACTTCTTTTAACACTCAAGTTTTTTTAGATCAATGACTCAGGAAGCCTACAAGCTTTTAATTACTTTAAAATTATATACGGAAATGTTTAGTTAAAACATAGACATTTGTTTTAGTTTAAAGTGATACTCATGTTATGCTCATTCACGCTTCAGAGGACACCTACATGTCCACTAATTATGTTGTGAGAATTAATTAGTAAGTCAACACTTTGGACATGCCAAAAGGCAGTTACGCTCGAAAAATTCAAGTCTTTGCTTCACATTTTCCTTAAAAAAACAGTTCATGCCGGCCAGCCAGAATATTTTTCCATTACTTAGCTTGTAAATGGAGGAGCTCGTGGCTAAATGATAACAGCCGCACGGGTCGATCTTTAAGGTTAAGCCTTGCTTGCTGAGGTTGGTACGTGGATGGGTGACCATAATTACAAACCGAGTTTCCTCCGTGCCTCGGAAAGCAAGTTAAGCCGTTGGTCCCGGCTGTCATTTGTAGCTCTTTGACAGACGTTACGAGTAGTCAGAAGTCAAAAGTCTGACATCCAGTCTTAACAATGGGTATCGTATTACCCAGTTACTGAGTTGTGGAGGTCAGATAGGCAGTAGCTTCATGTAAAATACTGGTACTCAGCTGCATCCTGTTAGACTGGAAGCCGACCCCAAGATAGTTAAATGGCATAATCAATTATCAGCCTATTTTGCTGTGTCTGCTCACAGAAAAAAAAACCCATGCCAAGAGTAGTAACAATCACCACACACACAAGTCTCAAGGAACTTTCGTGGTAAGGCGTTAAAGCTTTCATATCGGAATACAAATCTCTTACTCACAACAAGATATGTTCAATCATCTCTTCATTCTCATAAAAAAAAACAATAGATCTTTCAACTTCCGAATTGGCACTGAAACAGGCCTCTATCGTCACTGCAGGCACCTGATCCGAAGTCCGTTGACATCGAATCTGAACAATCATCCCACAAAACGAGCCAGATTAGAAAAAGACCAAGAGTCTGAGAATGCGTTGTTAAGGATGCGAAAGATTCGATACCTGAGTGGTATCGATACTTCTTTCAAGATTGTGCTTTTAGTAAATGACACTTGTTTGTAGGCTTTTATTATAGTTTCGGATTTTTAAAACTTAAGAAATTGATCTAAAAGAAATAAAATACGGACTACTTGAGTAAGTAAGTATACTAGATAATAAAATAATTTATAATATGTCCATGTTACGTAGTTACTGTAGAAGGGCTATTTCCAGTGATATACTCAGGATATTTCTAAAATATGTATTAACATTTCAAAAACAATCGTGTTTTACTTGGGAGTTTGAGAAAATAGGAAATATTGCAAGAAAATATGTGATAGGTATTTTATTGCGGTTCTAGTATATCGATAGTTTTATTACGCGACCACATCCCTAAGCGTCGGTCTCCGAAAAAGGCGTTCGGAGTCACGACTATCCACGGCCGCCATACTTTTAGACGAGCGTTACCAATTGGGAGGACATGCCTCGAGGCTTTACTAATGCCCACCTGACTCACAACTGGTTGAAATATTTGGAATTTACCGAATAAGGAAAGTTAATGGTTTCCATTTAAAGTTTTTAGTAAGTAGAAACGATGGTAAGAGTTTTGTTTTAATACTTTTACTACTTTACTGACTGGCCAGGGGTATCGTATTACACAGTACTAACTGAATTATAAAGGTCAGATAGGCAGTCGCTCCATGTAAAAATACTGGTATTCATCTGCATCCGTTTTGACTGGAAGCCGGCACCAACATAGTTGGGGAAAGGCATGGCAGATGATGAGATGATGAACTACTTTAAGACTCTAAGAAAAGATTTCACAATATTTTTTTTTACGACGAATAGGGTAAAAAAACCTTTATTATATAAATATCTGATTCAGGGTCTGATCGGGTCATGTAATACTTTGTAGCATCTAGAATATCTTCTTGGGTTTCCAGCAAATTCCAACAGATTCACCATTTTTAAAATCCCCAAAATAAATAAATAACCTAAAAAATGCCAAACATACTTATAAAACAGATATTTGTCGTTAGGCATTATGTATGAGTCAGACGTATTAATAAATATGTTTTGCAATACTTTATATGTGTACTGTGTTGAAATATCGCGTAACGGATAAAAACCGGTCGATTCTTTATAGTTTTATATCCGTAAAGGCTGTGGGACCACGGATATGTTATTTCTGCGCATTATTAACGGTATACATACTAACCGTGAAGCTTTTATTACGAAAATGTTATATAAATGAAAACTAAGGTTTTTGGGTAAATCAATAAATATTGTAAGAGATGATCAGTGTTTGGCATATGCTGTCGAGTTGGTTTATAAATTGAATAGAATTACGTAAGTTGGTATATGAAAGTTAGATAATAGCTGCTATTTCACCTTCATTACTCGGCTGGACAGCGTTCGGGAATTTGCGTGGTATCTTCTCGTCCAACTTATACCGCAGTGTCTCAAGATGAAAGTCTATGACCAGTGTGTGTTGCCAGTGATTACATACGGGAACGAAACGTGGTCGCTCACAATGGGCCTCATCAGAAGGCTTAAAGTCACCCAAGGGCAATTTAGTGGGCTATGCTCAGAGTCCCCTTGCGTGATCAAATCAGAAATGAGGACATCCGCAAGAGAACCATGGTTAGTGACGTAGCCCGAAGAATTGCCAAACTAAGTGGCAGTGGGCAGGGCACATTGCTCGCAGAACGGATAGCCGATGGGGCCGAAACGTTCTGGAATGGTGACCGCAAACTGGAAGACGGTGCGGTGGACCTATATCCTGCTAAAGGTTGCAGGGATCCGTTGGATGCGAATCGCACTGGACCGGTCAATGTGGCGACACTTGGAGGAGGTATATGTCCAGCAGTGGACGTCTTTCGGCTGAAATGATGATGATGAATATATTCATATTTTATTTTAAGGACTCCCCTTTGTCCTGTTTTACTTCCCAGTTCCGGCCATCCTACGCCGCGTCTTTTTACAAATTCAGCAATGAATAATTGACAATTCTGTCAAAATACAGTATTATAAAAAAGACTGCCTTAACATAAATTGTAATAGACGCACATCCATGTTAACCCAACGTTTCACATACTGAAGCGTGCCCTAATAACGTGGTTCAACTTAAACGAAAAATCATCGACCAAAAATGTTACCGCCGAAGCTATTAAAATATTTACAAAAAACATAAAAAAGATATACTTTATGACTAACTTTGGATCATACTAACATAGTTTATTTGTTACACAATTTTTTTGTTAGTGCCACAAATATTTTTTGCAAGCTTCTTTAGATATTTTTTGTGTTAATAAATATTGGAATGGAGTGTTTTATTTGTTTGTCTGTTGAATGGTAGAGTTTTGTTAATTATTTTATTATGATTACAAAAATGATAAGCACATAAGGTTTGAATACGTTTTTTAACCACTCCAGAAGTCAACGCGTAAATAAAATGTTAACAATCATGGAGGTATTTTTGTTTACATAAGATGCTATTGGACATTGTAATAAGATGATTGTTAGCATTTAAGCGTTTTGGTAAAAACTGTAATACTGTAAGCTTAGAATATTTCTGAATAAATAAATAAATAGTCGATAAATCGACAAAAAGTGAGTCATACCCGTTTTCGCTAACAACAAATAAATAAATATTGTTACACCTTTTTCATTTGAACTACCCATGCAGATGCTAAGCCGAGCATTAAAATGGAACAGTGTGCTTTTAGTAAGACATTAAATTAGGCATAGTCTAGGGTACATCTATACAAATAAATAAAATTGAAGTGTCTGTTTGTAATATTAAAATAACCGCTTTATACTACATGCATACGAATTTCAAAATAACATTTTTACAGTTTTTGTCTGTCTGTCTGTTTGTTCTGGCTAATCTCTGGAACGGCTGGACCGATTTTAACGGGACTTTTACTGGCAGATAGCTGATGTAATAAGGAGTAACTAAGCTAAGCTAAGCTAAGCTAAGCTAAGCTACTTTTTTAGAAAAAATATATTCTACTCAAGGAAGTCGCGGGCACAGCTAGTCAAAACATAAACAGACGCCTGTAATCCTTGAAGGGTTAGTCAGAGGTGTACTTAATAGTAGACCCACATTTTGCCAGTTATATTTTAAGTCCTATGTAATAGGGGCGAACATATTGGCATCAACCGGGCTCGAATCAAGACTCCGTGGCTACTGAGAAATTTTCTTTAGCAGTTAGCTAACGAAAACAATAAGCAACTATCATCAGAACATGAAAGCAATACCAAAAGCAATAAAATGGCAATATCAAAGGCAATGGAATGGCAATCAAGCGGTCATAACCTTATTGCGAAACATGATTGGCTTGCAAAACTTAGGATTGTGCGAATCTCCAATGAACTTGCTCCACCATATTCGATGCGGCTTCAAAGTCTGTTCAGTACCTTTTTTGTTCACACTTTCGAAGAATGATGACTTAAAATATCTGGTAAATCTGATTCTTATCAGAAATTGAAATATTGCAATACTGAATACCCACATCGTACCTACATAGGTACAGCTGCAGCTGGTTTATGGGTGACCGCATATTTTTGATGGCTGTGGTACCTATTTTACCATTTGAAAGCCATTGTCACATATACGTGACAAGCAAGCGCGTGCCCTGTACGCTAACGACCCAAATATGTGTCATAAAATGTAGTGCACTATAACACGATTTAAATCATTACTTTTGTGTGTTTATTTATAAATCTTTTATATTTCTTAAATGTGAAATGCCTTAACAAGAAATAAGTCAACTATACTTTTAAAATCTCTTTTATTTATTTGTAAGTATTTGCGGTAAATTTTTTGCTGAGGGCACGCGCGTGCGTTTATGCTCTGGCGTTCAAAAGGCTAATGAGAGGAGAAATCATCCTCATCAAGTTTCTAAAAAGAGTTAGGTTACGAAGTTCATAATCTGACCCGCAACCGGGCTACATTTTCGGGTCAGGTTAGGAATTGTCGGTTTTGCTTTAAACTAGATGACAACAGACTGCCTCGTGGATCAAGTGATCGCAAGCGCGACTACTGAGCATTAGGTCCTTGGTTCGTTTGCCAGGTCGCCCAAAGTGTTATTGTTTTTCCACCAGGAATTTTAGGTAAACCACTTCCTAGCCCTTTTTTTACGGATGTGAAATCATCAAATGAAGGGGTCATTTGTCCCACTCTGGGCGGAGCAAAAGGGAGTGTCAGACTTGTGACTTGACATGACACACTACAAATAAAATAACGAGTATACGAGGTGCGGTGTGCGTCTCAAGGTTGCACCAAATGAGAGTCCAGCTCAGCATGTGTCAGGCATGCACCCGACGCTGATATGGATATGGATGCACCGTAGCTCTTACGCTCATCGTCTTCGCTTTAGTGGAATCCGGACCGTAGGAGAAGTAGGATGGATCATTATTTTTGTAGCAAACACACTTACAAAAGACAAATCACCACTAAACTTCTCAAGCTTCATAAATCAAACCGTTTTACTGCTAACTTGATTTAGACGTTTCCGCCATCAAAGTAATTAATAATTAAATTATTCGCCACTCTTAATTTTTTAGATCGTAACTTCACGCTAATAAACTGTGTTCCATTCAAAATAACGGACTTTATACTATTGACCCTTAAACATTAATCAAAGACTTCGATTAGTTAACTAACGTTGAAAAGAACACGATTTAAGGAAAAAGGTTCTAAAAAGGCGTCCTTTATTATAAGAGCACCAAGAAATTAGTAAAAATCTCCGTCATAGCATGCCTCATTGCCTATTATCTAAATCTAATAACTTATTATGCAGCTACGAAGCATGTTATCTATGTACGAGTCTCCCACGAGGTTCAAATTTTTGACCGGTTCATCTGCCTAGCCTTTTCCCAAACTATCTTGGAGTCGGCTTCCAGTCTAACCGGATGCAGCTGAGTTCCAGTATTTTACATGAAGCGACTGCCTATCTGACCTCCACAACCCAGTAACTGCAGGGTAATATAATACCCCTTGGTAAGACTGGATCTCAGACTTTCGGCTTCGGAATACTGGTAACGACTATCAAAGATCTACAAATGACAGCCGGGACCAACGGCTTAACGTGTTTTCTGAGGCACGGAGGAAACTCGGTATGTAATTATGGTCACCCATCCACGAACCAACCTCGGCAAGCACGGCTTAACCTTAAAGATCGACCCGTGCGGCTATTTTCATTAAGCCACGAGCTCCTCCCCATATTACAACAAAGGACTTAAATATAATTGGCGAAATGTGGGTGCACTTGTTAGGTACAACTCTGCCTAACCCGTAATGTTATGTTATTATTTAAAAACTTCATAGGCAAATCCTGCGCGGGGCGCGACCAGCAACGCGACGCTCGACGCGACGCAACGCTCTTGCATACCAGTTTTAACAGACGTTAGTTGCTCGGTACATATAAGTCTTACATCCATCGAATAAAAACATACTGCGTCTCAAAAATACTTGGTAACGGGATATGTACCATGTTTATTATTTGTTTTGTATTCCCAATATTTCGGCGCTGTTGCAAACACCATATCGCGGATAAACTGAAGTTATTGCGGGTGGGTGTTTATGAGCTGACAAATCGGTCTATCCTCTTTCGTGTTCGTTTTTTGCGCTCCGTACCACTACCACTGTCATTCACAAATCGATTCTGTTCCCGGCACACGAAACTCACTGTATCTACTGGCGAGTTATTGATAGTATTAGTGACAATGTCAGTTTAAAAACGTAAATATACTGCGTCTCTACTACAATATACAATTATTCTGATACAAATAAGTAGGTGTGTTTACATTTTTATCACGTATACAATACTTTTAAGTGCAAAAAAAACATTAGTATGTACGGCGAAGACCTCCCACTCTCCCACACTGTCTGATATTTGACACCAGAGACTAAGCAGTGTTGTCGCTGATATAATCTATTAGCTACCGTTATAGCTAATTTACATGACATGGGAATTCGTATTTTTTGCAGGTTGTTTGATGGATGGTTTGTAATATGATATCGAAATGAAAACTTTTATTTCGATGCATGTATAAATCCACATACAAAATTTACATTCACACACTACCTCAAATAAAAAAGAGTCTCATTACACACACAAACCCCAAACAGCGAGTATAATATTAGGAGGGTAATATTTTTTCGTATAATAAAGCGAGATGAATCACAGGATTAAATACATAATTTTTCGAGGTGTGACTTTATCCATATCCACACAAATATTATGATTGCGAAAGTAAATGTATCTGACTGTCGATCTGTCTGTTACACGTGCCATACGCATGTTGTACGCCATAACGGCTAAACAGATTTTAATGACATTAGGCACACAGGTTAGCCATGACCTTGGTAGAATAGAGATAGGATAATTTTTATCCCAACACTGCTTTCCCGTGGGATAATTTCTGGCCTTCAAAAGGTACTTATATTTACCATATTAATACATACCATTCAGTGCCAATATACAAGGTGTTGTTTTGCATCCTCGTCAAATTCGAGGAGGTGACTATGCTAATGATTCTCGACCTGAATCAATAATAAAATGGCTAGGTATTTTTTTTTCTTATTTATGGGAATCGATAAGTGTGAACCACCCGTGTTTTATACGCGGCCTGTCTGATCCTCGCCTTATAACCGCGCTTTCACACATACAAACAATTTCAGGACGTCTACCATGAGTTGTCATAGTTAGATCGCTTGACGTAACTGCAATAGTTCCGTCAATACGCAAATACTATAGTTAGCTTTGTCAATGGTACCATGAGCTGTGCTGGTGCTTACTACCAAATTCTAAGCAAATGAAGCCCAAACTTGCAGTCGCTGTAGTTTAGTTTACTACACGGTGACGTAGGATAGATAACTATAGTGACTCATACTGCGCATTTTAGTACCCAACTATCCGCTAGAGGCGCTGTAAAAGTTTTCATACATTGTTTTAACTACAGGCGCTAGCTAGTATAGATTGTTAAAACTCATGGTAGACGTACAGACGTTTATTCGATAATTTCTTAGTTCCTAAACCACGTTAAAGGGGTTATTCTGAAATACTGAAAAACAATACAACCAAAAAAATCAGCGTTTATTAATAATTAACTAGGTACCGTAATTTTAATTGACTATTTATGTCTTGTGTGACAACCTCCTGAATTTTGACGAGGATGCAAAACAACACCTTGTAATTCTAAAAATAGTATGACTTTGGATTTTTTGCATTTTAATTGGAAATAAAATTCGCAGCCTGAAATCCTTGCTCTGAATTCAAAACTGCTAATAAAGACATTCAAAAATATAAACAGGATTAATCAACAATGTTCTTAAATGAATCAATGAAACTTTTTATGGCGCCAATGTAAACAAGTGATAACTTTGGAACTTTAACAAAAAGCTTTTTAAATTGGACTAAAGTTACCGCCAAAGTATATAAAATACTTAATATGCAAAATAAAATCAGACAAGATTGGGGGTCTTGGAGTGTTCAACTTGCTAGCATCTCTTATCCGTTATATTTTTATTTGTACAAAGCTTTATTTTAAAGTAACAAGACTTAAGTACTTAAACTTGAATCTAGGAAAATTGTAATACAGTGACAGGCTTTAGAAACTCGTAACTTAAAGAAACTAATCGTAATTCATTAATATTAGTTTAGCTTTGTCGAAGTATTCAAGTACCGTTACAGATTCAATACTCTGATAAAAGTTCAGCTACTTTTAATATGTATTATTAATTAAACATAAGTTCGATGACTTCTATATCAATTCAAATGTAGCCTCACAATATAAATGGATGGACTTTCAAAATATAAAATACTAACCTTTTTTCTTGGTCTGACTTTTGCTCAGTAAGCGTTCAGATGACGATAGCAAAATACATTTTTCTTGAATGAATTGAATTCATTCTAAGACCGCGTAAGTAAATTTTTGGCGTTTTGACATTTTGATGCCGTTTGCAACAACAAAAACAACGCGTCTTCCGATTCTCTAAATCGTAAGACGCGATGTTTCAGCCAATCAAAAACTAGAAACGTCTCTGTCTAATTTGAAGTGAACAAAAAAAAAAAGGTTTTGTTACCTAGGGATTATTATGCAGTTTATCACTCTCCTGTAAAGTTGCTATTTTTGACGTACGAGATTTATACCTTCAGTGACAAAGGGAAAACTATATGTATAAACTAAACGATAAATACTAGTTCATTCTTCAAATATAGTTTTTGTTCTTTATGTACAAAATCATCGTATAAGAACCAAACCAAAACAAATATCACAAAAAATCCAAGAAAATCTACATAAAACCTTACCCAGCCCTATGATAAACTTAGATGATAACATACAATAGTTGCAAGCATGTGTGGTCTCTTTTGTTTAGGTAGTCGCTCGATAGCTTGTCCGTGCATTATGAAGACCGGTTATGACGTCATAGGTCAGACCTTAGGTCACGATGTACCCTGGCCTTCTAGGAACCCTTGCTGAGTCACTTTAAGTTTTATAGCTCTTGTAATATGTTAGGAAGTAGCGCCGATAAACGTGTTGATGTTTTTTTTTATTATTTTGCAGCAGAATGAGCAAAAAATAGGTAGTTTTTTTAACAAAGGACCTGGCAGTTTTTAGTACTAGGTGTAATTTTTTGTGATTGTTGTGAATGAAACGTTAAGTTAACGCAGAGAGTAGACCTGGCAAGTGTCCTAGAAATGGGAACAGTATAGGCTGATTATGTTATGCTTATGCTACTGGAAAATGAACGGCTGAGTGGCGAATTACTGATTTCCCGGGCCTGTAACCAGCGAAATTAGATTGACTAGTATAAGAGGTAACCTATGATTTTGTCCCGCTTAAGCCTTTCCCAAAAGCCGAGGTCTATAAACACTGGGTTTAAGTTAAAAGGCATGTACAGCAGCCGGTAACTTGAGGATATGTGGCTAAATAATAACAGCCGCACGGGTCGATCTTTATCGGGTGGATGGGTAACCATAATTACATACCGAGTTTCCCTCGTACCTCGGCAAGCCGTTGGTCCCGGCTGTAATTCGTAGATCTCTGACAATTGTTACGAGTAATCAGAAGCCAAAAGTCTGACATCCAGTCTTACCAAGGGGTTTCGTATTACTCAGTTACTGGGTTGTGGAGTTCAGATAGGCAGTCGCTTCTTGTAAAATACTGGTACTCAGATGCATCCGGTTAGACTAGAAGCCGACCCCAAGATAGTTTGGGAAAAGGTAAGGCAGATGATTAACTTCTTAAGTTGACATGCTTGATGCCATATCCCAAAAAAAGAGGATAACTCACACTTCACAGTCACAATCGGTATACTCGTGGTTGCAGTCAACGGTATGGGACATATTCTTCAACGGCCTGACCACAACCGTTTGCTAGGAGGAACCTCACTTTTTCAATGGAAGATGAGGAACTTTAGTTCCTCATATCTCTATTCTGTAGTAATGCTGTATGTTGGCAAACTGCTGATTTTCTGCTTTTAACTAGTGTAGTTTCTAGTATGATGAAGAAACCTGCCATGTTTTGGGATAGAAAGATTCTCGGTTGCATAGGTTGGGACTGGGACTTTTAGGGCTCATTAACGTAGAGGCGGCGCGTCTCCTTAAATGCACCCTAAAAGTTTCCTTAAAAAAATCCGGTGGAATATGATTCAAATAAAGCAGCTGAATGCACCCTGTCAGTTTGCGGGGAGCTGTCGTTTACACACCTCGTCTCTTCTGGATGAAAGAAAGAAAATAACTTACTCAGTTCAGTATCACAGTCGGTATACTCGTGGTTGCAGTCGACGGTATAGGCTGCGGCGCGTACGCTCGCCGCAACCAGCAGGGCGCACCACAGCGCCAATGCGCGGGCGCTCATCTTCGGTCACCGTAGCGCCATCTGGTGGCAAGAAATAGGTTTGAATGAGTTGTTAATTTTAATATGAGACACACAGACAAAAATAAATAATGCACAAACACACATGGGCAATGAAACTGCTGGTAATAGAGGTCAACTTAACGATTCATTTAAAATTAAGGGCACAGTCAAGTAGTCAGTCCGTCGAAATATTCGCGCAGGGTTACAGGGTTTTATTGACTAAAGTTATTAATTAATTGCAATTATTTTTAGTGCAACATAATATTGGTTGAATGCCTTATAACTTCGTATTTCTTCAAAGTTCATAAAACTCGCTCATGTTGGGTAAATAAGGCGTTGAAAAGAGGTCTCTCGCGCGCAACGCGAATCCGACTTCCGTTTCAGCACTCCTTCCTAGGCAATAGAAGCCTCTATATATCACAAAATTTATAGAGCCAATAAGTAGTTTTACATCCTTGGGGGTTACTATGACGCTTAAAACATTATCGTTCCATTCCTATTCCAGAGTGGGAAAGAGATGGAGCTAGACGATATATATAGCTCCGTTTCTTTCTCACTCTGGAATAAGAATGGAACAATAATGTTTTAAGAAGTCATGGTACGCCACCTTGGCTTCAAAATTGGCTCATTAGTTTTTGTAAACTTGTTGGTCTCTTGTTGGTCGCGGAACCAATAAGCTATAATTTCCAGTATAACATGGCCTCACTTATTATCGATTTTCCGTACAAATAGAGATCCGCATAAACTGGTTCTTATAGCTTGATTGGTCGCCGTGCGTACAATAAACTAAATACTTATTTAATATTTTGGTTGCTTGACTAAAAAGCAAGCTTACAAATTTAAATAGGAAACAAGGAACAGGCATGTTCCTTATAACCTTGTAACTAAAGCTAGCATACATAAGGCACTTAATTATGCAGCAGCATCATCTAAACTTAATTAATTCAAGTTTACGCCTGCACTTTGTGTTGATTATGTCATCCGCATTAATTAGCTATAAAGTTATTATCTTCGGACGTGGGCGAGTATAAAAGAAGACACGATTAACCCATATATGGCACACGACGTCTTTTAATTCGTTTTTTTGTGTTTAATCTTAAACATACTCTTAATTCTCCGAAGAGAACCCATACCAAACGGTATCATCATTAGGTGAGTCAGCAGACAAAGTAGATTAACAGCTGTGTTTCGATCAAATACAAAAGTGACATTAAGGTCACGGCCGCCTTGGCGTGACCACGGCAATAATGAGAACGTATGAATTTCTCAAGACGCGTATTCTTGCAACGATCGGGCTGACCGCTAGTGTGCTTAGACGGTTTTCATTTTAATGGGCTTGCCCCTAGACAGTGTAAATGAGTCTTTAAAATGTGCTTTTGAAGAGCTATTGTTCAAGGAAAGTTTATTTATTTTACTAATTATGTACACACAGTAGACACCGTAGCAAAAATGTCGTCATGTGTCTAGAGGTCCACACTGCAGAAGACCGCGCAGCTTGTGTGACTTTGTATGTGATCAGGATCCTCAGTCTAGAGGAGAAAACGAAGAAGAAGAAGACGAGTCATCGTCAGTTAAACTTTGTAAGATATTGGCGTTTTGAACTTGTATGCCTAGGCACCTAAGTGATCGGCGCGTTTGTGTTCCACGCGCGCCTCAAGGAGATGTCAGCAAATCGGAAGGGGTCCGAGAGGGCCGATGCCTGCCAGGGCTGCGGGTTGTTCGAAAGAGATACCGCGGCCCTGGAACACAAAGGGCTAAGAAGGAACATGGGTGGGTTTTAGTCAGTCAAGTCTGACACTCCCTCCCGCTCCGCCCAGAGCGGGAGAAGTCATATGATGATGTCCCATCCGTAAAAAAAAAAGACACCTAAGTGATAGTGTCAAACTTATAATCTGGCATGATGACTAACACTAGAACCGGGAATTTATCATGTTTAAACATGGTAAAAATCCCGTTTCTAGTGTTATTTATAGTGTCAAACTTACTCGCTTACTACTTATTAGAACTTTGTAAAGTCTACATAAGTGACTCAAGTTAGACCTCTACACTGATTAGGTACGTGGCCTTGGCTTACTTATTAATTAGCTGCCAGTTAAGAGCGGATCACACTAGTTAAAATAATAATTACTAATAGTAGGAAATTCAAAAACTTTTTGTTGTTAAATAATAAAATAATAATTTTAGCCTTATAAACTCTTATTAAAATAACAGCCATACATGAAATATAAGTATGTAATTGAATCAATTGACGCCAAATAAAATACTAAGCTTCCTTTCAATGGAAAACCGTTCGCTAAGAAAGAATTACTGCAATTATAAAAGTATCTGTAATTGTCTTTACCAAGGCTTTCAAAGCTCCATTGTTTTAAAGTAATCTGATCTTTAGTTAGCTAGTCTGTATTGTATTGCATTATACCGTTACTAACCGACTTCAAAAAAAAAGAAAGAGGTTCATAACTCGGTTGAATGTTTGTCTTGAAGTTGCAAGTGCTATTACCGAGCAAGATGTCCTAAGTTCGTTTCCCGGATTAGGCAAAGTGTTGGATTTTTCCACCAAGAATTTCTCAATAGCAGCCCGAAGTCTGAATTTGTTTCCGGTCGGTGACAATAAGCTGCAGGAACAGCAGTCAACCATTCCTGCTTGCTGTTGGGTTTTATAAACCACAGATTAACTCGCCCAATACAAGGTGTTGTTTTGCATCCTCGTCAAAATTCAGAAGGTTGTCACAACAGACATAAATAATCAATTAAAATTACGGTACCTAGTTTATTATTAATAAACGCTGTTTTTTTGGTCGTGTAAGTTTGTCAGTATTTCAGAATAACCCTCTTAACGTGGTTTAGGGAATAAGAAACTATCGAATAAACGTTTGAGATTGTTTGTATGTCTGAAAGCGCGGTTTTAGGGCGAGGATCAGACGGGCCGTATTGAAAACACCACCCGTGTTTTCATTCATACCGATTTCCGTAAATAAGAAAAATTAAAATTACCTACTGATTTTATTATTGATTCGAGACGAGAATTATGAGCATAGTTACCTCCTTGAATTTGACCAGGATGCACAACAACAAAATCAAAATCATTTATTTCAAGTAGGCCAGTTACAGGCACTTTTGAATAGTCGAAAAACAATAAAAATGAAGCTACAGTCCCAGTCACAAGACATAATAACTGTGAAAGTACTGTAGTTGCCCATTCCAAAGCGTAGATCTCTATGGAGAAGAATGGGCAAGAAACTCCATTGACACTCTTTTAAATCAGAATCTTGTTACAATACCTTGGTTACATCATTCATTTAGAGATGGTACATTATGTGAGAACGATGTAGCAAGACGTGCACATTAAAAGTGTCCATAGTAAAAACAAAAAGAACAATTAAAAGATGAAATAATTAGTTCGAAATGAGCCGTGGCAGCTAAGAGACGACCAGGAACAACTGACAGCGCCCGTTCACGAACATGACGCATGGATCAGCCATCATTCAACTCAACCATTTTGAAGGGAACTAAATGACCCGACACACGACACATTGTTTAACATGGACCTTAAGAATCTAGCTCCTTAATAATGTGGTGGGTGTATCATTAGGACCTCTGCCATATCCTCCCGAGATTATATGCGTGATATTATAGTAAATACAGTTATTTGAAACCAAGTCCACACCTGTATCAAATGGTGACTGAAGTCGTGTAGACACTATTTGTGGTCGGATCTGCGGTTGAAATTAGGTGAGATATACATATATATTTTTATGGTCTTATTTTAGTTTAGTGTAGAATATTTTATTATATCATTATCATTTTAGAGGAGCTCGTGGATAAATAATAACAGCCGCACGGGGCGATCTTTTTGGGTAAGCCGTGCTTGCCGAGGTTGGTCCGTGGATGGGTAACCATAATTATTCATATGGATTCAAAACCGAGTTTCCTCCGTGCCTGGGAAAGCACGTTAAGCCGTTGGTCCCGGCTGCCATTTGTAGATCTTTGACAGTCGTTAAGAGTAGTCAGAAGCCGAAAAGTCTGACTTCCAGTCTTACCAAGGGGTATCGTATTACCCAGTTACTGGGTTGTGGAGGTCAGATAGGCCGTCGCTTCATGTAAAGTACTGGTACTCAGCTGCATACGGTTAGACTGGAAGCCGACCCCAAGATAGTTTGGGAAAAGGCTAGGCAGATGATGATTCGCATTTAGTGTGGGTAATTGTTAATATTATATGAATAATACATCTTTAGGTTGATAGATACCTTAAAACCTTATTTTACGAGGGATGAATGAAGATGAAAATCGTTTAGAAATCTTCTCTACCTTGCGAGAACAGGTGCATTCTTGAATCTGAGCCTCGTAGGTGATATCGTATCACTAGATAGCTAATTTTTTTAGACTAATCATAACGTAATAGTTTACAAATATGTTGGTACATAACGCTCCGTTCTGAAGAAAAATATTTCAAAAGCTAAGTCTTCAAAACTCAAAGACAAACCAAAGGAAAAATGAATTGCATTTTTTTTGTAACTACTACATACTTTACAACGATTAACAAACTAATAAATTAAATAACTAAAATAACAATAAACTATAAAAGGGCATCAAAAAACTCCTCGTCAACGGTGTCAGCTGGTAATGTGCCCAAGAGACTGGCAGCTTTGCCACGTTGTATGGCAATACGTAGCCTCTGGCCCAAGTAAAAGCCAGCCCTTGGGTCAAGGGAAGCGTTAACTAGGCTTTTCGAAATTTCCTTAAAAATACTCTGAGCAGTCGGACCCCACGACCCCACAGTTTCAACCCGAAACGGCTCGATATAGTTACCACAAAATTGCATAAACACCAATCGATTAAAATGTTAATTAATTCAGCAGTCAACTGTAATCTTTACATACGCCTTTATTTACCTAGTTGTGACGTCACAATGATTCACTGCCACCCACTCAAAAACCATTGTTCGGATTTCATAACTGTATTAAAATTAGTTTTCGCTTTCGCAGGACGGGTTCCAAAAAAAACTATTCTAATCTAATTAGGTCATCGATCGGAATCAAGGTGTCATCGGCATTGTTATCCTTTGTGCGAAGGTCGAAGTATTATTTTGATAGACTTACTTATATTATATACTATATATATTATATACTTATATTATCCCGGGGCTGCCTCAGTTTATGTAAGACACAATGTTTGAGAAGAAATAAACATTTTTGTATTTTTTTTGTATAGGCTTGAATCGGCTATACAGTACGAAAACACTACAGTATTTGGATGTCAAACCTGTCGCAGAGAGATAATAGAGATATTAACAAAAAAATATATATATTCTCCCGCTGTGTGCTTGTGCCATAGCGTAATGTTATGCTTAGTTAAAACTTCATTGGCATTGTGAAGCAACTAATAATGCTATTAGGGGAAAAGAAAGTAAGCGTCGAGTAGAAATGAATATTTTGTGTCTGCATGGCTAGGTAGGGCTAAGAAACTCTTGGCCGTCAATTTGTTGGTTCATAATAAATATTTAAACAACGGTAAGGCCGTGGAACATACGAGACTAACCTATGACCTTAGCAAAAGTAAAGAAAAGCAAGTAAATAAAAAAGGTCAACGGCCAATTGTACTGGAAATGACAGATGCGGCCAAACGCAAGGCCATAATTTATTGTGTTTAAAAAAAAGATGAACAAGAATCAACACAGTCTAAATTAATTCTTAAATTTAAATATACAATATTTTTTTAATGTTTTTAATTAAATAATCTATAAACCCGACAATCAATTAATTAAAAACAAATCTTTGGCAGCACTCATACATCTCCCACCCAAGCTGGCTTCATTACTGTGTCTGATAATAAACAGGGAAGAAAAACATCTAAACCATGTCCTAGGACCAAAAGTTCGAAGACACGTGATGACGTGACATACCATTAACTCTTTCAGGGCCCGTGCATGTGGATGCAAAGAGTGAACCAGTGGTGGCACTGGTTCACTCTTTCTCACAGAGAGAAGGTCTGTGGCCCAGCAGTGGGAACGCTGCTGGCTGATTATGCTAAACATGCTCTCGACCCCTTTGAAACCCTATTTGGGTAATATCCATGCAGAATTGTACAGCTAAAACATAATAAACAACGCAAGATGGGAACGACGGAGCATTACCAAAACTACAAATTTTAGGATTACTTAATTCATGACCCACAGAAAAATCCAAAATAGGTAGGTTGATTACAATAATTAATTGAAAACGCTTCCTACGGCTAACATCATCGCCAATTTTAAAGCCCACATTCAAAATTTAGAAGGTCATGTTGCACATTTACCGCATTTTGTGATGAAAATGATATGACCAACATTATTTGAAAGAAGATTTTTATCATTTTCCTCATAAAATGATATTCATCGACATATGTGGGTAATGAATGCGGTCTCAAACCCGTTTATTGTAGTGTAAGAGTGTACTACTTTAGATTTATCCGTCCTGCTTCATAAAAAGGGCATTCTTGAGTCCAGCTGAGCATAATATTTCCTGCATGACGTAAGATAATAACTCGCAAAAAAAGTCATTGAAAAATCTGTGAAATGATGTAAATCAAGAACTGCTCTATTAAAACTCTAAGTAGATGGGCGGATCCTGCCTAGCCTTTTCCAAACTATATTGGGGTCAGCTTCCAGTTTAATCAAAAGCAGCTGAATACCAGTATTTTACATTGAGCGAATCTGACCTCCACAGCCCAGGTAATACGAAAAGTAAACTAGTACGATAGTAGCGTATTTATTCTATGAGAGTAAAATAATAACGTTAATTATTTTTCATTTAGTAGTATATTTGCCACATGCTACATGTACACACAGCATTAAACAAAAGTAACAAAAAAAAAAAACTTGAGAGGTGTCAAGGGACACCCGGATGGAACAAAGTTCCTTTAGATTAATTAGTGAAGGTATTGTAATAATTTTTTTTTTTTTTAAGTTATAATAATATTTTTTTATGATTAATAAATATAATGTAATATAAACTTAATCAGTAGGCTCAAGACGAAACGAGGATAACTGGCTTGCTTTCTTTGAGAGAGAGAGAGTGACAGACAGAGAAACACGCGCACGCCGCACGGCTTACAACTATAGCAAAAAGTGTCGTTACAACTTTTGGTCTTAATTTTTTCCGTTGTCCCCTTTCGCAACGCGCGATAAGGAACTTCGTTCCAAAAACTTAAATTTAAACAAAAAAGAGAATATTTAAAAAAATAAAAACAGCTGGTGGTACTAACAGCAAAATCAACACACATTACAAACATTATTCTTGCTCTCAACTTAAAAGGAGTGCTGACTTTGCAATCTACATCACTTCGATATTGCAACCGCGGCATGACACCGTGGGTAGATCGCGAGATGATGGTACAGTAACGGCATCATAAGTATTTTCATACAGTATTTCAACTTTGAACAAATTATCGCAATCGGCTCAAATACACATGCGAAACGTTTACTTCCACCCTGTATATCGTTGTAAAAAATACAGAAAAAAATAGCTGCAAAAAAGAAAAGACATCTGCCTAGTCTTTTTCCCAAACCTTGTTGGGGTCGGCTTCCAGTCTAACCGTATTCAGCTGAGTAACAGTATTTTACATGAAAGGACTGCCTATCTGACCTCCACAACCCAGTAACTGGGTAATACGAAACCCCTTGGTAAGACTGGATGTCAGACTTTCGGCTTCTGACTACTTGTAACGACTGTTAAAGATCTACATATGACAGCCGAGACCAAAGGCTTGCCAAAGGCTTGCTTGGCTTGGATGCTTTCTGAGGCACGGAGGAAACGGGCTGCGGGTTGTTCGAAAGAGATACCGCGGCCCTGGAACACAAAGGGCTAAAAAGGAACATGGGTGGGTTTTAGTCAGTCAAGTCTGACACTCCCTCCCGCTCCGCCCAGAGCGGGAGAAGTCATTTGATGATTTCCCATCCGTAAAAAAAAAAGGCACGGAGGAAACTCGGAAAAAAGAAAAAACATTATAGATTTATTCTTTAAAGCTCTGGAATTTTCGAAAGACTTCTAAAAACTGTATTTGACAACTCCATCGCCTCCCCTCACAGCGTAGTTGGTTTTCTGGTTATCTTTACGCTATGGTAAAGCTTAGTTGCACTTGCGTCATTATCCAGGTCACACTGTAGCGCATCGCACTCGCACCGCTTGCGTAGTTTGATTTACTTGAGAACGTCTATGTAGGTAGGTCATGTAGTTATGTTTATGTAATAGTTCTTGGTGGTGAATGTTTTAGTCAAAGGTAGCAGAATAATAGAAAGTTCAGGCTCCCGACGCCGTGGTGCTAGAGAAAAAAGACGAAATAAAGATCGTTTTTCGTCTTTAAACTGCCATCAACTGTCTTATCAAAATAACTACTTATATCTCACATACACACACATGCACACACACACACATGCACACTCACACACACATGCACACACAAACACACACATACCCTCCTAGATTTAAGATGATTTTGTTTTGTATGTAAACTCCTACATTACTATTGTTTCTAGTTTTAGAAGAGCGGGGTCTCCTAGCACAGGTATCTATCATACTTAAAAGGAGGCCTCTATGTACGATTATATATGTAGAAGTTTGTAAAGTTAAGTGAAAAAATAAATTATTAAATTATTAAAGTGTAACAATTGTAGATAGGTCAATAAATAAATTAAAAAAAAAAAAAAAATAAGCTAAGCTGCCTAACTAAAATGGGACAGGGCAGGCCATGTTAGAAGAGGCACAACATCGATAAAAGTGGAAGGAATGGGGTAGGCCTTGCCCATGAGTGGGACAGATAAGAATAATACAAAAAAAAATAGACCCGCCTTTGGTTCTAAGAAAAGTACTTCTTTTTCTGAAGAAAAGACTTAAACGCGTTGAAAAAGCTCCATTGAAATGGAACTTTCATTGCAGCCAATAATGTTCTCGCTAGGAAACGAAATTTGGTAGTGACTGCGGCGTTTGTGTCCCATATCTAAGTACGTGTTTGAATTTGCTGAAAATACATATACAGAGAGTAACGGAAAAAAAAACTGAACAAATTTCAATACCTATTCGACCCAAATGTATAGAGTTTCAGTTTGATGGTCTGTGTCACACCCTTAAAAATGTATATACCTTTTCCGTTACACCCTGTATATTACTGAACTTCTTCGGGTATGCTTGAAATTGAAGATGAGCCATTTTGTACCTATGATATTTGAAAACTTTAATATTTATTTATTAATATTATTCTTTGTACAGCAAAATCTCCCTAACAACAGACTATTATTACAAGTTTTTTGCCACCAATGAGATACTGCGGTTTTCTTGTTCTTGTAATCTGTATTAAATTATTGCTTCGATGGTCTAGTGGTTGCAAGTGCGAGTGCTGAGCATGAAGTTCTGGGTTCGATTCCCAGGTAGGGGAAAGTGTTATTGGGTTTCTCTATTGGGAATTGCTCAGTAGTAGCTACGGCCTGGATTTGTGCCCGTTTGATGGCAATAGGTACACCTCTGCCTAACACTTAGGGGATTACAGCCGTGTTGTTATGTAATTAAAAATTAACATTAAGACCTATAACTCAATAACTAGTACTGGTGGCGTACCATGACGTCTAAAAACATTATTGTTCCATTCTTATTCCAGAGTGAAAAAGAGACGGAGCTATACAGGTCGTCTGCTCAATCTCTTTCCCACTCTGGAATAGGAATGGAACAATAATGTTTTAACCGTCATAGTAACCCCCCTCTACTCGAAAATCATTCATAATTTAAAGACCACAAAGGGCTTCACTGATTGCCCTAACATTGTTCTCCAAAAAGAAAAACTAAAAACACTCTATCTTTACCTCCAATCAGTGTCAGCATAATCTACTTTCCACGTGCGATCTCGTGAAAAGTCGCAAGCGCATCGAACCGACCCAATTTCTTCACAAGCCTTCCCATAGACTACATAGACGCGTGACGCACGAAACTGTGCCATGGTCTGACATTTACTAAGTGCCAATAAGCAGTGACGTTGAAACAACAAGATTTATCACTACATGACGCTGGCAGAATAGTCAACTTCGGATCAGTTGCCAAAGAAGAAAAAAAAAACAAGAATTATCGAGACTATTAGGAAAATAAAGAATAGCGCCAAGAGCCATTTCTTTTGGTGGTTGTATGACACTGATCGGAGGGCGCTGTCGGTAAATATTTATGTGAAAAGAAATAGTTCAAAAACTAAAACCAGACTACTGAAAATCACTATCTAAAAGTATGAATCAAGAAAGTATTCTCGTCTGAAATTGTTTTGTACCCTACAAATCATTCAATATTTATAGTCTATTAAAAAAACAACTACCACGTTATATATTTTAATATATTTAATAAATAATCAGTGAGTTAAGGCGGAAACATACTTACGTGTCGTGGCGTGTCGTGACGCGCCAGAAGCAAATCGGTTTCATACATTTAATATGGTTAGGGACATATTTGCATGGCGTGTCGTGTCGCAACGATGTATGAAACCGAGTGCTTCTGGCGCGTTGAGACACGCCACGACACGAAAGTGTGTTTTCGCCTTTAGTAGTAGTGATGATCAGAGAATAGCCGTGGTCATGGACGATTGACGTTTCACGGCCTACCAGAGGATGATCAATACGCTTCCAAGGATACTTCATTTGTCAAATTACTATAAGTAGTTCGCAAGTTATGAGGGAACAGATGAACAAACACACACATATATAAGTCAAATTCATAGCCTTCCTTTTTGCTTCGCCGTAGTCGAGTAAAGACATGGCGGCGTTAGTTCTGACCATAGCTATTCGCCAAAAGAACCATACAGCACTATACTACAAATTTCCATTCTCTATCATCATCATCAGCCCATACCACTATATGCTGCTGGTACACAGGCCTCCTCTGTATGAGAGGGAGTGGGCTGTAATCCACCACGCGGGCCCAGTGCGGGTTGGTATATTTCACATGTCTTCGAATTTATAGTTCTAGGACATGCCGTGTTTTCTTTCACCTATGTATTTATCTAAATGGACGTTTTATTCGAAAGAAAGAAACATTTAAGTAATTAAAAGACCTGTTTCGGTCCATTCATTAGCTTTTAATTACTTAATCAGCGAGAGAAATCTTAAATCTTTACAAAAACATTTCATTCTTAAACAATCCATTTGTCTTACAAAGACAATATAAATTAAAATATAAACGTTTTAAATGCACAATGCGTTAAAAGTCTCACCGTTTGCGTCCAAGTTATTTGGCTAACATTTAAGTTACAACTCGACGCAATAGCAGTTAACAAGGAATTCGTTTGCTCACGGTAATCATGAGCCCCTGTGTGATTCGTTAAGATTAGGGCTCATTCACATGACTTAGAAAAAACTACAGGTACGCACGCCATGGCCTTTGGGCACTGGGTGCCTAAGTCTAGATAGACAAGCTATATAGACGACAAAACCTCGGTTCTAAGTGAAATTAAGAAAATACTGGATGATGTAGTACATTACGCCAACTGAGACCGCGTGGACACAGATTGTTGGATGTTCCGTCTGAACGCACAGTTTCCCATTCAAACTCTCCCTTGATTCGCGCCCTGGCAATGCCGAATGCTCTACTAACATCGACACCGGAGTGTGATTTATTTGTCTCGAGATGAGTAGATATGTTCTAGTTTCTATGAGAGGATGAACGAAAGATGACTTTGTCTTGTGCTTGTAAATAACAAGAAAAAGTCATCTTTAATGCATCACATGAAAGATAACTTTTTCTTACTATTTTTAAGTATTTTATTTATTATTTTTATCATAAATATGTTTCTTTTAACTGTGCAATAGCCTGAATTTGTCGGTTTTGTTGTACTGTTGTACATGTTTTCTCAAATTAATAAATATGTTTTTTAAACTAAAGTATACTTATATATTTGATGTAGTTACTCAGACGACTATCAATTTAATCATCTTGATGTAGAATCGCAGCTAATTCATTCAGATTGCCTGTTATCAACCAGCATCTCAGTTTACAGACTACTTATCAATTTGCTATCTAGCCAATAAACAACAACAAATTAACGTGTAATGAAATCTTAACGCACTTAGTTACTATCTAAACATAAATTTGTTTAACATACAATTCCGTTAAATATAACTTAGGTGAGTCGGATTAAAACCAGTGACAAAATAAAGTCTACAAAAGGGTTATCTTGAAAATTTATCGACTTTCACCGATTCGATTAATTGTTCGGTTGAGCAGTATAGACTTGAACAACAAGTGGCCATTGCAAAAAAAAAACACCGCTTCGATTCTTTTTTTTTTCATTTTCATAACTATTGCTTTTAATTTTAACGTTAAGCCCTAGAATACATAAACATGGCAGCTAACACGTACATAAGTTGTAGCGGATGTCTAGCTCTCCTATAATTACAAACATTTAGTCTCTTAGGACTACTCTGCCATTACTATTTCTCTAAGACCAATGACTATCATTAATCTTTCTGCAGTAGTCGAGCAGCTCTCATTTTGAAGGACACATTCAATCCAGTATGACAACATGCATGAGCTTGTAACTTTCTAGTTCAATAGCCTTTGCAGACTGGTAAAAACAAAGCCTAGAATCTCAAAATGAGTAAGTTTTACCCGCACATCTCTAATTATGAAAATTACATATTTTTAGAACATTGTAGACACTCTTGTTCTATCAATTTTGCTGACTGTTCCCCTAAGCAAAACACTAATGTTGCTGGCAAGTCAGGCCACGTTTTAGAATACTCCAGAACGCAGATCTGGCCCCCTATTCACAAACGCTCGGATTCGATTTCGATTCGATAAGTCGTATGTTTATCTTGTTTTGGCATTACGAAAGCGAGCGAGATAGACATACGACATTCCGAATCGAAATTGAATCCGAGCGTTTGTGAATAGGGGGGTGGTCTGAGCTATAATAACTGAAGAACGATGATCCACCTCCTATCCTGATAGAAGCGAGATTTGGATAAAGCAGTTAAGGTAACCTCTGTCTGTGCTGACGCCTGCCACCAACGACGCTGTGGAAGTGTCGTAGTTTTGGGTCATCATAAAACACCCGTGCCGACGACACGAAAGAAGCCGAAGAAAAATTTTATCTTCAAGGTACACGTTGGCTTTCACGATTGACCACAGAGTCACTCTCCGAGGTACTACATAGTCTGATTGCGTGCTCAATCGTCACTATGCCTGCACCCTTACAAAACATTGCCACACACCGTATTCCCACGTACAACAGAACAATAGTTTTAATACACCCGTGGTTTTTCTCGCCTAATCGGCCACGGGTTTCGTAACTTATTGTATGCATATACGTAAGTTTTCTTGCAAGAAATGTGCATTGTTTAATCACAAACATTGGTAATGCACGTTTGGCAAATGAATACCAGCCAAACTGAATTTATAACCAAAAAAGAATTCATCGTTATGCATTGTAAGAGCGTGAGGAGCTCGTGGCTAAATAATAACAGCCGCCCGGGTCGATCTTTAAGGTTAAGCCGTTCTTGCCGAGGTTCGTCCGTGGAAGGGTGACCATAATTAAATACCGAGTTTCCTCCATGCCTCGGAAAGCATGTTAAGCCGTTGGTCCCGGCTGTCATTTTATAGATCTTCGACAGTCATTACGATAGTCAGAAGCCAAAAAATCTGACATCCAGTCTTACCAAGGGGTATCGTATTACCCAGTTACTGGGTTGTGGTGGTCAGCTATGCAGTGGCTTCATGTAATTCAATTTCTACCTCGATGGTCTTAGTGGTCCCAAGTGAGACTACTAAGCTTGAGTAGAGGTCCCGGGTTCGACTCCCAGGTTGGGCAAATCACTATTGATTTTTTTCATCAGTGATATCTCAGTGGCAGCCACGCACTCTGGTTTTTTTTTTTTTTAAATCTTATTTCTGTAAACTATTAGGTAATACACTCAAGACCAGACTTCATCGTAAAACCATCGATACGATGATTATGAAAATCATACCGATGAGTCAATCTTTAAAGATTATATTCGTGTCATAAATGTTGTTTAACAGAATGAGTGCTAATAAATGGCAGTTAAAGTTTTGTCAAATCAATATCGCCGAAGAATTCCCACAATAATAAAACATGTTGAAATGAAAGAAACGCACGAAAAAGAGCAGGATTATCTACTTAACGTAGAAGCAATATCTTCTTATAGTGACGTTAGCATAATCTCGCTTGATATCCAATACGATTAAATACTATTTATATTGTTATGTCATGGTTTCATATTTTGACAAACCATCAAGATAGAATAGAATAGAATAGAACAGAATAATACTTTATTGTACACCAAAAATCAAACATAACGGGTTTACAAATTTTACAATGTTATGGTTACAACGGCGGTCTTATCGCTTATAGCGATATCTTCCAGACAACCTTTGGATGGAAATTACAGAATTAAAAATTAAAAGGGGGTAGTCAGTGGTGTACTCTACACAAAAGTTTTAAACAAAACAACAACATAACAGTTATACAAAATAACAAAATTAAAGTTATCTACTTCAAATATGAACATATACATGTATAATATAAATATAATACATACATAAATATATATAGATATTTGTGTGTTTTTAACATTAAATGGAAAAAATAATGAAACTAGAATAGTGACAAATTTTGACTCAGAGAAATTACTGCGACTGAAAATGATTATACTTACATGACGTCAGAGAAAGTGAGTAGCATCTCCAAAAAAACATTGCGACAGTACTCAGACAGTGACGCGTGCGGCGTGTACGCACTTCTTATTGACGGCCTTCCGTAAGTAAAGAATGTAGTGAACTATTGATCGATAGAAGATCCATAATTTATTACTATATCGGTGATCGTAAACGTAAAAAAAAAACATTTAAACGCTAGACGCCAGTAGTAGCCATCGTTGCCCTTAGCTTTTTCAATAAAGATGTTACAACATGGGTAGGTTAAGGAAGTCATAAATATAGCAGCTTTAAATATTTTACCGATTCAATTTAATCATGTTGTGCCCGATTGAAAGCAATGAGCTCGCCTCCCTATACATGAGACTTAAACATAGCTGTATGCATGTTGGGTACACTTCTGCTTCAACCTCTGGGGATTATAGGGTTGACATTATGTGTGTTAATTTAATCATATTTTAACCGCCGCGCCCGCCGCCCGGAAGAAGATCACAATAGGATAACTCCTTCGTTGCCAGGAGAAATTATTTATCCTACCGGGCGCAGATTTCCATGTTTTTCTCATTACTTGGAAATTATTTAACTTATAAATCAGTTTCCATGTTGCGTCTTAACGGTAAACAGATATCGTGTAATAAATAACAACGGTTAAATCACTTTTCGAGTTAATTGCTTCAACAATCACGCTAGCACACCGCTATGTTTGAGTATGAAGTAATTATTTTCTTACTGAACAGGGCGTACGAATTAAGAAATTAACGATAAATTGAGAATTTGTTGGGGTCACGTCTGACATAATTCCCTTATGATATGAGTGCCTGACAGGTACCTTACATGGTAAGGTCCAAAAGCTTCCAGCCTGCATACATTAGATTAATCAAAGCTTCAAAACTATCACGTCACTAAGATACTCAAGTTTTCTCTAGTAACCCAAAGTAAAAAAGTAATATTTTTATTCAATATAGTCTCCAATTATTTTAATACATTTTTGTTTGGATATTCCTTAATTTTATTATTGAAACCTGAAACTTTTGTACTAAAACTTATTTCAGCACTAATGGTCTTAAATGGTAAAATAGCTAAATAACTTGAACCAATAAAATTTAAAACATGGAGACATCCACCACCTCTGACAGAGAAAGGCCTGTGTGCCGCAAGCTGATCTAATTTTGCCATTATTCCACCCATGAGTCGAAAGTAAAGACTTCAATTATTAAGTTTTACGTAAACCAAAACCTACTGGCTTCTGCCGAGTTCACACTCAATAAATGTGCAGGTGGCAGGAAGAAACTTATCCTTATTCTTACCGCGAATCACGTAGGTAAGTAGGATACAGTCCTACCAACCATAAAGATAACGACAGGTAACATGCCTTATATTGACATCCTTATTCCATTTCCATTCCTTCACAAGCAGTAAGAGAAAGGAAATACAATCACTAGGTACATAAAAATCCACAGCAAACATCATCTATACTCCCCGCCACGAAAAGCTACTTCTAATTAGTTACGAAGCGACAATTCAATCAAAAACAAATGATCCCAAATTCAATCCACTCAAAGTAACATACGTAGTACAAAATAACGAGCAATTTCACTTGTAGACGAGTGCAATTTATACAATAAGGTGGAACGATATTTATAGTGATCAGATTTTCATGAAACTTTTTTATTGAGTTACTAGAGATGTAGATGAAAGTTAAAAAAAAAAAACGCCCTGCGTGACTTTTTTTTCGGAATTTACGTTGATTTTTTTGCATTTACGAATAACTTGAAAATCGCTGATGTTATATTGTGGTGGAATAGTGTGACCAGTGTGCATCCATTAAAACGCCTATTTGGTCAGTTTCTTGTTCCGTGTGGTCGGCGAAATGAATATTTTAAGTTTTGTTGGAAAATTTTCTCTTTTCTTGAATTATTTCGTAAATACCAAATTTTAATTTCATTATTTAAAAAAAAAAAAACTTGAAATGCGCATTTAATATTCATCGACAACAATGACCAAATTGACGTTAAATGGATACACCAGCTCCCGTATTCACAAACGCTCGGATTCGATTTCGATTCGGAAAGTCGTATGTCTATCTCGCTCGCTTTAGAATTGCCAAATAACATAGACATACCTACGACTTATCGAATCGAAATCGAATCCGAGCGTTTGTGAATACGGGGTGGTGTGTTTTAATTTTAAGTTAACGCAACTCCGGCCCTCAACATACAGGCACTGGCGCAGCCCTGTGTGGGGGACCTCTGTTTTCCAATCATTATGCTAAAATATTAACTTTTCTATTTAAATATTATTTTTTTTCTTACCGCAGTGCCTCAAGACGAAAGTCTATGACCAGTGTATGCTGCCAGTGATTACATACGGGACCGAAACGTGGTCGCTCACAATGGGCCTCATCAGAAGGCTCAAAGTCACCCAAAGGGCAATGGAGAGAGCTATGCTCGGAGTTTCCTTGCGTGATCAAATCAGAAATGAGGACATCCGCAAGAGAACCAAGGTTACCGACGTAGCCCGAAGAATTGCCAAACTTAAGTGGCAGTGGGCAGGGCACATTGCTCGCAGAACAGATGGCCGATGGGGCCGAAAAGTTCTGGAATGGCGACCGCGAACTGGGAGACAATGCGTTGGAAGGCCTCCCACTAGGTGGACCGATGACCTGGTGAAGGTTGCGGGGATCCGCTGGATGTGCGTCGCACGGGACCGGTCAATGTGGCGACACTTGGGGGAGGCCTATGTCCAGCAGTGGACGTCTTTCGGCTGAAATGCTGATGATGATGATGATTAACTCTTTTAACGATATTCGTAGCGCTAAGTTACATTAATAAAATGTTTATAACAATGGCTTAATAGATTGATTCTTACTTAATAAAATCTTGAATTCGGTCACTGACAGACAACGCATAGCCTAAACTACTAGCACTAGATAACTAAACAATAAAAAAAAATCCCACAGGGCACGGCTTGTTACATAATAAAAAATGCCTTATTATAATATTGAAAGTTTAACACAATCGCCATTGTTTGACTTGACATTCGCGCCAAAAAACCTTCGTCTCTATTTTTACTAGAGCATACAGCCAGGCAAAGGTATGCACATAATGCCAGAGATGTCAAAAACGTCAAGATCCCTTATCTTGAAGCGAGGGAGGATAAACGGAGCGCAACCAGTTCTCCGCTATTTGCGAAATCATCTTATCGTTGAGTGGAATTCTCCTTTTGTGGCTTATTTCTTTTTTCATTTTATTGTGTGCCTTTATTTAGAGCTGAATCATTGCACTGTAGGGCAACAAGAAATTCAATGCATTTCACACCTATATCGTTGTTTGTGGTGTTTCTTTACGAAAGAGATTCAACGGAGCAGCCCCAATGCCCCCATCTGGATTTAGGCCGGTTAATGGTAATAGGCCACACCCCTATTACCATTAACCGGGCCCAAATCACATGTGGGTTAAGTAAAGGTAAACTTTCAGACCCGGATTCCTAACCGTTCGTGGATAAGAGAGACGTGATGTCATGTTATGTTTAATAATAAGGATATCACTGATCCTACGGGCAAGGATGTGCTTGGTCCTTCGAGCTACTCTTAGGGGAATCTTTGTGCATAAATTTCCTACTCAAGCATGAAAACACAATAGCCGAACACGTAGAACCAAAAAGCCGATATGGGCATTCGATCTAAAAATAAAATTACACCGGCTGTCGACTGGGGATTCTCAATGAGACTACAGCTGCATATTAATGTCACGACATCAATAGCCCTTGTAGTATTTAGTTACCATACAAACGTGTTCTGAAATCAATGTATTAATTTAGAAACCGCCCTGGATCAGACTGGATGCGAAAGGCGAAGGACAGGGTGTTCTGATGCAGCTTGGGTGATGCCTATGCCCAGTAGGGGACTGCAATAAGCTGAATTGATTCATTGTTATACGCTTACAGTTGGTCCCACTATTCAAGTTTAAATAACAAAGAAAATACCAGCTATATAAATCGGATCTCCGAAAATTTTAAGAATGATTATTAGGCAGTATTACATTCCCGATTTATCAAAGCATTTGTTCTGTGAATCGTAATTGAATGGTCGACTGTTCAAAGGTTCCCATCGTGTGACTTGCGCAAGTTGACCTTGTAGATCGGTCACACGCGAGCCTTGCGGGGTCATGTTCACAGCTTTGGCAGGTCATTGAGGTAAATACTCGGGTGTCAGTCTTGAAACGTGTTTTATTTTAAAAATGAACGCGTTTTTGTACTCCTTTAGGCAGTTCAAACACTTTCTGACACCAACATTTGCTCGAATGAATACCGTACACTGACAGATTCTTCAATACAATAGCTATCTGATATAAGTTTTTAAACTGGCTCGGTCACGAACACTATCATCAACACTGAAAACGGTATATTTACCACGTTGACTATTTGTTTTGAGTTCCTGATATTTTGTCCGTGATCATGGTGCTTGCATCGGCGCCGAAATATTAGGATTAATGATAGCTATCTGTAGAGTCCGTGGCCGAGATCCGTGACCATAATTTTAGTCCAAAATAGTTGCACCGAAGCTTTACACGACACTTAAAAATAACCTCTTGACCTTGGGAGATTACAGGCTCCATTCTTTCTCCACAAGATCGAATTTTTAGTTTCTCATATGAGTAAACCTCGCAAAAAATAACTGTCAGTTTGCAAACTCCTCTGATTATCGTTAATGGCAACAATAATGTTAGAATGATGATAGTTCTCTCGATGATTTATAATTCAAAACCTCTCGTTTTTACAACCTGTATGTGTAATTAATCATCATTTTAGAAATTAATGGTATTTTTAATCATTTTTCTTGATGCCAAAGCATCATTTATATGCAAAGTGAAAGCATTTAAAGCATTTTTAATACTTTGACATACAATTATACAATTAACACAATTGTAGTAAAATTAAACTTGACATAAAATCGTACAATTTACGTTTTCATTGTTGAAAGATGTGAACAAAAGAGAAAGCATTTTTTATTGCGTTATTGTTTTTACTATTTTATTAGGAATTAATTAGCTTTATCTTAGCATCATAGTGTAGGTGCAATAGCGCTGACTTTTAAGGGTTTTGTACGAAACGTTTTAAACTGGACGGTGGTTATCTCTTGTTTATGTCCATCTCTTTCTTGTTTCATATTTCTAAAAAGAGACAGCAATAAATTTAGTTCAATTTAGGTGAAATCCAACAAGATCAAATAGCTCGTTTGCAACCAGGACGATATAACTTAAAAAAATAGATTTTTCGACGTTGTTTGTAGTTGAATTTAAAATTAACGAAAGTAAGTAACAAAATAGGTACATAAAATAACCTTTCATCTTTACAAAAAAATAAATTGGCATAAATAAAATAGGTTTAGGCTAACTTTAAAAAACGCTGCCCGTAGATAAGAAATATCTTGTTAGTTTGCGAAAATAATCACCGAAAAATAAGAAATATCTACGGGCAGCGTTTTTTAAAGTTAGCCTTGTAGATCGGTCACACGCGAGCCTAGGAATAAAATAGGTTTAGGATAACTTTAAAAAACGCTGCCCGTAGATATTTCTTATTTTTCGGTGATTATTTTCGCAAACTAGCGAAATATTATTGTCTAAGAGAACAAGATTTCCATAAACTATTATGTCTTGTAGTTGCAAAGAATAAACAATAGCCTAGCTTTTAATGAACACAAATTATAACTTAATTTGATTACGGCTTGTCTCTGGTGCTGTGGTACCGTTTCAGAGAAAACTACGAAACTAGAGCGTTGTGAATGCGGTCGGCTGCAATAATACTTACTTGTGTTATTTCAGCCGGTGTTCAAGTTTTTCCAAGGGAATATTTTGTTGACGAACATTTATTTAACAACTGATAAATTAATAAAGTGATTGACATGACTTGAGGTAACTTACAATTTCTGAAGAACGCCTTAGCGTGAGAATATTGCTTTAGCAATAGGTACCTTATTGAGGAAGAACATACAAGAGGAGGTACATAATCAGTATGAGATAGGTCTAAGTCCATTTTATAGGTAGTATAAAAGGGCGTAGGTGGTCCTACGTAAGGAAATCAAATGAAGTATCACCGGCGACCGAAAAGTAACGTGGATATCGTCTGTCATGGTATAGCCATGTCAAAAGTATACGGGGTGTAAAGCACACTGACTGACGCGAAAACCATAGACCTTTTTCATCGGTAATTTAAAAAAAAACAGCTGTCCCATACATTTTGACCGTGTAGGTATTGCACTTTTGTAGGAATCAGCAGTTTTTTTTTAATAACCTAATAAAAATTTCTATGTGGGTGTTCAGACTGACGTACGAGAACGTAGTAGCGTAGTTTTCGCGTCGATGTCCCTTACCTTGTATTTTCTTGCATAAGTGCGGACTTTTGATTTTGTTAGTTCGAGATGGCGCGGTACAAGAGTTCATGGAAAGACTTGGGAGAATCTATACCCAGCAGTGGGAGAGCACAGGCTAGAGAAAAAAAAAATGAGGTTGGCTACACGTGTCGGAAACGACGAATGGACTGTGTGATAGATGATAATATGCCTAGAAATTAAGGGACTCTGCGATGACGACTAATCAGTAAAAAATATAGAAGCAAGAGAATTTTGATAGTTTTGGCTTGTCCTCGCAGTACGTAAGTGCATGGCGTTACCTAAATAACCTTGTAGAAACGTGAACATACAAGGTGTTGTTTTGCATCCCCGTCAAAATTCAGGAGGTTGTAACAAAAGACATAAATAATCAATTAAAATTACGATACCTTGTTAATTATTAATAAATGCTGTTTTTTTTGTTGTTTCTTTTTGTCAGCATTTCAGAATAACCCCCTTAACGTGGTTTAGGACAAAAGTTAAACGTTTGAGACGATTTGTATGTGTGGAAGCGCGGTTATAGGGCGAGAATCAGACGGGTCGCATTTAAAACACGGGTGGTTCACACTTAGCAATTTCCGTAAGATAATAAAAAATACCTACCCGCTCTTTATTGATTCGGGACGAGAATCATTAGCATAGTTACCTTCTTGAATTTGACGAGAATGCAAAACAACACCTTGTATGTAGGTACCTAAGGTTCGTATCCGACACAACACGACTAAATGCTTGACAGAATACCTCACGCATAGTAAAAAGTCGTAGGCTGACCAACAGGTCACCTATTTAACCTATTATAGTTAGGCATACTTACATTAGTAAACCGGTTTATAAAAAAAACCTTAAGCGCGTCGATTAATGCCCACTACATTCTAACTGTTAAAAAGAAAAAAAACCCGCTGTTCTAGTAAATGGAAATCCTCGAAGAAAACTATTTGTTGTTGTAAACAAGCCTTATTAGAAACAATAATTAAAGCCCACGTAGGAGAAGAAAAAGATTTTTCATCAAAGATTGTTTATGGTTAAAAAAAACCCTACCTGAGTTGTTATGCCCTTTCGACCCTTGGGCTACATGGCCATGGCCTTGATAGGGCAGCAGTGAGCAGATGAGTGGTCGACCTTCGAAAGTGACCGGCTGTATTTGATGGCTATACAAATATGTAGTTACCTACAAGTGTTGTTACTGATTGGCTATTTGGCACTTAAATATGTTTTAGTGCTGTATTATCATTATTAGGTATGTTCGGTATTAAAAAATAAAGAGATAGGTAAGTAAGTATCACCCAGTACTAATTGGGTTATTGTGTGGAGGCCAGCTGATAGGCAGTCGCTCCATGTAAAATTTTTAATTTAAATTAAAGGGGTTTTTTTTAATTTTTAATTTAATTTTTATTTCATGCTTTTTAAACTTATATTGTTTTATCTTAGCCTTGACTGTCCCAATACTGGGCATAGGCGGACCATTGCTTCCATTTTTCTCGGTGTTGCGTGTCATCTCGCCTATAGTTGCAAAACTTCTGAAACATTCGGAATAATTCCGGAATACTTCTGGGAAACTTTCTTTAAATCAAAATGAATTTAATTTTTTTTTTTTTTTTTTTTTGCTGAAAAATCGTATTTTGCATCGATCGCCGCTGCTGACTTCCACGAGTCGTGTGTACAGGCGATGGTGGTGCGGGGTGGGGTAAGAGGAGAGATGCTCCCCGGAGAAGTTTTCCCCCCCGCGAGAAAGATTCGTACCCCGCAATCGAATGTTTCCGCCGAATATTTCGCCCGAATAATTAAATGGGAAAAAACGTGTTTGTTTGTGGTGTGGTAGGTGAGTTAATTATTGTTCAGTTAATATACCTACCGCTCACAACACAATTAAAGATTATATAATTTACAACTTCCAAGCGCGAAACAGGTAGTACGGTCGATTTTTCTGTTTTTTTTTGACAGTTGAAATAAAGTATTGGACGGGAATGATTCGGAATTTTTCCCGCTAGCATCTATAATCTCGCCAATTAAAGAAAACAGCAAAAAATAAAAAAATATCTTTCTGGGGGGGGTTAGCACCCTCCTCCCCCTGGCAATGCCCATGGTGACAAGAGACAAGATTTCAAATTTCGAATCGACCAGACCTGGGAAAATTGTTAATTTAAAATTAGAAAAGAGGTGATGACCTTCAAACGGCTGATCAGATTTTATCGAAACATAGCTAAGAACACTCTCAATTAAAACACCTTTCAAACGAAACCAATTTCATCAAAATCGGTTCATCCGTTTAGGAGCTTCGATACCACAGACAGACACTCAGATACACAGATACACACGTCAAACTTATAACACCCCTCTTTTTGTCGGGGGTTAAAAATACAGCTAAGCAAATGATATTCAGCTGCATCCGGTTGGCTGGAAACCGACCCCAGCATAGTTGACGTATCTTAATGCGCACAGCAAAGGAGTGGAACTCTCTGCCTGCGTCTGTGTTTCCGAACGCTTAAAACCCTAATCTCTTCAAAGTTAGAGTGAAAAGGCTTCTTCTGGATAAGCTCGTACCATCGTCGACTTTGTCTCTGTCATATCTGACCTAGATAAGAGTCAATAACAAACCCATCGCAAATAAAAAATAAAATTAAAAAAAAGTTGGGCTAAGGCTAGATGATGACAGAGTTAGGTAAATGTAAAATTAATTTCAATAACATGGATTAATTTCAACCAAGTAAGTAACTAAGTAGGTAAGTAGATATATCGATCCAGTATTCAATTCGTGTAGACTTTGTAGGTAAAGATTTTCAACTATGAGGAAAAATTAGATTTGTCGTGAAGAGGTTATAATTGGTATCGAAGTCACAAAAATGTCTAGAAACTGGTAGTAGGCATTGTTGAACGATTTCAATACTTATGACGTAGCCGTTGACCTCAATTTTAGTTCTCAAGTTAAGTTTCGTTTATTGGCGAAATCTAGAGATCAGGTTTTTCACGAATGACTAAACACGATTCGCCTAAGTTGATTTCAGAAAAATATTAGGTGAAGAAACGGTGAGTACCTATTTTAATTTGGAAATTTGCTTATAATTCGTCGGTAGGTAGTTTCATGAGGAAAGGGAAAAGGAAAACCAAGAAGAAAATGGCTAACAAAAACAAAACTTCCTTTTTACATTTATTTTCGGAGTAAACAAGACTCGTACAGAATGAAATACGCGTTGTTGGTGCAGCTTCTTCTGAAGCTGAAGTCAACCACTTATTTAAAAAAACTTGGGCCAATAGCACTCTTTCAAACATTACAAGGAGAAAAAGAATTGATTCTAGGTGCTAAATTGTTGAAGGTAGACCTAAAAAAATACGGTTCAGTATAAATTTCAATATGTTACGTCAAACAGGACCACTTGGTCCTTCGAGTCGCATACGTTCATATTAGACGCAATTTCGCGCTCACCACATTTGCATGTAAATTCGACGCAAGCGCAACTCAAGGAAACGTCGTGGCATGCTAGCAGAATATTGATGTAATGGGCTGAAGTAGGGCTGACGAGTAATGGGTGTTTTGGACTCGTAAGACGAAGTTTTGGGTCTGCAAAGGCATGGTTTTGAATAAAATACCATAATTAGCCTGTATTGTCTCCCCTGGTAGGACACAGAACTACGGGTCCTCTCGGAGAGAACAGTTGCTGTTGGGAGTTTTGAATAAGAAGGCGAAAAATGTCTTTTAGCGATCTGACGAAGATTCCTATTCAGGAAAAAATATGAAGTTTGGACTTGAAAACGAATACGTAGTTTTCAGATTAGTTGAAGAGAAAGAAGAAGAAGTTTTAAGACCTTTCCTATGAAAAAAATTCAGACCAGCAGAATTTGATGTTTTTTGCTTGACAATACTTCCTACTTCGTGATTTTAACAGTCCTTACATAACACATGCTTTGTAACACATTTCTCAGTAAATCACGCAAGAACCTAACATTACACGATCTCGTGCCAACCCTAGCGTGCCAATCGACCGGTACATTTAACGCGATAGCATTTCTCCCACGTTGCACAGGCGCCACTATACACGGTCACTTGTAAAACAATCCCACTTCTACCATACCTATACTTAAGTCTCTTTTTTTCATACTTTGTATTGAGAACGCTGTACCGTCACAAACAAGCACTAATATTTACACAAAAGAGACGGTAATTCTTTTCAGAGTAATCGGCTAGAAAACACAGTCCTCGCCAATTTATTGTGGCACGTAAAAGAGTTTCTATTAATCAAGTTACGGAAATAAACATGATTTAGCACATGACAATATTTGGAAGTGATTTTCTAATTAAAATAAGAACAAAAATTACTACTATTGAGAAAAGATTCATTTCACAATAGGTTCCCAAAATACTATGTTCGTAATTAAACATATAATTCCAATCGATACAGTTGAAGAAAATCTAAAAGGTGCTATTTTGCTAAAGGTATACATGTTGGTGCTTGTGACTGTACATTGGTTGGTAGGTAACTACATGGGTTTTCTGCTAAACACGGGCCTCAAATGTGGGCCTTTACACAATGCCCGGGAGAATTGAATAGAAACCATTTGCATAGCAAAAATTAACACATTCTGTACAAAACAATAAAATGTACAAATTGGTAGTCTTATCGCGTTTGGAGATCATTTATAAACAACCATTGTTTGATCACCACAGTTGCTAAACGGATTAGTGATTTAAACATGTTTTAATAAAGCACAGAATGATACTGACTCTACACTAAGGATTGACGTTGGAGTTCCATAATTATGCTGCCCAAATAGGCAAATGCCCATGGTCTTGACTGAAACCCACAGCAAGAATAGGGTTAACTAAGGTACTCTCCGAGATTAACCTATCCGGTATCCCGTTTAATAAGTTAACCCATGTACTAACGTCTATATTCCTAGCACATTATGTAAACGACGCTCGTAAAAACGGTTCGTGCTAATATATTCGCGGGTTAACGCACCTTTATAGGAAATGAGAAAAAATAATGCATTGTGTGTGCATTGCGGTTATCGGTGTCAGCATTATTGTTTTTCTCAAACATTTAGAGGTAGCTTTCGCTTTTTGCTGGTTATAATCAAGTAGGTTAACTGTTTCTATGATTTTGTATTAGAATATTTTATGTGCATAATAATATGTTTTTTTTCTGCGGTTTCGCTCGTTGATGTCTATTGTTTGGAGATAAATGGTCTTCTCAATTTTCAAAGAAAATTCTGGATAAAATTTTCTAGTTGCCAGTTTTTGATGATAAAAAGACCAAAATACCATGAAATTATGATATTTAAGATAAGGATGACTTGCAATATGTTTGTTAAGTTGTTAATGTTACAAAACAGATAAATCATAGTAACAAAAAGCTCATTAAATCCCACATTACTGCTGACCACTACAAGAAGGCCCACAATTTCTTAGGAAGTGGAAAGTTTCTTACGTTTGTAACCATTTGTAAACGCTTAGATACTGTAGAGATGCGCCGGAGAGAGGCTTCGTCCCAAAGTCGTGGTGCGTTGACGGCGATGCGTCCCTAAATAATACCGCTATTATACGCTTAAAACTTCAAACAACATACCGGTGGACTATAAAAAACACTCCTGGCAGGTAGAAACACTTTCTAACAAAAAAAAAACTTAACAGTCCGTTCACATTCACTGGCACAACACTGGGTCAAAAAACTAGCAGAATATTAGAGAATAGTTTCAAAATTGTGGAGGGTTTGTTAAGAAATGTTTTGTATGTTGATGACACGAGTTGGTGTTGGATATGCGCGTGCGCCGGTCGCGCGTGCGTGGCGGTGTGTTGACGCGGTGCGCGGGACTGACGCGCTGCGCGGCCGCCGCCGACCGGTCGAGATTTCTCCCCGTAAACAACGAAAGCGAGCCTCCAAGCCTTTCTTCGACTCGTGGCGAAACGTGAAAGAGCCCCTACTAAAGGCTCTCGAAGATGAGAGAGCGTTCTAATTTGCCTTTTACGGACATTCTGGAAATCAAATTGGTGTGGTGTTAGGTTTTTTGTAATTTATAAAATAAGTAATACAATGAAGAGATCAGATTTAAATATTACTAACGTTATAAGCACAGTTTCCGTGATTGTCCGACTTAGGACTCAAACGATGCCCTTATAGTAGAGCTAATCAAGATACCTATCTTGATACTGTGAGTGACTTACCTAGGTCACAGTTATGCTCGCTAAAACTCCCCAAAGATATTCTGCCAGTTGGATTCATATTTCACCGTAAGACCTAGCGCCTTTGACCTTCAAAACGAACATTTATGTTTAACAATCTTTAATAAAAAATATAAAAAGAAACGGCAGATTTAATTATCCAAGTGTGCATCCTCTTGACCGTGGCCAACGTTGACGCTGCGGATTTTCTAAGCGTCATACTTAACGCTTCGACATCTTGTGCTTATGAAATGCTATATCCTACTTCGGTTCTCGTTTAAACGGACCTTCTCATACCATAAACAAGTAGTAGAGGTCACGCCGGCTTTCATTTAACTCTTTGAGTCACAACATTCGGTGTCGCGGGTCTTGCAGTCAGGATACACATATTCGGTCAAGGTGGAGACGACACATCACTAAAAATATGCAAATTTTACATATTACTACACCACCTACTCCGGACGGAATTTTAACATTTTACGAATCAAGTTTCCAAGATGAAAAGGATAAAATTGAGTTTTTATTGAGTCATTCGAGGTGGTATTTTAAGAGGCTCTGTTGATAATATTTTGTAATGATATCGCTTTGGAATAATGTTGAGGATGTATGCTTTTCATAAGGTTGGTTTTCGAGATTCAATGCTGGGATCCGGCTCGAAGGACCAATTTGTTGATGGTGTGAGGTCAACATTTTATAAAGAAGTTTAAAATATTCAAGAAATAATAAGAATGTGACGATAAAGCACGTTTGCTCGATGCCTTATAAAAAAATTACAAGTACCGAAGAAGAAGTAAGGCCAAAAGATATTTTAGAAATATTTTACTACATTTTTGCTTGCTTTGAGTTGCTCTAACCGACATCGATAAATGTCCAGTCTGTCTAGATAAGTAGAATTGTTTATAGTTATTGAGTCTATAGATCGATCTGCTACTGACCTTAATTTAGACATAATTATGTCAGTATGTATACCTACCTACATTATGTGTAACAACCTACCTACGCCAAACGAGGCTGGAAGGTGTTATACCTATGACTTTACTGACCGCAAACTTTTGTTATAAGCTCAGCGTCAGCTTAGATAGCTCCTGTTAGCATAAAATGGTTACTGAATCACTAAGGGTCAGTTCACACCGAGACGCTGCGCGCACACTTTTAAAGATTCAAAATATAACTTTATTTTCTACACGAAAAGATACACGTTTCATTGTGAGAATTCAGAATACGTTGCGCCACGCAGCGCTGCGCCGCGCGACGCCTCGCGGCCTAGAGCGACGCAGCGCGCCGTCGCGCTGCGTCGAGCGGCCTCGTGAGGTAGATTTCAGTAGAAATCAGAATACGTTGCGCCATGCAGCGCTGCGCCGTGCGGCACCGCGCTGCGCCTGGCGGTAAGTATCGTCGCGTCGCGTTGCGTCTCGGTGTGAACTGACCCTTAAACACATTTTTGTAATTCTTAGCGATACAATTTTTTATTTAGATGACAGTTTAGCTTAGTTAAGCTTAGCCTTTGTACCTTACATAGGCAATAATTGGCCTCAGAAAAATATATAGGATCTTAGCATGATAATAACTTTGAAGTAGGTACTATTATGTTTTCACATAGGTTAGATCTTGTTAATCTTTACATAGTATAAAACCACGTCGCTTCCTGCCGTCTCTACCTACGCTTAGATCTTTTAAACAACGCAACGGATTTTGATGCAGTTTTCGTCAATAGACAGAATGATTCAACCGTAAGGTTTATATGTATAATTTATCCCTGAAAAACACATCAAAATTTCCACGAGAACGAAGTCGCGGGAAGCAGCTAGTATTCAAAATAAAAACCGGTATGTACTAATGTCTGCGCTAATACCTACCCAAGTTATTCAATTTTATAACGTATAACTTTCTAAACTTTCGAGCTAAATATCGTCTAGCTAATAGGCATTGCAATTTGATGAATGGACAGACGTTGGAGGTTCGTTAACCCCCAATACGATAGTTAATGTGGACAAAACATGAAACGATAAGCTTATAATTTAAGAAAGAGTAAGTATGGTTTACAACTTTACGTTTATAAGGGGCCATTCTTTATTCACGAAGTTTTTACGAGGCCATTATTATATCCCCCCTTCCCCTTGGTGATACGTCTCGAGGTTTGAGGCTACCCCTCCTACCCCCTCCCACCATCACGTGTATTTTATGTAATGAAAACATCAGATGGTTTTAGAGTTTGTTTTAATTAACAAACAAAAACTGATTTTAAAGATAAAAATTCGGTTGCTCGGGGTTTTTAGACAAAAAAATAGTTGCTTGGGTTTTTAATTCAGTATTGGTGAAACATATACACACATATACATACGTGATTGTCACATTAAACCTTCCCGCCCATCGTGACCAATATTGATTTTTCTAACCCCCTCCCCCCCTGGTCAAACCACACTTATTAGAGGACGACCCCTAACTAAGTACCTTTCATCACCACTAATAACTTAAGTACCTACCTAGCTAGGCTATCCTACCGTCTCGACTGTTGTGATAAAATTGGAAGCAAGGTTTATATAAACACACTTTTACTAACAATCATGTTTTGTACTTCCAGATACTGGGAATACGACCTAAAGTAAATTATATTTATTAACCCCGACCAAAAAAGAGGGGTGTTATAAGTTTGACGTGTGTATCTGTGTGTCTGTCTGTGGCATCGTAGCTCCTAAACGGATGAAGCGATTTTGATAAAATTGGTGTCATTTGAAAGGTATTTTAATCGAGAGTGTTCTTAGCTATATTTCGAGAAAATCTGCTCGGCCGTTTGAAGCTCATCACCTCTTTTCTAGTTGATGAAGGGATTTAAACAACTTCTACGGGTCTAGTTGATTGGAAATTTGAATTCTTGACACTTTCTCAACATGGGCATCGCCAGGGGGTTAGGCTGCACACCCCCCCTCCCCCCTATAAGCTCAAGTTTTTTTTTTTTAATTCATATCTTTCCTTGTTTTCGTTAATAAGCGAGAAGAGGCGCAACACCAAAAAAAGTGGAAGGTTAAGGCTAAGAAAAAAAATATATATACAAACAAAGCGGTTGTTTGTCTATATATTTTTATGTACTAAGCGGTCTACTTAGCGGTCCCCCGACGCTACGACGCTTGGATTAATTTTATTTTTGGTTTTTTAGAGGTTTTGTCCGTCGGGGGATTTTTAAATTTTTAATTTAATTTTTATTTTGTAATTGGGTTTTAATTTTTTTACCGATTCCGCCGAAAAGAAACACCGAAACAAAAACTCCGAAGATAGGTACAGTCGCTTTTCAAGAAAAGACTGACTTGGTCAGATCAAAATCAAAATATTTTATAAACCTAGGTCTGCATGGGCACTTATAAAACGTCGACAAAAGGTGCACGGTGATCATGACTGGTGGAAGCGTCGAGATGGGCAGAAGACGTAGTTAGTACTTACCGTCACAAGTACTGACCTACAAGATGGAGGATGAAGGAGTACTGATATTGGCACAACCATAGACCAGCACGCCTGTGATGATCGTTTGACTGTTGCGGATCTTTGCACTAATCAAGGTGCGGTGGTCAAGGCCAACAAAGAAAGGGCATCCTCGTTCCTCCTTTGCGTCGCGCAGTGAGGTAAAAAGCTGACGACAGCAAGTTTATTGAGCGCTTACTGAGTATTTAATATTATTGAGCTCCTTACCAAAACCAGAATTTACCAAAAACAGGAGTTCCCTAAACTAGGAAAAGCCTAAATAGAAAAGGACGCGCATAAAACCGTAGCGTCTTCTTATTAGCGTCAACAATCGTCTCCAAAAGTAGACCGTATGTCTCACTTATTAACATTCGCACATTTATATCATTCTCAACAAGGGTATTGTCCATGTTCTTTCAAACACAACGAAATTCTTTGCGAACAACAATAGTCGGAAATAATCAAAATCTCATCATTCCAAGAAACCAAATAAAACTGTTTACCAACATTATTTTTTGTAAACAATTTTCGTTGATGGACAAAACAATGAATGTGGTGCGGGGACGCGAAAAGACGACTGCACGCAGTGTTTCTTGGCGATCACCCATCTATGTACTGATAGTGAGCTACGTAGCTTAACTTTGATGATCGGTGTTTTATATTAACAATTTCGCAGCTAAGTTCAAATAATTAATTTTTACTTTTATGCTGAAAATTCACAAGTCATCCACAGCTACGTATAACGACGACTCGGTAGGTGGGTTGTGCGTACACGAATGAATTATTGTTCGACCAATAAAAGCAAGGCAAGGCCTTCGACTATTGATTTTGGGGAGCTATATTATTATTAGAAACCGCTAAGCTGAAGTGGGACTTGACTGGCCACGTCTGCTGCATGCCCAATGATCTCTGGGCCAAAATATCCACTTTCTGGAGCTCTGAAACATCTAGAAGGCGTCGCGGTAGACCTCGTCAAAGATGGCGGGACGAGTTAGACAAGACCACACATTGGCCCTGGATCGAAACCACTGGAAGTCATGGGGAGAAGCCTTTGCCTAGCATTGGGATGACGCAGGCTAACACTATCAGTATAATTATATTATTAGATAAGGATATGCTCGTGTTCCTCCACCTTGCTTGACTTGATTTTTTCACGTCGCGCGTGCCGTGTTGGCGCTGACAAGTCAATGTATGTAAACGGCTGTCAGCGCTGAGCAGTCGCGTCCTAAGAATTCATACAAATTGAACTGTCTGCACCGACGCGTCAGCATAGCTCAGCGCAACAGGAAAACTAGCCTTAGGGTTTTCTTAGGACATTATATTAGGACGTTGCTTGTAAAGTGTTCATCGTTGTTGTTGTCTTTTCATCAAATTCTTGCCTTAAATGCATGAGGTGGTTTGGTCCTGCCTGCCAAATATTTTGAGAAGTCTTTGTCATTAAAGGACTTGTATACTGCTATGGAAAAATAATTATTTGTGTTTGATTTCAATGCTATGATAATTGCAGGCTAATAAAAACTATTAATAACATACTAGTTAAGGCTTTATACATTGAATTTGAGGACATCCTCATCAATGCAATAAGCACATGTTTATTGCTATCAAAAAGGACATTCTCAGTAAAAGATCAGAACGGTTCCCCTACCTCTTCGGAGGGGAACCTTTGTGCTTTGAAATGGGAAAATTATTCATAGTTTGACGTATAAAAACACAAAGTATATAAATAAATATTTATTCGGAGCTCCACTCCATCATCAATTTATAAAACAACATCAGACTGGACTACCTTCACGCAACATTTAAACAGCGATTACACAAATCCAGTCAAGTAAAATAATAGTTTTAAATTACATGTCAATGCATTTTACACCTAATTTAGTTTACAATATATTGAGAAGGATGAGTTATTTGTAAATTAATAATAATAATATATGAGGCACTTTAATTTCTCATTATTGTATGTAGGACTAAAAATTAAATTTTTATAACTATTTTTTATAGGTCCACGAAGATTTATCAGTCTGAAAAAGAAAATAATAAATATTAGATTGATGGTTCTGTCCTAAAATTGTCTAGCAGGCAGACATCCTTCAAAAGTGGATAAAACCATCAAAATATCTTTGGATTTGATGACAACAAAGATAATTTTACAGTATACAAAATCAAATTGAATTAGCTACTGAAACTCAAGATGGGATGGATATAGACATTTAAATATCAGTTTGATTTTTTGGGTTCGACAACTGCAGTGTAGTTACTTGAGTAGATTCAAAATATTGATACCCATGACGCCTTTGGACTTTTGCTTAGCTCACTTAAAGATTTTCTAGGGCCTGGGAAGTTTTAACACTCTACCCGTGCTCCGTCCGTTTCCGGGTGTTCGAACCTTAAACTGTTTGATTACCTATCAGTTGACCGAGCGAGTCATTACTTTTGACATGTATAATGTTACACTGCTGTAATTAGATTTGTAGAAAACTGTTATAAGGAAAGGCAAGTTCAGACATAATATACAACGTTATGCAAATTGAGAAAACCTGTAAAAAGGGGTAGGTACTATGAGCATATACATACCTTTAATTGCATTTCCCTGATCATGGGGGAAAAAGTAACTCTTCTTCTTTTTAACGTACGTAGCATCAAGGTGCCCTCTGCAAATAAACAAAAAGTTAATCAATACAACAACACAGGCTAACGAACATGAGACAATTAACTTGATTAATGACTTGTGTTGAATGGGCGTTAAATTCAATTAGGCCCCGTTCACATGGCGTTGATTTGCATGATTATTTAATTTTCGGATCACTCGGCAGTTCCATACCGCATTTGTTTATAACCCATGAACATTAGGTTATTGACCCAACTTTGTTCTGTAAAATATCGTGCAGGACAGCGCCGTGTGAACGGCCGCTTATACGTGCAAGTCATGGATAATTTTGTTGACATCATGATTAAAAACTTATACTAATAATTATAGATGAAAGACTAAAATTATTATGAGATCTTTTTTGCCATGTATAAGCAGTGTTGCCTTCAGTTATTACAAGTACATAGTTCTGCAAGATTTAAAAATAAAAACATAAAATTTAACCACGTAAACAATACTCAATTAACATTCTCTAAATACCAGAAAAGGCATTCAAAACGTTACGAATTTCATACAAAACCGCTACGATTATCTAACCATGATTTCTATTGTGTCTATTTAACTACAAAATGGGAACAGGCCTTAGCTCAGCAGTAGGATAATGTAGGCTAGTTCATTAACTACAAAAAAAAAACTACGCATTGCAGAACTATGCACTTACATAGAAAGCCGTTTGTTTATATCGTATCCCTCTCTTAAATATGGGCCAAATTCCAGAAATGTTTTTATAAAACGAATACTTCTTTGAGTGCCTTTGAAAACAAGAAAAGAGTTTGTTAAGAGCGTTTATCCCTTACCGCTTTCCATACAAAGTTTCAAGTAGTTTTTTTCCGAAATGACTGAACCGATTTAAATGAAACTTTATACGCATAAGCAGGATACATAGGTCTAAAAAGTTACTAAAAAATATTTTCAAAATGTCTTTTAAAACAAGAGATAATTGGAATTTTCTGTTTCTATAGAAAATTTAAATTCGGTCTAATTTAACTGTAACACTATTTTTCGAAAAATTTTTTTAGTAACTTTTTAGATCTGTGTATCCTGCTTATGTTTACGAAGTTTCATCAAAATCAGTTCAGTCATTTCGGAAAATAACGACTTGAAAGTTTGTATGAAATGTCGTAAGGCGTAAACGCTCTTAAAGTATGTTTGAACTTTTTCGTAGAGTTCCTTTGTAAGAGCATAGTCTGCAAGTTTGTGGTTGGGGGGTTCTATATGCAAGATATGACCTGGCGTATTGGTATCGAAAACTGTATTAAGAATCAGAACATTAATTAGGTAAGTATCTAAAATGGCGCTTATATCAGTCGATCATGAAATAACCGATAAGTAAATGCTTTGTACAACTTTTTTTTTCCATTTAGAAGATAATATAGTCAAGCCCAAACCTAGTTACTGCAACCTAGAAAGTCTACAAAATTGTGACAGCACTGCAATGTTGCAGAATATCTCCGAGCCTCTTGAATCTTTGCTTGATGAGCTACAGTCACGCAAAAGATAGCATTAAGTATCTGTTATTTCACAATCGTATTTTATTTGAAATTTTGAGCAACGTAACCTATTTTATGTGGTACATTTTCATACAATTTTCTTTAACAAGTTTTAAATCGACCAATAAAAGCCCTCCAAATCAAACTAAACAGAAAAAAAGACACGCCACGCCACAATCCAATCAAATGAACAAGTAACCTCTCTCATCAAGTACTTGAAGACGTTGGATATCACGTTATACTTCGCAACATCCAAGCCATACTGCAGAATATTGTTCGCGCAGTACTCGGACATCGGAGCAACACAAGTATTGTATACCAGTAGCGCATACATCCATTTCTGAGTTGAATTGCTGGATATAGCCCGCAACGGTCTGTTAACTGGGATTTTTGTTGATGATCCTGGTTTTAGACCTTTGTTGTTAGTGGTTCCTGTTGTTGTTTGGTTGTCAACGAGTTCTGTTGTTGTATTGCTTAGTTCTTCTGTGGTTTCGAATCTGAAGAAGGGTGGGGGTTAGATAGGATTGGGTCAAGTAGGGATGAAATAGTGGGGAGGACTTACCGTTTGTCGAAATATGATGGTGGGGTCGTGTCGAGTGATAACTCCGTGGTTGATGGCTGTAAAAAAATTTGACGGTTACAAATCTTTGATAAATTATCAGAAATTAGTTTAATGACGGAATGATTTGTTCTTTCAGCGACTCGAAAAACTAACCTAGAAAGCCCAAAACAACTCATTTTGATCACAACCTAGCTTATCAGTTGAATCTTGTGTGTGAGATAATATATACAATACAAAACAATATCCTTTATTTCAGGCAACTAATTGCTATATAAAAATAAATAATCCTTCACCATGAAATTTAAAACCCGCTCTGAACGCATTTAAATGCCTCTTTATTATGTTCAAAATCAAAATATTTTTTACACATAGGCCTACATGGGCACTTATAAAACGTCAACAAAAGGTGCACGGTTCGGGTTGGTCGTTTCCTATGGAGAAGAACCGGCAAGAAAAAACTGTATACTGTACTGTTTACTTGGGACGTATAGCTAGCTACTAATACGTCCAGTTTTGCTCAAACTAAAAGTCTAAACATTTGACCATAGAGTCAGCGCCACTCACATTATTCTCCTTATTATCCTCGCTGTCGGAAGACACGCGCCTGTTCTTGCAGAGCTCGGGCGGACAGCGGCAGGTGTTGCCGCAGCCCTTGTCGGACTTCTGGCAGCCGCAGATCTTGGTGGAGCACGAGCCCTTGCACATGCAGTGCGCCGCGCCGTCCGAGCCGCGCTTCACGGCGCGCGCGCCGGCCTCCGGGATGCTGACGTCGGCTTGCGTGAAGTTCATCGTGAGGCGGGAGCGTTGCGCCTGTCGGAAGACAAAAAAACGTTTTTTTTAATAGGTGAGTTTTATTACCTATCGGTACGTGGTAAAACCGGCAGACTTCTTCTGGGTAAGCTCGTTCCATCGTCGACTTTGTCTCTGTCATCTCTGACCAAGACTAGAGTCAAGAGCAAACCCATCATGACTTAAAAAAAAACCATAAAAGGATCCTAAAAAGGATCATAAATCTCAGCGTAATTGATGTACATACCTAAAAAAATACTAATCAATCAATTGATAACCACCTTTTAGAAGTCGGTGAAAAAGAGAAAAAGTTTTCATTTTTTTATTATTATTAATGGTACACCTGGAAAGTGCATACCGTCACAATACCAACAAGCCCATACACAGGTAAGATATATGGTCTTATTATGGAGTACCGGTGCCTGTCTCTTGGATTCATCATCAGATCTGATGGTAGAATGGTTCTTATTGAACACAAATGCTTCACTTGTTGTAGAAAATACCAAAATCGCAGTATGTTTTCCTATAAAATTTGAAGAGTTCCCTCGATTTCGCCAAGATTCTATCATCAAATCCCGACTTGGTGACTATGGGACCATTTGGGAAAGATACCCTTTTCAACAAAAAAAGTATTTTTAAAATCGGTTGGCAAGCGACGGAGGAGTTGGACGGACGGATTGAGAACCTCCTCCTTTTTTAGATGTCAGTTAAAAAAACATACTAATAGATTGTCCGCTTACCTGTATACGTTTAAAAAGCGGTGTAGCCCTCCAGTCAGGGTCCTTATTCCTGTCCTCAAACTCGTCGTCTTCCTCATCAGTGGGTTCCACATACTCCACCTTAGGTTCTACCTTCAGTTCCACCTCCTCCTTCTTCGGCTTTCGTTTAGCTTTCTTGCCTGTTGATGCTGATCGCAGTTGTTCTAACTCGTCTACGAGTTTTTTCTGTGGAAAATGTTTTTTTTTGTTTAAGTTGGATAATAATCTTTCAGTTTGTTAATTGTTACAGTAAAGCTGAAGATACTACGATTTATGGTGGTTTTATTTTGTGAAGTAGTGACGTGTTTTTGGTCAAAACACAATATTGATTATGTGAATGTTGAGTTTTAAATCTTCTTTCCTATAAAACCAATGATCAGAAATGCGTGATATGTCATCACTGTTTTCAAAATTGATACTTAGTAATTGTGTTTATAAGGTGCACAATCGAGTGACCCAAATTGTTTGCCTACATAATCTAGCTACGACATAAAACGCTCATGTCATCATCTAAAGTGATCTTTAATCTTAAAGCAATAAGTTTCACAATCGTACATTCTCCTCCTCGACTTGTTCCAGCTTCTCCTGCTGGTACTGTATCACGTTCTGTAGATGTTTGCACGCTTCGCTCTTGTCTCCTCTGCCGACTACACCGCGTTGGAGGGCCACTAAAGCTGATAGCTGTAGGAAAGGTACGAATTTTAAAAATAACACCTCATAATATTTGTCATCATTATTCATAATATTTGTCCTACTGTTCCTAGCGAAGAGCAGGACGTAGTCTATTACCCCAGGTTTGGTGGATGTTAGGTGGGAGTTAGAAATTCAACGATTTGTTGAAGTACACCACGTAAGACAATTTATGACGGTTTTATTTTTGATGCCGATTGCTAGAAAATCGGAGGACGCGTTGTTTCAGCCAATCAGAAGCAAGCACCGTCTCTATCTCGATACATTTGAATTTTAAGGTGAACACAAATTATAATAAAATGGTACCTGTGTATAATAGGGGATAATCCAACTTTTTTTTTCTTTGTCCGTCTGGTAGTTTATTGAAAAGTATTGGACACGTATTTTTTCTTTTTTCACGTGGTCATAAAATTACGGAGATATATTGAGTTGAAATGGCGCATGACGTCACATGTGGGTAAGATTTATACCCACTTGTGACGTAGTAAGCCCCCACTCTCCAACTTTAATGAGTTTTAACTAAGTAATTTTTTGATATTTTGATAAAACAAAAAATACGTGTCTAATATTTTTGTATTACCTGTCTGACGGACAAAATAGAATGTCGATTTCTTTACCCAGTCCTGTCCCCTATTATGCAATCTTTGCACTCTCCTGATTTTTAACTAACGTGGTGTTAGAACTTCAAACACGATATTTTAATATTTTTGTTTCAGGACATAAGCTTTGTAAAACTTATCAGCTGACCGATAAGAATGTCCAAAAGAACGTCGAGTAAATTCCGTAAAGACATGGCAATTGGCATTTATTTCAGAAATTGGAACGTTTTTTTTTTAATCTTTGTCATTCCTATAGCAAGCAAGATGAGGAAGGCCCATCCATGTGCGTAATGAACGCTGAAAACGTAGTTTGGTTGGTTGCTTTGATTTTAACCAATTCATAACGATAAAAAATAGGCCACTATCGGAAAAACTCAGATTGGCTTCAAAAATCTGCTTGCTGCATTTGCCTAAACACTACTTGAGCCAAATGCTCCTGAAATTTGATTCAAGTAGATTAAGTTGACACATAGGTTAAAAGAAACATAATCCCCGAAAGGTTAGGCAGAGGCGTATCTAATAGTACACCCACATTACGCCAGCTATGTTCAAGTCCCATGTAATAGGGGGCGAGCCTATTGCCATCAACCGGGCACTAATACAGACTCTGTGGCAACTACTGAGAAATTCTAGATGGAAAAACAAAATAACACTGCCCAACCTGGGATTTGAACCCATAACCGTTATACTCAGCAGTCAAAAGGAACTCTAAAATAAATCTATTTTAAAAGATCCTTACCTTCTGCTCACTCTGCAGCTTCATCATAGACAACTGCCGTTCAAACTCAGCCTTGCTATTTTCAAAGTCCATAGCGAGCCTATCGTGAGCCTCCTTGATCTCCTCATATCTTGCCTGGAAGCCTTTCTCGCTCTGACTGCTCAGCTCTCTCTTGGCATCCACTAGCAACTCAAACAGACATTTGAGGGCTACTTTAGCTTCTAACATTGATTGTATGTTGTCCCATTGAGTGCGGGCTTTGTTTTCTGTGAATTAAAAGTAATACATGTAACAAACCATAGAAAAGGCTTTAAGTATCGACTGGAAAAGACTGGGTGTCAGATTCTGAGACCCGTACATTCAAAAACCGGCCTTACTACGTTGTACGACGTACGTTTTCCGTCCTAGAGATCGAAAACAGGACGTCATACTCAGCACTAGAGCTTAAGAACGAAGTAGTTCGTTGTATAATTTTAAAAAGTACCTTGATCAGCCGTCAATATCTTCTGCTGAAGATCTGATATCTGCGCCTTACGTAACGCGAGATCATCTTCTAACTCTGCTATCTTCTTTCTGTTCGCTTCTTCGTCCGTGCTGTTACGTAGATTCTCTATCTGCTCGGTTATCCAGGCCCTGTGGATTAGAAGGGTTAGTAGTCACTCTGATGATTTATCTGGCTCATATCCGTGTTCAAAAGTCTTGAGCAACGAATTGATCTCATGGTAGATATTATAATCAATGTACTACATGCTCTTATTTACAAAAAAGAAAATGATATTTTTTTTTAGGAATTTCTCTTTATTGACACGAGTCTCTTGATACCAAGACAGCGTCAATAATTTAAGGAATTAAATGATGAATTTCTCTTTATTGAAATGAGTCTCTTGATACCAAGACAGCGTCAATAATTTAAGGAATTAAATGACAACTCCATTTTCAGGAAAACACACAATGAGAAACACTGTTTGTCCGAGGCGTGCGACGAATTTGTTTGAAATTACCTTTGGAAATTTTACAACCTGCAGGTAATGCGACTGCCACGTATGCAAAGGCTGAGACCACATTATGCGTTGCGTCGTCGCACTCGACATTTCAAAGGATTGACGGACGAGAGACGCAGCGGGAAGAGGGTGATGCGCTGCACTGTCGGAGCTCCGGTGCGACACAGGACAGTTCTTAATGCAATCAAGTAAGATATCCAGAATCTTTTATTGCTTCTACGTTGCCCTCACTAGGAATTTCCCCTGTATCGTGGGTGCGTTTACAAACATTTAAACCGACATACACAAACAGCCAGACCTGGAACAACTATCTGTAGGCCTTACAAATATTTGTTCCGTGCGGGGATCGATCCCACGACACGCAGCGCAGCAGTCGATCGCTCATCCACTGCGCCAACCGTGCCGTCGTTTGTTTCGATAGTGGGCTGCGATAGCGTCCGTCGTCAAGCACGACGTCGTAACGCAAGAGGACGACCTCTTGCGTTAAGACGTCGTGCTTTGTCGCAACGCAGGTGGGCTACAATGCGTTTATCCGTTGAACGCACTAATGAGGTCACAGCCTAAGCATATTTGCTGATTAGCACGAGCTGAATGTGTAGTTTATTGCTTCGTAATAAATAGCTTTTTTGTTTACAAATACAACCGAATGTTGCGACTCCAAAAAACTGTCTAGCAACCCTAAAAATAACTTATATTATTTTATATGCTCATCTACATGGGATCGTACCTATACTCCATCAACTCCTCAAGCGACTTCTCCGCCTCCACGATACTGAGGTGTACTTCCAGTTCCTGCTCGATGTACTGCTGCACGGCGCCCGCTTTCACGTTGCCTTTAGCGCTGCGCTTCATTTGAGACGACTTCTGGCGCTCTAGGGCTTCCTGTGCAGCATAGGTAGATAGAACACTAATATGTATGGTACAGCATAAGAATTACAGGTATAAATAGTAGACAGTTCACATAGGGTGACACAATAGGCGGTCTTATCGTTAAAATCAATCATTTCCATATTATCTTTGGATGGATTTCATTTGCAGGAAGAAGGAGGGATTACTGCATGTTGTATAGAGTGAAAAATAATTCGAAGACGTGTGATATCTACCAACTTTCACATGGCCAGGGCGTTTGATTATAAGCAGGTTATTTATTTATTTGAGCAAAACATAATCAGCATCATGATCTCATCATCTGCCTAGCCTCTTCCCAAACTATCTTGGAGTCGTCTGCCAGTCTAACCGCATGCAGCTGAGTACCAGTATTTTACATGAAGCTACTGCCTATCTGCCACAACCCAGTAACTGGGTAACCCATCCACGGACCAACCTCAGCAAATACGGCCAACGGCCGGTTACGGCGGTTCAAAGATCGACCCGTGCGGCTGTTATTATTTAGCCACGAGCTCCTCCAGACAAAACATGATCAGCATAAAAAACGTAAATCCAAGCAATTGCACAGTTACAAAGAAACATTTACTGTATCAAGAATAAGACATCTTTTGTCCATCCTCTCACAGAACAAGCGCCAGAAATCGTTATTCGTCATCCTCCTACAGAAAATGTTCAATAAAAGCCGTGAACGATAAATTAAAAACTGAAATAAATTTAATTTAGCATAACAGCGGGGGGGGATCTGAAAAAAAACGGTGAAGGAAAACACCGTGAGGAAACCGGCATGTCCTAGAACTGAAAATTCGATGACACGTGACATCTACCAATCGGCACTGGTCCTGTAGTGGATTACAGCCCACTCCCTCCCATAGAGAGGAGGCCTGTGTCCCAGCAGTGGGAACATTATAGGCTGATGATGAGGGGGGGGATAGTGACCGACTGTAATGAGCTACAAACCTTAAGCCTCTTGTTAACAGCGACGGCCTCCTCCATCTTGCGCTTGAGTACGTTCTGCTGCTTGGCGTGCAAGTTCTCCATCTTGACCATAGCTGTGGCACGCTTGCGGTCCTCGTTGCGCAGACGCAACATGGCGCGCTCGTTGTCTGCCTTCCACTTGCGGAACTTCTCGCTCTCTTCGCGCATTTGTTTTATTATTTTCACCTGGGGTAGTAAACGATTTATGAAAATGACTTTGTACGCTGACTCCTATGTGGACGTAAATGCTACAAAGAAGTCTGCCGTGTAATAGGATCTTAGACAAGTCTGCATAAAGCTGAGCTCCAACAATTTGACTTTAAACAGCATGAAATCAAAGAGATATGAGATAGCATTTTTTATTTTTATTTATTTATTTGGCAATGTGAACTCATCCTGAAACAGACTGTTTCTGCCTTAAAATCAACACAGCAAGGTAACAGACTTTTTCTACCTTAAAATCAACACAGCATGGTAACAGACTGTTTCAGCCTTAAATCATCATGTTCAGTAACTTGTTTGTGTTTCATCACAGCATGGCCCTGATTCCAGATGATCAAATACACAATAAATGACTTTTTTAGATTAAATTGACCCCTATTGACCTAAGTAATAAGGTTGAAAAGTGGTCGACCATCTGTGAACGCGATAGTACAAAGATTAACTAGTCAAGTCCAAAAAGGACACATTTCCTATATCCCTGAAACAACATTAGGTTTATTTATTAACATAAGGTCCAAATCCAAATAATATCACATAACATACCTTAGTAGCCTTCATAGCCTGTAATTCAGCGTTGAGCGACGCGATCTTGGCTTCATTCTTCTCCTTGGTCTTAATAATATGCGCCTGTTGCTGACACGTCTTCTTGAGGTCTGCGATCTCGTGTTCTAGGCTTGAGACCTTCGTGCGACGCTCCTCGTGAGACGGGTCTTTGCTCTGGGGAGATGAAAACCGTTTATTAGGTCATTTTTTCCTTTTTGATAATCATGACTTCGGCAAAGCCGGCTTTGCCTTAGCAGGCAAAGGGTTCAGTATAAAGCCTTGTATTCATTAGGCAACATTTGTTGATAAACTCTGTTTTTAAACAGTGTTTTATCATCTCTGGAAACAGTTTATAAACAGTTCATAAACAAAAGTGATGAAAAATTGTTTATGAAACACGTTTATAAGCAAAATTCCCATTCCATGGCATGGCCATGTTTCAGAAACAGTGTTTACGGTAAACTTGGTGATAAACACGTCATAAACAGATTATCAACAAATGTTGTCTAATGAATATAAGGCTTAACTCAGCGATGTAATGTTATTCTGTTGAGCCTTAAACCATAATCATCTGCCTAGCCTTTTCCCAAATTATCTTTGGGTTGGCTTCCAGCCTAACCGGATGCAGCTGTATACCAGTATTTCACATGAAGCAACTGCTTATCTGATCTCCACAACCCAGTAACCGGATAATACCATACCCCTTGGTAAGACTGGATATCAGACTTTTGGCTTCTGACTACTCGTAACGACTGCCAAAGATTTACAAGTGACAGCCGAAACCAACGGCTTAACGTAAGCACGGAGGAAACTCGGTATGTAATTAGTGTCATCCATACACGGACCGACCTCGGCAAGCACGGCTTAACCTTGAAGATCGACCCGTGCGGCTTTTATTATTTAGCCACGAGTTCCTCCTGAGCCTTAGACCAAACTCCCATAACTTAATTCTCACCTTAGTCTGCTTCAATTGCTGCAACAGCTCATCCCTCTCCTTTTCTAGATGCGCGATCTTGTCTTCGTTCTCTCGCAGATTCTTGTGGCTGTCCAACATATCCTTGTTGTTAGCTAGTATCGCCTGCACAACGGACGCCTTGATAGCCATCGCGCGGTTCAGCTCTTGTAGCTCTTGGTTTAAGGCCACCTGGTGATTAGAAGATTGAATTAGAGGAGATTTGAGAAATTTTAATTCTGTACTTAAAGGTGAAGAGATTGTTTGTTTGGTTGAAAGCTCGTATACAACGGGTCCGAGTTGAAAATTATTTCAGTGTTGGATAGCCCATTTATCGAGGAAGGCTATAGGCTAGATAACATCATGCTACGACCAAAAGGAGCAGAGCATCAAGGAAAAATGTTGCAAAAACGGGGTAAATGTGACACAGACGCAGGTGCGCGGATCAGCCAGTGTCAAAATAGATTGTGGAGTTATAGTGATAGTCTGATAGATAGCACTTTCTCGTGATGTGAAAATTAATCCTTCATCATCATTTCAGCCGAAAGACGTCCACTGCTAGACATAGGCTTCCCCCAAGTGTAGCCACACTCGCCACATTGACCAGTACCGTGCGACTTACTGGAATGTCTTTTTGAAAGTTTTTAAGATTTGAATTTTAACTTTATTATTTACTTGTGTAAATAATAATGAGGAAGATAGATATAAGGTCTTTGAAGCAAGGTAGGATTAGTTTAGTAGATCTTTTATTTTAAAGGAGTCAGCCTCTATGACGACTTAGGGACTACTCACACTTATTCAGCTCTATTCAGCTTATGCCCATAGAAAACAACGATTATTTATGGAGACGCGTAGTACGCGAGTACGCATCCGTTCCGCTTTCCGCGTCTATTCAGCTTTCGCGGCAAACAAGTATAAAATGAGGACAAATGTGTTATCATGCGAGTGCTAGAGATAGAGTTCAGCGCTGTTCTGCCGCGTTCAGCGCTGTTCTGCCGCGTTCAGCGCTGTTCCGCCGAGAAGCAGAACTGTATAAGTGTGAACAAAATCGTTCATCAAAACGCGAATGGAGCTGAATAAGTGTGAGTAGTCCCTTAGAAGCGTTTTTGAGATATTGGCCGGAGAAAACCGCACGGAGGGAAGAGTGGAAGGCTATGTGGGAGGCCTTTGACCACCAGTGGGATAAAACAGGCTAATGAAAAAAAACCCTCTACAATATTTTTTGTTGTAAATAGAATATTTCAAGAATATTAAAGTATTATAAAGATACATCTTCTTACCTGTCCCATAGCTCTCTTCTCCTCCTCCAACACAGCCTGATCCTCATTCATAGGAATCTGTTCATCACCCTTCTCATGATCACCATCATTAACAAACGACAACTTTATCTCATGATCAATCAACTCCTCATTACTCTTCAAGTTAACAGACTGTAGATCCTCCAAACGAGTTTTAATTTCTTTCAAATAGTCCACAACTGTAGTCTTTTGATGCTCATCATCTTTGTCTGTGGTATTCAAATTCTCTATGGTTTGGTTACATTGTTCTGTCAGCTCGTTTAGCTTTCTTTCTATCTTGTCTTTGGCTGCTTCAGCGAGTAAAGCCTTTTCGCATAGATTTGTATTTTCTATCAACATGTTGCTCAAATGTTCTGTAACTTGTTTGTGTTTTTTCAATAATTCGGAGTATCGACCTCTTTCTCGTTCTAAATCTTCTTGGAGTTGTTCATTGTTTTGTTCCGAGACGGTTGGCATTTTGCCAATGAGTTGAAGCCTTAGTTCATTTACTAAGTTGTTTAACCTGAATGAGAAATAAATTAAGTTCGTTAGTGAATGAATTACTCTGCTGTCATTTGTAGATCTTTGACAGAAGTTACGAGTAGTCAGAAGCCAAAAAGTCTGACATCCAGTCTTACTAAGGGGTATCGTATTACCCAGTTACTGGGTTGTGGAGGTCAGATAGGCAGTCGCTTCATGTAAAATAGGTACTGGTACTGAGCTGCATCCGGTCAGACTGGAAGCCGACCCCAAGATAGTTTGGGATTTTTAGCCTTTTGGCTAGGCAGATGATGAGTGAATGAATTACTCGAAGTATAAATCAGTTGAGTGATGCGGGAGACACCGCCGCTGATAGAAACACTTTTTCTTTACTAATGGAAATCCTCAATGGATGTTCGTCACTGAGGCGTCTGTCCGACTCGTACTGACTAAAACCACACGGTGTTCGTCTTCGTCAATTCTGGCTGGAGTGACAGGACACAATTGCATTCTCGACAATCACCCCATCAGAGAAATACTGTAACTGCTTCATCTTTAGTGGAACCTAACTGGAACTTACTCCTATAAGTTAGCAAATTATGCTAAAATAAAATAGACTTACCTAACAATCTCCGCGGCCTTCGCATCCTGGTTAATGATAGGCTTGTTGCGTATCCTGCGCGCTCGATCAGCGTACCGTAGCGTAGAGACCGTCTCGTCCAAGTTATAGTCAGCAGGGCTGACACAAGCCACCATCAAAGTGAGAGAGTTTCCGCCCAAACTGTCTGGAAGTATATAATGATAAGTTGTTAGTACAGCAGTGAACAACCATCTGCCTAGCCTTTTCCCAACTTTATTGGGGTCAGCTTCCAGTCAAACTGGTTACCAGAACTGAATACCAGTCAGACTTTTGGGACACCTGTAACAACTGTCAAGATCTACCAATGACAGCCGGGACCAAAGGCTTAACGGGCTTTCCGAGGTAAAGGGGAAACTCGGTATGTAATGAGTCGTCACCCATCTACGGACGAACCTAGGTAAGCACGTCTTAACCCAAAAGATCTACCCGAGCCAGCATGAAGGCCTGGGTTCGATTCCCAGGTCGGGTAGTGTTATTGGGTTTTCCATCACGATTTTTTTTGTAGCAGCCATAGAGTTTAGAATCAGAATCTTTATTTGTTAAACATAGGTATTTACATAAAGGTGTTAGGTTAACATACAAATTTTAAATAAAATACAATTAAAAAAAAAATACTTATAAAAACTAAATGAAAACAAACAATAAAGACAAAATGAAGCATTACCTAACTAAAAAATATTAAAAATTTATAAAATCTGGAACAGTATAATAACATTTTTCTATTAATAGAGAGAGGAGAGAGCTTTAGATTCGTGCTTTGTTGATGGAAATAGGCTCGCCACAGTCGCCACCCATGACTGGCGAAATGTGGGCGCAATATTACGAACACCTCTGCCAAACCTTTCGGAGATTACAGGCATAAATGTTATTTATGACATAAACTACATGGATATAAATCTTTATACAACACTAGCTGACCCGCGTAACTTCGACTACGTCGCATTTTCCCCGTTTTTGCAACATTTTTCATTGATACTCCGCTCCTATTGGCCGTAACGTGATGTTATATAGCTTTCAACAATAAATGGGCTACCCGAAAATATTTTTTTCAAAGAAACTACCTCTTCAGCTTTGTAATATTATTAGTACTTATAGATTAGTTTCCCAATGGGTATTGTACACGCGTATCGGGATTCCCGCAGCAAGGAAACCGTCAAGGAAACTTAGGAAGTCCTATCAAAAAAAGAACCATCATATTGTTCTATCAATCAGAAATAAAAATTGAAAAAGTCTTACCTTGCAACAGCCTAGTGAGCTTGCTATCTCTGTAACTGATAAAGCTCCTATTAGTTCCGTCTCCTAATGCTGAGATCACATTTCCAAGCGCCAGTAGACCCTGGTTGATCTTGACGCCTTCCTTCAGACGTTCACCACTCGCTTTCGTCTTTTTTATACGTTCCGATCCTGCCAAGTCTACCAGATGGAACTTTGATGTTGTTGCTATGTTTCTGTGAATGGAATTATAGAATTTGGTGTTTTTATTGAGAGAAAAAAAATCTTAGCAAGTTGATGGCAAATTTTTATTAAATATATTTGGTCCAAAATGTAGCTATACAAACTCCACTCGCTGATGCAGATCATAAGATCGTCAAATGCGCAGGTGACTGGGCATACAACGCAAGATGGAAGGTGGCTATGAAAACCTAAGTAAAGATAGGAAACAAAATAAATAGTCGTTTGTCGTTTAAATTGTCGTTGTTTTAGGGTTCCGTACCCAAAGGGTCAAACAGGACCCTATTACTGAGACTTCGCTGTCCGTCCGTCAACAGGCTGTATCTCATGAACCGTGATAGTTAGCCAGTTGAAGTTTCTACGGATTATGTATTTCTTTTGATGATATATAACAATAAATACTAAGAACAATAAAATAAATATTTAAGGGGGCTCCCATACAAAAAAAAGATTTCTTCGCTCATTTTTATAAATAATGGTACGGAACCCTTCGTGCGCGAGTCCGACTCGCACTTGGCTGGTTTTTTTTTCTTTTTTAGTAGCGCCGTATTGTCCCACTCCTGGGCAAAGGCCTCGCCCCCGTTCCTTCCACTTCTCATGATGGTGAGATCGCCACGCAAAAGATTGCGCGTATGACACACACTTTTGACAAACAAAAATTATGATAGATACCAAATGGAGTTTGCTGAATAAGCAGTGACCTGGGGCAAAAAATAAAAGAGAGAGCTCCATAAACAGCAGATACCATTATCCAATTAATTTTTAATGGATATGGCCTTGGGCAGTAACTATTACATAAATGTAGACTGCTTTTCAAGGAAAAATTAAATGATATTAAACTCACTTGTCAGTGCGACTCTCCTTAAAAATGACGATGGTGAAGACAGCGTGGCTGCGACTGGAGGCTTGGTTCATGGCTGTGGAACCTGTCACTCTGCCTGAAGAACCTCGCTCTAGTACCATCATGGTCTCCATTGTTGAGGTCACTGGTAGTTCTGTTATGCCTGGAAAAAAAAAATGTAATTTCAATAAATGTTCCTCAGTTCTTTTTAGTGTTGGATGTATACTCATGATCATACCGTGCTGGTAAAAACTTTAATATAGAAAACATTTTATAAGAGAGTTCAATACCAGACATCCTTATTTCAGGCAAAACTGGCTGTGCCGAAAAAGTTATTTAGTTTTTCTTTCGTTTTTGCATTTTTATTTTTATTATTATCTAGTTTGTGCCGTACCGTATAATAATATACATTCATATGCATGTAGTAAAATGCCGTTATTTTAATATTACAGATAGACACTTAAATTTTATTTATTTGTATAAATGTATACATGGAAGAAAAATTTGAACATTGTGCACATTTCAGAACATGATAACAGCAAACAGTACAATATAAGTATATAAATTTTTTTTACCCAACAGATTGTTCATAGTTGGCACTAAGGACCACCTTGGCTCTCCAATGCTTGCTCTCTCACTTGTATAGTCCAGGCAATAAATAATAAAATATTCTTAACTAGCTGCCGCGTGGTAAATTTGATGTTTTTCATGGAAAAATTATACATATTAACCATCCTCTAGAATCATTATGTGTATTGATGAAAACCGCATCAAAATCCGTTGCGTTGTTTCAAAGATCTAAGCGTACAGTCAGCGGGAAGCAACTTTGTTTTATACTATGTAAATGAGACTCTAAATAAATAAAAATATTCTTACCAGGTAAAATAACCCCCTTATTAATATCCTCCCTAATCTCAATAATACTGTGACCCCTCTCCTTCCCTGAGAGCAAGTCATAACACTGCTCCTGATACAGCTCCATGAAAGATACATTCACTTTGAAGATGAACTTGTCCTCATGATTATCTATGTAGTCAAATATGTCTGCCACAGCCTGGGGTATAACACCTGGAAATGAAAAAAATGAGGTTTATTTTGCAAATAGGTTTTTACAAACACTTTTACACAATCATCATAGTTTTTTTAAACAAGATGAGGCTGGTCTTTTGTACCTGACTACTCTAAGAAACAGCCGAAATTAACTCAGAGTTTACTGTCACTTTTAAAGTACAGACATTGGTCAAGTCATATTGACTTATTAAAAAAGTACTTAAGCTAAAACACTAGGATTACTAGGAAGTGGAGAAAGAAGGGTGGTCGTTTTGAGATATGGACTCTTGTTATTTATGTCATTCAAAAAGTGTTGATTAAAAAATCAACACTTTTTAATGACATAACTGAAACCTAATTTAAATAAATGACTTTGATTTTGATGGTAAAAGTAGTGCAGTTGTCAAATCTAGGTGGGGAAGAAGGCTAAAGCTTACTTTACAGTCTTACTACTTTTTTGAGACAGGCAAAGGAAGCGGAGAAAGAAGGGTGGTCGTTTTGAGATATGGACTCTTGTTCTATTCTATTCTATTTTTATTTGATGGCAATTGAAGCCGATGTCGACTATTCTGCCAATGTCGAGTGAAGGAGAAAAACAAGTGTGCAATGATAAAAAAAAAAAAAAAAACTGATCGCTGATCTGAGATCACAGGTAAAAAAAAAAAAAAAATATAATTTTTTGATACGACGTGGAACTTGTCGGGTTAGTACGGGACTGAAACAAACAAAAAATAAATACATAATTATAATTTAATTGTTAAAACATAGAAATACACTTACCACACCCACACAGTCAGATTTATAATTTAATATTATTGTGACGGATGAAAGTCATCAGCGCCACAAGCAATTCAGGGGAAGAATAAGTTAGCAGGGAGGGGAAATTAGTCGGAAGAGGGATTTTAAATTTGGGAAGACGGCTGTACAGATCTAAAGGAGGGATGTTGTTTGAGCATTCGAAGAAGATGTGATCCAGAGTGCCCTCTTCTAACCCGCACTCGCAAAGAGAGGAGTCCCGTATCCGGATTTTTTGCAAGAAAACCGGAGTACAACAAAATCCTAGACGAATACGACATAGGACGGATATGATAGGTTTGGAGACTTTCTTGTAGCCATAGAACCAAGGTTTTGACTTTATAGTTGGTTGTACAGCGTAATAAAACCTGCCTTTTTTCCTTCCAGTGTTATCCCATTGTTCTTGCCACGACGATTGGAGTTTAGTTCGTGGAAGGTTCAATAAGTCATACCCCTGAAGACAATTGTGGGAAAGATCAGCTACTGTCGATGAGCAGGCATCTTTGGCCAAAGTGTCCACACACTCATTGCCCTTAATGCCACAATGACTAGGTATCCAAACTAGCTGGACCTCTTTTTGATTGACAGCACAGGACAATAAGGACGCTTTAACCCTTAAAACCAGAGAGCTGTGCAGTTTGCTTTTAAACGGATTTTGTGTTAAGGCTTGCAAGCAACTAAGAGAGTCTGTGAAGATTACGGCTTTGTGTATGTTATGGTGTGACTCTATAAAAAGACAAGCTTCCAATATAGCCACACACTCACCAGTGAATACAGAAGACTCCTTAGGACACCTAAACTGTAAAATTATTCTAGAGCTCTGGTAATAGACCGCAGCTCCAGTGTAGTTCAAGTCTGCTAGTTTCGAAGCATCCGTAAAAAATAATTGGAAACCACTAAATCGCTCACCCACCACCGCATTGAATGTCAAGTTTGCTGACGGGGACTTTTTAGATATACCAATGTTAAAGACAATTTTTGGAACATAACTTAAAACTTCATACGCAAAATTAAAAAGGGGCAATCGGGGGAACTGAACAATCGGGCATATTAAATTTAGAATTTGTCGAAAAGATTTCAGAATTAGGGGTATTTCTTTATTTCTCCAGTAGTTGGAATTTCCGCATATGGTATCTAACTCGTACAATTTTTCTATAAGGGGATGCGAAGTTCTACATATAAGCCTAGACAGAAAGCGGGAGGCCAGATATTCGCGTCTTAGGGCCAGAGGAGGTTCAGCACACTCGACCTGCAATGCGTTAATGGGGGAGGACTTCATACAACCAGAGATGATTCGAAGGCACTTAGACTGAACCTTATCCAGCCCAACCAAGGCACCTTTGTTGCACGGGATCAGGAGATAGGTTCCATAGTCCAGAACACTACGAACTAAGGCATTGTAGACCAATTTCATGGAGTAGGGGTGAGCACCCCACCAAACACCAGCAAGAACTTTTAAAATTGAAATAGTTTTTTCGCATCTTTGAGTGAGGAAATTTATATGATGTTTACCAGTTAATTTTGAATCCAAAATGACTCCTAAAAATTTTACTTTATTAACTATTGGAATATTTTGGCCTAAAATTTCAATTGTAACATGAGGAGTGCGTCTTTTACGAGAGAAGATTACTGCCGAACTTTTTGGCGCAGATAGCGACAGGCCATGGCCTAAAAGCCACTGATTCAAAGAATCCAGAGAGAGGCATAAAGATGACGCGGCATCTTCTATGGAAGAGTCTGTCACATACAGTGCAATGTCGTCGACATACTGTAGGATCTGACAGTTGTTGTTTAAGCAGGACCCAATATCAGCCGTATATAAGTTGTACAGTATGGGACTGAGGGGAGAGCCCTGTGGGAGTCCCCTCCATATCTGTCTCTCATCGAACTCCTCTCCCTGAACTCTCAGGACCAATGAGCGGGACAACAGTAGCTCGCATATACAACGTATCATCTTAGCCGGTAGACTCAGCTGTTGCAGTTTTTGCCTGAGTACAGGAAGAAGTACATTGTCATACGCAGAGGAAATGTCCAGGAAGGTAGCTACAACAGATTCATTTTTTGAGAAAGCTAAACGGATATCCGCAACTAGAGTACCAACACTGTCCATAGTACCAAGTCCTTTCCGAAAACCAAATTGGTAATTCGGCAGTAAGTCTCTCGACTCAACAATCCACTCGAGACGGTTTTTTAAAAGGTGCTCCAATAATTTAGCTAAGACTGAAGACAAAGCAATTGGCCTAAGGCCATTCGGATCATCTGCATGTTTGCCTGGTTTCACTAGTGGGATAATTATTTGTGATTTCCATTGATCTGGTACCCAACCATGAATATAAGAAAAAATTAAAATATTTAAAAAATAGGTTTTAGCCTTGTCACTACAATGGGTTATAAAAGAATATGGCACACCATCAATACCAGGTGCTGAGTCCCGGACATAATTGAGCACCATATTCAGTTCCTCCAAAGTAAATGGAGCATCAAGCGGATCCTCTGATATATTTTGCAGGGACATGTTGACACATTCAGAGAAAAGCGGGACATATGGTGGAGCAATTTTATCAAAAAAGAGTTCAGCTGTTTCCCTAGTGATTGGAGCGGAAACTGCTGGGGAGCACCCACGCCTATACCTATTGATGTTTTTCCAAACAGCCGACGCAGGTGTAGAGGGAGACAAAGAGGTGCAAAACTTAACCCAACCCGCACGTTTCTTCTTGCGAAGGTGGCGTTTGGTTCTGGCATTAACCTGACAGTATGCCAATAGATTTTCAGTGCACATATCTGCATTGTAATTCTCCTCGGCCTCGTTCCTGTCCCTGATTGCTGAAGTGCACTCTGGATCCCACCACGGGGGTGAAGGGATTTTATTACGGGCACTGTTTTTCAACGGAAAGCAGGAATCAGCACTGGATGTTATGGCAGAAACAAAACCCTCATAGCAGCTCTTGGCATGGTGGTGACCAGGAGGATCAAATAAACTTGAATTTAAATTTGGCAGAACATCAATTTTATCCTCCAATAGTGATACAAATTTTGACCAATCTGGTTTGGACAAGTTATATTTCAGAAGTGGAGGAGAACTTTTCTCTAAATAAGTCTTATTAACTAAAGATATTACAATAGGGTAGTGGTCACTACCATGCGACAAGGACGTACATTCCCAATGGGTCGAAGCTGCCAACTCAACCGAACAAAATGTTAGATCCACACAACTCTTTTGTTGTCCAGGAGGGGATCTGCGGGTCGTGCAACCATTATTTAAGATACAGAGGTCCAGATCATCCAGAATCTCAACCAAAGCCACACCAAAGGCATCACAGCGTTCGGAACCCCATCTGTAATGATGGCAGTTAAAATCACCCATGACCAAAATTGGTCCTTGTATACTTAAAAAGGTGTTTTTTAAAATATTCAAAAATTCAGGCCGAGGGTGGGCAATGTATATTGAAAACACTGTAATGCCCTCCACCCTTCCTGCCACAATACTCATATCTCCTGTGGGTGAAGGCAAAGGGAGGGGCAGAAGAGGGACCCGATTATTGACAAGGAGAGCCGAACCTCCATAGCCATCAGATCTGTCGCATCTGAGAATGTTGAAGTGTGGCATGCGGAAGCTAAGACTTGGGGTGAGCCAAGTCTCAGCTATGGAACAAGCCAGAGGCTTGTACTTATTCAAAAGGAATATGAGGTCGTGCTTTTTATGCCACACGCTCCTCACGTTCCACTGAAGGAATACTAGGCGGGACGCCATTTTTTATTGATAGAAGAATAGAAATAAGTTGATCGGCAACGTTGGACGGTGTTTGGGAATTGGAAGAAGAAGAAATAAGTGTCGGTAAAAGTTTTATTAGGAGTTCAATAATAGAACCGGTATTGTCTGAGACGTGATTGTTATTGAGAGCACAGCCATTGAGCTGTGAGGGTTGGGGAGAACTAATTATCTGCTGATGAGCATTTCTATCATATGATGGGGAAAGGGGGGCATGTGTTCTGGGTTTAAGTGTTACAGTTTTGCGATAGGACTGTGAACTGGGTGTTTTGACGCTATTCGCATAATTTCGGGAAACTGTTGGGATAATTTTACAAGCTTCAGCATAGGGGATGGTTTTCTCTGCCATGACGGTCTTAATAGCCTTCTGCCTGCCATGCTCAGGGCATGACTGGCTATCAGCAAAGTGATCACCCGAACAAAGCACACAGAAGGCCTCGGCAACAGAAATATTGCAACCATCGCCTGGGTGGTCGTGGCCACACTTATTACAGCGTGGTTTAGACCTACATAGGTTTGCTACGTGTCCAAATCTACAACATTTGCGACATTGGATTGTTGGGTATATGTACTGTTTAACAGGGAGGGATGTGTAACAGCAGAATATCCTAGAAGGTAGTATTTGTCCATCAAAGGTCAGAACACATGTTTCAGTAGGCTTCCACTCATTAACCCCGTCTCTTTGTAATTTTCGGTTAATGCGTCGGACTTTTAATATTTGACCACAACCTAAGGGCACAGACAAATAAGTCATGGCTTCTTCTTCCGTAAGTTCCGAGGGAACCCCGGTCACAACACCCATCCTTGTTACATTGAATGAAGGGATTGATGCCGTATAACTGTATTTGGACAACAGACTGTTGATTAAGAAAGAGTTAGCGTCCTGAGGGGAAGCAAACTCCACTGAAACACGGTTTCTGCCGACTCTGTTGACACCACCACGAACAATGTTCGCAATGTTGTTGTTCATAAGGAACTTTCCGAAGTTTACAGGGTGAAGGGAGGTACCAGCATTTGGTTGAGACTCAATGCGTGAAACGTGGACAATATAAGGAGCCTTATCCATGACCGAGTACTTAGTACGCCCAATTTGGCTTCTTTGTTGCTTGTTTGGGAGGGACGGGGACGAGACTTCCTCGTCAACATGGCGCTTGCGTGAGTTTTGTTGTGGTTGTAAGCTAGGTGAAACATCCATCGCTGTAGCACTGCAAACAACATCCGCGAATTGCGATAGTGGGTTGAGTGGGCTCTGATCAAAAGAAGTGGAACGAATATCGGGAGGGTCCGGATCAGGTGGTTTATTTTTATCCATATTGAGGATAAAAAGAGACTTAAAGCTAAACAATCACAGTACAAACCTGGTTACGAACACAAAAACAACACAAATATACACTGACAAGTCACTTAAATATCGAAAAACCCTTAAAAAACGCAAAAAATTCTAAACACACGTGCTATCTACAAACACCGTGGCCGAACCTATCCGCTCGCTGTTTGATACCTAAGTTCATATGGACTCTTGTTATTTATGTCATTCAAAAAGTGTTGATTAAAAAATCAACACTTTTTAATGACATAACTGAAACCTAATTTAAATAAATGACTTTGATTTTGATGGTAAAAGTAGTGCAGTTGTCAAATCTAGGTGGGGAAGAAGGCTAAAGCTTACTTTACAGTCTTACTACTTTTTTGAGGCAGGCAAGCAACTGATTTTATCTTGTTCTATTATTTCTCCACACAGAACAATGCTAGACCTCAACTGTATTTTATACCAAATTGTTATACAATATAATTGAATGAGAGAATTTAACCCAGGACCTGTAGAACATTAATGAAATACAAAATACATGCAGACATGGTTGCACCCAAGAGCTAGTACAACTTAAAAACAAAATCAAAAAACACCCTTTTCAAATGGTGGTTCAAAAAAGACAAAAAGAAAAGTCACTAAAAAGGTTTGAAGAACAATAAGACATTTATTACAAACCCAGTTTAGTGGAGTCCCCGTCAGATCCAGAATAGTTGGTCCCCATTGTGTAAGTCTTGCCAGATCCTGTCTGGCCATATGCTAGTATTGTCACATTGTATCCTGGCAAAAAGAAGATCATTTTAATGAAAGTCGTCATCATCTGCTTAGCATTTCTCCAACTATGTTGGAATCGGCTGCCAATCAAACCGGATGCAGCAGAATACCTAATGAGTTTACATGGAGCGTCTGCCTATCTGACCGCCACAACCCAGTTACTACTGGGTACCCTTATTCATATAACAATCATTTCAATTGATGTATCAGTTGTTTTTTAAATTATTTTATAGAGGAAGTAAAAGTGATCTAGCAAAACTTTTTAGTTATCTATGAATAAAAAACAAAAATAGGTTTTTAAAAATTCTACAGCATTCAGACTATTTATTTAGCTAAATAATATGAGTACAAAAATAAAATGATAAAGTTGAAGTAAATAATTTGACCAAAATTAATTCAGAAAATTAAACTTGAAACTTATAGTTCTTTCTCTACTCCATACAAACATACCTGCTTAATCCCACACCTACACAATATTATTTGCTTCAATAACTTTTTAAACCACTGCCTAGCAGGATTCAAGAACTATTAAATCTCTTTCTTACCTTGAAAAAGTCTCCCAATGAGACTCTTGACCGCGGTATCATAGAACTCTTGCTGAGTTATATGCTGTGGGAACACATGATTGTATGTAAACGCCAAGTCTTTTATCTGGACCTGGGGCGAACCAGGCACTACTTCAATGCACTCCTCACATCCTCTGTCTGTCTCCAGTTGCATCAACGGCCTAATCCGAAGTGCAACTTGCACTGTGTCAATAGTAGCTTGCTTGTCAGCCTCTACCATCTTGATATTTAATTTTTCTAACAAAAAAAACACCGCTCCTCTCCTTATATTAACAACAAATATCGCATGTCCTCCGTTTTCTTCCTTTCTGGATGACCAGGGATAGGGATCCGTCAGTTGTCAGGTTTTTTTTTAAGTCGAGTTTGTGGTTTCCCGTTTCGTCAGGCTTGACATTGGTTTTAATTCCTGCAAGGAGGATTGTTATACACTTGATTAATATCGTAAACCTGACAAGAAATATTATAATTGAAATGTGAATTGCGCTTTCAAACAATAATATAATTTCAATATTCATAAGCTGTTTTATCAACAGATGCAAAGCTGTTTGAAAAGGTTAACAAAAACTGTACAATAAAAGGTGACATGCCAAAACGATAACTTACTTACCTTATTTGAACAAAGGCAAACACTAGAAAAACCAATACTTAGACACAGAACAGTTGTATATTTGATTCTAATTAAGGTTTTACTCCCAAACAGCACAAATCACGACAGTAAAGTTTTTAAAAATACAACGGTTCAGAATCAACGACATATTCAAATTTAGGGTTACCTCACATAAAAACCCAACTCGACCAAAAACCGAAGAAGTTTTTTTTTAGTTTATGGCTAAGCACAAGCTGCCTAGTCCAAACAAGGAGTAATCCTTGTTTGGACTAGGCAGCTTGTGCTTAGCCAAAAGTGCCAAAAAATTCTGTGCCTGTAAAGGCACAGAATTTTTTGGCACTTTTTGCGGAAGGTGAGGTAAACACAGCTCACTAGGGTAATTTGACAATCACAAACAGAAGCATTCATCCTATTGCTTAGTCTCTCTCTCTCTCTGCCTGCCTAGCCATTTATCAACTATGTTGGGGTCGGCTTCCACTCTAACCGGATGCAGCTGGATATCAGTATCTTACATGAAGCGACTGAATCTGCCCTCAACATCCCAGTTAGTATTGGGTAATACGATACCTCTTGGTCAGACTTCGGGCCACTGAATACCAGACACTACAAGAGTAAAATTCCACGTATATGTTGTGCTGATCTTACCAGTGGCCACGACGGCGGCCCGTATAGCTCGTTGTAGTTGAAAATCTTTTATTATGGGTGGCAGTGGTCCACACAACAACAACCACACATTAAAGAAACACACACATTGACAAATAATCATAAAATACTTGAATAATTTCACAATCACGTATGGAACGAACATGCAAATAAAATATTACTTATAGGTTGTGCCACACCACTAGCACTTTTCGTTTATTGTAGTAAGACAAACATTTGTTTACATACTCATACATGCTAATTTGTCAGTTGTGTGTGTGAGTTTTTTTAATATATCGTTGTTTTTACTCGCGTCCGTTTGTAGCAATAGGATGCATGTCTCTGTCTGTGATTGTTAAACACCCATAGTATGGCGTATGTGTTTGCCTCACCTCCAGCAAAAAGTGAGAGACAATTTTTGTATATCTCAAACTTTATTGTATTCATTGTTATTTTGTATGCACGTCATGTCCCTGTGACAAATAAATATTCTTTCTTTCTATGGTAAATTATTTGTATGCCAACTCTAGAGATTTGCCTTTGTGCCAAAACCACAAATACAAAGAAAAAGTATCTAGTCTATGATATGACCTCTTGTCAAAACAAGAGCTGTCAAAAAAACGAGCGAAAACGAAAAGAAAGTTCCACACATTATAAGACTTATTTTACGTGTTTTGTATATCTTTTTGGTAAATGGGTGTGATCTTTAATGAAAAGTGTGGCTGACAACAACATTGGTTACAATCAAATTCTTGCAAAAGTGTTTCAGTGCCGTAAATCCATGTTGAATGTTTGTTTTTACATAGCGTCATGCCCCCGCGAATTAGAACGCGGGCTTCCAAAGCTCTGAAGGAAAACATTGATGTCACCGCAAACAAATTGAAACCAGTAAATATTACTTCCAAAGCACCAAGAAAAGCTTTAGCAGATAAAACAAACTCCGCATCAGATGACGCGTCCATAGAAATCCCGTCAAAAACTAAGAAAACAGTTACTAAAACTTCGAAGACGGGTTCGAACAAGAATGGAGAACAGAAACAAACTGTTGAAACTAAACAGAAACGAACTGTAAAGCCGAAAGAAAATGCTGAACCTGCAAATGAAGCGCGGACTCGTCGAGACAGGCGATTACCAAATCGGTTTATTGAAAATACTATTTTGAATAATTTGACTAACAGTAAAGACAGTCCAAATGTGACAATACACAGCTCTCCAGCTATCGCTAAAGCTGACGATACACCAGCAAAGAAAGAATGTTTATCAAAAACTGATGAGTCAGAACCATCTCCATTTAAAACACCAGCTAAAGCAGCTGACAGTAGTTTACTTGCGAGCCGTCCCAGGAGGATTTGCCGCTTACCATCACGATTTGAAGACCATTCCATTAGCCCTAATAAGTACATTCCAATACAACCTGCAAATGCCAGCACTCCTATACAGCAGAGTAAAACTAAGCCTGTAGAACTAAATGACAAAGAAAATATAAGCAAAAATCTAGGTAAGGAACAAGAAAAAAGACAAGTAACAGCGAGGCCAACTAGATTAGCCAAAATCAATGCTCTACAAAAAGAATCAAGTGATAACTCGTCTGATAAAAGTAGTCCTGATAGTAACAATAATGCTAAAGGTAGAACAAATAGGAAGAAAACTACAAAAACTCAACCGCCAACCAAGAAACTGTCCCCAGTGAAGAAATCACAATCGCCAATAAGAAAATTTCTGACACCAATGAGCAGATTTTCATCATTTGGAAACAAAACACAATCACCAACAAAAAATGTAAGCCCAAAACAGTCTACAAATAACAAAAAATCAGACAAGAATCTATCATTTAAATTACTAGGGAGCAAGCAAACTTCTCAGGAAAATGACAAAAATGAGCAAGACATTTATGAGTTCACATTTGATCCTGATGAAGAACCTAAACCTCAGAAAAAGAAACGTAAAAGAACTGTAACAAAGAAACCTACTCCTGCTCCAGCTGCTAAGCCAAAAAAGACTGTATATAAAAGCAGTTATGATCAGAACATATCAAAAGCAATTGCAGCATTAAAGAAAGCTGTCAGACCTAGCAAATCTGGAGAGACAGCTAAGCTAACACAAATAACAGAAATCAGTGAAGAAGTAGAAGAGAATGTTGTACGAAAAAATGCAGACAATAATGTAAAAACAGTACAAACTACTAATGCTGTGAAAGAAAACAATATGGCTTTCAATGATACTGGCAAGAACTCAGTACATGAATGTAACTATCCTTCAATAAGAGTGGAAGATATAGCAGCAGATATAGAACCGAGCATGGATCACCATGATGATATCAATTATTCTCCTGTTAACTCACCAAGGCCTAATGAATTAAGAACCTCTAATGCCCATGAACCTGTTAGAGAGACTCCGCAAAGATCTGTGCATAATCATGACCCTCTCAATTTGATTGAGGAACTTAGTTTCTTTGATGAACAGCCTGTTGCTAGTAGCAGTATGAATATGTCTGTAAGAGACCCATTAGCTAGCCCTTGGAGAGTAGAATTTGGTAGCCTGCCCATTAAATGGCCTAACAATACTTATATCAAGCCTAACATGACACCTGCAGTTGAGAGTTCATTCATTAATCCAGAAGATTCTATGAAAAAGAAACATGTTTACACTAACCTGTTGCCAGACACAAATGAAATGTTCACCGATGTAGCTGATACACCTAATCTTAAGCAGACTAGTATAATATCTTTTATTAAAGAAATGGCTGAGAAGAGTGCTAAAAAGAAAAGAGGGAGGTCTGTGTCACCAACTAAAGCAATTTATCAGGCTTTTGGTGATGTAAATGGTGAATCAAATAAAAATAAGAAATCGGCTAAGAAAGCAACTGAGAATAAATCAGCTACACCTAGTAATAATGCTTCTGAAGAGGTCTTAAGTAGTGCTAATGATGCTTCTACTGACAAAGAGAACTCTAAAGAAGAAAGAAAAAGTAGAAAACGTAAGAATGATGAAAATACTTGTAATTTACCTGCAAAATCACCTCGAAACCAGAAAGATAAAGAACTTACATTCTTTGGTTTTGATGAAAGTGAAAATCAGGATGAAAATGTATCGCCAATCAAAGTTAAAAACAATGCTTTAAGAGAAAGATCATTACGGCCTAGATCTAAAGCCGTCCTTCACGAAATTAATGGGCCAACAAGAGCAGTGTTGCCAGTTGCTGCTAAAACTAAGATAGCTACAAGTTCTGGGGCAGTTAATAAGGTGCATGAGGAGTTGAAGTCAGGTGCTGATGCACCGGTGTTCTCTGAAAAGAATGTTGATGATAACGCAACAAATATTGAGGATCTAGATATTAATGATGATTCTGAGTCTGTACATTTGTTTGAGGATATTGAAGTTGTACATCATTTGAAGGTAATCCTCACTTAAACAATTTTAACTTTTCTTGCTAATGCTTTTTCAGCCTAAGTTCTATTTCTATTGTATGATCTATCTTTAACTGACTGTTTATGGTTTGTTTGTGTGCCTCGAGTCCTCAGTGTTCTATTTTCCATTCTGAAATGATGAACATCAAGGGATCTATCATCAGTAAAAGATATTGATGAAAAGCATAGGTAGCTAATAGAAAATTTCTTTCCATTAATGTTTTCAGCCAACACGTAAAAGCTATGGGAAACCCAAGAAGGTGACATTCCGTCAACATTCCACATCAGACAGTGACACCCAAGAACCCGTTGTGGCTGATCCGAATGAATCAAGTGATTATGATGATTTAGGTGACCTCACCTTCGATCTAGCTAATATTCAGGAAAAGAAAGTCACTAAGAAGAAAAATCCTAAGAAACAGAGGACTAAGAAAGAGGTAAATATTAGTTGCCATTCATCATCTGCCCAGCCTTTTCCCAACTATTTTGGGGTTGGCTCCCAGTCTAACTGGATGCAGCTGAATACTGGTATTTGACATGGAGTGACTGCCTATCTGACATCCACAACCAATTAGAACTGTGTAATACAATACACCTTGGTAAGACTGGCTGTGGCTACTGACTACCTATAATGACTGTCAAGGATCTACAAATGACAGCCAGGACCAACTGCTTGAAAGGGCTTTGCTAGGCATGGAGGTTGCCATTATGCCCGTCATATTTATTTTCAACAGAAGATTAAACTTCTGTTCATCCCTGATATAATTTCAGTAAGAGTCAAAATTGACCATCGCGCCATCCAATTGCACACAGCCACTCATTTGTTGGGAAAACCAAAAGACGCGCCCTCTGTCGGTGCGATCGCGTGTTGCGTGTTTGCTGAATACTATCAACGTACAACGCAACAGTCTCGTGTTCTCGCGTTTTTCATTTCGGTTAGAACGTGGTATAAGAGTAAATGGATTATGTTATTACATTTCTGCCTTTAAAATGAAAGCAATAAGTATAAACTTTCACGATTCCTCCATCATTTTTCCGATTGACTTGCCTAAACCTTTATTTACTTTAATAATAACCAAATTATTATTTATGATTTGCAGGAGAAAGAGGCAGAAGCATGGGCAGCCAACTTCAACTCAATGTGTGAAGATATAGAGGAGTTCCCCCTACTTGTTGAGTAAATTAACAACAATAGTTACTAATCATGACAATATTAATTCTCAAAATTATTTTAACTTGGTAATTATGAAAATAAGGACGGATTTCACAAATAAAAGTAAATGTGAGCAGCAGATCTACTGAGTTTAAAAGCAGCCAGTGTCGATATTCCATAATAATGATGACACTGATGGGTCTTGAATGCAGTTTAGACTAGCTGATACCGTTTAGTTTCGATGGTGAAATACGCCCTCAATCGATAAAAAATACTCATTGATGAGAAAGGTGATTTCACAAAAAAGATAAATCTCAATAAGAAAATTACGTTCACAAAATATTTTTACAATGTAAGAAATTTAAAATTCTTTGTATTTCTTGTGTAAATAATCTGAATCTAATTTATACTATAGGTTAGAGTTAATTATGATTTAAGTGTACCTCAATAAAGTACAATTTTTTAATCAAGAGTTATATTGTGGCCAAGTTTATTTGCCATTTTAGTTTAGCCAAGTGTGACTATGACATGAAATTTTGAAGTTGAAATTAAGTTACATTTGAAAATTGGTTTAATTTATACACAATTTTGATTGACAGCAATAATTATGATTCTGTAGATAACAAAATGGACAATTCTTGAACATCATGTCTAAAAATAAAATAAAATGCATTTGAAGATAAATGATTGCCAAGTTTTGAAAGAACTGGCAATTCATAAAGTCATAATTATTGTCAATCAACAGTGGCAATTTTATTATTATAAGAAATATTTTGTGTTTAAGTTAAGAATGGGACCATAACTAAGCAAAAGATTTTTACCTCCATTTTAATATAAGGTCTTTTTTGGTGGGAATTATGCAAAAGTAAAACTGGATCTATGATTTTATAACTTAATCTAATAAGAATTCTCAAACTTGCATGTAAGATACTTCATTATGATTTTAATTTTGGGTTTTAATCTCGTGGGCATAAATGTTATTTTTAAAATGAAAAACTTTCTTTAACGTTTTTTTGTGTTGTTCAGATTTTCGTTTTTATTTTGGCAAGAAGTCGAGAGAGACGTAATGCTGGTTTAATCGCGTTTCTAATTCTATGTTTTCCTCACGGACACAACTAAGTTTTAATAAATAAGAGTTTCTTAAATCTATTGTTTTACTTTGGTCTTTTCGAAATTATCTCCCTACGATTTCTTCAACGACAGACAAAAATATCTGGCAACATTGCGGTGGTTATTTTGGGTACTTTTCCTTTCAACTTGTACAAGACAGATGGCGCGTTTATCTTCTTGTGACAGGAGCGTGTTACTGTACACTTATAACGGTAGATGGCGCTAGTGCCGCCTTTCCTTAGAAAAGGGAATTGAGTTTGATTGTACTGGAGGATTCGAGTCTCTTGTGATATTTTCACAGCGATGTAAGTTCTTAGACAGCTACTGTTTTTCTTTTCAGGCCAATCGGTTCTGAAACCTAATATTTTTTTAAATAGTTATTTTTAAAATTACTTCATGCTGTCGTGTTCTGTGTATTTTCTGCTTGTATTTTTTTTAGTATGTTTTAGGGGTTCTTTGTTACCATGGCAGACAGTTAACACCTACTCTTTGTTACCATGGCTGCACGTGCACAATCTCCTGTGATCTAGCCTTCTCTCAATTTAAGCGCTAGGTACAAGTAAATTTGCTCTGTGTAATAAAGCAAAGAATTTAAAAAAAAAAACCTAGGTCTATCGTGTCCTGTTTTCTTGTAGCAGATCAATTTCATACCATGGTCATAATCATGGGCCAAGTCCATGGCAAATAATTTTTAAGAACTTGATTACTGATTCAGTCTGTATCTAGCTACTCGATTAGGATGGAATCGGGGCATATTTTGAGAGAGGCACCTTGTTATTCTGCACACGTATGTACCTGTAAAATCTTCTCTGAAGTCGTCGTTTAGGTGAATAGCTTAGGCGATATTCTAGCTAGCTACCTACTTATTTTAGCGTTCATTGTATGAACATTAAAAGATTGACAGACTCCATGATAACCTTGCTTAGCATATTAGTCTATCAATTAATACTAAACGTCTATTTAAAACGACAATCAATCTCAAACAAAGAAAGCATCACAAACCATAATTAAAATGGTGAAATTAATTAATTCAACAAAGTATCCACTCAGCCCTAATGTGATGTCTGACGATATTAAAATGATTGCTCTTTGGCAAATATGGCGGCCGGCTGAATTATACAGCGGAAGCAAATATTACCCTCGCAAACATACGTCCCGAGAGAGCGAGCTAGTTCGCGCACTCAAAATTAAAAGCACACAATGAAAATACAGTACCGAGGGCCCCTACTCGGATACCTATGTCGCGAAAAGTAAGTGTGTACTCCAACCATAGCTCTTAACACTACGCGTGGAGTGGCCCACGCATTGTTGTCAATGAAAACAGTCGCCGCCAGAGTGTTTTTTTGTTTATAGACTCTTCGATGTTGCCACTCGAAAATAAATAGCCGCGCGGTAACGAGCAATATGGGCCTAACAAGCTGTAACGATGTTTTGTCTTTACAATCGATTCGCGATTGTTTGTTATTGTTCCATCTCGCCTCGATAACAACTGAGTTTCGCGTTGAATCGCAAGCCAATTGGAAAACAACGAGGTTATTGGATCGTTAAAGCGATGATGAAGCTGGTGGCTAGTTGTTATCTAGATGAGTGGGTAGTCAGATGATAGGATAGATTTTCTTTATTTCCTGTGAATGTTTTTGTTTGATTATGAAATCAGTTAACTAGTTCGTTGATTTTACCATTTAGGTGAATTGGTAAACACTCTTTACATAAACTGTCTGAGCCTTCTTTATGTAAAAATAGGTACTACCTATTGAATAACCCAACCAATCACGCTGTAGAAATAATTAATAATTGAACACCTAATAATATCCACCCCGAGAGTAGACTTAATAAATTAACAATTGGACTATTTCAGTCATTTAATTAAAGGGTGGCCGCGCACACCCAGGTTGTTCGGGTTGGGAATATTAACCGCAATTCTTGGTCAACATTCACAAAATTGACACGTCAAATATTTGTAACTTCGTCCTGGGACCACGTTATACGGCAAACAGAATCGTGTCTGGTCCTCCCTTAATTTCCGATGTTTCTACACCATCGGGCCATTGTACCAATATGATTCTAAGTGGTCTGTTCTTACGGTTAAGTTTGGTTTGTCCCGCGTTCGTGGAGATAGCCGCTTGTCAAAACAAAATGGCGCTGACTGTGTTTGAATTGGGCCGTATCAGTCGCTAGCGGAGATTCATTTTGTCGCGTTGCTTAAGATCGTAGTAGAGTCTCCTACATATTGTCTCAGTACACAAGGTGAGTGTGTGCCCGCGTGTTAGGCTTGCATTTAAAGCTAGCTACAAATTTGTTGTTTCAGTACAAATACTACGATGATATTGTTTGCAGTTTGACTTTGCGTTCGATCGAGGAGTTTGTTTGGCAGCCTAGTGCCGACGTCGTAATAAGTCAACACTTGTGTATTGATTATGATGATCGTTGTGCTACTGTCTGCTTTTGACGCTGGTAGCTACTCAATTATGCCTTTCTTTAAATAGAAAAACAGACATAGGGATCCTACAAATGAGATTCATAATGAAATGGGAATTTTTTGATCTTTATGGATGGCTACAGCTATTTGAGCTGTCTAATAAGATTCATATGTAGAAAGGTGAAGTTATAATATTCTACTTCACTAAAACCCACTTTATTGATGTAACAACAAGATTAACTTAGAAAAACTAGGTTAATTAATATAAATAAATTCAACACGTGTGACAATTGCTTATAATCCAATAAGCAAAATCAAATCAGCAATTAAATCTCAGCTTTGTTTAGTCTTCCAATTTGCCTATGATTAAAAACCACATGTAAGGAGTAAACACTAACTTTCAAAAGAGGAGCATACTTAACAAATATTATATTGTAAACTTTACATTGGCATGGTAAATATTAAATAATATGTGTACAGGTAAATAATATTGTCGCTAGCCGAGTCTACCTGCTCTCAGTGTTGCCATTATCATAAACCAAACACGTCAATATTTACCCACACAAACAAGGACGTAATTTTTAAATAAATTGTGGCATTTCGCGAAATTGCTTCCGCAAATAGAATTGTGGACAAGAGCCGGCGTGAATGTGTGCGAAACTTTTTTCGGCCCGTTATTCGGCCATGAGCTTTGTCGCTTTAATGGGACGCTCATCGCTCAACGTGATTTTGGAAGCTTTAAAACATAATTATCCTTTATCAAACCTATAGACAGATAGATTTAAAATAAAAATATTTTGTTGCATTTTGTGCTTGATGATCCTTTCTTTGTAGTCAATATTGTTCAGTACTCAAAGACAGATGGCGCTACTTGTATTGTTTTTGTTCAGACAATATATTAATTCCAAGAGAAAGTCGTATTTATTTAGTTTAAACTACTTTAAATTGGTATGGTATTTATGAATAGGTACCTTTCAGACTGTAAAGGCACATTTATTGAAGTTTTACAAGTGTGAAAAGAAAGACGTCCTTCTACGTAGGTAAATTCCTAACATGAATGTATTACAAGTGTAGACAAACGACTTACATAATGGCGACGGTACTTTCTTAATAATTATACAGATAGTTCACCATTATTCTGAACCTATAAGTAACTAGGTATTTACATAAATACACATAACATGCGCGCACGAATACCCAACCGTTTATTCCTCCGCCGTTTTAAGATAATTAAAGACCATTAAAGCAGGGCTAAGTGTATTAATGAAAGCAATATCTTAAACGAGCGGGGCCCGGCGGCCATCTTGTCTCGGATTTCCCGCCATTACACTGGGGTAGCGTAGCGTTCGGAACAAGAAAGATAATCCTTGGATTGGTCAGACTAAACGCGGGCTGACGTGGGGTGGAGATAGAAAAGATCCAATTTCGTACGGCCACTTACGTACTGAACTTAAATTGAACATTATTCAGTTGTGTCGATGGAAGCTGGTAAGTATTTGTTTGGTGCCTGTTTTTGGACATGTTTTACGTACAAAGCCAATATCTAGCGAAAAAGGTAGAAAATAATCGTTATCTATTAGGTAAATTAGATGAATGATGAAAGTTTGGGAAAAGGCTGGGCGGATGATGAGATGAATGATTTTTAATGGCTGATCCATTTTCATTCCTTGTGAATCGTGTGCCGACTAAGTACCTAGGTAATCACTTAAGAGCTAAGTATCTTATAAGATTTTAAAGCATCTTAGACGTTTCAGAAATCGAAATAGTAGTAGATAGTTTAAAGTAATATTATAAAACGCGAAAGTTTATGAGGATAGATGGATGGATGTACCTATGTTTGTTAGTATTCCACACATAAAATTTAAGCGGGAAAAGCCGCGCACGGGATCTACATGGTAATTAATCAAATGGTTAATTCTGTGCTCCTTTACCTCATAATAACTTTTTTTAACCTTCCTTCGGATATTTGATTTACAGGCCCGGATAGGGACCCGAAACTGGCCCGGCATTATGGAGACGATCGACCCTCTAAAGAGAAAGGAAAACTACTATGTAATGTAAATTTTGAATCATGTATAAATTTTCAATTTTAATAATTGAATGGTTAATTAGTTAATAACTTCCAAAGAAGCTCACTGCTCTCAGCTACTTTATGTCGTCGCTATCTAAATTCATTTTATACCTATAGAAGTAGAAGTTACTAATTCTGAAACGTTATTTGAAAAGTCTAGGAATTAAAAGAAAATTAACGCTCTCCACTCCAGACAAGTTAGCTTTCCTTTTCCTTTTATTCAGAAATAGATGTTACTTAATCTACTTAGATACAATAATTTTTGAAAAGTAAAGGAACTAAAGTTTCAAATGCGAGCGAAGCGAGCTCGATTATTTTAAGCCACTACCAGAACCTGAGAGGTTAGAATTGTTCCGACTCTGTGTGCAGCACGCGTAGCATGACCACTGTAGAAACAGGTTAATATGTCGACGTAAGAATCGTCATAATAACAGATTGACACTGTCTATCTGTCATTTAGTCGATTCTTCCGTTGACAAAACTTGTTTCCACAGTGTCATGCTACGCGTGCAGGAGTTACCTACTTGGGCGACTTTTGGTCAAAGTTAAAATTCAAGAAAATGTAGCTTGCAAGAGTGAGTGTAGCGAGCCCGAAAATGTATACCTCTTGCCACGAATAAATTCTGATTTGTAACTTGACATCAAAATGTCCACATGCTCCATCTTGTGCAACCTTTTATAAGTAGTAGGTACTTACCTATTCCATAATTGCCTATTAAGGCATCGGGGCAAGGGGCTCCTAGTTTATTTCAGCCTCTGTCTATGCCGGTCGATCATGCGAAAATCCAATAAGAGTGCCAATCTAGAGGTAGAAAAAAGGAGGCCCACATAATAAAAGTTATTTCGCAGGATTCAAAGTACGAACCGTGCGTTTGTCGAGCGCCATTTCTGTGAAAGCATTATGTATTCGACCAGCATACATAACCACCTCCTTTGACTTGGCGAATAGGCCGGTGCACCCGATCAGCTATTCCGGCACATTCAGGAACCGGCCCATCGGTCATTTGCCCAATTTGCCCCTATGGCCAATCCGGGACTGCTGGTACCTAACCCTATTAGGTAGTCCCTCTTATATCTGTGTTTGTCCTACGGCAAACTAAGTCTTAAGACTCGCGAAAATAATCCAATGTGGGCTTTCACTGACAACTACTTCTCTACTTCCAAGTTTTATAGGTGAGGGCTATCTTTCCTATTGGGCACTTTGGGCAAGTGCCCAGGGCAGATCCAGTGTGTGACACAGGGCCACAGTGCCTGTACCTGTGTCAGAGCTGTCAAACAAAACTTGATATCTCAGGCTGGATACTCAAAATTTTCGAGCTCACTTTTGCATCCTACATTCTTCCAGCTCTATAGCTTTTCAGCATAAATCAATAGTTACTTATATTTCCGTGTTAAGCTGTACTGAACATGAAAGCCTATGGGTGTATATAAAATCGAGCTCGCTTCGGTCGCTCTTGCATTCTACAAGGGCCTATTTCTTATGTGCCTAGGGCTTCCAATTGGTTAAAGAAGGCCCTGATATGTGTAGGTACTAGTAGGTAAGGTATTAAGTTTTATTCGGACCCAATTCACGATAACGGTAATATCCTGTGCGTTCTCCCTTATCATTGCAATAACTTGTACGGAGGTATTCCTGTAGTTCCCCGAATTAATAGGCTAACATCTTTCGATATACGTTAACAAGAAGAGCTTTATTGCTTGCTTTGCTTCATATTAAATAATTAAATGGCCTTCATTCCTTTTCAGATCCGTTACATTACAGATAAAAATTCCAAGAAGCGATGGAAATATCCGCTTTCTCTGTTTCTTGGTAAGCTTTTCGATGTCTTCATTATTATTAGGTATATAATTCGTTCGCTCTGGACTTCGATCTCGCGTTCTTGTGTCGATGGCAATCTAAATTGAGCCGGGCCGAAATTTGGCTACCGCCTTCAGTAGCGTCCAACAGTTCCTTTAACGAACAAACAAAAAGCCACGCAGGGCCCGATATTAGGTGCCCCATCGTTTGTGGAACAGCACGACATTTACGCTCTAGGGCTGATAGGAAACGGTACTTTAGGCCTACGTTGGAAAGAGTGCTACTAAAAACATAAAACATCACGCGTGTAATCCTCGAAAGTATTCCTACAGAACGCTCAAATTTCGTCGATATTGTTTATAATAGGGACGAGCCTATTATCAAAGAAAGTCACATCTACTAAACTGTTTTCAAAAATCAAAATAAGAACTTGAACAACACGGTACAGCACAGCAATATCTATCAAGAGTTATCCTGTCGTAGCAACAGTCAACTTCGTTCCATAGATTATGTAGAGGGGCCGTATAGAGGCAGATGCGTTCAAGTTTCTATATTTACTTAGGCGGCGTGGCCCGCTTTATCAGAACTATGCATGTCTGGGGGCCCTCGTTTGATCGTACACGCCTCGCCTGACAGAATAATTGAAAGCTCGATGCGCACCTAAATATATTGATGGGACGTCATAAATAACGGAATTTAAGGATTAAAGTTTGTTGGGTTGTTAGCGAATTTTTGTAGTTGTAATTTTCGGTGTACCTAGTTGTTGAATTTAATCTCCTAAGTAATTTTTGCGAGGGTATTTTAAAGTAGCAACATGTAGGTACGCTATGTAGGTAGTACTAGTAGGACACTACACATATGAGCAAAACAAGTACCAAAATAGCCCAAAACGGTGAAGGAAAACATCGTTAAGAGACCAGTATTACCTAAAATCAAAATTGTATGACGTGTGACATCAACCAACGCGCGATAGAACGGCACACTCCTAAAAAAAGAATCTAATTGGTTGATTATTCTATAGAAAAAATAAAACAACATTTTTTAAGATAACATACCTAAGCAGATTTTCTTCTCTAGCAGCAAGTAATAGCAAGCTTCTCATTAAACCTTATTAACGAAGAAAGCAACACAATTTACAACAATACAAAACAAAATTTATTTATTTAAACTTCATGTACAAAATTCCAAGTGAACAAATTCTAATTTATTACTTATGTTCCAAGTAGGTAACATCTGAGCCTGCACGAATTCATTAATTTTCGAAACTTAAGTAAGTCGCGAGGCCTTAAAGCTCCGAATCTACAATTTATGTAAAGCGGCCCGCCGATGTGCAAACACACTACTCGGTAATACTTGGTAACTGTTCGCTGTACTAAGAAGATTAAGTATGTAAGTACTTTGGTTGCCGACTTTGTAACACCTAGTCATGTTTTGCAGTCTTCAATATTCGAAAATTTATAGCGACGGTGCTTGAATTTGAAGTAAATCCTTCGAATCTTGTGTTTCAATTATCAGGCATTTAATACCTACTTGCCAAGTGATACCTAGATTTAATACATGTGTGAATGCTATCATGAACAAAACACAAACGATCCTAAATCCCCCAAAATAATCCCCATAATTTCTAATCAACATCAAATACGATAAAGAAGAATCGCCGCTAATACCTCGCCAAGTCGCCAGTATTACACCAGCGAATTAATTCCCCAGCGTTCCCACCGGCCATAAATAAAGGCCTCGCTTCTGCAAACACACGGAAAGTGCGCAAACAACATAAAACACGGAATGATTGCAATTAAAAACGCATTGCGAGGTCACGTGACCCGGCCGCCATCTTGAAACCGCGCGCCTACGATGCTTCGACCGTTAATTATGAATTAGGCACGGGTAGAAAGTGGACAGTTTATTGTTTGTTGATCAGGTGAGGGCTGTGGGTTGTGTTAGTTGTGCAAATAACAGTGGATTAGGTAATATTCGAAGTTGAAAACAACAAGAGCCTTTTGCTGTGTTCTCGAAGCAATGGGTAATTAAGTAATTAATTAATTGTTGAAACTAGCTGGCTATGATGAAGCTATTTTTTTCTCGTTAAAACTACTTGTGCAAATAGAATTGAAGAATGAGTACCTACTGCGTTGGTTTGCGAAACCGCAGATGTTGACGCAACATCCGAATCGAAGGGTCCTTTGCTGAAGTTTGCTGTGTTTTTGGAAGAAATTGGTAGGTAAATAATCCATTGTTAAAGGTAGCTGAATGATAGTTATTTATTTCGTTTCTTCAACCTGGATCTACAGTTGTCTCGAGTCAATAGCACTGAAGAACGAGTGCCTACTTTGTTGCATCAAATAAATCACAAAAATAGATGCAACATCGAAACAAAATACTTTTATTGTAGCAAAACATCAATTGCAAATCAAAGACCCGCCAAAAAAAATTAAAACTAGCACCGGATACCTGGGATTTGCCTGCGAGCGATGTTTGCGAACGAACTAGCGATTAAAGTAAATAGAGATGGGAAGCTTTGAATGCATGTCGGCCTATCGAGGAGTGATGCCAGTGGGTAGATTTTATATAGTCAATCTGTTGGAGTAGGTTGATCTGAAACTTTTTGACCCAGAATTCTGGCTTCAATCTGCGTTTGTCAAGGTTTAGATAGATTTTAATTTAGGAGTTAGTTTGTCCTGGATATCTATCCAGGACCAGGATATGCTTTATGGCTTGCTCCTCATCTATAAGTACCTACCAACCTACCTACTAGGGTTATTTAAAAGACTTTCTGCTTCCTGGAGTTTATACCGTCGATGCAGTCTTTTCCCTGTTATTCTGAAGATGATGTCACCCATCCTTCTGGCTGGTTATCTGTCTTAATGTCAATTCGTATTCGTTTAGGATTCTTCTGAACTAACTAGCTTGAGTTCTGAAATGCGAGAAGACAGATAAACTATACTTATGGCACTTCACCTCGACTTTGCCGTTGAATAGCTCTACCCTTTTTATGAAGCAAAATTGGTAGAGGTCCAAAATGATTTGGCGAACTTATTTCATTATCCATTTAAGCATGGCTATGTATCTATAAAGATACTAACAATACTTATCCCCTATGTCTGCCTTCATTGAAAACATCCCTTCGAATTTGCAAGATAAAAAAAAAACCGGGAACATATAGAAACCGGAACCCACCCTACAGATTGTAATAAGTATTTTTTTATTTATAGGCCCTTATTGCCCGCGGTGCTAATATCGGCCAAGATCACGGATGATCCCGAGTAAGGGTAAGCGGTGCCGGGGGGTTATACAAGCGATTTTATGCACCACGTCCCTTATACGAATTTTATTGAGTAACGCTTTATATGAGAAACAAAGTGTTATCTTTGGTGCGTTTTTAATATATTTTCTCTTGAATATTTTTTAAGGTAAGAACAAAGAAAGATTGGAACTAGATTTCTCTTGTGTTGCAGCTCTACATTATATCAGAAAAAGTATCTCGAAAAATATTCTGTGGTAAATAAAAACCTAGGGTTTGAATTCACAGACCGTAAAAATACTTTCAGGATTTTAAAATAAAACCTGCATCGAAATGTTTATAAAAGTTTTTTATTTACGTATAAACAACCTAAAAAAAAGATATCCATTTATTTTCACGGTAAAACACAGCTGAAAAAGTTGATGGCTTATTCCAATTGCTTGTATTCGTCTGAATTTAAATTTAGTTATGTTTCTAGACAAACGGGATATTTAGAAAGCATCTGCTTATACTACACTGTCATAGTTACTGAATCCTTTACCTGTGCCTTTGCAGTAATAAAAGCGTACTTTAAAGAAATCAAATGCTTTAATACTAGTAGAGGAAGAACAACAAAAGCTTCTTTCTAGGGTTACGTACCCAAAGGGTCAAACGGGACCCTATTACTGAGTCTTCGCTGTCCGTCCGTCCGTCTGTCCGTCCGTCCGTCCGTCCGTCTGTCCGTCCGTCCGTCTGTCCGTTTGTCCGTCCGTCCGTCTATCAACGGGCTGTATCTCATGAAAAGTACAGATTCTGTATTTCTGTTGCCGCTTTAACAACAAATACTAAAAATACAATTAAATTAATATTTAAGGGGACTCCCATACAAAAACGTTTTTTTATAAATAATGGTACGGAACCCTTCGTGCGCGAGTCCGACTCGCACTTGGCCGTTTTTTTTCTTAATCGTGTGGCTAGTGCTTAACCTGGTGTATGCTGCCCATGGGCTTTACATGCCGCGATTTGGCTTTACATGCCGTCGAGAAATACCTCTCAGGCATGCTGGTTTCTACACGATGTTTTCCTTCACCGAAGCAAGTGATAATTATTACTATACGCACAAGAATAAAAAAAATCAAAGATACGTGTCTTGGGTTTGAACTTGGTCCCACCAGGCTATCACTGCTTACAACAAAAGCTGTAGTTCTCTGGTTGGCGCCTAAAAAACTCTCAAAATTCTCAAAATGGCGTCCAACGAACATTTTTAAATTCCATTCCAAAGGTTGAAAATAATCTGTCGTGCTCGTGGGTAAGTTTCCCCGAGTTTTTTTTTTATACTTATCTGAGTTCTAAGAATTTCTTACGTTAGTCGAGGTATGGAAATATTTTAAGATACAGCGAGTGAAGTTTGTTCAGTAAGATAAGCGATGTAGCGGATGCCCGGTGTTTACATTTATGTATAGTAATATATAGGTAGGTACACATACACGGGCACGGCTGTTGCGTGGAGTATGCTTTAGCACATAATAGAATAATATTACCTAGTACATAATTGAATTGGTGTTCAGTTTCTTTATAAGGTCTTGTGTATTTTTTTGGCTTACTTTGGCTTCTGATTTTGTAACTGTGTAGATTATGTAGGAATTTATAATTTAGCTCTTTTTTCAAAAAGGCTGTCGACAGTTCTTTAGGCAGATATATGTGATTTGTGCAACCTATTAAAAACATTGGATTAAAAGCAAGTAGACACTTAGTGCTTTGCTTTAATCGATGTTGGGTTCATACTCAAGTTATTTCAGATCGACTTACTTGAACCTCAATCTCAGTGTTTTTGATATGTAATCTACTTCAATCGCGACGGAGTCTACTAGTAGACAGTCGCAGAAGAATTCTTTGACAGAAAGGACAAAATATAACAATGTTTTGTCTTTTCTGTCAAATAATTCTCAATTGCAGTCCGGAGTTTGGATTTGTGACTGGTTGATGGCAATAGGCTCGCCCCCTATTATATGGGAATTAAACATAACTTGCGAAATGTGGGTGTACTACAAAGGGTGTAAATAGACTTTTAATGAAGCCGAAAGGCACTAGTTCTCCCCGTCATTGCGATTTTTTTTTTGTTAGACCATTCCTGGGAACCTTTTGGTTACGGGGATATTGGAGGTCAAAGTTCCGACTGTTTACTTAAAAGACTCGTTTTCCAGCAATAATTTTTGCGTGGAGTTACATAGTTTTATGTACAGGATGCTTGGCTGACGGCTTCATAATTGGTCTGTTTACAACTTGTAGAAACACCTCGGCCAAAGTCGTGGTGACATGTTTATTTAATGAAATGTCCAAAACAAGAGCGACGATTCGCTCAATATCCTCAAACCCGACTAACTCGAAACATCCTAAAGCAACGCTACAGACTGCGACGTATAACATGAATTATGTATGCCAACATATTTGTGAGCATATACTAAGTGCTACTGATGGCTTGTTTTCTATTCTCATATTTGTAGGCGTGGTGTAGCCGTCTGTTATACCTACGTGAATTTCAATTAGATTTGCCGGTTTGCCTTCAGAGTTTTAGCTGTAGGTGTGGAAGATTTTGAAATAGTTTTTTAGTGAGTTATTGACTTATGGTTGTATACGTACCGTCGCACCTGTAATAGTTATTTGACTTGTGGTCGGTATGTCAAGAAGGTGCATTCTGAAAGTCATAAATTGCTTGACAATATTTGCAATATTTCACTGCTGTTATGATGATTTATAAATCAATATTATTAAATATATATGAATTTATGAAATTTTAGGTCGGGCAAAGTGTTATTGGTATTTTTCAATCAGGAATTTCTTAGTAGCAGCCACGGAGTCTGCATTGGTCGGGTACCAATTAATGGCAATATACTCGCCGTACTACATCATCATCTGCCTAGCTTTTTTGCCAAACTATCTTGGGGTCGGCTTCCAGTCTAACCTGATGCAGCTGAGTACCAGTATTTTACATGAAACAACTGCCTATCTGACCTCCACAACCCAGTAACTGGGTAATACGATACCCCTTGGTAAGACTGGATGTCAGACTTTTGGCTGCTGACAACTCAAACGACTGTCAAAGATCTACAAATGACAGCCGGGACAAACGGTATGTAATGGTCACCCATCCACGGACCAACCTCGGCAAGCATGGCTTAACCTTAAAGATCGACCCCGAGCGGCTGCTATTATTTAGCTACGAGCTCCTCGTCCTATTACATGGTACTTAAACGTAACTGGCGAAATCTGCTTGTACTATTAGCTACACCTCTGCCTGACCCTTCGGGCTTTACAGGCGTGATGCTATTTTATGAATTACTCAATAAATTCAAGAAATATCGCTGGTGATACACATCTCAAAAGTATACTTTGTCAGTTACTCTTCCATTTTACAGGTATCTTGCTTATCACTTAATAAACAACGTTAATTTTGCTTTTCCAAATTGACCACAGGTCATTAAAACCTACTTTACTTAGTAGGATTTCGACGTGGTCAAAAGTCAAAGTCAAAGTTTTATTGTGAACTAAGTGTACAATGTTGGTTACATAGTACAGCAAAGGGTCGGCTCAAGGGGAACCCTGTGCCCCAGCAGTAGTAATTTAGAACCTGGTTATGCTTTATGCTCCATATTGCTACGAGTATATACAATAAATAGAGCAGGCAGAGTCAATTTAGTGTAGGTAATTACCAATCTATGAAAATCTATGAAATGCTCATGGCTACTATGGCTAAGTCCACAAATTTCTATTTCCTTTGACGATCACTTCATGCAAGTATTTCAGTTACAGAGAAGAGACAGTATGTAGAATCGGTGCACTTTGATCTTTGTTAGAGAATTCCGTTACGCCACAAAAGCTGACTATACCGTCTAAGATCTTTGTTGTATCAACGAACAAAGAACCGATGTGGGGATTTAACTGTTTTAGATATATTGTTTATAATTTTTATGACTGCTCCTTATAGTTTATCTTTAAAGTTGAAGTACTAGCTACTGAACGAGCTGATTAAAATTCAATAAGTCTTCAAAAAACGAAGTTCTCAAAGCTAACTTAACCTTTTAAACGCCTCTTATTGATTCAAGCAAGCTCTCCGACTCGTATCAAAACATTCGAGCACTAAATCCCAGGGTTTTTATAGCCTTCACAACCCTCAATCAGTTGACAACTTTTGAAGTTTCGTAAAAGACGTTTTGAGTTGATCGGCCGCAGCGAGCGACCAGACAAGCCAGAGTCAACATACAGGGAATTAGTCCAAATTATGTGCGCCTAGCATCCCCCACCCCTCCTGAAACCCCGGCGAACACCCGCTCACACCCTCCTTCGAATCAATATTTGTTGTCCGTACTCTTCTGCCTTAATACACGCACAATGCTCACACACACCTGCCCACGTCAAATCCAACCATAAGCTTACAACTCACAGTTTAGATTCCATCTTCAGCCTCTTGTGTACTTATGACTTGTTGAATCTCAAAGCTGTGGACTCATCCCCAGTTGTTGCTTTCTCTTCAAACGCAATGCGGTCTCTTTCCAACGCAGTTTTCCAGTGGGTGCGTGGAGCATCGGTATGTGGATTTGGTTGTACAAATCATACATAATGTACCATTTTCTTATCGGTCGGAAAAATGTATTATGGTAACGCGACCTTAATGGGATGTGTGTTGTCTGAGATAGCTCGGTACTAAGTTTCGTTATAGTAAGGAAGCTATATTTTTATAACATTTAGAGTTATTTATGTTCTTAAATAAACATTGATTGTAGACGTTACATGGTGGCATGATCGCTTAAGAAAAATCGCAATGAAAAGGCAGCTGCTACAAATATTTCGTATTGCCTACAAAATGTAAAATTATGGACATTTTTAAACATCCACGAAATATTAATCCACAATAAAATGTGGTAAGGCGTCGAATGTTAACAGTAAACATACAAAAGTGGCCCACAAAAGCCGTTTTCGTGTAAGTTACACATCAATTAATATAAAAACTCGCATTTCGACTCTTGTTGAATATTCATAAAGACCCGTTAATTGCACAAGTCGGCAAATACTAGGAGAGAGAGCGACTCCACGGTTCCTGGTAAGGCACGTCTCCCCCCCTTCGTTACCCCTCCCCTTCGTCGCAAAAGGCCAACCCTGCGCACACACGCACAAACTCACTCACACACACGCAAGGGGCGCGCGCAACCGGGAAAACTACGGCCTTTTACGTACGTATTGTGTACAAGAACGCGATTGTAGTATATTTAAGGAAAATATGATTCATATTCAAGGTTTTTCAGATACTAACACTGTCAGCGACAGGAGATTTCTTGGAAAATGGCAATTGTTTTCCGAATTTCTGGTGCATGTGAAAATAATGATTGCTAGCTACGTTGTAACAGTGTAATTTCAGCAAAAAGTACTGTCTGTTAAAATATGCAGTGAATATTAATAAACTCAAGGCCTGCATTCTCCAGTTTAACTAAAATATTATTTAAACAGCTTTCCTTATGACACACAACCCGTAACTTCACAAAAACGAATTAAGGTCACAAAACTTTCATTTGCTGGCGCTTTTCATCTGTTTTCCCAACATATACTGCGCAGAAAACGCGTGTTGGGTGTGTGCGCATCTATTTACGCGACGAGTAAATATGTACCCTCACCGTTTGTGGAGGCAGCATTAATAATTCAATTGGTTGGCCCGCTCAGGTAGCATTTAAACGATTTTTAACTTGCCTTCAAACGGATTAATCGAAGCCGGAAGACGGAACCTTCGGAAATGTTTGAATTTTATATTTAATTGACTCCGAATACTTTTTAATTATCGTAATTTGATTGTTTTTTTTTACGCCGTTTTTTACTTGTTCTTGATCTTTCAGATCATTATGGGCTTTTAAGGGATTAACTTACTTAATGGCTGAGGTGAATAATTTGTTGGGAATTCTTTTGTTTTTCGTTCTTTTTTCGACTAAAAGGCCTTCATGAATTGTCAACAGTTTGTCTCTGGTTCGGGTAATGAGAACTCCTTTCTTGTTTGCTTAACCCATCACATTCTGACACCTCTCCTATTTTGCATACCACAGACAAACAAAAACGTGGTGGAGTGTCAGGATAATATAGTTGGTCGTGCTAACAGCTCGATCGGGGTCGTGTCGTACAAACAGCCGGACAAACGGCCGGCCGTGGCTTGATTTCTTTGCCAAACACTAATATTTGAAAACCAAGCGAGTTGCGATTACACTGTGATCTTCATGGGAGGATTGCGCATGTGCGATGCTCGAAGATAGGTAGGTATCTAGGATTTTGATGCTGGGTATGTTTTACTATGTGTTTTACTTAGTTTGAGTGCCGGTAAATGGGCCTAGGTACTTGTATAATTATGAGGATGAAAGTCTCGGATGAATGTATACCAAGAAATACTTGTTTCATAAGACGAAATTACGCCACAAGTAAAACAACATCAAATACCTGAATTACTCGTTCTTACTCGGATATGCATACAAGAAGATTTGGTACACCTTTTTGTTAAAAGCAAATAAATAATTAACCGCTTTTAGAACTCTTCTTTCAATAACTTGTGACGAAAGAAGTGATTGATTTATTTATTAAGATGTAGTAACTAGAAGGATTCGTAGAGGAAATCAATACTATGAAGATGTTGCTAGTAAATTCTCCTTCGAGGTAACTTAAAGATATACTACAAACTACAATGACCCATTTGGGCACTACTAACATTAGAACATTTCCTTGAGGAGTCGCTTTTCATTTAGGTAATGTGAGGTCAATCATTTTTGTGTCTGTCATGACTGGTAGACAGAAGCTCAAATCTGGCAATCGGCAAACTAAGGAGTATCGCTTTGTGTTATAGGTTACTTGGTATCAGAGTTCAGAAAGGCAGTTGTTCCATGTAAAATACTGGAACTCAGGTGCAGCGAGTTAAGCTGAAAGCCGACCCCAACAAAGTTTGAATAAAACCAGAAAGATGATGAGACATTTTTGAGTCATGTCAATTTTTATTGAACCATTGTATCAGTCTGACTATCTCCAAGGCACCGATAGTTGTTTCTGAAAAAATTCAATCATCTTAAATGTTAAGGCAAAATCATAATTCTTTCTTGTAGAACTTTTCCAATATTCGTTTAATTATGCATTGTGCATTATTTTACTCGCCCAAGATACATTATCACACGATATACGATATCATCCGCGGACTCGAAAGCATATGTGCAAACATCGACCGTTCTTCGGTATTTCGGCAGTAAATTGGATCTATTGTGTATGGGATGAAATTATTATTATTTCAATTGCTCGGATAATTATTAATAAAATACGGAAATAATTGAATGCAGAAAGTGATAACAGATGAAACAATGTAGAAATCTTGCGTGTCATTCCATTTGTTACTTCTTGCATGACTGAATCTACCTAATTCTTGCATGACTGTATGCACCTAATTCTTGCATGATCACTGCATGGCTGAAAAACTGTCCAATGTTATCTTTTTCTCGACAATCTTGTAGAATCCTGGTAAATAGGTAGATGTTTTCTTTGACTTCAATGTCAATGCCATCTAGTAAATGATTAAACAATTCTAAATAGTGATTTAGAACTGTTTATGCTTTCAGTGGAAAACATGCATGGGTAAGTAAAGTTGGTTGTTGAAAGATGTTTTGATATAACAAGACTGGAGTTTCGATTATCTACCTCTGAGCGGTTAAGTTTTTCCTTTTCACGAATAACATGAAACGCTTAATAATTGTAAGAATTCTGTATTTACCGCCGCATCGTCCACCATTCTGTAAAATTACCAAGAAATCAGCTTCTAAGAGCGAAAAATAGTGACGCGCGAAGCGTACTTCTAGGAACACTTAAACACTGTAATGCTAAATAAACTTCTTGAGTCATAATCGCAATTAAGGTGGAAGCGACAGGGTGGCCATCAACGAAATTCAGATTTTCTTACGTTTTTTGCAATTTGCCGGTCAGTGCCAGTTTTTATGTTAAATAAAATATGATACGCGGCCGTAACTTATATGGCTTTACTAAGTTATAACCATTAAAATTATCAATAAAACCCCTTTAAGTTCAACCCCATAAAATGACTTTTTCATGAAATAGTCATTCATTGGGATTGAATGAAGCAGAGTGGCCCAGTGGTGGCAGCCCCGACTTACGAGCAGTAAGCCGTGGGTTCGAACCCAGACAGGCGTATTACTTTGTGTAATTTATTTCATCACCGCTGCTCTCAAAAACGGTGAAGGAAAACATCGTGAGGAAACCGGCATGTCCTAGAAATAAAAATTCGTAGACATGTGACATCTACCAACCCGCACTGGGCCCGCGTGGTGGATTATAGCCCACTCCCTCTCATAGAGAGGAGGCCTGCATCCCAGCAGTGGGACCACTATAGGCCGATGATGATGAAATGAAGTTAAAGGGGTGGTATTGATAATTTAAATAACCAAAATTATGTAAATACCTGACACTGACCGGCAAATTACTTATGAACATGAAACAAAAAACTTATGAACATTTGAATTTCGCGGGTCATCTTGTCGCTTCCATCTTAAAACAGTCGTATATAATTATTATGACGCGCAGTTCTAAGCCGTGTGTGCACTGGGATAGTCAAAGTTGAGTTGAGCGCCCCCTGTATCTTTGTTGAAATATTTGCAGTGTAAGCGGGGACTCTGTGTAAGGGTATGGCTACATGATACGATTTTGAGAGTCACTGGTGTTCTATTAAATGCATCATGAAACTTTCGATATAATACACAAGAAAAAGTAGCTAGAGTACGTAAGAGACGCAACTAATGCTAGAAAATGGCAATATTATATATAAGTCGCTGGCTCAGGATTAGTATTGCAAAGCAGGTATTAGAACAGAAAAACTACTAAAAGTGGTAGGTAAATTGGACGCAGAAAGCCCAAGACCGGAAAGTATGGCGTGCTGTAGAGGCTACCGACCTACAGTAGGGAAGCACAGTGGGTGAAAACGTACGGAGTATGAAAAGAAGAAAATGGAAAGCCGTCTCTCAAAACGCAGAAATAAAAGTCTGACTTGAATAATAAATAAAAATAGTGCGTGGAGTCCCTCCGCGCGGAAGAAGTAAAACTTTGTAATACTACACGCATGCGTTCGAGTGCCACGCATTCACTCTCGTTATTTTATTGAGCTTTTAAACAATATTTTGTTGTTTTCTTGTTGTGTATTTTATTACATAATTATTACATAAGTTTATCGAGGTTACAAATCGTGTAATACTGCCATCTCTTATTGAGTTTTAGAAAATATTCCCCCTCCATGGTAGCGTTAAACTTGTTGGGAGTCGCATAAGAAGTTTCAATTCAAAAATTGAAATAAAGGGAGACTATATTGAACAAAAAACTTCAGGAATTCAGTGACATGATAGTTTTGTATCTCTGTTTAATCAAATGTGTGTAGGCCGCAAACTTTTAGACCTTACCGTGGAAGTGTAAGTGGCCAAAAGTGACAACCGTATTTCCATTCTATCAGAATGGACAATCGGTACACCATCAAGATTTACCAATCTTTTCAGTTCACAAAACTCGTCGTGGGATATGCACGCACCCTTATTCATATACCAAAGCGATGTAGGTGCCAGCTGATTGTTGGCTCAGTAAATTTGTTCTCGTCTCACCCCGCCTGGATTAGCCTGTTTTTCTACTAAACATAACAGTTTTATCTTGGGAAATGTTAATTGTACATATTTGTCTTGCGAAACTGATGCAATGACGCACTGTGCAGTGTTGATGCGTTTGTTTGCGTTGCTTATGGTTGGGTGACTGCTGACTGTGATACATACATCATCATCATCATCATTAGCCTATAATGTTCCCACTGCTGGGATACAGGCCTCCTCTCTATGAGAGAGAGTGGGCTGCAATCCATCACGCGGGCCCAGTGCGGATTGGTGGTTAGATGTCACATGTCTTTGAATTTTTGGTTCTAGGACGTGCCGGTTTCTTCACGATGTTTTCGTTCACCGTTTTTGAGAGCAGTGGTGATGAAATAAATTACACAAAGTAATTCACATGTCTGGGTTCGAACCCACGGCTTACTGCTCGTAAGTCGGGGCTGCCACCACTGGGCCACCGCTGCTCTCCATACAGATCGGCTTATTGAGCTAGATTGGTGGCTTGCCGAATTTATATAAAATCCTTTCGTTTTACGTAGACATGACCTGGGTAAGAAATTATCCCAGGGGAACATACTACTCTCATCGTTTTCATCCCTGTAATATTTATTTATATTATTATAGGCAGCTAAATATATCAGAAAGCGAAAAGATGATCGTAAACGAACGTTTTATTTAAATTACCCCTAAGGAACTTAGGGGTAATTTAAGATAATAATGATTTTTTAGATAATGGTAATCTTTGTTTAATGCGAGGGTGGTAAAAAGAAAAGCTAAACGAGTGAGGCAACTTCTCGGTAAAAGTCATAATTATGTGCTTATAGTTTATTCATCTTCCCATGTTTAATTCTAGTCCATTTCCAGCTCAGTTTATTACCAATAAAAACATAAACTCACACACCCAATAAAGCTTAACAAACTAAGCAAGTTAAAACGGTAGTAATAAAATAATAATTTAAAATTCCAGTGTGTGTAACCTCGATAAAGGCAAGATGGCGTCGGTTATCGCCGCCATGTTGTTTGCTGAGCGGCCGGCGTGCGCTGCGCAAGAGTTTGCTCTTTGGAGACCTGTTTTACAAAGACCTTTATAATAAATTATTCTAGAATATTAATGAGGACACTGGGAGTTTTTTATTTGCGTTTTTTTTAATGTTTTTTTTAAGATTCGTGTTTGCAGGGTCGGAGTGGAGGTGACTCTGAAGGCGTTACGTTTGAACATAAATATCTCGTATGGGTGCTACCTACTTTGAATTTTGATTATCTACGGTTTTGTACCTACTTTTTGGAGGAAAAAAGCTGAAGAAAACGTTTTAGATATTAAAATAAGACCTACTGTAGATAAAAGAATATTTTGAGCTGTGTGCGCAAGATTATGTAGATACACCTGTTGAATTGACTGAATTTTTGACTGACAACAGTGTTGAAACTTGGACGCTCACCAAACACACTATTTACCGCATGCAAGTCACTCAGAGAGCTATGGAACGAGCCATGCTGGGCACCCAGCCTCCCTCTATGACCGGGTGAAAAATACCGAAATACGGAGACGAACGAGACTCATAGACATAGCAGAAGTGATAGCAAAAAGAAAGTGGAAGTGGGCGGGCCATAACAGCCGTAGACTGGATGGAAGATAGGGGAAGAAATTGCTGGAGTGGAGACCACGGACGGGACGGAGGAATGTGGGAAGATAATGTGAACCGACTATGTGGACAGACAATCTCTTTAAAGTGGCCGGAAGAAACTGGAGAGCCACAACACATAACCGCCAAAAGTGGAGAGATTTGGAAGAGACATACAGTCAGCATTGGGCGGCCAAGGGTTGAAGAAGAGAGAGAGAAGAAGGGGTTTTTTAAATCCTCATATCCATACCATATTCACTATGTCCACAGTCTCTTTCACCAATAAGCGCCAATATTTCACAACTTAACCCCCAACCAATTCAACTTACTCCGCATTACCACCACCAGGTGCCAAATTACACAACTAGGCAAACCCCCAATTTAAAAGATAATTTGCTTAAAAGTTACAAAGCAAACCAAGTTTTCTCTGTCGCATATGGCCAAGGGGGCTTCGTATTGGGCCCAGCTAAATATGTGCTCTACACACAAACACACAAACATACACAATATGTACACAGTACACACACCGCTTGCACGGAAAATATTTGGTAACACAGCTAATGTAATCCGAGGAGGTTTACCTTGATAAATTAAATATACCTAGAGATAATGCCGATTGTCGTAGACCTATTAAGAGTTTAAATTTTGTTTTCTTTGCAAATCTTTTAAATATTTGTGCAGGAACGCGATCTAAGTTAGTAGGTACGTGATTGTGTACTTTCCTTCTAATTATGTATATTTTTTTGCGTATTATTATTGCGTATAATGATAGCTGTTTAAGTTTTTCTTTGTTCAGAATTATCATCTGCGTACCCTTTTCCCAAACTATGTTGGGGTCGTCCTCCAGTCGAACGGGATGCAGCTGAAGCCTTGTATTTTACACAGAACGAGTGCCTATCTGACCTCCACAAACCAGTAACTAGGTAATACGATACCTCTTTGTAAGACTGGTTTAGACTGGTTCTGTGTTCAGAATGATAATGAGAATCATTGCACTTATGTCCTCATATTTATAGGTCATATCAGCGTCCTGTAGTAGATATCAAAATGGCAATCACTGCGAGCTCGTTAACTCAAGTGGGTATATCAGAAAAAAAATGTGTGATGTTGAAATATTTTCTGTTGCAATTTTCATTTCGCCGATAAACCTACACCGATGAATGATCACTTAGGTATCAAGTCTAAGAGAGGTTTGTTACCTTCCAAACCTGAAAATTCGGTACCTTACTTTGTTCAACCAAAAATGATATTTGACAGTCCCAAAAAGAAGTACTAACGAGCCTAATTTGACGTCCCAAATAAACTTAAACCAATTTATTTCAGAGGTGTAAACTCGTAGAAAACACATCAAAATATTGACAGTGTAAATGTAAACCGTTTGACCTTGACCGTGACCTTGGGAACCGGGTTCACCCGCGGACGATAACTAGAGTTAATATTGGCACCGTACACTGAACTGTTTGTCAAACGCTCTACTCTATCAATATATAAACATAATATTTATATATGAAGCGCTTTTGGTTCGTATACTATGAGCACTTGTGTAATTTGTCTCTGAAACTGATAATCTGTGTGTCTATGTACATTTGTGACGTAATTCAGTTTGTTTGTTGCTAGATTTAGGTTTTATTTTGGGTAAGGTAATAAGGAATTTTTAGCTTTACCTACGTTCTACGTCCTGCTAAGGACTATAATAAAGGTTCATAAAAATGTTAAGTTTTAATGTCTTAGACATGTCTTATTCATATTTTATATTCAGTTTATTGTTGTTGCAAATAAAATTATGACCCACACTTAAAAGTTTCCTTCTAGTCCGAAAATCAGACAACCAGTCTTACCAAGGGGTGTTCAGGAATTGCCTAGTTACGGGATTGTGGAGGTCAGATAAGCAGTCGCTCTTTGTAAGATACTGATGTGCAGCTGCATGAGTTTAGGCTAGGCAGATGACGATGATAGGTATACCCTCTTTTGGTTTAGTTTGTATTAACAACTCTATAGTAGTGTAGCAATTACCAAGGTTGATGTGAGTGGCAACGCCAGGCGGAACGCGCTAGATGGACATACACTGATCTTATTGATGAGGTTCTTTGGAAGGATCTGATGCGTAGTACTCGCAACCGATGTGCGTGTATGACCAGTTCCTTTTATTTTTTAAACGTGTGGGGCACACACAAGTAATTCCTCCTGTATCGTAGGTGAGTTTACAAACTTTGAAACTCACATACACAAACAGCCAGACCCGGAACAACTATCTGCAGGCCATACAAATATTTGTTCCGTGCGGGGATCGAACCCGCGACACGCAGCGCAGCAGTCAATCGCTCAACCACTGTGCCAACCGTGCTGTTAATGAATGTGGGTGGCGTTCTATGATTTCTGCCTACCACAATGGGGCAAAGGCGTGAGTTTATGGTTTAGTTTATAACGAATATTTTTCAAAAGATGACCTCTACACTATAAACGCATTAAGATATAAAAAAAAATATGTTTTAGCTACCTGACATTCTTTGTCTCCTGGTCAAACAATTCAAATCGAATAAATAGTAAAATGCTCTTGTGATTTCAGTTATTTACGTACTTCAAGTATGTTGATATTTTCATGACATTGTGTAGTGTAAAGTTCGATGAACGATTTCGTTGTCCTTTTGTCCGGGTTTTGCTTTATATGAAGTTATATTGTATTGAAATTGATTGCAGATGTTTTTCGACTATTGAGGTGCTATTGTTTCGTTAAAATAAGGTAAGTTTTCAATTGTAGTTTCGCTGTGATTCACGCAATGTAAATATTTTTTACATTCATGATAGAATAATAATTTGAATTTGAGTATGAATGTTGATGAGAGTAAGAGTAAAGGAAGACCAAAGAAACGATGGATGGACTGTGTGAAGGATGATATGGCAAGAAAGGAGGTGTCTCATGAGATGACGAGTAATATAGAAGTATGGAAGAAGAAGACATGCTGCGCCGACCACCAACAAAATTGGAATTAAGATAAAGAGAATGATGATCATACAACGTTGTAAAATTATTATTTTATTTATTATCAGGCAGGCAGTTGACAAAACTGATAGCTGCCTGTAATCTGTGGTTCCCCACTTGATTTTCTTCCTGCAGTATAATATAAAGTTTGGTTTTTATATTGGGCAAAAGTGTTTTATTTGATCAAATGCGTAAGTCCGGATTTGAGCGACACGCTACGAGCTATTTGTACAGCTATAGTAAATATAAACCTTTTTATTTGTAGCCACGCAAAACTTCTTTCTTTAGCTTATATTTACCGTAGTCTGTTATTGATAAAATTTTGATAACACAGAAATAATTATTAAAAAATTAAACAAACTCGTAGCACTCATGCTACGAAGCTACGAGCGTAGCAACGATTGTCAATTCTGTAGCAGTTCTAAAAATCATGTGTTTTGTTTATGTTGCACGGTCTTGCGTTATAGTGTATACTTATTCGTGTCATGGCATTTCGTATGCGATAATAAAATCTATCTTTTCTTAAATAATAACCATTTATTATAATAATTTTCTTAACTTCAAAAATATTAATTTACTTAATAGCGTAGTAAATTACAACCCTATTTTCCTGTAAGGTCAGGCAGTGGTACGAGTATAGCTACATTTTTTTCCACTATTCACCAGTTATGTATAAATGCCACGTTAGCCACGGTGCGAGCCTATTGCCATCAACTCACTTATGTGTACTCTGGACTGCCACTTGCGTACACTCGACCTACGAAGCAATTTACTTAAATGGGTTGAGTATTAGAAATTGCAGTCCTCTTTTGTTCAGTACTGCGTACTAGTCTCAAGCATGACTGCTGATCATGAGGACCTGGGTTCGATTCCCAAGTCGGGGAAAGTATTGGGTTATTCCATCAAAGATTTCTCAGTAGCAGCCACAGAGTCTTCTTCTTGGAATTATGTCCGGTTGACGGTAATAAGCTCGGCCCCTATTACATGAGACTTAAACTTCACTAGGAGCAGCGGTGGCCCAGTGGTGGCAGCCCCGACTTACGAGCAGTTAGTCATCGGTTCGAACCCAGGCTGGCGCAGTACTTTGTGTAATTTATTTCATCACCACTCCTCTCAAAACGGTGAAAGAAAACATCGTGAAGAAACCGGCATGTCTTAGAACTAAAAATTAGGAGACATGTGACATCTACCAACCCGCACTGGGCCCGCGTGGTGGATTAAAGCCCACTCCCTCCCATTGAGAGGAGGCCTGTGTCCCAGCAGTAGGAACATTATGGACTGATGATGATGATAAACTTAACTGGCAAAATGTGGGTGTACTACACCTTTGTCTAACCCTTCGGTGATTACACGCGTGATGTTATGTTTAGTTCAGTTTTTGACTATCGTCTCTTAAAATGTCACTGCTATAAGCTAACGTTCTGCCCGAGGTCCGCTTTACAGACGTCATGGCATCTCTTACGTCGCTCTGGTGTTAATGAGATGGGCGGGTAGCGGCGGGTCCACACTGCACAAATTATCGGCCAGGCTGTAATGTGACCCTCTCGCACCCTTTTACGTGCTGTGCTTCGTTTAGAAGCCATAGTGTTCGAGACAGTAGAATGGTGCTATGGAGAGTAGTTGGGGCAATGCATTTGGAATGGTGGCGGTTTTGAGACTTAATAATAATTGTTGTTTGAATTCATGAGGGTGATATTAGAACTAAGTTTTATCAATAATAGAGTTATTTTATAGGATTTGATCATGTTGTGCTTAGCAGCATTGGATAAAAACAACGCAAATCAAATTAAAAATATTGGTTTTCCTAGTTTTTTTGCTAAGATGATGATGCAGATTTTATTTATTTATTGATTTGCTCACATGTAAAACACTGGATAGTAGAGATGCATTAAAATTTCATGACACAGTATTAAGACATGCACCCTGTAAGGGCACAGCAAATATTTTATATATCTAATTATTAAATTAAGTACCTACATAATATACATAATATTGATTCTGATTATTACAATTATATTACATAACTAAACTACTACTATTATTAATACACCATTAGTCCATTATTGCTTCAAAAATCATAGCATTGACTCGTCGTATCTCAAACGAACCTTCAACCAAACTTACTCAAGTCACTAGCCCAACAACACCACGTAAACACAGCACCATCCCAAAAGCGCAAGTCCGGTGTTTGCAGTAACAATTCTGACGTGTACAGATTCGTATAGCTAACGCGTATTTATTTAGCGATACACATGTAATTGATGGCTTCGGCTATATGTCGTGCGGCCATGTTAATTTCCTATACTTTACACGTGAGTCGTGTAACTTTGGACGAAAATATCCTGTTTTCGTGGTAAGTGTCACTCAACTTGAGGACGCATATCGGTCATTGGTGTTGTTGAAAATGGATTTTGGATGACTATCCTAGATGTCTTGCTGGTCTAGTCTTTAGTGGTTGCGATGCTGTACAGCATGAGACCCTGGGTTAGATTCCCGGGTTAGGCAAAATTTATTGCGTTTTTAATGAGATTTTTTTTGAGCAGAGGTATTTACCCGGATAATGGTAATATGCTCGCCCCGTATTAAAATGTGGGACTTAAATATAGTCGTGTTATCATATTATACTGTGTGTGTTACATCATAGTTTCATGGAGTATGTAGGCGCTGAAATAACTTCTTGTTCTATTATGGTACCGAGAGACGAGAAACTTAGAAAATTGTATCTATTTATAAAAATAAAACATGTTTACTTCAGCGCAACAAATTCAAATCTAAATCAAATCAAACAAATGTGAAGTTTAAAATCGTTTCCTAAATTCATGTCATCTAAATCATGTGCTAGAATTCAACTAGAATTATTTTTCTGCCAGCTTGTATGTATGATATACGAATGACGCTTTGGGCAGACAAGCTTTTAGTACCTGCTCACCTACGGTATACTGAACCCTGATTATATAGCTATGGAGCTTTGGAAAGAGGCATTTACAGATCTCTATCATTAAATGTCTCTTTCCAAACGGACGGAGGCAACGATCTACAAAGCCAAAAGTAGTCAATACTTATAATTCTGACGGCACAGTTGGCGCAGTAGCTAAGCGAATGGCTGCTGCGCTGCGTGTCGCTGGTTCGATCCCTGCATGGAACAAATATTTCTAGTTGTTCCTGGTCCGGCTGTTTGTGTTTGTGAGTTTAAATGTTTGAAAACGCACCCACGATACAGGAGAAATTCCAAGGGTGTGGCTGCGATTTAAAAAAAAAAAACCTGTGTCCTATCTCCGGCTGAGTTCTGCAATGGCTCCTGAGATATCCGAGTTTTGCTTATGTTTTTCTAATATTTTTGGAACGAACTTCCTTATCACGATCATATAAATTGTGTATAATGAGGTTATAAGTTGATAGTTAAAATAAAAGAAAATTTTATTTTCTTCTTTTTAGAGCATTTAAATAAAAGCTTTTTTTAAGGCTTTATAACTTATTTTTTTTTAATTAAATTAAATTAAATAACTTCGTTCCATCCAGGTGTCCCTTGAAACCTCTCAAGTTTTTACTTTATAATAGGCATAAATGATTTAGATTGATACGTCAAGGCGTTCACCTGCACACTGGGAGCATTCCCCTCCAAAATTATTATTTTTCAGAAACAAATGAATCTGAAAAATAATAATTTTGAATGTAACAGTTCGTTACATTATAGGCGGCGAGGGAGGGGAGGCAAGTCGTTAATCATTTTATAAATATATGACCTCATTTAGGTAATTACGGTAGATAGGCCTTCAATCGATCAATCAAACATTCTACACATTCCCACAAAAAAAAATAAGACGTAAAATCTGAGATATAAAGATTAAAACAGCATTTCACCACCATGTACACGAAAACTTGAAGCATTTACCAAAAAATAACAGATAAACACTAAATAAATATAAACATCTATATGTATGCAAGTACTAAGCGTTGAAAAACATTGAAAATCAATTCATTTTGTACTAAATAGCTGGGACAATATGGAAATTGTAACCAAGAGTCGTGTTAGCCAATAAGCAAGATCAAATATACTGTGAACGTGCGACTTCCAATAATTATGTTTGCAGAAATCGTTGGAGCCGCGGCGGACGGCCATCTTGGACGATTCACGGACAAAACGCTCTATGGAAAATCACAGACAAATCAAATACGTAGTACCTATGTACAAGTAGGCTATACTAGCGACTTTGACTAAGACCCTGGTAACCCAGTTGGGGAATGGGTTTCTTATGTTTTCGTGTCAATTATGCTGTTTTGGAGTATTGTATTGTGCATATGGATGATATGGCAAGAAAGGCGGTGTCTGTTGAGATGACGAGTAATAGAGAAGTATGGAAGAAGAAGACATGCTGAGGCATGCAAAGGGCAAGAGAATGGTGATGATGTCCATCTGAAAATCATTAGGTGTGGCATTATTAATTATTCAAAAAAAAAAAACAGAATTTGTCAACAAGCTACTTAATATTACCTAATCTCTAAAATTGTGTCTATTTTTAGCATCTGCTCACGAAAAAAAGTAAACATTAAAATTAAAATATGTACTAACTTATATTTAGAATTTTGACATACTTTTATGAAAAATAGGGTTACTGTCCTCTGGGTGTGTGAGATGTGTGTATTTGTGTGAGAGGGTGGGTGAGAAATTCTGATTGTTTTTGCTAGTAGATTCTTATGGAATACGGCCGCAATACTTAAACCAAGCCAACCGTATAAGTTGCATCACTACTTAAGGATAGTCAGCAAATCCTCAGTCTGATCGTAAGTTAGTCTCCTCGGCATTGAAATCATAATATATATTAGTTTATTTGATCAGTATATATATATGTAGTAGTATGTACCTATTTATGTATATCAGTTTATGTTAGCTAAATGGTATTTTTCTTATTTATTTATTTTGTACGCTACCACAATGCTGTCCTATTTGACCCAAAGGTTGACTGGTAGAGAATGCCTTGTGGCATTAAGTCCGCCTATGTACCACCTATGTACGTGAAGTTTAAATAAATAAATCACCCTTCCATATGTGTTAGAAAAAAGTAGTTCCACCAGTAAGTGTGTATCCATTGGTCGGTTCGTCACTGTAGTCAAATTCAGTTTTCAGTCAAATGAATATTGAAAACTTATAATAAGTAAGTATTAATTACCAATATTTTTCTTGTTTCTAATGTTCAATGATTAGTTGTGCGTTGTGTGCCAAAAACGATGTTTCTCGTATGCGTATCCGAATGTGGTAAGTACCTTTTCTCTTCGGTAGCTTACTGTCTTTTCATTTTTATTGTCACTCTTTTATTGGCTACCCTAATCACCCTAATTATGTAACAAAATCTTAAAAGTTAATTTTGACCCACTTCTCGGTTTTCAATTGAGCTGAAATTTTGCATAAATATTTAATTTGAATGACAATGCATGGTTAGCTAAGTGCCGTCATTCTAAATTCAATATGGCGTGCTACCAAAGATGGTGACCTAGTTATTTTTATGCATTCCCATGGTATGAGTATTAAATGAAAGGGTTTGCTGAAAAGAATACGAGAAAGCGTGTTTTTTTTACCTCTGATTTTGCAATACAACTGACCTTTATTCTCATTGTCACAGGGTTTATTTCAGGTAAAATTGCTGTGAAGGGACTGTAGTCAGTTCTGTTTGCTAGTCAATCAGTCAGTCACGGTGTTATAAGTAAAGACAGTTTTTTCTAACCATGTACTGAAATGAAAACTACAAACAAAATAATAGACACAAATAAGTGAAACACGGAACGATTCAATGCTATGTGTGTGCATTCCACTTTGCGAAGTTTTTATTATTTGATGATTTTACCTATTGACTTGTGACAAATAGTGGAAAGCTGTCGTTATTTATCGTTATGTATGAATACAAATACTCTACGTTGTGAGTCATATGATGACTTAATTAAATTCCAATCAAGTCCTTTGAATAATACCCATTTTATAGAAAGAAAGAGAAGTATGGAACAAGACGACATCCTGCACGCCGACGAAAAATTAATTAAGAGCAGTAGAATGATGATGTTTGTGTGACAGTATGTCTATCCGTCTGTTACCCTTCGGCTGACCAGATTTTGATGGAAATTAACATAAAAGTAGATCATGATAATCGGTACCTATCGGGTCCACGCAAGGCCAATATAAGTTAAGTACCTACTCACAATTTTCCAAATGCATGAACACAATAGAAAAAAAAAACTAGTTCTGTATTCTTAAAAGTAATAGTGAAAGCATGTTCCACACTTATCTCACGTTGCTTGCTGGAGGCGTGTTTTAGATTAATAATATAAAGCTTATTGTACATAATTACACCCATTCAATTTTATTACGCGGTGTAAACTTCACGATCTAAGATAGGCAAGTACCTATACTATGCTAAATATACATAAATGCGACTGATGAATTAAATTAAATTACGTTTTACAAAGGTTTATATTTATTTACATAATAACATCACGCCTGTAATTCCAGAGGTATAAGAAGAGAAAGAAGAAACTATACTAATCTAGCAAATGCCATAAGTGCACACAAACAAAATAAAATTAAATAAAAAACTTATAAAAGAAAATTTAGTGATAATATTGTGTGTTTCACGGAGGAGCTCGTGGCTAAATATTAACAGCCGCACGGGTCGATCTTTAAGGTTAAGCCGTGCTTGCCGAGGTTGGTCCGTGGATGGGCTACCATAATTACATACCGAGTTTACCCCGTGTCTCGAAAAGCACGTTAAGCCGTTGGTCCCGGCTGTCATTTGTAGATCTCTGACAGTCGTTACGTACGAGTAGTCAGAAGCCAAAAGTCTGACATCCAGTCTCACCAAGGGGTATCGTATTACCCAGTTACTGGGTTGTAGAGGTCAGATAGGCAGTCCCAGTGGCAGGCAGGCTAGGCAGATGATATTGTGTGTCTCACGGACATGGATAAGGTCGAGGCGCACCTAATAGTACACCCACATTTACGCTAATTATGTTTAAGTTAGCAAGATATTCAGCTTCCTTTCATTGTATTTCTAAACAAATTTCTATATTTTCTGTTTAATTTCTTCATTAGGAATCACACACAAAATGATCGATCAATTAGTAAAATATTTTGTCTTCTTTGTTTGATATCCGCCAATCAAACTTATACCGTCAACAGTATGACAATAGTACTGCAAACAGTAAATATTTGTACCAACTAATATTATCATTACGTTACTGTGTTCGCTTTAATTGTCTGTGCTCAATTCTGGCAACATTATAAATTAATTTGTCTTCAGACTAAGGAATTATTTCGCCTGTAAACATTGAGTTCTCGTTTATTGATGTAAATATTTAATATTTGATCCGTATAATGTCTTATTATTAGGAATATTTTGTGTTGACGAGTTTTTAGAATTTGACCGATAAGTTTTAGCAAATATTTGTGGGACTTAAATAGGTTTATGAGGCTGTGTTTTTTACGGGGTCAATAGATGTTGTTCTAGGAAGCCTAAGCCATAGCCATGGAACTTAGCGTAGTCTTTTCGTGAATGATGTCGAGGTGTGCTACCGTGCATAGGCCTAGTGTGGTCCTGACAAGTAATACCTACTAAACAAAGACCTTTGTTACTCAGATTTTAGACCGACTACGCGAGCTTTCAAAGGCACGGAGGAAATTCGATATGTAATGGGTGGTCACCCTAGCACTGACCAATCCTAGCAAGCACTGCTTAATCTTGAACACCGACCCGTGAGACTGATACTATTTAGCTACGAGCTCCTCATCATTATTAATTACATTCCTCTGTTACTCGTCTTCTCATTATTACGTCACTATTTTATATCCATCTTACTTGACACTGATTACTTTCTAGCCCGTCTAACAGTCAATCTATAGTTTATTTTGGTCTTTATAAAACTTCTTTCCTTATCGTTTGAAAATCGATTATTTGAATTTTTTTTTATTTTTTTTTATTCTAAATGGGTCTGCGTTTAGCCGTAACTCGCCTGATGTGAAGCGATGACGTGGCCTAGGTTGGACCACGCTTGCCTTGAAGACACCGATTCGGTCGAACTTTGAAGACATTTAGATTATAATGATCGGCAAGCAGAAGACGGAACTGAAATCCACAGACTGGCAATCAATATAACATAAGGATATCGCAAGACAAATTTGCTGAACACTTTAAGATACAACATCCATTCAACAACGAGATATGCTCATTAAAAATCCTTTTTATGATTTCTTATTCCTGGGTGACAGAATGCATTCATATGCACTCCATAATTTCTTGTCTTCATTGACCCAGAAAAAAAGGCTGGTGTGAAGTTGATATTAGGGGATCGGACTGGGTAAAGAAAATGACATTCTATTTTGTCCGTCAGACAGGTAATACAAAAATATTAGACACGTATTTTTTGTTTTATCAAAATATAAAAAAAATACTTAGTTAGAACTCATTAAAGTTGGAGAGTGGGGGCTTACTACATCACAAGTAGGTATAAAACTTACCTACATGTGACGTCATGCACCATTTCAACTCAATATATCTCCGTAATTTTATGACCACGTGAAAAAAGAAAAAATACGTGTCCAATACTTTTCAATAAACTACCCGACGGACAAAGAAAAAAAAATAGGATTATCCCCTATTGCACATATCATACTCAGTGTTGATGTTTACGATAACAAGAATTACGAATTCTCAATGAATATCTCTATTTTGTCGAAAAAGAAGGTTTGACTTTTTTTCGAGAAACTGATTCATTGCAAGTCAAATTACATAGACAGATTACAAGTGATTGCGATATTTCAAGAAAAAACGTGACCTAAATTGGATACCTTTTAAAATCTATTTTATTTTGTGGTTCTTCCTAAAGCCATAATTTACACAAAATACATGCTTGTCAGGGGCCATCCTTTAATAACGTCAGGTTTTTCAGGCCACTTTTAAAGCCTCCCTCCCCCTTGGTAAAATACGTTGTGAGGTTTCAGGCTAAACCTGAAAATTATTAAAAAAAAACGTCGTTTTAGAATCTGTTTTAATAAATAACGGTTTCTTTGATAAAAAATCGCTACTCATGTTTTTAATTCATTATTAGTAAAAAAAAACGTCTCTCATTTAATTCCTTTATATTGTCTCACAAAAAATATACGTGATTGTCACAATACCCCTTCGCCATCGTGGTTGACCGTGTTTTTTATCTTACCCTCGCCTCCCCCCTTTTCAAACCTCACGTGTTTAAAGGACGACCCCTTACTAGTATTACATCATTCCAAACTTCCATCAAACTTTTCGCCACAATTTCATCACAATTTTCATCATGCAGTTTCCATGCCTTCAAACCTCCTTATTTACCTAAATCTTTGGACTATCTAGAGGCGACAGATGGCTTACTGCAATGAGTAATTAAAACAAAATTTTCCACGAACATAATTATCAACATCGCGCACTGATAAAGGAGTAGGTACCTGTCTGTCTTTATTTACCTTGATGAGTGACGGAGCAGTAAGTTCTTTGTTTCATTATAATTCCTGATAAGATGTGATTTCCTCTGTGTACGTGGAAAGAGTGGTAGAAGATTAAATAAATGACAGTTTGTGAATGTTTTAGTGAACGCTCATTACTATTAATAGACCGTTTGTTTAAATATTAGGTTGAAATGGGTGTGTTCATCTTTATTTTTCAGACTGACGTCATAGTTATAATGGTACAAGCTTATGCCCGCGGCGTCGCCCGCGTGGAGTTGGATAATTGTCCCACGGGAACATACTATCGGGATAAAAAGTATCGTATGTGTTAATCCAGGTTATAAACTACCCGTGTGCAAAATTTCATCCAAATCCACTCAGTAGTTTTTGCGTGAAAGAGTAACAAACATCCATCCATCCATCCTCACAAACTTTCTCATTTATAATATTAGTAGGATTAGGAAAGGATGTCTCTACTGACTGACTGCCTCATTGGTCTAGTGGTTACAAGTGCGACTGCTGGGCATGAGGTCCTGGTTTGGATTCTCAGGTCGAGCAAAGTGTTATTGGGTTTTTCCTTCAGGAATTTCTCAGTGGCAGCCACGGAGTCTGGATTTGTGACCGGTTGATGGCAATAGGCTCGCCCCCTATTACATGGGACTTAAACATAACTGGCGAAATGTGGGTGTACTATTAGGTACACCTCTGCCTAACCCTTCGGGCATTACAGGCGAGATGTCATGTCTCTAAACTATAATCAGATTCAACTTGTAGAAATAAAATGGATGGAAAACTTATAAAAAAAATATTTATACAGTATTCTTAGCATGTTCCATTCTATTTTTAAACGGATATACCGATTTTGATAAAATTGGTTTCGTTTGAAAGGTGTTTTAATCGAGAGTGTTCTTAGCTATGTTTCGATAAAATCTGATCAGCCGTTTGAAGGCCATCACCTCTTTTCTAGTTGAAGGGAAATTAGCAATTTCCACAGTTCTGGTGAAATATTGTCACTTGTCACCATGGGCATTGCCAGGAGGGGTGGGTGCAAACCCCCCCCTCCCCCAGAAAGTTTTTTTTAAAATTTTGCTGTTTTCGTTAATTGGCGAGATGACACGCAACACCGAGAAAAGTGGTGAAGCAATGGGGGAGGCCTATGCCCAGTATTGGGACAGTCAAGGCTAAGATAAAACAATATAAGTTTAAAAATCATGAAATAAAAATTAAATTAAAAATTTAAAAAACCCCCGACGCTAAGATGCTTGGATTATTTTATTTTTGGTTTTTTAGAGGTTTTTTGTGTCGGGGGTTTTTTAATTTTTTTCAGTCTTCATACGTCAGGTTGATAATGTTATTAGAAAAGTTGATCTCACTAAACGTGAAGAAATAAAAAGGTCGGATAAACAAACGAAAATCTATGAAAGTAGTCTCGCTTCTGAATATTTTGACGGTAGAAATCTTATACACGGTGTCATGTTGGAACATACTTACGTATATGTAACAACTAAATGTATACACATGAATGCAATAAAGAGTTTGAGTTTGAAAAGGTCACTGACATCATTCTGAACCCCCACTTAGAAATTTTCCATACCGTGTAGGTATCGCAATTCTGTAGGAAACTGGTTGTTTTTTTAATAAACGGCAAAAAATTGAGGAATAAAGAAATCTGGGTGGTGTTCAGAATTACGTAGTTACTGAATACGTCCGTTCGTGGTATCCGTTTAAGAGTCGATGTCCTTTTCACCCTTTATACAATATGTTAGGTTAAACGAGGGACATATTGAGGGAGGGTATTCAGTATTCGATTCTCGTCCCAAATATGTAAAAAACCTATAACTTAAATAGAAGAATTTTTAATGTTTTGTTTAGTGCCTAGATATTTTGGACTGTCCTGAGCCAGGTAAGTTTAAAGTATGAAGGGAAAATGGATTATACCTAAGAGTCATTGACCCGCTCACATGTTCTATGATAGTATTAAGTCGCTAGCGCAAGGGTGTATACAAGTTGCGTGACATTTGCGAAAATTTTGGTATGGTTCTGTCTGTTATTTATCAGTGTTTTTTTTTGTTTATATTTTTATTAGTATCATGTTAGCATGTACTATTATGGGTTTGAATATGTCCCTCGTTTAAACTAACATACTGTATAATGCTATTTCTACAAGGTTGTTGTTTTGCAACCTCATCAAAATTCAGGAGGTTGTCAAAAAAGACGTAAATGACCAATTTAAATTACGATACCTAGTTAATTATTAATAAACGCTACTTTTTTTGTTGTTTACGTTTTTCAATATTTCAGAATAACCCCCTTAACATGGTTTAGTAGGGGATAAGCGATTATCGAACAAAGTTTGAGATTGTTACTGATTACGATATACACGTACTGACTTCCGTAAGTAAAAATTTACGTACACTTTTTATTATTGGTTTGGGTCGAGAATCAATTGCATAGTTACCTCCTTGAATTTGACGAGGATGGAAAACAACAGCTTGTATAATAACTACTTAATAGCTAAACATCTCTGTCTTCTTGAAACTAAAAAATATTAGGGCACATACGTGTTACAAGTATACAAGTATCCTCTTACGTGGACGGTATTTCCTCGCTAAAAATTCCTCACTTCCGAAGGTCAAAACGCCAAAACCTCAAAAACTGTTTCTCACAAGATTCCCACCCACAGAGAGGTACAAATTCCACATTAGTACACACAAAATGCTAGTTACAAGCCAAAGACGACATTATTTGATTAACACTAATTAGTTGAACCGGCTTTGCCTCATCCGCCGGCGATGTAAAGAAAGCGCGACTCTTAAAACAAACATATAAACTACATTTTGAAAAGACCTTACCGCCCTGAAAATAAAACCCAAAATACGTTTTCAAAATCGCAAAATTATGTTGGTTCTGTAAACCCAATTTGAGTGACGGAGAAAGTAACTTTCTACAAGTCCGTAGTTTGGCGTAATTTTAATTTATTGCAGAAATATTAGCTGCTTTCGATTCGGTTTTGTGTTGATTGATTGTTTTAAGTTTTTTGAATGATTGGTAGGGACGTACTAATTTACAATAACTTTGCTATTTCTTTCTTTTTTTTCCGTTTAGTTAGTGCTTAACGTCTACCAACCCGCACTGGGCCCGCGTGGTGGATTACAGCCCATTCCCTCTCATAGAGAGGAGGCCTGCGTCCCAGCAGTGGGAACAATATAGGCTGATGATGAGTGCTTAACGTGATCCGAAAAACGAAGGGCAAGACACGCCCCTTGGGTTCGCACTCGTGAGTTAGCAGTCCGACGGTGACACCACATAAAGGCTATCACTGTTTTTAGGGTTCCGTAACCAAAGGGTCAAACGGGACCCTATTACTGAGACCTCGCTGTCCGTCCGTCCGTCTGTCACCAGGCTGTATCTCAGTACCGTGATAGTTAACTAGTTGAAATTTCTACAGATTATGTATTTCTGTTGCCGCTATAACAACAAATACTAAACAGAGAATAAAATAAATATTTAAGGGGGGGGGGGGGGGGGGCTACCATACAAAAAAGTGTCTTTTTTTATAAATAATGGTACGGAACCCTTCGTGCGCAAATCCGACTCGCACTTGGCCGGTTTTTTAATAATTTAGCTGAAAATTGTTTTTGATACTTTGACTACCATGTTGATCACGGTCTTGGGTTCAATTTACGGATACAACACATTGATTTTCTTTTTAGGGAACTCTCAGTAGGCGCCCTTAGTCTGGATTAGCGCCCGGTTGATGGCAATACGGTCGCCTCCTTTGAACTTTAAACAACTTATCTTTAACTGGCGAAGTTTGGGTTAAGTATAAATATAACCCTGCCAAAGACTTGACATTATAGACGTGGTTTTATGTAATTAACCTATGTCTATTTTTATTTATAACTATGACAACGACAGTGTCATGCCTTGAGCAGTCAGCTGTTCTACCAACTTTACTGACAGACTAATCTTTTACGACAGGAGTTAAGCTCTTCTTTAACAGCTCTGAAACACTAGTCATTCACGAACTACACGATAGCTACACGATAACTGACAAATGCTTGCACTGACTGGACAGGTCCACTCAAATCTGTGTGGTTCTTTCTTCAAAAGACCATTTCAGATACTAATCTGCATAGTCCTCATGTAAATTGAGCAATGTCTGGACTTTAAAAGAGTAACAAGTTAACAGGGAACCTCTGAGTTTGTTTCGGCTGTTTCTTCTCAGAGTAGTCAGGTACGAAACACCGGCCCCATCTAGCTTAAAAAAAAAATGACGTGTAAAAGTGTTTGTAAAAACCTACTTGCAAAATAAACATCATTTATCATTTATCATTTATCATTCCACCTTTGCATAGGTAACGGAAAGTCGTCCTATTTCGCTCGTTTCGATATGCCATAAAAAGATAGACATACGACTTGTCGAATCGAAATCGAATCGGAGCGTTTGTGAATACTGGGGCTGGACAGAGGGAGGCTAGACCAATGGACAATGTGGCATTAAGCGATAATGATCATGGTAAGACAAAGGTGTTTTGGTTTGACATACGTTACCGAAGAGTTTATGTCAATCCTGTACAAAGTCTATTGTAGATATACGAAACCCTTGAATGGTATTACAACTTTTTCAGGCCTTCTGGTACTCAGCTCATCATCAGCCTATAATGTTCCCACTGTTGGGACACAGGCCTATGGGAGCACAGCAGGCCAGGCTATGAAAGGGAGTGGGCTTTAATCCACCACGCGGGCCCAGTACGGGTTGGTAGATGTCACATGACTTCGAAATTTTAGTTCTAGGATATGCCGGTTTCCTTATGATGTTTTCCTTCACCGTTTTGAGAGCAGCAGGTGAAGAAATAAATTCCACAAAGTATTGCGCCTGCCTGGGTTCGTACCCTACGACTTACTACTCGGAAGTCGGGGCTGCAACCACTGGGCTACCGCTGCTCTTCTGGTACTACTTTCAAGAAACCTTCTAGAAAGAGTTCGTATCTCTTGACGTAGATTGTTTTGTTTAAACGTAACATTCAGCACTACTTAATCGAAGTCTGATACAATTGCAAAAACACCAATACATCACTCCCTAACAGATGACAAATTCACTACAATCAAATAACAAACCCCACCCCAATAATTAGTAAAATCATCAAACATTTAGCAAGACCGATTCCCACCGTTCATTGAAACCCATACATCTCGACCGATTTCACGGACAATCCCATACAAAAGGTACAAGTCAAATGACGACAAAGCCCATTCATTTTAAACGGGACCCTAACAACATTATACTGATGTAATACATATTTCATTATTAATTTCCACCTTTTATGGTGCTTAATTTTATTGCTGTGGCAACCCCGGACGTATTTTTTTTAATAAGGCTACGGTACGATGTTACCATGCCAGTCCGTTTGACAATAGGGGGCGTTGTATTGTTGTACAATGTTTTTTTTGTTGATAGATAGTTTTATAATCATGTAGGTAAGGTTAGGCGAATAATTTTATATATTTATTGCAAAATGTAGTCAATTACATGAAGCGAGAATTTAAGTTTTGGTTACATTTTCAGTTCCTTCAAATAACATTTTTGATTAGTTTCGCCATTTAAAGTTTTCAATAGGAGAATTTTCTCTTTGCCATGCCATAGCAAAAACTGCTAACAAAAACCTTGTAAAACTACAATCTAAAAAATCGCCAATCGTTCAGTTCAACTCCAAAAGTTATCTAAAGCTGTCCCATTCTTTTGCCGACTGTACTTGATCTAACGTTCCATATCGTCCGACAGTTTCTGAATGAACCTCATCCCATTCATAAGGAGACACCGGCATTTGCTTCCGGTTCCCTTTATACAAGTCAGATCGCGCGCCGCCGGCCATGGACAACAAAAGACCGATTCAAAAATCGAATTCGCGATTCAAAAGCGCATCGTTGAGGTTTATTGGCTTATCGCTTGATTGATTGTGCGAACGCCGGCGCAATTTTTTTTTTCTTTCTGTGTTGCCAGTCTGAAATAACTCGATAATATATTTTGATTTGGGCGTGTCGAATTCGCGATTCCCTTTGTCGGTTACAGGAAGTTTTAAGCTACGTATGTTATGTCCTGTAACAGGTACATTTGTATGGAGTTTAGTACACTTGTGTTTGCGTTACGCCTATTAGGACTTCCATTTGGAGTAAAGAGGCAAGCTTTGTGGACGTTAACTGTGCTGAAATGGATAATATTTGTAAATAAATTATGTTCAATGTCGATTCGCTTCTATTGCTAGTTTCTTTGCGTACTTGTTATAACTCGTCAATGGTATAAATAAATTGTAAAGCAATGAAAAGTAGATTCTTTACAAAGGTTTATAAGTAACATGACTATGAAATTAGTAATGGCACGATGCAATTGGACTTCCCTACTAAATGTTGACTCAAATCCGATGACAAATAAAATAAAAAAGTGTTGTTTTCATGGCTTTAATGTTTATAATGTCATTGTTTTAAAAGAATTTCTTTTCGAAGTCAGCCATCTAACGGGTTGTCACACATCCCACAAAAGGTAATTTCTTTGATAGCAATAAGAGACAAATATAGAAAGAAGGTTGTAGTCGTGACATTTATTTATGTCCTCGACCTTGTGAAAAACCATACTAATATTTCAGGAGGCAAACACATGTTAAGCCACGCAACTGTTGGCAACATACACACATTTCATTGGTCCACAAAAATTCTAGCGTAAATTAGCCACGTCTCATTAGTCACAACATACTCAACATAGTCATTCATAAACGGATCTTTTTATCCTTGAAACAATTTATTCAAAAACTGTCTAAGTCAGTGGGGTTTTCCTTAAAAAAAAAAAATTTGTTATGACAAAGTATATTAACATAAGCGTCTCAAAGACAATACACCCAATTTCAAGTTTTCAACTCACGCGCGCGTTTCCTATTGGGCAACGAATACTCCAGACCCGTGTATGCAGGACCACAACCTTTATTTTGCGTCCCAAAAAACAGTTCAATTCGCTTCTGATCTTAAGCATAAGGTGCAATATCCACTGCATTTGTTGTTGCGCATGGGTATGAATAATATTGTCGGTCAAAGTACCGTGACGTATTTATGCCACCGTGGATAAACGGACAGACAGACAACACGTTGAATATGCACAGCGATAAAATACACAATCAGATGAAACTACGTTTTTTTTTTTAACTCTTTTTATGTTGCCCTACTTTACTGTGTTGTCAACGTGATGAATAATAACTAATTAAAAGAGGTTCGTTTGGTCGTTAACACTGTTCAATTAAAATTTTATAAAGACTGAATTAATAGACTGTTTTCCTACACCTAAATTTGGCAGATGTGGACCTAGTAAGTACACCTACATTTGATCAGTTATGCTGTAGTAGGGGGCGAGCCTATTGCCATCAACTGGGTACAAATGCAGGCTCCGAGGTGCTACTAAAAATTCCTAATACAAAAACACTTTGCCCGACCTGAGAATCGAACGCAGTACTTGGCTCAGACACCACTAGAAGAAAGGTACAGAAGTGCATGTGTCCAGGATTACTGTTTTTTTATTTTTTTTTATTTATGCATCAAAAGCATCTCGCAGTTCAACCGACGACAACCTTGTCGTCTTAACCGGACTATCATGTAGGTGCTTTATGAGTAAGGCCTCCAGCCAGGGCATAAAAACTTACAAACTTAGCGACTACACGCTAAGGGCATACCCTGTGGGGTCCGAGCCTCGGCTTAAGGCGTCGCTGGGGAGGACTGCATGGGGACAGGCTGGATCTGAATGGTATCATTATTTAGGGGCCGATTTAAAACTACTGGCGCAGCATCGCGGGCTGGCTCGAGCGAGGGTCGGGGAGGGCATGGACCGGGACGTCGCGACGGACCTCGACGGCGGGGTCGGAGACCAGGATTACTAAAGAACATTTAGTTTTGTTATAGTCGGGCACATAAACATGAAACAATGCGTGTAGTAAAGTCATTCATAATTTACAATTTACATTAAATATTACAGTATACTAATATACAGTATTTAATGTAAATTGTAAATTATAAATGACTTTACTACACGCATTGTTTAAAATAGAATGTATATATTTAACGAAAACGCAGCCCACGAAAGTATTCCACCGACAGACTGTCCATTCATCAAAAAGACCATTAGATAACCATTATGAATGTTATTTTACGTATGACAACACTCAACAATAGTATTTACATTCGATGTCAGTTTGTTTTACATCCGAAATACACATTGAATAAACGCGTAACATATTTCTTCCAACATTCTCAGTTCTTTTATGTTTTGAACATAATGTCACGCATTACAAGAGGGCCATAGTTCCGTGGACCGGTCTTTGTCCGCACAAAGAAAGGTGAATGAAGAACTGAATAATAATAACACATGTTGGCTGGTAGGAATTGAGAATAGAAAAAAAACATTTTTGAGATATGACAACACCGCCACGTGTTTATAACACAATAGGATTTCAAATTTTGAAAAACGTATTCGTTTGGCGTTTGTTTTTTTTATTTTCGTTTAATGTCATTAATACTTGCCATGTATAAAAACAAAAAGCAAAGCCTATAAATAGTAGGTGCGTGTAATTCGCTTGTTATCGTAGACGATATATCAAAAGGGTAGGTACTGTGTTTTTAAGCGCGCGTGACATGTGATAATTTACGTATTATATGTACGTATGTGCTCAGTGGGCTCATAAATTCGCAAGCCCGTGATTTATATGGGGATTAGTACGCGTTATCATTACATAACTTTGTGGTGGCTTAAAGTTACATATTACAGGTATCTAAGTATAATAATCATTAATTATTATGATATGGCCGTAAGCCTCTAATGGTTTGGTGATGTTATAATTTACTTACATTTAACATTAATTATGGTAAATGGCTATAGGTATGAGTGGTGCTAGATAACAATGTATGAAACGGTTGAAAAATGTCTACTAGAATTCACAGTCACCTATATTATATTTCATGGGATGTGTTTTATTAATAGGGGAAAAGGGCGCTGAACTGCTGAAATTAAATCAGTAAAAGCATACCTACATCTGGGAAATAACTAAGAATTGTAAAAAAGTGTAAACAGTTCACGAACTAATGGTCAACCAAGCATTCCATATCTGCATAAAAATAATTGCTGGGAAGGGCCTTTTGTTTTTACATTGAGAAATCACGTTTCACCTCTATGTAGACTCTACATAGAGGTGAAACGTGATTTCTAGCAAAATTGTAGAGCGTTCAAAACATTTTGCTAATAGATGCATTAAATAGTACAGGAGACCTGGAGAATATTTAAAGTTACTTGCGATAAAAAACGCCCATTAGTCTCACGCCTTAATAGCACTAGCTTATGCCCGCGGCTTCGCATGCGTGGAGTTCGATAATTGTTTCACATTGTAAAGTATGAAATAATACCAAATCACCCCACAAAATTGTCAGCCAGTAACAAGATCCTATAAAAATAAAGATACAAAAAACGTGCATTTTACATTCTCAGGCACAATCACTCGATGTCTTTGCCATGTCATGTGTTGCCAGCATTAAGGGCCCTTGAAAATGGCGCGCAAACTGACGGCTCCTAGCTAAATTAACAAACAAAATGGCGCGAGATTATACCTTAACCGCTTTTATTAAGTGTTCCCGCAATTTCAAGTAGGGATTCATATTTGCTTTGATTCTATTCATGTGATAATAACGCATTTTTCGAATAATACGGATTAAGTATAGGATTTTTTTGACAACAGTATTTTTTTTCTGCTATACAAGATGTTGTTTTGCATTCTCGCCAAAATTCAGGAGGTTGCTACAAAAGACAATATAAATAATCAATTTAAATTACAGTACCTAGGTAATTATTGATAAACGCTGATTTTTTTGGTTGTTTAAGTTTAATAATAATAATAACCTTTAATAATAATAACCTTTATTTATCTCCACAAATTACATATTAACGTGAGTTTATATGTAATTTGTGGAGAGTTTGTCAGCATATCAGAATAACCTCCTAAACGTGGTTTAGGAAATAAGAAATTATCTAATAAACTGTGTGTAGATTGTTTGTATGTGTGAAAGCGCGGTTATAGGGCGAGAATCAGATGGGCCGCGTTTAAAACACGAGTTGTTCACTCTTACCGATTTACGTAAATAAGAAAAAAAATGACCTACCCATTTTTTTTTTTAATCGGGTCGAGAATCATTAGCATAGTTACCTCCTTGAATTTGACGAGATTGCAAAACAACACCTTGTTGCTCTGTGGCTAATAATTAACAGCTTCATAGCGTCAGCAGCGTTAAGCCGTGCTTGCCGAGGTTGGTCCGTGGATGGGTGACCATAATTGCGTACCGAGTTTCTTCCGTGCCTCGGAAAGCACGTTCAGCCGTTGGTCCCGGCTGTCATTTGTAGAACTTTGACAATCGTTACGAGTAGTCAGAAGCAAAAAGTCTGACATCCAGTCTTACTAAGCCTGGGCATAGTATTACCCAGTTACTGGGTTGTGGAGGTCAGATAAGCAGTCACTTCATGTAAAATACTGGTACTCAGTGGCATCCGGTTAGACTGGAAGCCGACCCCAAGATAGTTTGGGAAAAGGCTAGGCAGATGATGAGCAAAACAACATCTTGTATAGTGCGCCAAATAATTGAATCAGAGAAGGCCTCAGAATTATTTAAGCAGTGATAGCCTAGTGTTGTGACCGTCGGACTGCCAAACCCTAGGTCTCAAGTTCAACCTTAAGACACGCACCTCTGATTTTTCGGGTTAATGTGCGTATCGTATAATTATCAGTTACTTTGGTGAAGGAAAACATCGTGTGGAAACCATCATGCCTGAGAGATATATCTCAACGGCATATAAAGCTAAATCAGAGGCCCACGGCATAAAAACTCTAACTCTAGATTAGGCACACGAAAAAGAAAAGAAGAATTATTTAAAAGCTAAGTTATTTTAGACCATTCTGAGAATTTATCGCCGAAAAATAACGAATTTACTTCCCAAATGTATTGCTTAGAAACCGCAAACACATTTTAACGACTTTAGTACCTGTTAATATTCTAAGAATTACTCAGTGTCCGAAATACAAGGAAACCCACGCACGTCAAAAAGGAAATTACCAGAACAAAACACAAAACCTTACCTATAAAACTCAAATTACGTGCCACACGACAAAATCACACAAAAAAAACTTTCCTCGTTTCATAACTCCGAGTAAAATTCGCTAGCAATATTTCTCTGAAGCGATTTAATTAATTAACGAGTACAAGAAAGTTCCGTCGGCCTTCGGAAAACGTTAATCTTGCTGCCAGTGGAAAATTCACAAAAACTTTAAGCCGGGAGCTCCAGCTAGTAGTTTGAGTAGGAAATTTGTAATAGGTTTAAACTCTGAATATTTAAATTGTCTACACTGTAATTTTGAAATCACAATTGGTCGACCGGTTATTAATGTTTGTGTTCCTTTTGTTTTAATTGAACGGGTATAGACGTATAATTAAACGTCTGTAGACGTTTACTTTGTGCTGCGTAGGAGTATCTAATCGGGATATTAATTTTAGTTAGGATAAATGTTGGAATATTAAATTGTTTTAGTTAAGTCGTTGCCTAGCGTCAAATACCTGCTGTGAAAACTTCTTGACTCGTGGAAAAGGAACTATCTCTGGGCACTCTGTCTTTATCACCGCCGCTTTCAGAATATTTTGTGATTATTCACGATACTATGTCTTCTCTGCAGCTCCCCTTAAAGCAAGCTTCGTTATTGTTTTATTCCAATCTCGTACTAAGTATTTTTTAGGGCTGGACGAAGTTTGATTTGAATTAGTTTGACGACTTTGACTTCTTTGCGACTGATGACTTTGACTTCTTTGACGGCTATGACTTCTTGGAAGACTGTGGCTTCTTTGACCAGTATTTGTTTGACGACTGCGATGAGATTGACTGGCGACAACACTTATTTCGTGGCTTGATAAGGCTTTAGCCTCTAACCTGGTGTTTCTCAACATTTTAGCTAAACTGACGGCAGCATCAAATGAAGTTGGTTTTTCAATCAGTATGCGTTCTCTGATATACGAGCAAGATGAATTCAAATTCCAAGAAAATATATCCTTTGTTATGTCTTCCGCAAGACTTCCGAAATTGCATTGCATGCTTTTTTTCAGTACCTAAATGTGAGTCCCGGAAAATGATTTGACACGACGAATAGCACGACGAGCTTGACACTTAGAAGCGGGATTAGTTCAAACTAGCTCAGGTTGGAGAGAATTGGAAAGCAGAAGAGCTTTACCCTGCAACAACGGTGTAAATAAATAGTAAGAAAGAAAAGAAAGAAAACATATTTATTTGGCACATGCCACAAGCGCACACAACAAAAAAAAATAGTTAAAACTTAAAACTAAACAGAAAGAAATAAATAATATTGTGTGTCTCACGGCTGCGCCAAAAAGGCCCAGTTCAGCAAACTGCCGAACAGCTAGTGCCCGACGCTGATTTTCAACTGGACCAAAGATAATGACGTGACGGATGAATAACAGTTTTAGTAGGTATGTAGGTGCTTTGTGTTGTGAATTATGTGTATGAATAGGTATGTACTTATATACAATAAATATAAATATCAGTGCAATACTAATAAAATAAAACTACACATTAATAAAAAACAAGAAAAATTGAAAAAAGTGCAAAACAAAAACCAATAGGTACCAAAAACAAATGGGACGGACGAATAAACCTTTCGCACGTTTCGTTTCTAACTACTAGACGCACAATATTTAATTAATCCGTGCCGTGCACTTCGTCAATACGCTGCAAGCAGCCGAGTGCGATGGACTAATAGTAAAATTTGTCGGAAATAACGGAAATTTTTGTGATGGAAAATTTGTGATGCGATCGCAAAAGTGTAGGTACATAAAACGTTCCAGTATTATATTTGACGGAAGTGGAGCTAAATTATGTAACCGTAGATAAACAAAGCCCAAAATATAAAAAAGGTAAGCTAGTTTAATGTTTGGATAAAAATATCATGTACCTAATCTGAAAGTGAAAGCCACCTTTGTCATATTTTAAATTAATTTTTTTAGTAAACTAAAGGAATATTGATATGCACCATCATCTGCCTAACCTTTTCCCACCTATGTTCGGGTCGACAGGATGCCACTGAATACCAGTATTTTACATGGAGGGACTGTCTATCTGACCTCCACAACCCAGTAACTGGGTAATACGATACCCCTTAGTAAGACTGGAAGTCAGACTTTTGGCTTCTGACTACTCGTAATGGCTATCAAAGATCTACAAATGACAGCCGGGACCAGCGGCTTAACGTGATTTCCGAGTCACGGAGGAAACTCGTTATGTAATCATGGTCACCCATACACGGACCAATCTCGGCAAGCACGGCTTAACCTTAAAGATCGAACCTGCGGCTGTTATTATTTAGCCACGAGCTCCTCATTCATTGAATTATTCATTTTTCACCTGCATTTATAACATTAACACTGTCCCATCAAGTGCTCCTAAAGGAACCTATTTGTAAACTTCTCGTTGTTGTCCTAAACATTCTTCTCAAGTAGTAAGACAGCGTGGGGTGGGGAGATAAATATTTACAGTATTTTCCGTGTGGCAACACCGGGGCGGTTGTAAACAATATTTTTAATCGACTCTGCAAACTGTGTCGCTTACACTTAGCGAAACTCGACGCGAAATAAAAACAGACCAAGACAACCTGTAGCGAATAAGTCGATTTAAGTGTTTTTGTCGGGAAAAATCGTTAGGTTTTTTTTACAGTAATACCAACAGCACGGTGAAGATTGAAACATGTGACATCTACCAACCCGCAATCGGCCCACGTGGATTATTACGGCCCAGCCCCTATCACTGAGAGGAGTTTGTACCCCAGCAGTGGGAAAGTTTTTGGCTGATAATAACATAACATCACGTCTGTAAACCTTGAAGGGTTAGGCAGAGGTGTCTCTAATAGTACACCCTCATTTCGCCAGTTATGTTTTAATTCCTAATGGAAAAACCCAATTACGATTTGCCCAACCCGGGGATCGAACCTTGGTCCTCTTGCTCAGCAGTCAAGCTTACTACCACTGTACCAACGAGGCAATCGTGGCTGATGATGTTAAGTTATATTATAATCAACAATAAAGCTGCTGTATTAAAAGCGCTTCCTATGTCTGGTCTAGAAGAAAATCCTCATTTTCACTAGGCTGAGGATGAAGATCCAAATCAGAACAGTCTAAGTCAGAATTAACACCTTCTGACATTCGGAAAGACAAAATAAATTAAAAGATCTGTTGGCCTGCCGAGACGTCTAAAAGCAGTATTTTTTTATGTTATCCCAAAGTGGGAAACGCAAAGCGCACACACTAATACATATCACTGGAATAAGATGAAAACAATACTGCTCTAAAACGTCATAGTAACCTCCCAGACAGAAAGACACTACTCTCTGCTCGCCCTTTTGATCCCTAAGTCGCTTTGCAAGACAGCCAATCACGTCGCAAAAACAATATTAAAATTATACGAAGAATAAGAAGTAATTAAACTTTTCACGAAAATTGTCAACTTTTATTAAAAACATCTCTTTACCCACTCTATTGACAGTCCCAAACGACCAAAGGTACTAAGCTAAGGTACATGAGACTAAATCCAAGCAATATAACATTTCATTTAATAATTTCCAAAAGCAATGCCCGTACTTAGGCGTTTGCACAGTGTTTTAATTAAAATAATTTAAAATATAATCGCTTTAGAGCCGGAGTTCGTAACAAGGGAAGTTGGCGAGTTTCCGAAATGGAGTTACAAGACAAAATAATAAAATATTAATAAACGCCCGTAGACGGTGGAAAAGTTTCATCGGCGGCAAATATTTGCGTTTTAAATAAGGCGCGCTTGCGATACGATGGGGTTACCCGCGCGGACTCGAACCCGCTACCCTTGTAGTCGGCACATTTAGTCTTGCTTACAGTACTTTTATGTTGGATTTTATTAGTAGGTTCTGATCGTTACTTTCTTGGTTATGGGGGTTACAAAATGGCATCTATGCACGTTTGAGAGGGTTTTCCACAAAATATATGTAAAACTATTTACCCCGCTCTAACTGTAATAACCTAAATGGCCAACAAAACAAAAGATGCACTAAAAAAAAAACTGATCAAATATTCATTTCAGAATACAACATACACAGTTGGCATTTGCTAAAACGTGTGCGCATAACGAACTCGTTTCAATTTTTCACAGGCGGCTGGAACAAAAGCATTTAGCAAAATTGAACCGTTCAAAAACTCAAAACTCAAATTGTGAGCGGCAGAGCTAACTACAATAAAAACCTAACATTGAAAACTATTAGAGCGAGTGCCTAGATGGTATGTAATATTAAAATAGTTGGGCGAATGCCCCGGGCGGGCTGGGAAAATAATTCAAATAGAACTATGATTCCATGAATAAATAGTTAAAACATTGTCTATACTATACTATACCCACTGTGGTCGATTGTGGGAACGCCATTTCATATGCAACTGTGTTTCTGCATATGTCCGTCACGGTGGGCTATTTTCAGGTTGAGTTCGCGGAATTGGATTGGCCGTTTGAAAGCTTGGGTCTGGTTGGTAATGTGCTACTGAATTTGAATTGGAATAAAAAAAAGAGCGTACCCGTACCAGTACTACAAGGTGGACTCATCAGTCCACGACACAGGTCAGGTCAGGTGCACAGACAGGTCGTCCCTGTCTGTGCGGAACTGTGGACTCCGAATTGCAAACAAACATTTTACTCCCACTATTGGTAAACTGTGGGAATCTGGATGCGTAAATCACAGAACCGAAGACCGGGCGATGTAGCAACGCTTTGGGGAGGTCTATGATCAGCACACAACGCCCTTAGGCTGATATGATGATGATGAAATTCAAACAACCTCAACCTGACTGCCTCTTTGGTCCAGTGGTCGACTGCTGAGTATGACGTCCTGGATTAGATTCCCGGGTTGGGCTAATTGTTATTGAGGTTTCCATTAGGAATTTCAGCAGCCACGGAGTCAGTGGTTCGCCTCCTATTACATGGTATTTAAACATGACTGGCGAAATGTGGGTTTACTATTATTGTACCTTTATAAGTTTTTAAATTGACGTGGTCACTAACACTATCAATAACACTTGTAACGGGATATTTATAAAAAAAACAAAACATGGTAAATATCCCGTTACAAATGTTATTGGTAGTATTGTAATTGTACCTCTGTCTAACCCTTCGGGGATTGCAGGCGTGATGTTATGTTTTGAATAAAATACGTACAAATAGATAGTTGGGAGATTTGACAAACGCTGCAGTGAAAAATACTAATTCTGGATTAGAAGTATATTATTCTAAACCTTTACTTTTACAAAGCTGAAAACTTTATCTGCTGGTTATTATTTTACGTATTACTTTCGAAGATATATGCATATAAAAAAAATCTTATTTTTTACAAAAAAAGAACAGGTAGTTTCACAAGCTATTCACATACATAGTCAGGTAGTCGTCTGTGGATATGCAAAGGAGTCGAAAGTAGATATCGCACAATCAGTGAGCTGAGTGATTGGCGGGAGCGGCGTGCGGCTTATCACGGATGTAACAGATTTACGGATGTGACAATACATTGGTAAACGGATTTTATGCCATCGATGTGATGTGAACGAATGAGGAAAATGTCGTGATTCTCACCAATAAGGTCAGTGTGTGTGAGAGGAGCGGTGGCCCAGTGGTGGCAGCCCAGACTTACGAGCAGTAAGCTGTGGGTTCGAACCCAGGCACGCGCATTACTTTCTGTAATTTATTTCATCACCGCTGCCCTCAAAAACGGTGAAAGAAAACATCGTGAGGAAACCGGCATGTCCTAGAACTAAACTTCGAAGACATGTGACATCTACCAACCCGCACTGGGCCCGCGTGGAGGATTACAGCCCACTCCCTCTCATACAGAGGAGGCCTTGTGTCCCAGCAGTGTGAACATTATAGGCTGATGATGATGTGGAAAATCCTACTAATATTATAAATGCGAAAGTTTGTGAGGATGGATGGATGGATGGATGGATGGATAGTTACTGTTTCACGCAAAAACTACGGAATCAATTTCGATGAAATTTGGCACACGGGTAGATTATAACCTGGATTAACACATAGGATACTTTTTATCCCGATAGTATGTTCCCTAGGGACAATTATCGAACTCCACGCGGGCGGCGCCGCGGGCATTGTTGCTAAAATTAAAGAGTAAATTTATTTCCGGACTAAAAGACGTATTTCCACAAAATCCGGTACCGTTACCACGACCACGTCATTAATGAAGGTCTCTATATCCATGTCACCGATGTATTGGACGGCGAGGCGGGGTGTGTAATTGAATGTAAACATGGCATTGTTGCTGCCCGTATCAATCAGGGATGAACGGCTCGATAGTTTTCTGCGAATCAAACATTAGGGAGACGTGTCTGTGGACTGATTATTTTTTGTTTTTGAAAAGGATTTGGTGATGGATTACTTGGATTTGTGGGTAAAAATAGCAGGTAGTATGTTGAGAATTTGGACTGGAAATACTTCTTTTATTCTGTTTTTTTTTTTACGGTCGAGCCGACTGTGAAAACTTGGGTTTTAAGGTGGATTTGGTGAATAAAAACAAAATAATTTGAAAAACACACTGTGAATCTGGAATTGAAAAACGTAGGGTACGTAGGCTTCTGTTATTCAGTTTCAATTGTTAAAGACTGTGTATAAAATATTCTGGTGATGTGATCTAGCTAAGCAAAGCTAACGCTGGCCTGAAAAAAGAACAACCAATAATATTGATGAAGTATTGTCGTTATGTGTTCAGCTTTATCGAGGTCAGTCAGTCTTTTAAATCTTAGATCATGTGTTCCTTTCAGCCAGCACAAATTAAAGTTCCGGATGGCAATTGCGAATGTTTTTGGATGTATAAAGGTCATCATCATCTGCCTAGCCTTTTCCCAAACTATCTTGGGGTCGGCTTCTAGTCTAACCAGATGCACCTGAGCACCAGTATTTTATATGAAGCGACTCCCTATCTGACCTCCACAACCCAGTAACTGGGTAATACGATGCCCGTCGGTAAGACTGGATGTCAGACTTTTGGCTTCTGACTATTCGCACCGACTGTCAAAGATCTACAAATGACAGCCGGGACCAACGGCTTAACGTGCTTTCCGAAGCACAGAGGAAACTCGGTTATTATGGTCACCTATCCACTGACCAACCTCGGTAGGCTCGGTTTAACCTTAGAGCTCGACCCGTGCGCGTGTTATTGTTGAGCTACGAGCTCGAATACAAAGGTATTTTTAACAGTAAAATTACTGTATTACTGTATTCTGACTGTAAGCCCAACCAATAAATCTAACAATTAATCACACGAGCCATTCAAAATTCAAATTCCAAATTAACAATAACCTACACCATAATAAACTCGTCAAACCAAAAACCGGATCGAAATGAGCAAACGATTTCCTCAATACAATGGCGAATGGTGTGACATCCACCCTCATTACTAGGGTTAGTTGAAATTAGTGTTGGTCCACACCCTTGAAAGAACGCGTGCGGAACGCGTGCGAAACGCGTGTCGCAAACACCAACGCGTGTGCACGCAACGTGGACTGATATTAAAAGGAATATGTTAATGTTTGATAGAGAGTGTTTCGGGAAAGATAGTGAACTGTAATTTGTGGATGGCAATTGTTTTATGCCTTTCCTGTCTTCGTCCATATGCTTTTCACCTCTCTCTTTCTCTGTCAATGCAATGTTGCTCGAAGGGTTCCTAATATCGAAAGCAAAGGTAAAACTTTTGTTAAGTTCGAACCTTTTAATCATGTTGCACGAAATACCTAAACACATGTTTTACCAAGAATTGACCACTGTTGTTTTATAATATTTTTACATGACCATAAATATAATATAACTTACTAATCAAATATGTTTTGGGTTCTTTGCATAACAAAACCTCTAAGATATTAGATGTAAGAAGATAATTCCTAGCCAATATGAATGAGTACGTACTTAATTGCTTTAATAGGAACATAACATAAATCAATGAACAATCACAAACCACACCATCCTGTACAAAACTCCTTGAGACCTCAATCCCGTTGCTGTCTGCCCCAGATATACTTCAAATTGTTATTCGTGTAACATTGAAGCACTTAACGTCATACACTAGCGGTCGTCACTTGTCATCTACCCTTCTGTGTGAAACTGTCGCCATGACCGGTCAAAAACAAGTCGCCTTTCAATCATATTATAAGTTCAGTCGTTCTATCGGTAAAAGACACTTTTTTTGTATGTTTGCAACATCATAACGTACTTTTTTATATAAACCTGTTCTGTCCCACTGCTAGGCAAAGGCCATGGCTTTCCAATTTTCTTAAGGGAACTATATTTTCTATCACCAAAATTTATATTTGTCATCAAGTTGTATCACCTAATAAATAGATCTATCGCCACGAAATATTTTCGTTCTCAGATAAACAAAAATTGTTCCCAGGTATGAATTATCAAATTAATGTTAATATATGTGTAAAATAAGAGATCGATAACCAATAAAATTATATTGCATTACATGAATATAAACTTCGTTCTTATAATAACAGTTTTGTTACTTAAATAATAGCTCTGTGCTCAGAATGGTAGATCTGTCACCAAATAAATAGATCAGTTAATACGAGACATAGGGCACATCAACTCGGACAGGTTAGGTTCGAAGGGGATGGCGGGGTCTAGTGAGCGAGCGGAGCGAGCGAACTAAGACCCCGACATCCCCTTCGTGTTAGGTTACTTTAAACCCTGCAGAGAGAAACAGGAGCCCCGCGTAGCGGGGCTCCGTCGACTACGCCTTAGTTTGGACCTGTGGTTTGGAGTTTTATGTAAATATTTTTACATTGTTTGATGATTCAATTTTCGTGACACTTCTATTATTTTGAAACCTAATAAAATTACTTGATGATTGATATTATTTCCAAGTAATTCTTTATTAATATTTAGGTAAGCGTTTTGATATTATTTGATGATTCCATTTAGGTGACAGATCTACTATTTTGAGGACAAACCCTATTATTTAAGAAACACAAAACTAATTAAATTGGTGATAGCTTAAATGATACCCTTTTCTTAAACATTTGTCTTTTTCGACCACTCCGTTTAGAATGGGTGCAGATCGTCCAGCATCGTACAGAGCTAGCCCGAATCGCAATATCATCATTCACAGCCTACATGAATTCTTTCTGGCTCATTTCTATTATCAGTAACCTTAATGTTGTTCATGAATAAAATCCCCTCTCATAGAGAGGCGCCCTGTGTCCCAGAAGTGGGAAAGTTATAGGTTAAGTATGCTCATCCTGTACAAAACTCCTTGAGTCCTCAATCCCGCGGCTGCCTGCTCCAGATATTCCTTGAGTCCTCAATCCCGTAGCTGCCTGCTCCAGATATACTCCACATTGTTATTCATGTAACATTGAAGCGCTTAACGTCATCCGCTAGTCGTCACTTGTCATCTACCCTTTTATAGTGTCGCCATGACATTTTTTTTTCCTAATACAATCGAAATCAGAAATCTTTGTAGGCGTGATTAATATTTATAACAACGCCAAATTACAATTTTCTAGCACCAAGAGTCTCTGAGCTAAAACGCGGACAGACTGGCTTTGCGAAACTTTAAAGCTTCCTTTTTTTGCTACAGCCCCCTAAACTGGGTAGATAATGTACAAACTTTCATAAGAAAAAAAAGCTGCTGGAAGGCAGCAACGGAAAGGCTTGTTATGGATCAAGTGAAAGGGCCAGAAAAAGAAGAGTAAGAGCTTTATAAACAGCATGCCTTCTTAAAGGTTTTATCAGATGTTTTAACTGAGAACATGAAGTATATGGTTATTTTGATTATAGTGCCAACATTCAATATGTAAACAGCTGCTTTAGTAACAACGGCAAGACTTCCTCATGTTCTTCAAGGCTATACATCCTTGGAAACAGTACTGTTATTTTCTTTGTGAGCCTGTCTCTTCGATCTTTCTTTTAAATAATTTTAGTTTAATTTAAATGCAAGTTAAACTCGCATGAAATACTTATTATGTTGCAAAGTTTTTCAAAAAATATTAACTTTCTCGATAATCTTACAACTTGTTCAGAAGACAGCTATGTTGATGAATACGTTTGACGGCTAATTGTTCTATTGCGTTTTTGTTTATACATATACAAGCTGTTCCCGCGACTTTGTTCGCGTGGATTTTTTTTGTAAGTGTTAGAGAAGAGTGTGAAAAAATAATTTTGTGTGCTATTCCAAACTATAATGTATTTCTGTGCCAAATTTCATCCAGGTCCGTCCAGTATTTCAGTCGTGATTGAGTAACAAATATCCATCCATCCATACAAACTTTCGGATTTATAAAATTAGTATAGATTAAATTTGTTTCTTTATGCAATTTAGTTTTTTTTTGTATGTATTTAGTCATACATATAAAACCTTTTCATACCTAACTTCCAAGTACCTACAAACCACGGCCATTATAAATTAGAGATGTCTCGATATCTTGGGAACGCCACGCTCTTATAAAGTTGGGGTCTTGGTCCTGGGGTCCGGGGTCTAATCCGTCCGCTGGGCGTGACGGCACGGCTGCGCTATCGCCCGCACGCAGCCGCATCTTACTAGATATAAGCCTACTTATACGTGTATTTGGTTATGTATGAGAGAATTGGGAAGAGAATTTCGTAGCAGCGTAGTTTCTTGGTCCTTCGCTACGCGGTCGGGATGTGCTACGGCGTAGGCGGTGGTTGATTTGGAAAATGGTAAAATATTTTTGAATATTTTTTGTTATTAGCAGGTGCTGATCCCCACTTAAATGTTTTGTTTCTTTTGATTTCTGATAGATATCGCTATAAGCAACCGCCACTGTACCCTGAATATTCTGATTTTATAAATGAGATTTGTCAAAATTTTGTTGTACGTACAGTGAAGCATATTCTGGCCTCCATTGATCTATCTATTATGTTTTTCAAAAGTTTGAAAAGACTAATACGATGATATGAAATTAATTGTTGAGAACGCGTTGTAAATGATTAATGATGTTCTTGATACCTGTGGGCTCCTATTAAGTATATTTTTTAATGTATTTTTAATTATTATTTTGTATATAATATTTTAAAATGCAAATTATATGTTTAGATTTAAATAATGGACTATAATATTGAACAGCTAAATTGCACGCAATTCGCAATTTAGTAACCAAATAAAATTTCAAAATCGTACAGTTTTACGTAATCACGAAGTTTTTTTTTCATTCATTTAAGTATAAATATATAAAGTTATAAATACATTTCTAAAGAAATTTAATATACATATTTTCTAAAAACAATTCTGTAGCGAAGCTTACTTAAGTCAGTTGCGTAATTATACATTTTGTCGAACTTTGTCAAATATTTGTGCCAATTCGTCGTCATACCGCCCACGGTCACTTCATCCGACTTTTTTTAATATAATTATTAATAATTGCAACCATATTTTTTCCGAGTACATATTGACATTTTTTAAACAAATATATTACTTTCAGAAGAAGTAAAGATGGCAACTGTACCAACAGAAAAATGTACGTGTAACAATGACTGCAATTTAACAGTAACAATTTATCGTTTCCGGGTTTTTTTTTTATTTTTTTATTAATTATGGTTTCGGAAACAAGGACATTAAACTTAGAATTAAGACCTATTTACCTAAATATGTATTGTAATGAAATATTAATAAAGTCCAAAAGATTCCGGCTTCAACAATAAAGAGGATTAATATTTAAAAAAAAATGGATTGAAGAAAAGGGTGAATATATTGAAAAAAAAAAAAACTATTTTATTGTGGGTGACTAGATAAAACATTATTAATTTAGTGAAATGATAGTTTTGTATCTCTGATTAATGTAATGTGTGTAGATTGGAAACTTTTGTACTTTACCATGCATTACGAGGTTGCAAATAAATTAGGTGTACGTTTATGGGGTTGGTAGTCAGTCCTTATATCAATTCGAAATTATTTAAAAATTGTTAATGCAATGTATCAGATGTTTTCAGTTTTTTGGGAATGCATAACTCAAACAAAATATTATCACCATCATCTGCCTAGCCTTTTCCGAACTATGTTGGGGTCCGCTCAGTATAACCGGATGCAGCTGAGCATTACAAATAGAGCAACTGTTTCACTGACCTCCAGAACCCATTTAGTACTGGGTAATACGTTACCCCTTGGTAAGACTGGTTGTCAGACTTTCGAGCCACTGACTACATGTTATCGACTGTCAAAGGTGTACAAATGACGCCCAGGACCACCGGCTCCATGCAAATAAACTATATGAATCCTAAATATACTGACAGACAACGAATAATTTAAACTTTTGGGTCAAGAACCATGAAATTTTGCACGAGAGTTTTGAGGATGATTTCAGGAAGTTCACCCCCGAAAGGAGTTAAATATGGGACAAAAGTTCGTCATTTAAGCAGATGAGAACTCCCATTGGCCCCAGTTCGTAACAAATAATCACAAACACGACAAAATTCTATCTTTCCCACCCAACATACAATTCCGTGAATAATTTATTTGTTTGACGTTCTTAGAAAGAGGGTAATAAAAAATATAATTACAGTCCAAGTATTTGCCAAGAGCGAGTCGTAATTATGAAGAGGACTCTTTTCTTTACTAGCGACATCTACCGGCGGGGGACAGCGTTTAATTTGCCCGCTGTTTTATTAGTGAAATTAACCCGTTTTTAGTAGGGGTGGTTTGTTAATAATTAAGGGTGGGAGGGATGTCTATGTAGCAGGGAGATTAGTATGGTAATGAGAATATTAATGTTACACGCGCTATTTAAGTAGGTATTTATTTCAAGTCGTGTAAGGGAGGTTACATAGAGGCTTACTGTTGCTAGGTGCTATTGAAATTACTTCTCGAAACATAAGCTAAATCCGATGCATGAATTGGACCTTCTTGGTTTTTTGGTAGTTAGTTTCTAACCTGGCGTCAGAGTTTTTACGCCACCAAGGGGCCACTGATTTGGCTTAACATCAAGATATATCTGTCAGGCATGTTTGGTTTCCTCACGATGTTTTCCTACCTTAGACTTGGATCTTTAATCGTGTTTTTTTTTTTAACCAAGGGTATCGTATTTCTCAGTATGCAGAACAGGTAAATAAAAAAATTAAAAATGTTTATTTCAATTTCAATGGTCATTTTGATGCATATTATTTTTGGAGATCTCTTTTTAAGCAAGGAATTGCTTATATTAGGAGTCTCCGCATTACCACTTATCATTTAAAATTTATATAGGCAGTTCTTTTATGTTAAATACAAGTATTAAGCTACATCCGGTTACAATATATATGATTGGGAAAAGGCTAAGCAGACGAAGACACCAACTAATTAGTAACCACCTATTGATGTGACTAAAATGACGAATTATTTTAATAACGACTGTAACGATTATTTTATTTTAGTTATTTTAAATATGAAATTGAATGTTTTCTCAAGTTAGAGAAGCGCGGTTTCAGTATGTGTGCCTGGTTGATTGCAATAGGCCTACTGTCCAAATAGATTAGCGATTTGTGTTGTGAGCCTATAGATATGTTAAAATGGTAGCTATCTATATATGCATAATTACAGTCCACTATGTCGAATTCAGTTGCGAATAAACCTGCATACCAAACACACGTTGTTTTCTTCCAAAAAATCCCGGTAACCAAAAGTCAACCCTATGTATTAAACATTTTGGTCCTTCGAGCCGGATCTTGTTAATGATCGTCGAGCCCGGCCGGCGGCCCGCGAGAACAAAAGAATTTTACCTGAGTGCGATAAGGAGTCGTCGGGAGACACGTAATTAGTTCTAGAACATTTTAACAAACGTGTTATTAAGTACAGTGATATTGATTAACTATAAACTGTTACTTGTTTACAAGGTATATGTGACTTTTGGTGCAAATCATAGTAACAGTACATTGAGTGAGTGTTTAGAGTGATTAAAATTATCAAACTGTTACTTTGCGAGAACTTATTACCTAAAACAAGCGAACGATCGGTGTGTTAGTTGCTGGGATTGCTGTGCAAGTTTATTTGTTACCACAATGGAGGAGCTTTTTTCGTTACAAGATGAGTTGTTCGACAATTTGATGAAAGCTGAGAGAAATTTTAAGAAAACTCCGAAAGAAAGAATAAAACGACAGTACATAGAAACAAGATTGGAGTTGTTAGAACAGCTATTTAAAGATTTTAAAGACGGACACAAGGGGATAGTTGCAAAAGCGAAAAATAAGAAAGAAACATATTTTACAGAAGGAAAATATGAAAATTTTGAGGAGTTATATGTGCAGTATAAATCAAGTTTGCGAGAAGCTTTGCAACAGTTTCTACCGTCAGCTACCGAGTTACTTAACCCAGCAGTTACCAATAACGCGAACAATAATTGCAGTGATGTTAAATTACCCCGCATACAATTACCTACTTTTGGGGGTAAATATGAAGAGTGGCCAACCTTTTTCGACATGTTTTCCTCATTAATACACAATAATAAGAATATTTCATCAGTACAAAAATTACATTACCTCAAGTCCAATTTGAGTGGAGAAGCATTCAATCTGCTAAGCAATTTTTCGACGACTGATGCAAATTATGAGGAAGCATGGAAGCAGTTAGTTCGGCGATACAATAACAAGCGTTATAACTGCAATGCTGTTATGAGAACTTTGTTTGGCACAAAGAAAATTCAAACCGAGTCAGCCAATGCCATTAGGAGTTTGTTGGATACGACTTCTACCTGTCTTAAATCGTTGGAAAATTTGGGCATTAGTACTGAATCTAGTTACGCTGACGCGTCTGTCGTTCACTTAGTCGTTTCGAAATTGGACACGGAATCAGTTAAACAATGGGAACAGCAGTTAAATGTGATGAGTGATGAGCTGCCCACATGGACACAATTGAGAGATTATTTAGAGTTCAGATTCAGGACATTAGAAATGATAGATACGAACGGGAACCGCGTCGCGCAACAAGCTAAGCCTGCCGCTAAGTCCAAATCTTTTCACGCATCAGTGGAGAAGGAGAAAGAGAACAAGTCTAAGGCTAAACAAGAGTGTCCGATGTGTCATGAAATTCATTATCTCAACCAGTGCAAGCGTTTTAGCCTTATGACACCTAAGGAAAGACAGAACTTCGTTCAAACAAGTAAATTATGTTTTAACTGTTTGGCACCAACCCATGCGGCAATTAAGTGTCGTCAGTCATTCAGCTGTAAGAAATGTGGGAGAAGACATCACACGATGCTACACTTTGAGAGAGAGAACCAGGAGCCAGCCAGCAGCCTGGAGCAGGCAGCGGCCGTGTCACCGATTGATCCACAACAGGACAAAGCGAGTACAACACGAGGTGACACCATAACTGCTACATTTTCTAGAGGGGAGCTACATCCCAACAGCGTGCTACTTGCGACGGCTAAGGTTAAGGTAATCCGTTCTAACGGTTTTAAACAAATAATTCGTGCTTTACTTGACCAAGGGTCACAGGCATCTTTTGTATCTGAGTCAACTGTGCAATTATTAGGTCTTGCACGCAAACCAGTGAGTGGCTGGGTGTCAGGGCTGGGAGATGGCCGTATGAGGATAAAAAACACGGTTTCACTTCGCCTGGAATCACGTCATAATCCAGCTAGTTACATCCTAGTTAACGCTTATGTTTTACATTCCTTAACGTCACTACTACCTTCAACCGACGTGAGCACTTCCCAATGGGTAGAGATTGACAATCTTCCTTTAGCTGATCCTACATACGCGACGCCAGGTAAGATAGATATTTTGCTAGGTGCAGAGGTTTATAGCGAAATATTACTTGATGGCGTTATGAAGCATCCTGATTGTAATTTAATAGCACAAAATACAGTGTTTGTCCAATATGTAGATATTAATTAAATAAAAGTCTAAGTCACTGAAAACGGTATATTCTAGAAGCGAGGTCTTTTGACAGCTACTGTGACAGGCCAAGAAAACAAAGGGCCGCGACGCGCGCATTGCTACGGAGACAGCCGACGATCCCCGACCTGTGACTCGGGTCGCTTCGAAGTGTGGCGGCGATGCCGCTACAGTAACCCCCTGGCCAGACCGTGACTACGGTCGATAAAAATCAGGGAAGCGTACTCTTCTTCCGCTGCGTGTGCGTGTCTCTGGCTCATGGGTAGATGGTGATGACGAGTCACTTGGAGGCGCGCTGATTGGGTTTGTGGTCGAGTTATCATCGTAACTCTCTTGAGTGACATAAGCTGGCTTCATTCTATCCAGCGATATGTTGGTGCTCCTGCCTCGTATCTCAACTTCAAAGTACTTAGCTGTCCTTTTTAGTACTTTGTAGGGACCTGCATACGGTGGCTCTAATGACTTTCGCACGTAATCTAGCCTCACGAAGACATGGGTACAGTGCTGCATGTCTTTGGGAATGTAGAAAGTGTTGTTTCTATGCCACTTAGTTGGCCTCGGAGATAAGCTAGCCATGTGTTTTGCTAGGCGTGTAGCGAAGCTAGTGATGTCTTCGACTGTGTGGTTGCTTGATGGCGATAGGAACTGTCCCGGCAAGCGTAGAGGCTCACCGTAAACCAACTCAGCTGAGGATGCTTGGACGTCATCTTTCCAGGAACTGCGTATGCCGAGCAGAACGATAGGTAAAACCTCAGTCCATTGTGTGTTGTTGTGACACATGATACCTGCTTTGAGCTGTCGATGCATCCTCTCAACCATCCCATTTGATGCGGGATGATAGGCTGTGGTACGATAGTGACGTGCGCCGAGTAGTGAAGTCAGGGCTTTAAACAAGCTGGACTCGAACTGCCGACCGCGATCTGTGGTGATCTGCGAGGGGCAACCGAACCTCGATATCCACCCGGATACCAAAGCAGCCGCGCAGGTGTCGGCTGTGATGTCTTTGAGTGGAATCGCCTCAGGCCATCGTGTGAATCGGTCAACGATGGTGAGACAATATCTGTAATCAGAAGAAGGTATTAGAGGCCCTATGATGTCAAGATGAATGTGAAAGAATCTCGACGAGGTTGAAGCGAAATGCGAAAGAGGAGCGGATGTGTGTCGAGTAACTTTACAGCGCTGGCAGTGAAGACAGCTCCTGCACCACTCTCTACAGTCCTTACGAATCCCTGGCCACACAAATCTTTGCGTGACCAGTCGCACGGTAGCTGTACGTCCAGGGTGGCTCAGACCGTGAAGAGCGTCAAAAACTTGATAACGTAGATCAGGTGTGACGTAGGGTCTTGGTGGTTGAGTAGAAACGTCACAGTAGAGATTGATGTCTGAGCCAGCCAGAGTTATCTTTTTCAGTACTAGTGACGATCCTTTTTGTAGCAGCGACTGAAGTTCGGGGTCTGTCTCTTGAGACTGTGCTAAGTCGGTGTAATCAATCGTCGTTGCGACTTCTTCAATACGTGACAAAGCGTCAGCTACAACATTTTCAGCACCAGGGATGTAGCGTATATCTGTAGTAAACTGAGCGATGTAGTCAAAATATCTGTATTGACGCGGCGAGCAATTTTCCCTTGAATTCTTGAAAGCGTATGTTAGTGGGCGGTGATCGGTGAAGACGACAAATTCCCGGGCTTCCACCATATGCCGGAAATATTTGATTGCCTCATAGACGGCTAGCAGCTCACGGTCGTAGGGGCTGTATTTACATTGAGCTGGTTTCAATTTCTTTGAGAAGAAAGCGAGGGGCTCCCACTGTGTACCGACACGTTGTTGAAGAACTGCTCCTATGGAAACTTCCGATGCGTCAGTAAGCATAGAGAGCTCTGCCTGTTCCCTTGGGTGTGCAAGAAGAGTAGCGTTTGACAGAGTACTCTTGCATTCTTGAAATGCTTCCAGCTGGAGCTGCGACATCTGTACAGGATCTGAACCCTTGAGCTTTTCTCCACTCAACATCGAGTTTAGTGGTGCTTGACTTTTTGCAGCATTGGGTACGAACCTTCTATAAAAATTTAGCATGCCTAGAAATCTTTGTAACTCTTTCACCGTGCGTGGAACTGGATAGTTCTGTATTGCTTGGACTTTCGTGCTGAGAGGTTTAGTACCAGCAGCTGACACCTGGTATCCAAGAAAAGTCACCTCGGGCTGGCCCCACACACATTTAGCTGTGTTGATGAGAACGCTGTATTCTTGGAGGCGTGACAGCAGCTGGCGCAGGTGAATTCTATGCTGGTCTGGAGAAGGAGAATAAATTAAAATGTCGTCAAGATATCCGAAGCAGAAGTCATCAAATCCGGTAAGTACTTCGTCCATAAAACGTTGAAAAGTTTGAGCTGCATTCCTAAGGCCAAACGTCATAAAAGGAAACTCAAACAATCCGAATGGTGTTGTAATGGCCGTCTTTGGTATGTCCGCTTCATTTACCGGTATCTGATTATATGCCTTAATTAAATCAATTTTTGTGAATATAGTAGAGCCAGAAAGCCGCTGTGAGAAGTCCTGGATATGGCGTATAGGGTAGCGGTCAGGCACAGTACGTGCATTTAGTGCACGGTAGTCGCCACACGGGCGCCACCCATCATCCTTTTTCTTCACCAGGTGCAGAGCCGAAGACCACGGGCTTTCACAGCGCCTTGCAGTTCCGCTGGCTATCATATCATCAAACTCTCCCTTCGCAATTTTTAATCTCTCTGCATCCAAGCGCCTCGGTCTGTTTGCAACGGGCGGTCCAGGTGTGGTCTTAATAAAGTGCACCGTATTATGCTTAGGTTTGCTTAGATTTACAATACCTGCAGGGCGGGTAACCTCTGGAAACTCACGCAACAACAGGTGAAACTCAGTATCTCCGGTAACAGTTTTGACAGATGCCACATCATCAGGAACACGTTGCGAGGACGCTGCCACGAAGAGTGAAGTGGTGCCATCTATGAGCCTGTGGTTGCGACAATCTATAAGCAGATTATAATAACTTAGAAAATCTACACCTATAATTGGCTTTGACACGTCGGCTATGGTAAATTTCCAAGTAAATGAGCGGCGAAGACCTAGATTGAGAGTAAGTTGCACTGGTCCATAGGTATTAATAATACTTCCATTAGCTGCCGTTAAACTAAATTTCGTGATATTGCAGGGCGTCTTGATTGCAGAACGTGGGTAGACGCACAAATCCGAACCAGTGTCGACAAGAAATAACATTTTCGAATAACAGTCAGTTACAAAAAGTCGGCCTGATGCTAATGGGCAGTCGTAGGCCGCTAGTTCGGGCTGCCTTTCGAGTTTTCCGACCTCCATGTACAAGGCTGTGTGCATTTCTTTGCACGGACGCCGTATGTGAAATGATACCAACAATGCGGGTGGTTTTCAGGTGCCTGACGTGGCCTGGACTTGGATCTGCTTCGCCAGTTATCGCTTTTAGAGCGTGAACGAAAACGACCACGTACCTGTCTTCGATTATCCACAATAGTAGACAGTGAACTCACTTGCCTAGTTAATTCCGCAATTTGACACGCCATCTCTATTAAAAGGGCAGATGTGCCTGCCTCTACTACGCTGGCCACTTGCATGGGCCCCGTCGGCGCAATATCATTAACCGTGTCCGCCAGTTCTGCCAATTTGTCCAACGGAAGGTCAGGTTGGGTCGCTACAACCGTTTGTAGGTTGGTCGGTAACCGATTTGCCCACAATGTCCTAAGAAAGTCTTCCGGGTCATCTGGCCAAAATGGTGGCGGACGAACGCCCACACGCGACGTTTCCGCAGCAAAAGCATTTTCTTTAGGCGTTTCCATGTCGGGGTCACCAATATGTAGATATTAATTAAATAAAAGTCTAAGTCACTGAAAACGGTATATTCTAGAAGCGAGGTCTTTTGACAGCTACTGTGACAGGCCAAGAAAACAAAGGGCCGCGACGCGCGCATTGCTACGGAGACAGCCGACGATCCCCGACCTGTGACTCGGGTCGCTTCGAAGTGTGGCGGCGATGCCGCTACAGATGGATTTTGTCAGGAAGAATGTCAAATAGGTTTCGAACGTTAGCAGAGGATAATCTCATTAGCATGCATGTACAGGTGAAAGAGGATGAGTTACTTAAAAAGTTTTGGGAGATGGAAGATGAGCCTAATTTAATAAAGAACGAGATGACTAATAGCGAGAAGGTATGTGAGGATTGGTTTGACTTAACTACAGTGAGAGATAATGAAGGGAGATTTATAGTGAGATTACCTTTTGCAACGGACGATCCCAAGTGTCAATATGGTAATACAGAAGAGAGAGCAGTGAAGAGGTTAGAATATTTAGAGAGAAAACTATCGAAAGATTCAAAGTTGAGAAAAGAATATAATAAAGTTATGAGTGAGTACTTGAGTATGAACCATATGAGACTGGTTTCTGAGAGTGAGTTGCAGAAGTCTAAAGCTGTGTATCTTCCTCACCATGCTGTGGTGAGAGAAGACAAAGACACCACGAAAGTAAGGGTCGTCTTTGACGCTTCGAGCAAAGGTGACAACAATTTGTCACTAAATGATGAGCTTCTTGTTGGACCAAGGTTACAACAAGATTTAAGGCACATCTTGATGAGATGGCGTCAGCATAAAATCTGTATCGTAGCCGATATTGTAAAAATGTATCGGATGGTAAAAGTGGCGGACGATGACACAGATTTCCAGAGAGTTGTCTGGAGGTTTGATCCTTTAGAGCCGATACAACGTTACAAACTGTTACGTTTAACGTTCGGTACAGCATGCGCGCCATATCTGGCTGTCAAGGTATTGCACAGACTTGCTGAGTTAGAAGAGAAGAAGTATCCATTGGCAGCGAGAATTACTAAACAATGCTATTACATGGATGACTTAATGACCGGGTGTGATACGGTGAGTGAGGCAAATAAAATTTATGAGGAGATGAATGAGTTAATGAGAAGTGGTGGTTTTGAGTTACAGAAATGGAATAGTAATAATGAGAAGTTTTTAGAGCAGATTGGGAAAACTGATTTGAGTGAAGGGCAAGCTATTAAACTAAATGATCTAATCAAGGTATTAGGTTTGAGTTGGAATAGGAAGAATGATAATTTTGAATACGTAGTAAACTTACCTGAACCTAAAGATTTAGTCACTAAAAGAAAAGTCTTATCTGAAGTAGCGAGATTGTATGACCCTTTAGGCTGGATTGCCCCAGTGATAGTTAAGGCTAAGATTTTAATTCAGAAACTGTGGAAATCTGGTCTAGAGTGGGATGAGAGTTTGACGGATGAATTACATGGTGAGTGGCTAAAATACAGACATGAGTTAATAGATTTAAAAAATCTTAAGGTACCTAGGTGGGTAAATTTTACCCCAGAGTGCAAGACAGAGTTACACGTATTTTCTGATTCTTCAAAATCAGCCTTTGCGGCAGCAGTTTACATACGAGTGATTGATAGCTCAAATAGAGTGTACGTTCATTTACTGTCTGCAAAGACTCGAGTTGCCCCAATCGTAAAGGAGATTTCTATACCCCGACTTGAATTGTGTGGCGCCACCTTAGCAGCGAAGCTTATATGTGAAGTATCACAAGTTTTGGAGATACCGAAGGAACGTCTCTATGGGTGGACCGACTCCACCATAGTGCTAGCATGGCTTAAAGGGGGCTCAAGTCGATGGGCAACATTTGTTAGCAATAGGGTGTCCACTATATTAAATATTATGGATTACAACCAGTGGAGTCATGTCTCATCAGAGATAAACCCTGCGGACTGTGCTTCGCGTGGTCTGCAGCCCCAAGAGTTGAGTGAGCATTCATTGTGGTGGAGGGGACCGAATTGGTTGTCAGAAACTACAATACACACGGAGAGTACTCTGATTGAAGACACACACGAAGAGGAACGAATCCAGTCTTTGTCCGTTTTATCCCACGTTGACGAAGAATTTGTTTGGTCAAAATATTCGTCTCTAAATAAACTATTAAAAATTGTATCCTATTGTAGACGAGTTTTGAATTATAAATTAAAGAAAAATGATAGATCTAAACTACCCAAATATATCACTCCCAGTGAATTCAACGAGACTTTATTAGCATGCATCAAACAAGTACAAGAGCGCGAGTTTTCGTTTGAAATAAAACGGTTAAAGACTGGAGGATGTGTCCCTAAAAAGAGTAAATTAAGATTTCTTTGTCCCTTTTTGGACAAAAAGGGGATACTAAGAGTAAGTGGACGCATAGCACAATCGGACGCGTGTTATGACACGAAGCACCCGATAATTTTGCCTGGTAACCATCATTTTACCAAGGTTTTAATTGCGGATGCTCATGCAAAAACATTGCACGGTGGTCCACAGGCTATGTTAAATTATCTGAGAACCAAGTACTGGATCTTACGTGGTAAGGAACGCGTTAAAAAATATTTTAGAGAATGCACTATTTGTTTGAGATACTCCACAAGGAAGACTACTCCTCTAATGGGCCTACTTCCAAAGGCAAGGTTGAAACCCAGTAAGCCATTCAAATCTACTGGTGTGGATTACTGTGGTCCTGTTTCTATTAGATTTTCGCCAGGCCGCGGCGCTAAGTCTTATAAAGGTTACATTTGCATATATGTGTGTATGGTTACACGAGCAGTCCATTTAGAAGCAGTAACTGACATGACTGCCAAGGGTTTTATTGCTGCGTTTAGGCGATTTACTGCTCGTAGAGGCCATTGTCAGGATTTATACAGTGACAATGGCACTAATTTTGTTGGCGCCGATAAGCAAATGAGTGAAATGTTTAATAAGGACCAATCTTCCCTTCCTGGAGAATTAGCCGAGCTACTTTCTTTAGAAAGAACTACCTGGCATTATATACCACCCCAATCGCCTAATTTTGGGGGGTTGTGGGAATCTTCGGTGCGTGGTACTAAGACACATTTAAAAAAGGTAGTAGGTAATAGTACACTCACGTACGAAGAAATGTCGACTGTCCTGGCGCAAGTGGAGGCGTGTTTAAACTCGAGACCAATTTCGTTGTTGAGCGATGACCCAAACGACCCTCTACCCTTGACACCAGGTCACTTTTTGGTAGGCGAACCATTGTTGAACATTGCAGATGAGGATTACACTAATTGTAATGTTGTGGGTTTGGATAGATGGCGATTGACGCAAAAAATTGTAACAGATTTTTGGAATAGGTGGTACAAGGAATACCTAGTTAATTTAAATCAAAGGTATAAGTGGAACACTAAACGTGATGAACCAGAAATAGGCGATATTGTTGTTTTAAAGGAAGATAATGTACCGCCAGCTAAATGGTTACTTGGTAAAATTGTCAAAAAGTATCCTGGACCTGATAATGTTACCCGCGTTGTATCCGTAAAATGTAAAACCGGAGAATATAAGCGTCCAGTGAGCAAAATTTGTATTTTAACAAAATGAAATTGTTTAATTTTCCTGTTGAATTGTTTAAAAATTTCGTTAATATCGATTTAAGCTGTTTCAAATTAAGAGTTTTTTTTACATACCTATCCAAATTAAGTTTAAAAAAGCCAATGTATTTATGTTATGTATAGTACTAGGATGAGTTTTCCAATCCTACTATTTACCTGCATCATGAATTTGAGCTATGTAATAATGACCTACCTAAAACCGTGTTTACTATCAATGTACCTACTTGAATACGCCTGGCTTGAGGCACACATGTTCTGCGTTACTTTTTTAATATCATTTATAGTCCAACTAAGAAAGATACAGGTTGTTCTATTATTAATTCTACTGTTTGTTTTTGTTTACTTAAAACTTTGAGAGGAATATTTTAGTTTTTTTTTCGTGGTTTGTATTTACACTTGTTAGGTGTTAAGTTTATGGATTAGTAAATCTATTTTGTATTTATCGAGTTTACATTATTGTTAAGATTTAGTTAAAGAACTACGTTCTTTGGCGGGCGGAATGTCCAAATAGATTAGCGATTTGTGTTGTGAGCCTATAGATATGTTAAAATGGTAGCTATCTATATATGCATAATTACAGTCCACTATGTCGAATTCAGTTGCGAATAAACCTGCATACCAAACACACGTTGTTTTCTTCCAAAAAATCCCGGTAACCAAAAGTCAACCCTATGTATTAAACACCTACCCTAATAGGGTTACCATATAAGATGGACTAACATAATATAAGTTGGTGTATAACTGGCAGACCTTGAATGTATTATACAGTTCTGCCTAACCCATCGAGGACTACAGGCGTAATATTATTATATGTAACGCAATACAACAATAACAAAGCAACAAATAAACCGGAACAATAATTATAATTAGGCGGCTGAGCGTGCGGGCGGGCGGGCGGTTTCCGCCCAGCGTCAGTAATTGCAGCCGCATCAAGGCTGTAGCGACCGCACGCACACATACATGCCCTGTTTATTTACCGACGTGGCCCAATGAAAATACTCTAATTAGCATGATAATTAATTCTGTTACAATAATTTACTTGGTTTTGCAGATGCCTGGAGGCGTCGTGTTCAATTTTCCATGAGTTGAGTATCGACAACCACATAATCATCTGTTGGGGTCGGCTTCCAGTCTTACAGGATGCAGCTAATACCAGTATTATATAGAGCGACTGCCTATCTGACCTCCACAACCCAGTGAGTACTGGGTAATACGATACCCCTTGGTAAGACTGGGTGTTAGACTTCCGGGTCACTGATTACCTGTAACGACTTTAAAAGATCTACAAATAACAGCCGGGACCAACGACTCGAACGGCTGTTATTGTATAGCCACGAGCTCTTCATATAAACATAACATGAAAAAATGCATAATATTTGTGGGTCAATTAACAAATACTTCTATAGCATTAGTAGCTTTTGCCCCGGCTTCGCTCGCGTTTTGTTAGGAAAATATCCCACGCGAACGTTTTAAATATAGTTTTTGACACTCGGGGATAATGTAGCATCACATAATGCTTAGATTTAGAAAATAGCTGTACCACGAAAATGTCTTTTAAAAATAAAATAGGGAAGTTTCTTTTTAACGCCTTTTGTTAAAACCTCATAACTAGAGATGTGTAGATTCCATTTAAGATTATGTATTGTTGTTTATATTTTTATGTCATAAAAACGCATGGAGGGGGAATAGAAAGAGACATTGAAATTCAGAATTGGTTTTTTTTTCTGAAGCTTTCCTTACAACAAATTTTACGTCTTTACAATATTATAGATAGATTTTTCGCAAGGCAAAGGGTGAAGGTAAATTGGCACGAGCCATTGGTAAGAATTTTAGTAGGAGCGAACGCGTTTGCTTTTTTAGTATTACAACTAAAATAGTCCCTATATCTTTATTTAGTCGTGGCAAGCATTGACCAGCAACCATTTAATGGCGGTACTCGTAAACACCCGATGACCTTTACTAGTACCTACTTACGTTTATATATGATATAGTGAAGGTCAACTCGAAAGGTTACGCGTAGTTAAAAATATACAAGTCTCAAGTATACAGGGTGAATGGTAATTAATGACCTATACTTAAACACGTGATTATACTCATGATAACAAAAAACTTTCCCAAAGAAACATTTTTTCACACTCTTTCACTTTTATTACAATAATACCACAGCCCCGTATAAAATAAGCGCGCGAGCCTCTAGCCTGTCTTGTGATAAAATGAATGAGTATAAAAAAAGTTTCTTTAGGAAAGTTGTTTGTTATCATGAGTATAATCACGTGTTTAAGTATTGGTCACTAATTACCATTCACCCTATATTTTGCGAAAACTAGGAAGATTGTAAAAGTAAACTCGGTATATAGTTGTTGGTCACCCATCCACAATCCAACCTATTCAAGCGTGACTTAACCAGATGATGGACCCAAGCGGCTGTAATTATTTAGCCATAAGCTTATTTAGCAACGGACATTAGGAGTAACCACCAACAATAAACAATTTAGTAGAAAATAAAACTTTCTAAAACATTATCTGGTCTGAAGGCCTATTATTATTGGTCTAAGTTACACTTGCTATTTGTCCTGACTATTCTTTTGAAAAAAGAAATCCATGTATAACATTTAAAACACTATCAATAACGTTTTAACGGGATATTAATTTAATTGCGTTACAAACGTTATTGATAGTGTTAGTGACCATGTCTCTTTAAAAATTACATTTAAAACAAAATCAAATCAAAATCAAAATATTTTTAATTCACATAGGCCTACATGGGCACAAGAGAGGCCACGCTGCTGGGCAGTAAGCCAGTCACCTCCAGCTCCAGTTCTAACTCCAGTAAGCATAATGAGCCTTTACATTTCGCACTGCTGAGACATACACCTCTATAGGAGTGGGTTTATGAAGCGTCGAAAAAAAGGTGCTCGGTTCGGGTTGGTCGTTTCCTATGGAGAAGAATCGGCGAGAAACTCCATGGTTACTCTTTTAGAATCATTTGGTTTTACAATATTTCTATGTTACAGCATTACTACTTAAGTATGGGAGGACATCGTAGGCCCGACAATAGGTCGTTGCTTACTACAAAACGTAGACCAAGATAAAAAGTTACCAAAGATCTCGGAATCTAAAAGGCCTACAATGTCCACACATTCACAAACAATGGGTAAATAATAAAAAAAGTCTAAAGGGTGTAAAACACATCTTAACGAAGCCAAAAGGCACTGGTTCTCCCTGTCATTGCGATCATTTTTTTGTTCTACACCATACCTGGGAACCTTCTAGTTACGGAGATATTAGGGGTCAAAGTTCCAACTTTTTGACAAGTATTTTTTTAAATAGGTACAAGTTTTTAATGTAAGATTTTTACTTTAAACACCTCCACGACCCCCGTACTAATCAATCCATTCATATCAGCACAATGTTTTGAGTGCGTTAAATTGAGTTCTACCACAAAACATGATTTTACACCCCCTAAAAAAAGTCGTTTCCCAGCAATAATTGTTGCGTAAAGTTACTTAGTTTCATGTACAGAATGCTTGGTTGACGGCTTCGTGATGAGGGGATTTACAATGTGTATACAACAAAAAAATAGAATAAAATATTACAAAAAGACTAGATTAAACAAGTGACACAAATGTCATCAGTGTTGTAACTATTAACACATCAGTGCTGTAACAATTCATAATAATAAATCCCAGCTGATTCACACATATCCTACACTGCAATAAAATTAAAATGACCCAGTGATTAGCACCCCAAGCATTTGTAACTTTAAATCGACACATTAGGATCAAACAGCTTGTCAAAGACCGAAACATGCGTACTTTTGTCCGCCATCACAATCAATTGTTGTAAACTTTTAGTTTTACACTGGCGGGGTCAAAAGGGCAATGTTGGAGGCACGTGCTAGGTTTATACGAGTTTTGGTTTTGTATAGATGGCAGTTGAAGGCTATTTGGGAGGGTCACCACGGTTAGTGGATATTTTTTTGGGATAGATTATTAATCTATCAGAAGTATTATTATTTTGAAAGAATTTTCAGGATTATTTGGGCACACGCTAGCCTGCTTAAATGCTTTGATTTTTTCTGAATTTTTATCATCTCTCGATCGAAATTACTGCGATATAAAAACAACGTTATGGAGGTCAGATAGCCAGACGCTCCGTGTAAAATACTGTCATTCAGCTGCATTCGGTTAGACTGTAAGCCGACCCCAAAATTGTTGGGAAATGGCTTGGCAGGTGATGATGACGTAGTTTCGTTGCACATCGTACATAATCTGATTTTTTCGATGATGCAAAAAGAACAAGCTAGAATATTAGAAGAGAAGGATATGATGTATATGTACGTTTACCTTGTGCAGGAGACCAAAAAACCCTCTTTATAACCCTACTAGCTGTCCCGCGCAACTTTGTCTGCGTCACATTTTCCCCGTTGTCGCAACATTTTTCATTGCTGCTCCGCTCCTATTGATCGTAGCGTGATGCTTTATAGCCTATAGCCTTCCTCGATAAATGGGCTATCTAACACAAATCGGACCAGTAGTTCCTGAGATTAGCACGTTCAAGCAAACAAACAGACATACAAACTCTTCAGCTTTATAATATTAGTATAGATAGGGAAACAAAGACACTGGTGGGAAATTCCACATCTTTATATCGCGTCTTTAGCAATTTAAACTGATTCTGCCCAAAATATTGCTTTAAGTTTGGCTCCTTCAGTAATGCCACCACTTAAGCAATGATAGCCTGGAGTCGATCAGAGTCATGACACTAGGCTACATACAAAAAAATCAGTCATGACCGTCAGACTGCTAAGTCATAGGTCCCTCAGAATCACGCTCCCATACCAACCTACCCTTACCCCGCCTGTTAATCTTTATTAAGGGGTATTTATATGTGCATTCGTCGAATGGTCTACGACTCGCCTCCCGGGATTGGTACCGAGATTTATGTTCGGTACCATTCGTACCGATACGTGATACCGATTTATTGTTCAGTTATCGTTTTGGTGATAACGGCCGTTTGAGGTGATTATTGTGAACGGTGTTGTTGGTTTTAAATTGATGTTTTGGGAAAGTTTTGGCGTGAAATATGTTGTTTGGTTAGTTGCCAAAATGATAATGAGGGTGGGCGCTGTTATCTATATTGTCAAGATATTAAATGGTCTGAGCTAATACTTAGGTAGTAAACTCTAACATGCAATAATAAATATTGTCATTTATTTAATAGTAAACAATATGATCAAATGGCATTACAAGAAAAAAACTTACGCTATGTCTACCTACTTTCGGTCTACATTTGACATAATTTTTACTTAAAAAAAAACTCGAAATACTTTGGTTTCATACGCTTTGTGGTTTCTTCAGACCTATTAGTAATGAAGTAATTCATCGTTTTGTAATTAGAGCCTTTCCATACATAGACAGTCTACTTGTTTATTCTTAAATACATTGCGCCTTGCACTCGCATCTGTTCAAGATCTGTAGGTAACTTAAAAAAAGTTTTTTTGCCCGATTCTCACTGCTAAAAAACACAAACAAACTCTTAAAATCTTGCTTCATGTCAAACACATCTAAGCATCAACATTTTGGTACTGTATTGTACTTTGATTCCGCAACAAAACCATCCGTACCCGGTATCAAACGGAATTGTTACCTATCCCTGGGTTTCAAACTTCAAATTCCCTTGAACATTATTCCCATGCATTGCAATGCGAAAATCGTAACAATCAAAGGCATAGTTAGGGGCTATGGGTTTATTTATTTTTTATGGTCGAACAAATTCGCGGGCTTAGGGGAGAGTAGGCGTAGGCGGCATCTTAATGAGATGCGGCGTAAACATTACCTACTATTCCTTAGGGTAAACCGGGGTACACACCCTCTTTTTGATTCTGATTATTTACACACTATCTAATGATTGTTATTTGTTCATGGGACTATGACAGAACGGTATGATTGTAGTGAAAAATAGAGAAAAACAATTGAAAGCAGCGTGAAAGAATTTTTTCTTGCTAACTGTACTTTTTGACGCGCAAAATGTATACTGATGACGAGTCGGGAACGATATTAAATAAAAATTCATTTATTTTCTTATGATGACGTACACGACGAATATCTTGTATGAAAAATTTTTTTGGTGATGAATCGAGATCAATCATAGATCAACGAAGAAATCAAAGCAGTGGCTATCATCCAGTGGCGCAGCTGCTATTTTTCACCAAAATTACTTTAAAAACCCATTTACTTCTCTTAATAATTGTCCTACCAGATCCCCGAGGTTATCACCGATGGCTGAATGTCGCCGGCGACACGCAACGTTGCGATAATTCGTTTAATTATTCATTGATTATTTGTGCAGGTGTGTCCATGTGTTCATGTGCTGTCAACCTAAATACCGACTGCTGACTGGAACTGTAAGAGATGGATACTTTTATAATTGTAGTATTTTTTTGGGTATTTTATTGAATTTGCTATGGTTGTAGATGAGTGACTGGCAGAGGCGGATTTACAAATTTTCAAGGTATAGGTTGTAAAGTTTTTGTCGCCCTTGCCTCTACAATTTTCATGTCCTAGATTATTTTTACAGTCCAACAATTTCGTTGGAATTGCACGTAAAATATTTTTTGGGTTTATTTTTGAGCTAATTAAAGCTCAATAATGTACGATTAATAAAGAAGGTTTGTGTAGACTTTTATCTGTAAAACATCAGAAAACCGCCATGTAGAAATATTTTTGATTTCTACGAGGTATAAGAGGCCTTAAAAAAAAAAAAAAGATATTCGGTCCCTAATTTGCCGTCCCAAAAATCTGCCGCCCTAGGGTCCAGCCTACTCAGCCTGCTGGTAAATCCGCCACTGGTGACTGGTGAAGAAAGAATTATTTTAGAATAGAAATAAAATAACATGACGCCTGTAATTCCAGAAGGGTGGGGGTAAGGGTAGGTAGGTGTACCTACACACCCACATTTTGCCAGTTAGGGTTAGGTTCCATGTAAAGGCGGAGTAAGATCCATAGTAAGATCCATAGTAAGATCCACTCCGTGGCTGCTACTGAGAATTTCCTGATGTAAAAATCCTATAACTCTTACCCCGACCTGGAAATCGAACCCCAGGAGCTCATGCTCAGCAGTCGCTCTTGCGACCCTAACCGAAAGATGCAGTCCAAAAAAAAAATATGGAAAAAATAAAGGGATTATTGGATATTAAAAACAGTTTTTAATTCGGGTAAGTAATACATAAACAGGTACAATTATGACGAGTTTGTTTATCTAGAGTACAGTACCTAAAGTGACTTGGTCTATTTTAATCTTCTTTGTTAACTTTTCCAACGATAGGTACTTCAGTATAGAGTACAATTCAAGGATGTCTACACCTGTGTGTAATCCCGAACTCCACACTGCAAAAATACTTAGCTGTATGCTCCCATTTTTTCCCTCAACAAACTTTTCTGAATATCCTCAAAAATTGACAGCAACCATTAACGGGATACTGTGAGCGGCGTAAATGTGTTGAATATGGTATTGAATTCAGCATGAAATTCTCTATCCTTCGTCTAATCATCATCTGCCTAGCCTTTTCCCAAACTATCTTGGGACCCAGGCTTCCAGTCTAACCGCATGCAGCTGAGTACCAGTATTTTACATGAAGTGACTGCCTATCTGACCTCCACAACCCAATAACTGGGTAATACGATACCCCTAGGTAAGCCTGGATGTCAGACTTTTGGCTTCTGACTACTCTTAACGACTGTCAAAGATCTACAAATAACAGCCGGGACCAACGGCTTAACGTGCTTTCCGAGGCACGCAGGAAACTCGGTATGTAATTATAGTCACCCATCCACGGACCAACCTCGGCAAGCACGGCTTAACCCTAAAGATCCGTGCCGCTGTTATTATTTAGCCACGAGCTCCTCATCATCATCATCATTTCAGCCGAAAGACGTCCACTGCTGGACATAGGCCTCCCCCAAGTGTCGCCACATTGACCGGTCCCGTGCGACGCGCATCCAGTGGATCCCCGCAACCTTCACCAGGTCATCGGTCCACCTAGTGGGAGGCCTTCCAACGCATCGTCTCCCGGTTCGCGGTCGCCATTCCAGAACTTTTCGGCCCCATCGGCCATCGAGCAATGTGCCCTGCCCACTGCCACTTAAGTTTGGCAATTCTTCGGGCTACGTCGGTAACCTTGGTTCTCTTGCGGATGTCCTCTTTTCTGATTTGATCACGCAAGGAAACTCCGAGCATAGATCTCTCCATTGCCCTTTGGGTGACTTTGAGCCTTCTGATGAGGCCCATTGTGAGCGACCACGTTTCGGTGCCGTATGTAATCACTGGCAGCACACACTGGTCATAGACTGCGTCTTGAGGCACTGCGGTAAGTTGGACGAGAAGATACCACGCAGCTTGCCGAACGCTGCCCAGCCAAGTCGGATTCGACGATTGACCTCTTTCTCGAAGTTAGACCTACCCAACTGGACCGTTTGTCCCAGGTAGACATAATCGTCTACAACTTCGATAGTAGAGTCTCCGATCTTAATAGGAGTGGGTGTTACATGGGCATTCAACATGACCTTGGTTTTGTCCATGTTCATTTTAAGACCCACTCTCTCGGAAACTCTACTGAGGTCATCAAGCATTGTACTGAGGTCCTCCATGGTCTCAGCCATGACCACTATATCTTCGGCAAATCGAAGGTGAGAGATGTACTCGCCGTTAACGTTGATGCCTAGCCCTCGAGCTCCTCTATCCTTCGTTAAAGAAAAATAAAATCTCTTTCATTCATAGCAACAGATACGAACTAAAAAAGACTATCAACTGTAAGACCAGGTATATCTGACTGCTTGGCTATTATTAAAGAGCCTTTATAAAATACATGTGTACCTTACTGTCTCGACAATCAAACCACACTATGGAGCAGCTCCTCTCACTGCAAGAATAAAATAATTTATAAAACTTTGAAGACACGAATAATGAATAACTTAACGAACAAAATAAATACGACATCTTTTCTATTTATCACCAAGCCGTCACATGCTTATTGTATTTATTCGCCAGGTCACAGTTTACTCGCTAGCTAGCCAACTTGCGCCAGTGTTTGCTCGCAACTCGCACTCGCATCCATTCGTTATCGCGCGACTCGGCAAACATCGGCAAACATCGGCCGTTCCATTAGTCCAGTTCTTTATTCAAATTCTGTTTGCTCATTGGTCGGCCGGCAGATAAAATCAACAGATAGGTACGGTACAGTGTGTTTGCTTATAAATTTTAATTGTGACCTAATGACATAGTTGTAGGGCAGAATTGTTTTATAATGGTTAGGTGGCGTTTTCATAGAAATCTGGACTGGTTTTTGTAGGCTTATGTTGAGGTGGATGATTGATTATTTATTTATTTATAATGTTGCAAAAAAAACTTTATTCACTTTTGCATTGAATTAATATTTCATATTGTACTTTCTTATCTCTTCCAATTTTGTCAAAGTTGTACAATCCAAACTGAAGGTTTGCCAGCGTTCCAGGGCTGCGGGACTGTTCGAAAGAGATACCGTGGCCCTGGAATACAAAGGGCTATGAAGGAGCATGGATGGGTTTTAGCCAGTACAAGTCTGACACTCCCTTCCGCTCCGCCCAGAGCGGGAGGAGATGATTCACGCATTTGATGATTAAAAAAGGTTTGCCAGCGTGCAATAGAGTATAGCATTCTAGAAGTCAAACTAACTGACCACACAAGGTATAAACTGACCCCACGAAGCCGTCAACGAAGCATTCTGTACATCAGACTAAGTAACTCTACGCAAAAATGGTTGCTGGTAAATGACTTTTCTTTTTGGGGTAAAAAATCAAGTTTTACGGTAGGACTATATGTAACGCACTCAAAACATTGTGCTGATGGATGCATTGAATAGTGCGGGGGTCATGGAGGTATTTAAAGTAAAGTTATAACATTAAAAACTTGTGAAAAAGTCGGAAATTTAACCCACAATATCCCCGTAACTAGAATGTTCCCAGGTATAGTTTAGAACAATCTACCATGAGTAGACATGTTCTTGAGCAAGCGTAAGGTGGGACGCCCTCAGGCTCGGTGGAGCGACGACCCTCGCAGGGTGGTAGCAACTGCATGAGAGTTGCCGAGAATCGAGTTAAGTGGCGAGCGATTGAAGAGGTTTATGTCCAGCAGTGAACTGCGGTAGGCTGATGATGACGATAGTCTGGAACAAAAAAAAGTGACTTTCGGCGTCGTTAAGGGTATGTCCACATCCACTATACACGCAACACCAGCCTGTGCTATGAAACACAAATAACTGACTGCTCAAAAGGCCGCTTAGCTGAAAGCGGACTTTGCTGGCCACGTCAGATCTGGAGGCAGATGATTAGTGGCTCACATTATCCCTGGAGTAGTCATGCATGAGGAGGCCTTTGCTCAGCAATATGATGCAGGCTATAATGTAGCCACACTCCGCCAATTATGTTTAAGTCCCATGTAAGATGTAAATAGGGGCGAGCCTATCATCATCTGAATTCGTTATAGAGGATCTACATATAAAACACATATCTTCAGACTCCAAGGCAAAATGAATAAGATCATCAAAAACATCAGTCCAAAAGCAGTCGTCAGCTAAAATCGCATCAAATAACTACTCCATACAGTTCCTCGATAAACCTTCTTTTCAGCTTCTTAGGTACAGGTAACAAGTACAAGCAGCCACCTATATACTATAGGTACGTATACTTTCGCTTAAGCTAAAACTTTTTATTACACGTCTTCCGCGCTTCAGAGGCGAAGTCTCATCTCACGAAATTAAGTTTCAAATATTAAATTCGCTTCTTTATGAAAAAGACACACCCTTCCTCCTTGAAAGACTTATCCGACGCTGCTGTAAAAATGAACTGAACATTGTATATTACAGTACATACAATTATAGATACACTTTCTATATGATTTTTATGTAATGAGAAATATTACATAAAATATTTATTTCTGTCGAATGCGGTTGATGTAGCAACAGTCTCCTTTATGCGGAAGTAGTATTACCATTTACACCTGTTATAGCAGTTTCATAAGCAAATACACCAAGAAGCGCTGAAACTAAGTATCATTCACACAAATGGCGCTCAAATAAAGTGGTGGTGAGAAACCTACCTAAGGTTTCTCGCAGAAATTCCTAAATCAAGATGGCTTGGCACCACGACAAAAGAAATAGGTCCAGCGGTTCTAGTTTTTTTTTGAAAACTCACAAGTTGAGACGCTTATGTTTAGCTCGACATGAATAAGGAAAAGATTTTGAAACAATATTTAGATTAAAAAGAATGTTCATGGAGTTTCTCGCCCATTCTTCTCCATAGAGAGGATCTACGCTGTAATGAGCATCTACCAGTACTTTACAACATTTTTTTGACGTGCAAAAGTGCCTGTAAGTGTGTAATCGACATAAATGCTTTGAGTTTGGTCTTGTTTTCCCAGCTTTTACTATTTCAGTAAAGGTATCTTCAATCAGAACCTAGTCAGCACCAAAAGAGGAACACACACACACAATTTTCGTTTAAAACTTTCCAATATCATCATCATCTGCCTAGCCTTTTCCCAAATTCATCTGCCTAGCCTTTTCCCAAATTATCTTTGGGTTGGCTTCCAGTCTAACCAGATGCAGCTGAGTACCAGTATTTTACATGAAGCGACTGCCTATCTGACCTCCACAACCCAGTAACTGGGTAATACCATACCTCTTGATAAGACTGGATTTCCGACATTTGGCTTCTGACTACTCATAACGACTGTCAAAGATCTACAAATGACAGCCGGAACCAACGGCTTAATGTGCTTTCCGACGCACGGAGGAAACTCGGTTTGCAATTATGGTCGCCCAACAACGGATCAACCTCGGCAAGCACGGCTTAACCTTAAAGATCGACCCGTGCGGCTGTTATTATTTAGCCACGAGATCTTCCATTTCTCCATCAAAACATCCATTTAAACATTTCCAACAGTCGTACCATTTATGTTCTCTAATTTTCACACCCAAAAACATTTTACACTCTAATCTCTCTGTCACAAAGATCTAATTAAAACTGTAATCCACTCCCTCTATTGAATGTAATTGTAACAGCACGTTTATGCAATAAAAATACAATGTTGTATAGAACCCTCGGTGCGCTGTCGGCAGGATCACTGCAATAGAAATCACGCCGAGTCCAGGGGAGTCTTGGGGGAGGCAGGTAACCACTGGGTAGGAAAGCACAGAAGTACAATACCTTGTTGATGGGGAGATTGCCCGCACCTATGGGAACCACGCTAACTACCTTTTCTCCTCCGAACAAAAGTATTAAACACAGAGCAGTTACAAATGGTCGTCTTCTTCTTACCGTGTCGATGCCAATCTAAATTGTGTCGGCCCAGAACTGAGCCACAAGTTTGTCGCCCTCTGTAGCGTCCATCAGTTCCTCTAATGAACAAACAACAGGACACGTAAGGCACGATATTAAGTGCCCCATCGTTTGTGGAACAGCACCATATTTACACTCCAGCGCAGAGTCATTAATGAATCTCCTGAGCAGGTTTTTTTTGCTGCGACCAACCTGGAGGAATTTAGCCACCACACGGAAGTCTGAAAAACTTTGGTTCAATGTTTCCACTTGTTGGGTTCGGATGAAGAAGTCGTTATTATCACCCATTGGGATTCTCCCGCATCAGCTGCGAAACAAGTCATCGCTGTATTTGACCTGATTATGATAAATCGTCTGATAATATCCAATATTATGATGATATTTAATCTGATTATGATAAATCGTCTGATAATATCCAATATTATCAGACGATTTATCATAATCAGGCAATTTTGCAGGCAGAATTTTGCACCACCGTCGAACTTAATAGCAATAATCTCGTTCCACTCACTGTATTGTATAAACTGGTTATACTGACCCTTTCTTCATTACGCAGGGAGGGACTGCAACAGAAATCAAGGCTGAGTCCCGGGATTATCTCTCATTAGCACGAGGAGAGCTCGTCCGTGCGTGCCGACCCTGGCGTGGTAACCCTAGCGTGATGCTGTGGGTGCAGGCGTTGATTGTGTCTAATTTAGTTTTGTTGTGGACTAGGGTTATAGCATTGTGTAGGAAGAATGATTGTAATAGAGATGTATGGAAGAAGAAGACATGCTGAGCCGAACCTAAATAAATTAGGGTAAGGAAAATAGTGATGATGTGTAGGCTTGATTGTGACAAGTTAAGGGGCAGAGAAGCAAACTTGATGATGTAATTTAAGATGGATTGCTTCAATATCACACCATATTACATGATGCTTGTAATGCAATGAATATCTAGAGATATGTGTGAAACTAAATAATAACAGCCGCAAGGATCGATCTCTAGGCCGTGCTTGCCGAGGTTGGTATGTGGATGGGTGACCATAATTACATACCAAGTTTCCTCTGCGCCTCGGAAAACACGTTAAGCCTTTGGTCCCGGCTGTCATTTGTAGATCTTTGACAGTCGTTACGAGTAGTCAGAAGCCAAAAGTCTGACATCCAGTCTTAACAAGGGGTACCGTATTACCCATTTACTGGGTTGTGGAGGTCAGATAGGCAGTCGCTTCATGTAAAATACTGGTACTCAGCTGCATCCGGTTAGACTGGAAGCCGACCCCAAGATAGTTAAGGAAAAGGCTAGGCCGATGATGATGTGTGTATTTGTGTCAATGGTTTTAATACAAACTTGAAAGTAGTGTTGCTACGGATGTTTCTAAAGGCAATCTACGGATTTTTGCCATCCATGTCACATCAGAGACCCCTGGCGGTATTTAAAAAATCGGATCAGGCAACCTACCCTACTCGGAAGGCCGATAGGAACGATTCCCAATCTCAAAAATATGCTACAAAATATGCCGATTAGGGGACTACGTGCTAATTTTTCTGATGTACAGAAACCGCAGCATTATCATCTACAGTTTGAATTCAATCACTGCTTGGGTGTCATTTTCAGGCCTCCCTTTTCTTGCGCCAATCTCCAAGATCCGGATTTCCCCCCGATGGCAACTATGGTGTGTGCCCAAACGAAATCGAAAAAAACGGCATAGTAACATCATTTGAATCGCACAATAAATCACAATTATCCAGCCTCCGCATCACAATATCTATCATCTCAACACCCACACTAAGAACTCAGCAATAACATTTAACCCCTCTATAAGCTCTCTAAGTACCCCCGCACACTTGCGCACATTTGTCGCAACAATACGCTACTAATCGCACGACAAAGGCTCGGTTTAGATATAAATACAAATCGTGTTGTTTTCGGTCGGCACCCTAGCGCGGACCCTCGCGATTTGACGCGGATTTTACATGCGACGACGGCTGCGATTTTCGACTTCGGTTTTGCGATTTTAATTTGTACCTACAATTGGTCGTTTAGATTATTTTTGTCATGTTTTCAGGTGGAATTGTGAAGTCCTTTATCGTTTATAGATCACAATAAGAAAAATCAAGTAATTTAAGTAACATACAATAAACAATTGAAGTGATCATTGCTTTTTCCTTCTGTGTATGGTAGAGATGTTTGCTTTACAGTGAATCAATTTTACAAACTTTTTATTTTTTAATAATTTATTTTTATTAAAAATAATTTTATTTTTGTCATACCTGCAATATTTCTAAATTCAGAGGTGTACCAAATACTCCTAAGTACAGTTCAAATTCAAATATGTTTTTCTCCAGTTATGTTTAATTTACATAATAGGGGGCAAGCCTATTGCCACCAACTAGGCACAAATCCAGACTCCGTGGCTGCTACTGGGAAATTCCTGATGGAAAAACCCAAAAACACTTTGCCCAACCTGGAAACCCAGGACCTCCTGATTAGCAGTCGCGCTTCGAATCGCTATACCAACGACGTAATTATTGCAAATAATTATTATAATTTAGTTTTTATCTTCACACAAGCATGCTGTTCTTTTTAAGCAATGCGGAGTACACAAAAAGTATCACCCCACATTTGCGATTATCCTAAACTAAAGATTATCCTCCATTCCTCTATCCCTCCAAAGAGTGCAGAGGGCAGAGTGCCGAGATTTTTATTGTTCACGGATTACAACGGAATATAATCATCGTTGTTTCATTGAATAAATTTATTCTGATTTCGTTGAATAAATGCTGCGTTTCGCTGAATACATTTATTTATTTATTGGTGTTTTATTAGGGCGTTGTAACTGTTGATGTGTCGTAGGGGTGGTTTCCTTACGAGGGTTGGTCCATGGGTGCCATATGTGACAGATACCTACTGTTTATTTTTAATTTGATTGAGTTTTTTGATTGCTGATCTGATTAAGTAGAGTATTGAGGTTAATTTAAAAATAAAGAGAAAATACGAAATAACTTTATTTTTAATTTCTTTTCAGCCACGTGTGACTTCGATGTGGCGACGCTTCGGGCAGGACTATACTAGGCAGTGGACGTCTTTTCAGTGATTTGATGATGCAGAACTGTTCTGCTTATAACTACTCGAAACCTCAGAATCAGCCTTGAAAAAATACCTCATCTCTTTCTTATTATTTTACTCGACATAAAGCAATGAGAAACCTTATTTACCAACAAACACAATGAACATTTCACATTCTAAACTCTACATCGCTGTACAAATATTTTACATCAAAATTCATAAATAAATAATATTCACGAATAAATAATTATGAATAACAGCTCTATTACCCGTGACGTCACTATTCATAGTTCACAAAATAACTTTATAATAATTAACCGAAGCGAATAAAATCAAAACAAACCGATAGATGCAGAATTTCGTGAGCGAACAAATTTATTACAATTTAAACCTTATGTCTATGACATAAAAGATAGATGATGCGAGCTAGTGATGTGCAATGAGTGTACTATGGAATTTCACGCGCAAGTAAATCAATTATTCCCGGGCAAAACATTCGGGGTCGGTATCGACTCCCGCGCATGTTATAGTACGAATTGTTGGGGCGAGACAATGCATGTCAGCAGCTAAACGCCTGCGGTATTCCGGCTTATTGATGGTATACAGGGAGTTGGTTTTTGGCAATTTGGGAGTTGCTTTTTTTTTCTATTACTACCTTCTGTAGTAAACAATCGACTTATTGTCGGGCCTACGCTGTCCTCCCATACTTAAGTACTAACGCTGTAACTTTAAACATTGTAAAACCAAATGATTTTAAAAGAGTAACCATGGAGTTTCTTGCCGGTTCTTCTCCATAGGAAACGACCAACCCGAACCGTGCACTTTTTGTTGACGTTTTATAAGTGCCCATGTAGGCCTATGTAAAATAAAATATTTTGATTTTGAATAAAAATAAATGTTCTCTGTCAGAAAAAAAAAATGATGTGTCTACGATGGCGACTAACAGTATTTAGAAAAAAAAAATGCCTATTGGATTGATAAACTTACTATAATAACTATGCATTAAGTATTTTTTAAATGATTTGTGCTTTCTAACGCCCGGTTCCTATATTTTAAAAACGATTCGTTTTGCTTACGGATGGTAGAATTATCTACGAGGCGTAACCCTAAAGCGTTCCTATAATAAACCTTTCGTAAGCGAACTTACCGTTGGCTTGCTACGTACGGATGGGAGGATTAGCAATAACGATCCGTAAGCGCAAAGTATGGAAACGATGGTCTGTGGTGTTCCTATATAAATATCAAACGTCAGTCAAACTGTCAAATATACTGTTCGTAGTTGGTTTCGCTACCGGCCGCTTTGGGACGGTTACCGAATGTTGTGTGGTATTTTTCAGGTGTAAAGTTAAAATTATTATAAATGTCGAGTTCAGAAAGTGAATTAGAAATGTTACAAATAATTTCGGATTCCAGTGACTCTGATTAAGAAGAAAACAATCACAGTGTTAGAGTTTACAAACAAAGAGTGAACTATTTAACTACGTTGGATGATTTTGAGTTCCAGCTGAGATTTCGACTTGATAAACCGTCTGTTCAAGAATTACTGCTTGAAATATATCCATATTTAAGAATAACGGGAGCCAGGTTAGTAAATCAACAGGTGCCTAATTAGTTAGGTGCCTACATAATACGAAGAATTGTTTGGCATACATTGTATTCCACCAGTGCTACCTTGAACTCTAGACACGTTTAAACGAATAATATAACAAAAACCTTTGTTTGTTTAAGGAATCATGGAGTAGCCCCAATACACCAGCTATTATTAACTTTAAGGTTCTATGCACTAGGAACAATGTTAATATCAGCGGCAGATTTTATAGGAGTGTCGAAAACATCTGCATGTCGTATTGTACGTGATGTCAGTTATGCTATAGCACAGCTGTATAACAGATATATATACATGCACATCAATACCGAGCAAGATTTTTATTCTGTGTCTCGATTTCCACGAGTTCTTGGTGCACTTGATGGAATGATTTGACACTTATGTATAAAGGGGCCCTTGATCTAATCCCTAAATAGTAGTCCCTGAATGGTGCAAATGTGCAAGCATGATTGCTTAGGTTTGTAGATAATAAAATAAAATTACTCAGAGGCAGAGATCTAACAAGTCATGTGTACTTACTTAAAAGATTTCTTTTCATTATTTTCAGTTTGGTGTAAGAAATATTACAATCATCTTTACAAGTACTTTTGTGACACAAGATCATAAAAATTAAAAAGAAGCCAAAATAGTGTCTTCAATTAATGAAATAAAAGTGTACAAACTCTCGTGAGACATAATAGAATTTTAAATTCCTAAATCATGTTTTTAAAATAAAATAATATAAATGTGGATTATTAATTGTTTTATTTGTCATTTATTTTTCTTACGTACTTAATTTATCAAATTACAAATTGTATACTTACATCTAAAACCTAAATATCAGTAAGATTTTCCTTATTAGCTAACTTTAACAATCTTATCTCTAAATCTAATTTTTCTGTCTTCTTTTTAAAATATTCTGCTATAGCAACATTTTTTTCCAGGCGTCCATCTTCAACTTTTTTCTTTTTGGCTGTAATTCAAAAATATTTGTGTTAATACTTTACACCTACTATAATAGCTGTTGTTGGTATAAAACATTAGAGAAAGACAAAGTATAAGTGATAAAATATAAATAAGTACCCTTGTTTTGAAGAGTTTTTGACATTGTAGGCATTCCATATAAAAATCGTCCTCCTGGATTGTTGCCCTCTACAACCCCTTCTTCTGGTGTCAACATATTTAATTTTCTCCTTTTAACTGAAAAATTAAATTATGTTATAAGAGCTACTAATCAATATCCGCTATACCACTTTACTTTTTAACACATATGTATGTGTAGCGCAGTGGAATAATCCAAATTTTAGATGGATGGATTACAATATACAAAAGTTGATGTAATTAGACATCATAATAATACCTTCATTTGTACGTGGAAGGAAATCTTCCATGGGCATTAACTATTAACTATATATTAACTACTCCACCTTCAACCTATTCATGCGAATTTGTTGCGTTCTCTTCCTGGCTGCCTTTTTTAAATTGTCCCATTTAAGTTTCTCCTTTTGTTTTGGGAAACCTCCACATTTTGCGTTGAACACAGCTGCCAAGGAGTCCCACGCTTCGTCTTTCAACTTGTTTGATGAGGCGTTTGTTTCCTTACTTGTTAAAATAGGACAATTTTGGATTAACTCCACAAAATAAGAGACTTCATCTCTCGTCATAGGCTTTTTGCTCTTCTGTAAATAGGTAAAACAAATCACACATTAAATATAATATTCACTACAATTTCGCCATGTCTTATTTAAAAGATAACAAGAACAAGATTACTTACTGGTGTAGTATCCATTTTTTGTGATTACTAGTTTTGATTTAAAGATTATAAGTACCTATAATTATTAGAATTAGGAAGAACAAAAATGAAATTAAACGAAACGAAGCCGACGCTCTGAAATTGACACATTGACAGCTTTGAGCTTTGCGCGGGCGGGGCGTGCGGTAGACTCGGCGTCATATATAGCGTTTTGTGCACTTTAGCAACAATAGCAATTATGTTTAAAATGTAAGTTGTAAAAGTCAATTTGTTTTTCTTAGCTTAAAAACCGGAGTATAAGTAAAGTTAACATTATTTAGTATATAAATATCTCATAATGTTTCTGATGAAGTCGTAGTTTCTGAACTACCCATTACATATCTTTTGTAATAACGAAACGCAAAGAGGAGCATTGAGGACCACCGGTAAACTAGTAACCGACGACTGTTCGTAGCTGGTAGGCTGGATAAAAACTTTTAGGAACACCAAGTTACGCCTCGTTATCAGTAAGTTGGAAACGGGTGGTAGATGTTATACAATGACGATCCGTTGAATATAGGAACTGGGCATAAGTTTATCTTTGACATCACGGACATCGGTGAAGGAAAACTTCGTGAGGAATCTTAATTTGTTGTCTAAAATCGCCAATTTGCAATTCTGTATTCAGCATTCTTATCTTATCAATATTTATATAACGCTTATTGCGCCCGCGTATCATATTTTATTCAACATAAAAACTGTCACTGACCGGAAATTTTCAAAAAAAGTAAGAAAAATTGAATTTCGAAGGCCACCCTATCGATTCAACCTCAAGACCCGCACCTCTGATTTTTCGGATTCATGTGAGTATTGTATAATTATCTCTTGCTTCGGTGAAGGAATGTCTTTTTTTTTACGGATGGGAAATCATCAAATGACATCTCCCGCTCTGGGCGGAGCGAAAGGGAGTGTCAGACTTGTACTGACTAAAACCCATCCATGTTCCTTCCTCGCCCTTTGTGTTCCAGGCCCGCGGTATCTCTTTCGAACAGTCCCTGAACTAGGGTTGCGCCCTGGCAGGGTGAAGGAATGCCTGAGAGATGTTTCTCAACGGCATGAGTACAGCCAAGCCTATGGGTAGCATAAAAACTCTGAAGCCAGGTTTGAAGCAACCGCACGATACAGAAGATTTTAATCATAAGATTTTTGAGGTAGAAATCTTGCACACCCTCTTGCTCAAACATAGACGTGCGAAAAACATTACCGGTTTTACCGTAACCGCAGTAACCGAAGACAGAAAAAAAACTTGAAATTCCATACATTTCTGAAGCTTTACTCGGCGCTACAAGAGTGCGAAGTACTTTAATTTAGCTAACGAAGTGTTATCGACCCGTGATTAGCGTCCATACGTCCAGCGTGTGTAGGCTTAGCGGGAATTAGCAGACTTGTGGTTGTTGGCGAGACTTAAAAAGATGTTTTCGAATTTCAAAAATGTTTTTTTATTTTTTTTATTTAGAGGGTTGTTGGTGGTGGTTTGAAATACAAAATTATTTATTTTTGAAGGTTGTAAAAGTGTAAAACTTTCTTAACAAAAAATAAAGAGACTGGATTTGATTATGAACCTTTTAACTACAATAGCTAAAATTCATTGTCCCCTTAACTACATTATAAAATAATAAAATATATTCAGAAAAATCAGCAATAAATGGCGGATTTCACTGTTTAAACTGGTCGCGATCAACAAATCCGCGATCAAAACCGCGTTCAAGAACTCAAAGTGTCAGAATTGCATAATTTAATAATAATGACACGTTTAGTCGCGTTCAGTTCCTCTGTTGCCACATTACCAATCCACACTCACAGAAGCAGCGGTGGCCCAGTGGTAGCAGCCCCGACTTACGAGCAGTAAGTCGTAGGTTCGAACCCAGGCAGGCGCATTACTTTGTGTAAGTTATTTCATCACCGCTGCTCTCAAAACGGTGAAGGAAAACATCGTGAGGAAACCGGCATGTCCTAGAACTAAAAATTCGAAGACATGTGACATCTACCAACTCGCACTGGGCCCGCGTGGTGGATTACAGCCCATTCCCTCTCATAGAGAGGAGGCCTGCGTCCCAGCAGTGGGAACAATGTAGGCTGATGATGATGATGATGATGACTCACAGCAGTAAGTCAAAAATATCGAAAATAAACAAACAAACTAAAACAACTCATTACAGTCCCACATCACCCTGTACACACATAAGCGGGCCCGCGGCGCGCTACACTGCTAATACTCCAAATTGAGTGACAGCCGAAGTTAATAAAAGCTGCCCATAATGTTAGCCATATGTCTGCACCCTTTGGCTGTGGCACAACTGTTTAGTCTGACTTTTGATGGACATTAAGTAAGATATTAAAAATCAGGGATAATGATTTAAGGATTTTCTAGAAAATAAATAATAAAAGAGGAAAATCTAGGTCGTTTGTTGGCCACTGACGTACGCTAAATGTGGTGGTCAGATTTCACAAATCCAATAGAAGAAAGGCATTCCTATGAATCGAAAGTAAATAAAAAACACAGTTTCTTTATTAAATAAGGACCGTTGGTAACACTGAAAAATTATTTTGAAAGTTAAAAAAAAAGTTATATTTCATCCTTAAAACAACCAACCTAAAGCTCAATCTACCAAAAACTTTCTTCTCTTTATTTATTTATTTACCATCAATTATAGCAACATTACAGCCACATCCAATTCGATATTATGTACTTAAAATTCGGCTTATATGCGAATGTATTACCTACCCTTACAATGCAGTCGCATATTACCCGAAGTAAATTATTTCACCAAAGCAAATAAAATTAAACGCAACTTCCATCAAAACGAACTAAAACGTACGAATTTAAAATGAACAGACAATTTTTAGGCAAGTTTAAATTAATAAAATATTCAATTTGAGGGCTCTAGCCGCGGGCCCCGTCGGCAATAACCGGGGAATCCTCTGGGGTATCCTATACCCCACGACCCCACGCTATGGGGTACACGCTACCCCGTGGGGAACACTTGAGCCCTGGTTAACCAGCAGGGTTAACTTTAAGTTGTGATTATTACGGCGATAAAAGTATTTTATGGGTTTGTTATCAAAGTATTTCTAGTTGAAATACACGCGAGGATAATAATGACATCAAAACAGTATGTTCTGTCGAATAGTTTAGTTTTACCTTGACTTACTTGGTAAAATTAAATATACGTGTACACGTGTATAACTAAACTTATTTTTAGAACAGGATACTAATGAAAAGATATAAAAACGAAAATAAATAATGTACAAGAAAATCATTGTTATTTTTCTTTCCTTCTCTAATGTTCCTAATAAAAATAAAAAAAAAAATACAACGAAAAGATCGTCACTTTCTAATTGAGAAAGACTCCCTTTTTTTTTTTTTTTTTTGCGGATGGTAAATCATCAAATGACTTCTCCCGCTCTAGGCGGAGCGGGAGGGAGTGTCAGACTTGACTGACTAAATCCCACCCATGTTCCTTCGTAGCCCTTTGTGTTCCAGGGCCGCGGTATCTCTTTCGAACAACCCGCAGCCTGATAAAGACTCCCTTAGACTGTGGTCTAATCAAAGCGATCGGTCGCTCGAATACGCGATCGTCGTTAGGAGACGGGTTATACTGATTAAGGCTTAGGATAAAATCCATGAGCAAAAAAACTGCGTGGAGTCCCTCCGCGCGGAAGAAGTGAAACTTCGTAATACTACACGCATGTGTTCGAGTGCCACGCATTCAGTCTCGTTATATTATTGAGCTTCAAAATAATATTTTGTTGTTTTCTTGTTGTATTATTTTTATTTCATAAGTTTATAAAGGTTATTCTACTCATGGAAATTGAGCGAAGGCTGGTCACACCGAAGAGTCGAATGCATGGCTGTTTGCACGCCATCTTGCGTACCTAGTAGAACTACGTAGTCACAAATCTTGTAATACTGCCATCTCTTAGTGAGTTTTAGAAAATATTCCCCCTCCATGGTAGCGTTAAACTTGTTGGAAGTCGCATAAGAAGTTTCACTTCAAAAACATCCTACTTCACCAGTCTGCTATTCCTCCTATTTACAACTATCAAACGAAACCCCAAAACAAATAACTACGCCTTCACTTTTCCTTCTACAAAAAAAATAATTTAAGCTTGCAATTAACACCACAACATCAGAATGAACCCTATCTATTCTACCACAAGTGCAAGGTACACGACCTATTGCTTGCACTGCACAAGTGGTTTGACAGCAATAAAAATTCGCCATGTTTTTGCACCAGCCGCTCCTTGTAGCTGTCAATTACTTCTCCCTCTGTAAGACAAGTATTGCACGCACTTGGTAATATAGCACGACTGCTGTAGTTAGAACGCTTGGAGTTTAGGGATTTTGATCGGTGGATTGTTTCTTGATTGTTAGATTGGAAGATGGCTGGAGGCTAGATGTAGTAATTTTATTTATACGATATTTTATCTAGACTTTTACAAAGTAAATAATAATCATACTGCTTAACAATCTATTGAGTAACCGCAACAGTTCAAAACAATAAAGAAACTTATGTTATTAAGATATTTGCCTGTTTTGATTCAGTTGTTGAAGTGAAACTTCTTATGTGACTTCCAACAAGTTTAACGCTACCATGTAGGGGGAATTTTTTCTATAAATCACTAAGAGATGGCAGTATTACAAGATTTGTGACTACGTAGTTCTACTAGGTAGGCAAGATGGCGTGCAAACAGTCATGCATTCGACTCTTCGGTGTGACCAGCTTTCGCTCAATTTCCATGAGTAGAATAACCTCGTAAAAAAAATAATACAACAAGAAAAGAACAAAATATTATTTAGAAGCTCACTCAAGTTTCACTTCTTCCGCGCGGGGGACTCCACGCGGAAGAAGTGAAACTTCGTAATAGTTTTTTTTTTGTTGCAATATATTAAGGGTTTTTATTTTACATATTAAATATTCTGTTTCGATACTTAATATAACGCAATCTTCAGTAAGTTTTTGGAACGAAGTTCCTTATCGCGCGTTGTGAAAGGGGGCTAGACGGAAAAAATTCTTACGAAAAGTTGTCACGACACTTTTTGCTATAGTAAGCTATTGTCAGCTTTATTTCTTTAAAATAAAGTTGAAATTTCCTTAAATTACGTACAATTGGGGTGTGTATGTGAGTAAGGATAGATATGATTATTATTTTGAGTGACCGAACTACAAAGTACAAATTCGGTTGTGCAGTTAAGTAAGACGTATTGCTTCGAATTAAGGATTAATCTTCCTTAAATTAAATATTTTGTTTTTCGCACACTAACTTAAATATAAAATGTATTGATATTATGTACGTGAAAAGGATAAACTTCGTTCCATCCGGGTGTCCCTTGACACCTCTCAAGTTTTGTATTTCATATGCATTTTATCTTCACATGCGTCAACAGTTCTCTCACTTAACTTTATGATTTCTATAACGAAAGCAATAATCAGTCATTGCTGACATTTTGAACACAATTTCCATACAAAAATAGGAAACAAACTTGAAAATCTGATTTCAACTACAACATTTTACCAACATTCAACAAAACTTTTAAAAAACCTCACGCGCCAAAACCGATGTAGTCACACAGCACAGGGGACAAGACCCAACACTCTGACACTCCAAGTGCGCGAGTATTGGGCAAAGCCCGCCAGATGGCCTAGTGTTTACCCTACCCTGTTTGAGCACAACTTTGAATTTCGAACTATTAGCCGTACCCACACCTGTCGATGTTTGCTACCCTCAATAACTTGCAGATAAACTTCTGTGTGGAACAACGTTGACTCAGAATTTGTTTGATGCTCGTGTATACTTCCGGTGGTTCAAATGTGATAGTGTAAATGTAACTACCGACAACACGGCAAATTCTAGTGTGATAGGATCCTTTTTTTTTTTTTTTTTTTTTTTTTTTTTTCGGGATGGGAAATCATCAAATGACTTCTCCCGCTCTGGGCGGAGCGGGAGGGAGTGTCAGACTTGTACTGACTAAAACCCACCCATGTCCCTTCTTCGCCCTTTTTGTTCCAGGGCCGCGGTATCTCTTTCGAACAACCCGCAGCCCTGGCAGGCATCGGCCCTCTCGGGCCCCTTCCGGTTTGCTGACATCTCCTTGAGGCGCGCGTGGAACACGTACGCGCCGTCGACACGGCCTGTCGTCATGAGACGGACGGACGGTGAGCTAGCCCATTACTCACCGTCCACAGGCTCGCGCCTACGGTGGCCGGGGGCCACTGGTTGCCCCCCGACGCCCGGGGCGTCTCCCGCGGCGGCTGGGACGTGAGGTTCTCTCCCTCTCACGTTCCGCCACCTCCTTCGCTAGCATGACTGCTTCGCAGAAGGAGGCGACGGCATCCCATTCCCTCTCGCTCCGGACCATGGATTGAACCAGGGCCGGACGCGAGAGGTCGCCGCCGCCAATCGCCGCTACGAGGACACGGCGGTGCTCAGCCCAAGCGGGGCAGAGCTCCACGGTGTGCTCCACCGTGTCCTCCGGCCGATCCTCGCAATGGTAACACCCGGGCGTTTCCTCCCGCCCGATTCGGTGCAGGAACCTCCCGAAACAACCGTGTCCGGTGAGGACCTGCGTCAGGCGGAAGGTGAGGGCGCCTATATTAGGTGATAGGATCCTTAAGTAACATAGCGGAACATCACGCCAGTAATATAAAGGAATAGGCAGAGGTGCACGTTTAGTCCATCCACATTCCGGCTGATGTAATAGAGGGCGACCCAATTGGCATCAACAGAGCACAAATCCATATTTAAATCTGGTGTGCTTATTAATTATGTCTTTGGTATAACAACGAAACCTACAACAACGCAACTCGAGTTTCTTGAATCGACTGTTAAGATCAGGGGGGTTACCATGACATCTTAAAACATTATTGTTTCATTCTAATGCCAGAGTGGGAAAGAGATGGAGCTAGACGACCTGTATAGCTTCGTCTTTTTCCCACATATTTTAAGACGTCATGGTAGGCCACCAGTATTGTATTATGAAAGTCACTTTTCTCTGAACGTCAATTATATTGGGCTAGTTGCAGAAGACCGATACAAAAAAAAACTTTTTTTTATGAAAGACTAGCTTTTGCACGCGGCCTCACTCCTTTCATGTATAGAAATAAACCCACGGAAACGTTTCAAATATAGCCTATGACAGTCTGTGATAATGTAGCTTTCATTTAGTATAAGATTACCCTCTAACTACATACCAACTACCAAACCTACCTCTTTATCATATTAGTTTAGAAGTATAGATGTAGTGCTAAAAACAACAGCCAAGATAATTATAAAATCTTAGTAAAAAAAATACAATCAACCATCGAGGACGGTGCAGCATGTCTTTTCCTCAGTCGTCACCCCCTTTAAAGACATATCGTCCGAAATCAATATTGCCTGTGCAATAATCCATTTTATTGCTCCCACTTTACAATCAGTTTTACCATGGCAATTAATGGAGAATTCGTCTATATGCTTTAAATAGCAAAGGGTAACACCAAACAACCTCTGTTAAACTTTGCACAACCCTTATAATTGACTTTGTTGTATGCTGCCTGTGTTTCTACTTATCATACTGTCCAAGTTACAGAAGCGTTCTACAAGGAGTTGTTTTGCATCCTCGTCAAAATTCAGGAGGTTGTCACAAAATACATAAATAATCAATTTAAATTACGGTACCGAGTTAATTATTAATAAACGCTGCTTTTTTTGGTTGTTTAAGTTTATCAGTATTTCAGAAAAACTCGCTTAACGTGGTTTAGGGAATAAGAAATTATTGAATAAACGTCTGCGATTCTTTGTATGTGTGAAAGCGTGGTTTTAGGGCGAGGATCCGACGGGCCGCGTTTAAAAAACGGGTGGTTCACACTTACCGATTTCCGTTAGTAAAGAAAAAATACCTACCCATTTTAGTAATGATTCGGGTCGAGAATCATATGCATAGTTACCGCCTTGAATTTGACGACGATGCAAAACAACACCTTGTATAATAGCTAAGGGCCTATTTCACGATATCCAAATAACCACTACTTTTTGTATGAAATAAACTGCCAAGTAAGTTAACGGGAACTTAAACTTGACGTGACTAAACATACCCTAAGAGTTACTTTGTATAAAGGTATAACAGCTGCATAGTAAATCTTTAACTTTAAATAACGCTTCCTGAGGTCGATCTGGAGATGGGTGACCTTTCCCTACATGACGAGACCTCTGTGCTCTTGAAAGCACGTTCCATCTGTATTTTGATACGCTTATATCATCGACAGTCGTTAGGGGTAGTTAGAATCCCGTAAAATTGACATCAGTACAGTACGTATCGTGTTACCCTGGTCTTGGGAAGTCAAGGTCAAGAAGACAGTCGCTTCACCTCATACTGGTATCCAGATTCTTCCAATTAGACTGGAATACCTCAACATAATTGAATCAGAAAAGCAATTCCCCTACATCATCATCATCACCCTATAATGTTCCCACTGCTGGGACACAGGCCTCCTCTCAATGGAGGTAGTGGGCTGTAATCCAGCACGCGGGCCCAGTGCGTGTTGGTAGATGTCACATGTCTTCGAATTTTTAGTTCTACGACATGCCGGTTTCCTTAAGATGTTGTCCTTCACCGTTTTGAGAGCAGCGGTGAAGAAATAAATTACACAAAGTAATGCGCCAGCCTGGGTTCGGACCCACAGCTTGCTTTTTCTCCTACATATGGACTTTTATTAAGTTTGGTCACGCACCCACGGTGATTACTGAGCAAAACAGAACTCCTCTCTTTAAGAGGGAGTGGGCTGTTATGCACCACGCGATCCCAGTAGGGGCTGGTCACATGGCTGGAGCCATAAACGGATAGCATACGATGGCTGTGCATTATAGTTTTTTTTTTCCGAATCCGCTTCCTCTCACAACTTAGTCCCCCACACTGCAGCATAGGACGCGCACGCGATGTCCAGAGAAACTGATAAGTATCGTTTGGACTCAGTAATTGTTCCGCCGATTGTTTGCCCGCACTGGTTTCACCACTGCAGTGTCTTCATCCAGCGCTTTACCAACAGCTTACAGCGCTGCAGCGATGATTTCTTTAACGTTTTGTAGATAGCCTTATTATCCTAACTAGCAACTAATATCATCAATGACGATCTGGAAAATAAACATACTAATTATAATTATCTTAAAGTTATATTTGATAAAGACACTGATAAATCAAATTTAAATTGTCTGCTTCTGATCGAGTTTATCCAATCTAATTTATATCGTGACCACTGCTCTGAAAACTAAGGACTTAAACTTGAAGAATTTGATAACTCATGTCCAATCCTCCTCATAGATATGAATAATGCTTGATAAAGCTACACTTTGCAATTACGGATAGCAATTGAGTACTCAACCGGATTCTAAGCGAAGTTCACTCCAAGCTATATACCAACTAAGTCCACAAAGTTGTGAATTACATAAACAGTTATTGCAGGAGTACATATTTCAGGCAGGAGTAGATATGATGAAGAGTCTGCCGTCTGAATCTCAATAATAGCTGTGGAGGGCCCTCGCCGGCCTCCCTGTGAAGCGATGATGCAGAGTAGTGCAGAACAGAGGCAGCGGTTCTTGTGTTTTGTTTTTGATAATTAATATTTTATATATTTTTTACATCGTGATTATATTTCAGCTACTGATTATAACTATTGATAAATTTAATAAAAAGACAGTTAGAAATTAGATTAATTTTTACGAATTTTATTGACGCCCGCGTTTTTACTAAATTACATAATGTACGTTATTTACAAACTACAAATAGAAATAAAATATGTAAAAGTATCAAAATTACAGAGCGTCAAAAACTTCGTCCACATTGCTGTCAACAGGAAAAGTGCCAGTATGTAAATTTTTAATTTGATGGTAAACACATCAAACTTTACAAAATCAATCTCAGTTTAATATTTTTAATCAATAATTTTGAGGCATTAACGAGTGCTACGAAAATTCGTAGCACTTGCTACGAACTACTCGATTAGCTACAAAATGCAATTCAGTGTGTGGCGAAACGGTTTACATTTCCAATATTTTTTTTTCAAATTCAAAATATTTTATACCACAGCAACCTTTTTGGACAAGTATGAAACGTGAGAATCCTAGGTGTATGGATCGACTTAGTGCTTCTTGTTTCCTATGGAGACAAATCGAGAAGACACGGTTACTTTTAAAATCATATTGTCACTATACAGACATCATCATCTACCTAGCCTTTTTCTTACTATGTTGGGGTCCGCTTCCAGTCTAACTGGATGTAGCTAAATACCAGTTTTTTACATGGAGCGACTACCTATCTGACCTCCACAACCTAGTAACCTCCACTGGGTAATACGATACCCTAGGTAAGTCTGGTGTCATACCTTCGGGCCACTGACTACCTAATGTCAAAGATTTACAACTGACAGCCGAGACGAACAGCTTTCGGTTGACGGAGGAAACTCGTTATGTAATGGGTGGTCAGCCATCTACGGACCAACTTAGGCAAGCGCGGCTTAACCTGAAGGTCGACCCGAACGGTTGTTATTATTTAGCCACGAGCTCCTCCCCATACAGAAATACAGTGCGAAATACCTAATCAATAAACACAAATTTAATTTACCTCTGTCCTTCACACTACTCTATACCAACGAGCAGTAGCCGGGGGGTTTAATATTAAATATAAAATAGAAAAGAGCGATCTCAGTGTAGTGGCTGGGTATTGTGTGCTTTTTAATAAATGCCCAAATCGCCGAGAGAGGGCGTTGTTTGCCGCTATTGCAACCAAGCTGCTGTTTCAATGTACCCTCAGTTTTTAAAGAGCCTTTGCGGATTAGCTTGTGTAGGTATTTGCTAATGTGCTTTTTTCTTTTTTATTGCAAAGTATATTGTTCTGTCAATGTTGTGTATTGCTTGGTGTTTTGTTCTGATATTCGTCGGATTGTAGCCTACTTTTGCATATGGGCTTGTTATAAGGAAGCTTTTTGTTTTCTACAAACTATGGCTGATACTGAAACACTAATTTATCCATACTTTTATTTATTTGTAAGCAGTGGTAGCCTGGTGACATACGACTTTTCAATCGGATCTAACTTATCTAATACGATGCCGAGCAATGGAAAAGTTTCACCCACAAAATGCCGACAAACACCTTAATATCTCCTAAGGGTTCTATGTCTTAGGAGATATTAAGGTGTTTGTCGGCATTTTGTGGGTGGAACTTTTTCATTGCTCGGCAGTGTATATTTTTTAATCTAACCTCCTTTTTGTAACTATTCATATTTTTAACAAAATAAACAAACAAAGAAAACAGAGCTTTAGATACCTTTACACAATATATTTCGAGGACCATCTACCCCGCAAGCTTCCACATTATAATCACAAAGCCCAAGCGACGAACAAGATGGCGCCGAGTGGCGTATCAAAAACTGCATTACTGTGGACATATCCCATCAAAGCATCACATACGTAGCACTTTGTTGGGGCCGCAAGAGACAACGGTGGCATTAGAGAGGTTGGCAGAAGTTTCATTGCGTATCTATCAATCATTTGCTTCAATAAAAATAAAATCTAGTTAACTACCACGCCTTCTCCTTGGTTTATTCTTCTGTTGGCGACAAAATGTAGCACCGTTAGCTAATGAGACGACCGGAGGGCGACAGCGGCTTGCGGGGAGCGGAGGACGAGGTTCCGAGAGCCGTCGCCGCCGCCGCTAACAAAACCTACTCGTCACTGCACTCATACGACACGGACCAGAGGCACGCGTTCTTATAGTCGAATACACCTACCTATATTTACAGTCCGCTATTTTATTTCTACCACCTCTGAGTATCACCAACACTTCTTAACCTGATCTTGTTGCGAGACGAACATGGTCAGATAATGCACAAGATAGAGAGGTTTGGACGGAGCTACTACAAGTAGAAACACGCGAAAAAAAATCCCCGTGTTGCTACTGGTGGTTGCCAACAAAAAAAGAAAGGAAAACATTACAAATACTGTTGATAATAACACATATAGAACACAATTAGTAAAAAACCGGCCAAGTGCGAGTCGGACTCGCGCACTGAGGGTTCCGTACAAACCAAAATTACTGAAGAGAATAAATAAAAATATGTGATGTAATAAAAAAATTAAGGGTTTTGGAATTTTTGCTTTATATGTGCTATAAAACATTGCTTTATGCCAAAGACTCTAGGTCGACTGGAAGTACCCTTTAGGTTTTGATTCCCTTGCGAGTTTGAAAATATGCGGCTTAAATTGCTGTTTCTTTTGATGCGTTGACCTACAAATTTGATTTTGTTACAGCTTACAATTAAATACCTCTACGCGTTCATGAGGAAAGGGGTAGTAAGTTTAAAATTATTAAAAATATTTTTATTATAAGATGTAACTAAAAATTTACGGTTTTCGCAATTTTTCCTTTATCGATGCTATAAGACGTTGCTTCGTACCAAATTTTAAAATTCTGAGTTCACGGGAAGTACCCTGTAGGTTTTGCACAGAAAAAATGCATTCGAGCTATATGCAAAATAAAACGGACGGATTCATGCAAGCCACATTTCCAGAACTTGAAAATATTGACCGTGCCCTCACTTTATATCTATTAAGCCTGTGTTTTTGTAAAACACAATATGCACCTTTATAGACCTGTCGAAAGTCAACGACGCTCAAATAAGCTGCACTTGCTATATACAAAAACCAAATTTCTCCATAGAAGCATATATGCAATGGCTCTCAAAATATACAATAAATTACCAAATTAAATTAGATCAGCTACACACAGTAACGCCACTATTTTTTATGCCTTTCGGCGGAACATAGGATGGACCAAACATTTTTTATACAACATCAATTTGTACCCTGTGACTTGAGTATTTGATATATATTCCAGCTTGATACCTCCACGCGTTCCTGAGAAAAAGGGTCTTGACAGACAGACAGACGGACAACAAAGTGATCCTATAAGGGTTCCGTTTTTTCCTTCCCTTCGAGGTACGGAACCCTAAAAATAAATTAAAATACCCCAGCAAAAGTATAGGCTAGCATAAGTTCGAGGAGTATGTAGATTATGAGTTCTGGGTAGGTTAGTAGAACTTAAACCACATCATCCAAAGACCTCTTGTCACCCTCGACGTTCCAGCTGTTTGAGAACCCAATGACTTGCCACGCGACGGTGGCAAAAGATTATACGGCACGCATCTCTTTGTTTCCTTGGTAGGCATTTAGAGTGGGACGCAACATGTGTCGATACTCTTGTGCCATCATATCTTTCAAGCTCATCCCGGTGTACTGGCGCTGTGGCTGCAGAGACCCTCATGCAGTGTAAATATAAGTAACCTTTGTGAAAACGACAGTTTCGTCCCGTTTGGGGTTTTTATACAAGGTGTTGTTTTGCATCCTCGTCAAAATTCAGGAGGTTGTCACAAAAGACATAAATAATCAATTAAAATTACAGTACCTAGTTAATTATCAATAAACGCTGATTTATTGGTTATTTACGTTTGTCAGTATTTCAGAATAAACCCCTAATAGAATAAACGCGGTTCAGGGATTAAAAAAATATCGAATAAACGTTTGAGATTGTTTGTATGGGTGGAAGCGAGGTTATAGGGAGAGAATGAGACGGGCCGCCTTTAAAACAAGGGTGGTTCACACTTACCGATTTCCGTAAATAAGAAAAAAGTAAAAATTAGACAGGAATAATAAATACAAGGTGTTGTTTTGCATCCTCGTCAAATTCAAGGAGGTAACTATGCTAGTGATTCTCGCCCCAAATCAATAAAAAAATGGGTTGGTAATTTTTTATTATTTTCTTATTTACGGAAATCGGTAAGTGTGAATGAACCACCCGTGTTTTAAACGCGGGCCGTCTAATTCTCGCCCTATAACTGCACTTCCACGAATACAGACAATCTCAAACGTTTATTCGATAATTTCTTATTCCCTAAACCACGATAATGGGGTTATTCTGAAATACTGACAAACTTAAACAACCAATAAAATCAGCGTTTTGTAATAATTAACTAGGTTCGTGAATGGGCGCTGTCAGTTGTGACTGGTCATCTCTTAGCTGCCACGGTTTATTTTAATTACTTTATTTTTAATTACTGATTTAATCTTTTACCCTGGACGCTCTTAACTTGCCCGTATTTCTACATTGTTCTCACATATTTGTAATTAACATGAATGATGTAACCAAGATTTTGTAACATATTTTGATTTAAAAGAGTGTCCATGGAGTTTCTTGCCCGTTCTTCTCCATAGAGATCTACGCTACGGAATGGGCAACTACAGTACTTTCATAAGTTATTATGCCTTGTGACTGAGACTGTAGCTTCGCGTTTTTTTTTTGTTCTTTTTTTGACTTTCAAAAGTGCCTGTAATGGTCTAATTGAAATAAATGCTTTGACTTTGTACCGTAATTTTAATTGATTATTTATGTCTTTTGTAACAATTTCCTGAATTTTGACGAGTATGCAAAACAACCCCTTATATAGCTGGAATTATCAGTACGGTCCAAAAGTTTCCAGCTTCTTCAAATATAAAATTAAGGATTGATATCCAAATAAAAATGGATTGAAATTAAGGGAGACTATATTGAGCAAAAATATTACTTTTAAAGAGGGAGAGAAAACTTCAGTAATTTAGAAAAATGATAGTTTTGTATCTCTGATTAATCTAATGTGTGTAGGCCGAAAACTTTGGGACCTTACCATGTAACTATTGACAGCTATCATGAAGATTTTGGGCAACAGATTTTTGATGAGTAGCTTGCTTTGATTGATTGATTTGAGGAGCTCGTGGCTAAATAATAACAGCCGCCCGGGTCGATCTTTCAAGGTTAAGCCGTGCTTGCTGAGGTTGGTCCGTGGATGGGTGACCAAATTACATACCGAGTTTCCTCCGTGCCTCGGAAAGCACGTTAAACCGTTGGTCCCGGCTGTCATTTGTAGATCTTTGACAGTCGTTACGAGTAGTCAAAAGCGCAAAAAGTCTGACATCCAGCCTTACCAAGGGGTATCGTATTTAGTTACTGGGCTGTGGAGGTCAGATAGGCAGTCGCTTCATGTAAAATACTGGTACTCAGCTGCATCCGGTTAGACTGGAAGCCGACCCCAAGATAGTTTGGGAAAAGGCTAGGCAGATGATGAGATTGCTTTGATATAAGCCTTCTGTGATCTCCTTCACAATGTCATCGTAACAAGTGGCGTCGGGTCGTGGTGATCAAAGGGCACCGGCTCCAGCGACCGCGCTGTTTGTCCCGGCCGCTGTCGGCATATTGATCAATATGGCTCCTTGTGCATTTCGCTATGTGTCCCTATGTTGTGGCGAACGGAATTAGGTTAATTGGTACAGTGAAATTGTTGCTTTTTCGGTGGTTGATGGCTTACGTTTTTAGCTAAACCGTAAAAACACATAAAAACTCCCAGTTTTTATGTGTTATTACGGTTTACGTAAGGCAATAAAATTTAAAAAAAAATATGCCCAACAAAGTTTGATTATTCCTCAAGCCTTCTAAATAAATATTTCAATTTGTGTACATACATTAGTAAAAACCTTAACAACACTCAAATACAATAAAAATTGTAATAGCCCTCTTAAGTATTTTTGTCAATTGTATAAGTCGACATCACGGAGCCATGGAATCTAGATTTGTGCCTGATTGATGGTAATAAGCTCGCCCCCTATACATGGGACTTAAACATAACTGGCAAAATGAGGGTGTACTATTAGGTACTCCTCTGCCTAACCCTTTGGGGATTACAGGCGTGATGTTAAGTCGAGTGGCTTTGTACTTACATGTCAACCATGCTTGGAGATTCTTTGAGGCATAAGATGCAAAATGAAAATATCCGAAAAATAACCGGAGTAAGCAAGCTGAAGAGGCAGAGCGCTGGCAATGTCAAAGAAACTCAAGTTAGTACTACGAAGTCGCAATTTTGTCGACACACTGTAAAAAATTATAAAACTGATATTAATTTGCTGGCAATGTCAAAGAAACTCTTACCATCTCATTACGTACGAAGTAGCAATTTTGACGAAAAACTGAAAAAGCTTATAAAACTGTTATTATTTTTAGGCATAAGTCGCTTTGTCATTATATTTAGGATATCGTATTACCCCGTACTAACTGGGTTGTGGAGGTCAGATAGGCAGTCGCTCCATGTAAAATACTGGTATTCAGCTGCATCCGGCTAGACTGAAAGTCCTAACATTGTTAGGAAAAGGCTAGGCTGATGAAGTAGCTTTGTCACTAATACCTAGCGTCTCTAACTGTGACCTTAGACGAGAAAACTCTAAATCATGTGGAGAGGCCTTTGTCAAAGTATTCACAAAATATCACCCCAATTATGTAAATCAACCCTCAAATACCTTCATCTACCCTTAAAACTCATCATCTGACAGCCTCTAATAAGCAATATCGAATGCAAAGTGTCTGAACGCAAGTGGACCACTCACGCGCACTCACTTTGTCGACGATTAGCGTCGTCTCATTAGTGGCCCGCTTTAGCACCTCGTTGTAGCTACTTAGTCACTCGACGTCGTGAGCGACTGATAAAGTCGCAAGGATATGCGCTGCGACTAAGTTGACGCAAGGTTTACGAGGTACTGTGAATTGATGATGTAATGGTTATGCAAAGGATTATGTTGCAGTTGAATTAAAATTTACAAACTACAAAAACATCTAAAATAATAATAAATCATGTACAAGTATCAAAATTACAGGGCGTCAAAAAATTCGTCCACGTCGCTGTCAACAGGAAAAGTGCCCAAAACGCTGGTCGCAATGCCACGTTGGATGGCAATGCTGATTCTTTGGGCAAAAAATAAAGGCCAGCCCTCTAGGCACGTGAAGAGTCGATCAACCGCTTGGAAATATCTCGATACACAATGTGGGCAGTCGGGCTCCGTGGCCCTAGTGTTTCAACCCCAAACGGCTCAAACACATAATTACCAATTAAGTTATTGTATTTGCACTGCTTGAGGTTTTTAGCACCTGCAGCAGCTCACCGTGCTGGGAAGATGTGATGGCGCAAGGGTGTCGACGCAAGTCGCATCCCACACCAAAGGCCTACCCAACTTCCACGGCATTATGGTCACTTACGTGATCTCTTCCGTAATTTTCAATGACTGTGTGCTTCCGAATATTGTGGCTCCGTAAGTGACTGCAAAGTTTAGTTAGTAACCGTGAAAGCTTAAAACAGAGTTAGGATTGTTTTTTTTGTTATTGGAAGCATGTTAGTCCAACAATTTGCCCGAAACGGGTATCGAAGGACCTCATGCTTAGTTGGTGTACAGTAGCGCTTGCGAGCAATAGATTAAAGAGGCAGTATAAAGTTGAATGGACCAGACTGGCAAAAGACGTCAAGTCAGCTGGAAAACTTTAGAGGAGGAATTCACCGCAAAAGGCGTCCCTCACACCTAACAAAAAAGTACACAACACGTTCAATATCAACATTAGATTCAATGGGATAAAATAAAGCAAAATAAATGAATAGCGTTAAATAAGATGGTCTTGGAGATGGTCATGGAGGGAGCAGCGGTGGCCCAGTGGTAGCAGCCCCGACTTACGAGCAGTAAGTCGTAGGTTCGAACCAAGGCAAGCGCATTACTTTGTGTATTTTATTTCATAACCGCTGCTCTCAAAAACGGTGAAGGAAAACATCGTGAGGAAACCGGCATGTCCTAGAACTAAAAATTCGAAGACATGTGCCATCTACCAACCCGCACTGGGCCCGCGTGGTGGATTACAGCCCATTCCCTCTCATAGAGAGGAGGCCTGCGTCCCAGCAGTGAGAACAATATAGGCTGATGATGATGATGAAGATGGTCTTAAACATAGTTATGTAATAGATACAGGTAAAGTTTATAAGAAAGAAAAGAAAGAAAATTGATTTTATTTGGCATTAATAACACCTTAAAAGTTATACAAAATAAATAAACAAACAATACTAATAATGCCAAAAGGGCCTCAGCTCAGCATAATGCCAGATGGCAACACAAGGTCCACCACCTAACGCTGATTTTCAGCTGCAGCCCAAGACTGACATACGCTCGAAAACACAAACATACACATATCTAAAGTCTTTTTTTGCACAAATACCAATCGAATTGTATTGTTACTTAAATTCATTAAGAAACAATAAGAACACATTAAAAACAACATTGGTAAAATTATTTAATGTGTAAAATTTATCAAATACTTAAGCAAAATGATATAATCGAAAAAACTATAACTGATAACAATAATAAAATTGAAATTGATGGCATTCACTGATAAAACGTAAAAATGATGGAATGTATAAAAATCTAATAAAATTAAATAATCATTGGTAAAATTGAAGAAAGTATAAAATTGATAAAAATTAAAAATGTATTTAAAAGGTGGTAAAATAAGCAGTCGATATCACATGACCGTTCGCGAAGACTCTCACGAAGTGAAAAAGATCCGTCGGTACACTCGACCACAGAATTACTTACATATATTTTTTTATTACAGAAATCTGTAAATACTAAGGAGCTCGTGGCTAAATAATAACAGTCGATCTTCAGATAAAGCCGCGCTTGCCTAGGTAGATCCGTGGATGGGTGACCATCCATTAAACACCGAGTTTCCTCCGTGCCTCGAAAAGCACGTTAAACCGCTGGTTCGGCAGTCATTTGTAGATTCTTGAAAGTCATTACAGGTAGTAAGTGGCCCAAAAGTCTTACCAAGGGGTATCGTATTTCCCAGTACTAACTGGGTTGTGGAGGTCAGATAGGCAGTCGCTCCATCTATACTAATATTATAAATCTGAAGAGTTTGTTTGTTTGCTTGAACGCGCTAATCTCAGGAACATCTGATCCGATTTGAATAAATCTTTCAGTGTTAGATAGCCCATTTATTGAGGAAGGCTATAGGCTATATCATCACGCTACAACCAATAGGAGCGGAACAAAAATGAAAAATGTTGCGCAAACGGGGAAAATGTGACGCAGGCGAAGTTGCGCTGAACAGCTTGTGTAAAATATTGGTATCCAGCTGCATCCGGTTAGACCGAAAGCCGACCCCATAGTTGGTAAAAGACGAGATAGTAATGATAATAATTCAAGATCTTGAGTCACTAGACACAAATACAGAATGACACCGTTGTCGCAGCGAAGGGGATTGTCCGTTGTCCAGCACGAGAGCAAAACAAAAATTCCATCACCGACACTGCTTAATCAAACCCAAATATCCCGAAAACGCAGTAACATCAGTGCACTAACCGCACGGATGTACCTACCCGCCAATAACTGGCTAAAGTAAATATTGACAGTAGCGAGACAACGGCGAGTTTTTGAGAATTTCCAATGAAGGTCTGTCCGTGTTGTGTTTGTGTGTTTGTCCGGCCGGACGGTATCGTGTAATCTCGCTGTTTGTCCGGACAGGTCGCGCGCTGTCCGGTGTAATACCACACTATTGGTATTGCCTCCCTCGTCGTTCGTTATGTTACATGCTTTTTGGTGTGTGAGATTTCGTGGCGCTGTTTTAGTCGACGGGATTTGGTGTAAGTTGAGGAGTTTTTATCAGCATTGGATGTGTTGCTGGGGATTTTGAAATCCCCAAAGGGTTAGCAGAGGCATACTTAAGAGCATTTACGCTTTACGACATTTCATACAAACTTTCAAGTCCTCATTTTCCGAAATTACTGAACCGATTTTAATGAAACTTCATTCGCAGGACACATTGGTCTAAAAAGTTACTAAAAAACATTTTCGAAATGTCTTTAGGACCAAAAAGTTTAGACCACCACATCAGATTTAAACACCTACATATCAAAATCATGACCAAGTGAGAAATTCCTTAGTTTCCGTGCTGAGGTAAAATACCATCTCCATTCTCGGTATATGGGGTATGTAAATATATAGTGTAGGTATATTATGTACATGGTGTTCAAACAGACGCTTCACGTAGGTTCCTCGAAGTGCTGGCGCGTCGTTAGCATGTATGTGTCAGCCTGAGGACAATTTCAACTTAAAAATTATACAACTGTGCTTAGAATGAGGTTAGTTTAGTGCTAGATATGGTTAGAAATACTTTTGAAAGGTACCTTAGTACTTTTGAAAACCTGCCCACATTAAACAAAAGACAAGAGCATTAAGAACTCTGAATATTTTTTAATCATCCTACTAATATTATAAATGCGAAAGTGTGTGAGGATGGATGGATGTTTGTTACTCTCACGCAAAAACTACTGAATGGATTTGGATGAAATTTGATGATGGCACACGGGTAGTTTATAACCTGGATTAACACTTAGGATACTTTTTATCCCGATAGTATGTTCCCGTGGGACGATCGAACTCCACGCGGGCGACGCCGCAGGCATAAGCTAGTACTCCATATAAATGTTGCACCGACCCCAAGTAACATAGGACAAAGGCAGGACGATGATGAGGACACTTTAATAAAATATCAAAATCAAAAGTCATTTATTCAAATCAGCAGTTTTTGAACGTCAAAATTACAAACGGCAGTCCCCCAAAACAGCCGCCCTTCTCCACTTCCTATAGTGTTTTAGCTGGGAAGAAGAAGTGGCGGAACAAACTCCCCAGCAACACGTCATCTGTCTGTTAGGTTAGAAGAACCAGATTCTATACAATAGTATTCAAGTTTATATAACCAAAGAATACATTACATCAAATTAATGACACATGTCAGCTAGCACACACCAATAATAAAAATAAAAAATATATATATATGTGTTGCAAGAAAGAGTATTAATTCTAGTTTATACTAAGGGTTATGATGCATTCGATTATACTGGATTCCGATATAAATCCCAAAGCTGGATAAAATCTACGCAGATGATGACGCTACAGTTTTTTTGAGCAACACTTCTAGATGTTAAAATCCGTGTACCTCGTTCCAACATTGTAAACTGTATGTAGATTAGCTCTAAACGAGGAGGGTGCAAGGAAAACACGCCTCAAAAATTATGACACAAATAGGACCAGGTTGCAATTTTTTATATATAACGCATATTAGTATACAGGGTGTAACGGAAAGGGTATATACATCCTTAAGGGTGTGCTACAGACCATCAAACTGAACATGTTTCTCATCATAAAAAAAAATTACAGCAAAAAAAAATATATGCTTCCCCATAGAAAATTGCAATACCTATTCGACCCAAATGTATAAGGCAGCAGATTTTTTTTTTTTGCAGCAAACAATTTTTTATGTTGAGAAACATGTTCAGTTTGATGGTCTGTAGCACACCCTTAAGGATGTATATACCCTTTCCGTTACTCCCTGTATATAGCGCGTTATATATAAAAAAAAATGCAACCTGGTCCATTAAATAGTTAATGGTTGTCACATTCTGGCGGACTATGATATAGGTATTTTTATGTGAACCATGAAATGTGAGAGACAAATATCCACCCTAATACAAGATCATAAATAACTTATAGAAGATAATCCATATCTCCAAAAAAATATTTTCTGATCAGATTCTTAACAGACCAAAATATTATATAAAAATATCATCTGCCTAACTTTTTCCCAACTATTATAGGGCCGGCTTCCAGTCTTACCGGTTGTAGCCCAATACAAAAACAAATACATACTAATTATGTAAATAAATGTGTTTCTTCACTATGCAATTCATTGTTAAATTGTATGTCACAAATAAATAAATACTTAATTTATTACTATTAGTTTACTTTTTCTATTTCAAATTAATACCAACATAAAACCACTTACCAATTGGCCAGGTACGGCCCCCAGTCCCCTGGTCCAGTCTATCATTAGCTATTCCAAAACTAGTCGGCATCAAAGCTCTTTGTGGTTGTAATCTCGGCCTGGCCTGCTCTTGGCTCAGAATTGAGCCATCTAATATTCCCTGTGTCTTTGTGCCACCATCTTGGGGGACCTATTCTGGGGGATAGTTGGGGGAGGCTATTTTTGGAGTAAGGTGAATTAGTGTAACGTGTAGTTTTATTAAAAGGTATGTTTTAGATGATTGAAGATTTGGTCCTTCGAGCCGGATCTCTATTACACATCTTACTACAGCTCTGTAAAACAAAGTAAATTTATAATTCATAATTATTACGGTGCCCTGACAATTTCATCGTGTCCTACCGCATAGAGAACTAAAAAGCTAAAACCTCGAACCGATGGTGGTTAGTTGCAATTGGATTGAATTTTAAATTGGCATAAACAATGCTATATAAAAATATTAAGAAAAAAAGAAAAAGTAACTCCAAGAAACGAAAAACGTAGAAGAAGATGGCTGAATCGATCTGTTTTAGAAACTTACCTAGAAAAAAGAACTTTACATAGAAACTGAATACATAACTAAATCAAGCTGTAACATCTAGCTCCACCCACGACCAAAAAAACCTATATATGCATCGTTTTTTAACACCACATAATCACATAGGAAAAACTTCCCATAAAACCATTAAACTTTTTATATGTGGAACTTAGATAATAGGCTCCTATTACGGCGGTCAGTCGGCTCCTTTGATCCACCCCCGCTAGCCGCGCCGCCCAGCACCGCCCGCTCCCACTTAACGGAAATTAAAATTACATGTCTACAGACCGACTATTAACAGTTTTTTCGTAAAAGTAAACAGTGTTTGGAGTATTTATTCATTAGGGTTCCGTACCTCGAAAGGAAAAAACTGAACCCTTATAGGATCACTTTGTCGTCCGTCCGTCCGTCTGTCCGTCTGTCAAGACCCTTTTTCTCAGGGACGCGTGGAGGTATCAAGCTGATCATCATCATCAGCCTATATTGTTCCCACTGCTGGGATGCAGGCCTCCTCTCTATGAGAGGGAATGGGCTGTAATCCACCACGCGGGCCCAGTGCGGGTTGGTAGATGTCACATGTCTTCGAATTTTTAGTTCTAGGACATGCCGGTTTCCTCACGATGTTTTCCTTCACCGTTTTGAGAGCAGCGGTGATGAAATAAATTACACAAAGTAATGCGCCTGCCTGGGTTCGAACCTACGACTTACTGCTCGTAAGTCGGGGCTGCTACCACAGGGCCACCGCTGCTCTCAAGCTGATATTTATATCAAATACTTAGGTCTACTGCCCCTTGGAGCTGTGAAAAAATCAAACTTCTAAGCCAACGCAATCAAAAGATACAGCCGTTTATGCCGCAAATTTTCGACACTCGCAAGAGAATCAAAACCTACAGGGCACTTCCCGTGAACTCTGAATCTTGAAATTTGGTACCAAGCAACGTTTTATAGCAAAAATAAAGGAAAAATTGCCAAAACCGTAAATTTTTTGTCACATCATATAATAAAAATATTTTTAATAATTACCGTTTTAAAAGTACGGAACCCTCGGTGCGCGAGTCCGACTCGCACTTAGCCGGTTTTTTTTATGGTAAATAAAGTGAAAAGTCTTAGAGCTGCTTGTAGGCGAAAAAATATGTACCTCTTCGATTAAAAACTGTAAAATATCTAACTGCTTTTGGTGCAAGTTTATGGCTTTTGCAGAGATGGATAACATCGCACTTGTTGTCCTCAAAGGAATAGGCAGTGGTAACCTAAAGTAAGTGATTGCCTCGTTGGTCGAGTGGTCGCAAGCGCGACTGCTGAGCATGAGGTCGTGGGTTCGATTCCCGGGTCGGGCAAAGTGTTATTAGGTTTTTCCATCACGAATTTCACACACTTTAAAAGAGCGATTCAAAATATAACTTTATTTACTACACGAAAAGATACACAATTCGTTGTGAGAATTCAGAATACTTTGCGCAACGTATTCTGGATTCTCAAAATGCGCGCAGCGTGGCGTCGCGTCGCGTCTCGGTGAGAGCTGACTCTAATACATGGGATTTAAACATAAACGGCGAAATGTGGGTGTTCTATTAGGTACACCTCTGCTTAAACCTTCGAGATTACAGGCGTGATGTTATGTGTAATCTAAATTACACCCACATTTCACTAGCTATAGATAGACTTGGTTCTTTCTTTTGACCTTCTTTTTTTTTTACGTATTGGAATTCATCAAATGACTCCCCCCGCTCTGGGCGGAGCGGGAGGGAGTGTCAGACTTGTACCATCAAACCCATCCATGTTCCTTCTAAGCCCTTTGTGTTCCAGGGCCACGGTATCTCATTCGAACAGTCCCGCAACCCTGGCAGGCATCGGCCCTCTCGGACCCCTTCCGGTTTGCTGGCATCTCCTTACTTATAGTGAGGCGCGTGTGGAACACGAACGCGCCGTCGACACGGCCTGTCGTCATGAGACGGACGGACGGTGAGCTAGCCCATTACTCACCGTCCACAGGCACGCGCCTACGGTGGCCGGGGGCCACTGGTTGCCCCCCGACGCCCGGGGCGTCTCCCGCGGTGGCTGGGACGTGACCCTTTGATCCTTTCTTTGACCTTGCATGCTCTTAACTGATTTTATGTCAGGATTCAGTCCTTCTCAACAAACACATAAAAGTGTGAAATACGGTGAGTAAGTAAGTAGACATACATGAGGGCAACATTTTAACACCTTTTGAGTTCTAATTTCAGTTTGGACAGGCCTCTCTCAGGGCGAAGTGTCAGATTTTAAGTGGTTGGCGATAAGAGCCAATTACGGTCATGGTTCGGTGTGAGAGTTTATTTATTGATTTATTTTACTATTTATGTACACACAGTAGAAGACACAGGAAAAAAAATGAGTACAAATGTATTGCTTATTTCATACGAAATTTCTGCCAGCAGACCTGCGAAGGGAAAAAATAAAAAAGAAATGTAGACGATAGTGTGTGAGAGAATGAAGAGAAAAAGTTGTCTATGCAATTGTACACGATGGTTTCAATTTATGAAACACATAATATACAAGGTGTTGTTTTGCATCCTCGTCAAATTCAAGGAGGTAACTATGCTAATCATTCTCATCGCGAATCAATAATAAAATGGGTAGGTAATTTTTATTTTTTTTCTTACTTACAGAAATCGGTAAGTGTGAACCACCCGTGTTTTAAATGCGGCCCGTCTGGTTGATGCCCTATAACCTCGCTTATGCACATACTAAAAATCTCAAACGTTTATTCGATAATTTCTTATTCCTTAAACCACGTTAAGGGGGTTATTCTGAAATATTGTCAAACTTAAACAACCAAAAAAGTCAGCGTTTTTTAATAATTGACTAGGTACCGTAATTTTAATTGATTATTTATGTCTTTTGTGACCACCTCCTGAAATTTGACGAGGTTGCAAAACAACACCTTGTATATTATAAAGTACAATTTTGTCGTTCTGAGTATGCAATTTTTTTTTTCCAGAAGTTGAAAGATCACCTAAAAGGAATTCACCTAATATAGGTGGAGACAGTGAAAATGTCCCTCCGCAGTTAATATAAAAGGTCCTCCAATTAGCCTTGGATCGAAACAGTGCCAGCCATGGGATGACGCTAACATTATCAGTAACAAGAGTATTTTCGTATTTCTCATCTTCCAGATTAAGGTACACGGGAACTACAAATCATTTAATGAAGAAACGTATTGAAAACATCCTTCTACTTTTCTGAGAATGATTTGCAGGCGAGATGGACATGATTATGTTAAAATACAGCGGTAAATGCGTTTGTTGTTTTGTGGCAAGACCGATATGAATAAAAGCTTTCCCTCCCTACAAACCCGGAAATAATACCACAAATTTCGTCACAAACCGAGAGATAATTTCGTAATTAAACATTTCTGTATTAGCGGCAACATCAATCACAAACTACGAACTCTCCCCATTAATTTAAAAGCCCAAACACGTGAACAGATAATTCATAAAAATACACAATTCGATCATATAAAAAAATAACCTGATATGGGTTTAAATTAGAACCGTAATTCAGTGTCACCGGTATCATTGTGCAATGGCTCTATCGGGCATCGAACCCGCGGTATCGGCGAAGTTTACTACCAAGGCGTCTACTGCACTTGAGCGATTATATCTGATACTTAAGTTTTCTAGTTCGTAACGTATTTACGTTGCACTCTGGAGACAAATACGGCGAATTGTGCGTGTTACTGGAGGGAAAAGCTTTCGGGTTTTTGCAGGAATGTCTTGGATTTTGTTACCCTTATCTATATGGTTATAGGTCTCTTGGTATATAGGGCTGTGATTATCTTACGTCTACCTATCTTATTGACTTTGAAAGAAACTATGTCCTGTGAGTTTGTTTCAGCTGTTTCTTCTCAGAGTAGTCAGGTACGAAACAACGGCCTACCTAGATTTAGATATAGTGTTTGTAAAAACGTTTTTTTGCATTTTTTTGCCATTAGTCTATTGACTATGAGCATACTTGTTGTCAAAATGAGTGTCATGCAGAGTCGATTCAGGGTGTCAAGAATAGTGCACTGCACTGCTAGTGGATTCGTAGGGTGTCGAAGACGCTATTTGTTATATGCTTTTGCAGTAGCTCTTATTTCGTCCTACACTGTAACTACCAAATTTTAGGTGATAATGAACCTCTAAGTTCTTTATGAGCATTCTATTTGCAAAATAAACATCAATTATCATTTGCTTAAAGAACTCTTGGCAAAACACACGATGATATTCTATACATTTGCCAGGAGTGAAGTGTGAGTGAAGTCTTAGACTGAAATCTGGAAAATCCGAACTTGTCGCAGATTTACATTTACAGGATACCCGGTGTTGCGGTCACTGGGGTGGACGTATGAAACGATATCATTACCACTGTAATAAAAAGCTATCGATATGTAAGCAAGTCTTTGGTAAAGATCTTTACCGCATAATGGGATACATGGTAAGGTCCCAAAAGATTCTGGCTTCAACTATAAAATTTTATTAAGGACTAGCCTATGCCCGCGGCGTCACCCGCGTGGAGTTCGATAATTGTCCCACTAGAACATACTATCGGGATAAAAAGTATCCTATATAAAACTAGTGAATGGATTTGGATGAAATTTGGCACACGGGTAGTTTACAACCTGGATTAACACATAGGATACTTTTTGTTAATCCAGGTTATAAACTACCCGTGTGCCAAATTTCATCCAAATCCATTCACTAGTTTTTGCGTGAAAGAGTAACAAACATCCATCCATGAATATGAATATGAACATCCATCCATCCATTGATCATAGCCATCCATCCGTCCAGAGCAACAAACATCCATCCATCCATCCATCCTCACAAACTTTCGCATTTATAATATTAGTAGGATTAATTTACAAACAAAAATGGATTTGGAATGGATAAAGGGCAAAAATTGTGGGTAACTAGAGAAAACTTCATTATTATAGTGATACATGATGGTTTTGTATCTCTGATTAATCTAATCTGTAGGTCGGTAACTTGGACCTTGCTGATATTAGAGGCTAGACTCAACGTTAAAACATAAAATGAAACTCAGTGTATACCTATCTTAATATTTTGTAAATGTCGACTTCGAAATATGAGTAAAATCCAACAATTTCACAACGATTTAAAAATTCCATTTAAATTAAACGTACATTTCGAATTTCGAAATTAACTCATGCCAAACCTTGTAATAAGTTTCGCCGCATGAAAACTGGAATCACTCAGACGATTTTAGACCTTATGACTGAAGTTTTAACGATGATTTAAAATTAATTTTTAATATAGGTAAGTTGGTCTTGCTTTATACAGAAAAAGGCCATTTTCTGTATCTTGAAGCGTACACTTGGTTTGTTTGCTCAAGTGCGATGGCGGGCGGAGACGAAAAAACGCCGAAACCGGCTCGACAGACGATTTCGAAAATATTTCTTGATACCTACTGAGTACTGGGTGCAAAAACATTCATATTAGATTGTTGTAGTTTAAAGGTATATTTTGTATGTCTGTTTTCTATATAACTCTTTGTCATCGGCAACGGATGGGAATTTCTATCTTTGGAAGCGTTTTCTTTCATAGATATCTACGTAAGAACTCTAACCTATGCATGAACTTTTGTTGATGAATGTTTAATGTACTGTTTGCGTACTTATTTTAAATAAATAAATAGAGTTACTTGAAAGTAGAAGTGTTGCAGCGGTCTGTTATAGTGATAAGACGTCTTTGCTCAGGCTTAGGGCATTAACAAAAAAAAAATGTGTTTTTGCTGCTCATAGTGCCTTAGTATACTCCAACTCCAAATACGCCCCTAAGACGACCCATTGACCCGGTTGGGTTCCCGAACGAATTGTATCTGCACACATTAGTGGTCACTTTTCATTCGTGCGAGTACTTAAATGTCTGAAATATACCAAACTTTCGCAGTGCTTTTGTGCAATTGCTATCTAATACACGTGAAATTGTTAATTCACCACAAATAAAGAAATATATAATTTCTTGTACTAGTAACTAGGCGTATACTTTATCAATGTGTACCCCTATAGCCACAACAGGAAAAAACGACCTAATATCAATAAAATTTTCTTCTTCCACTTACGCTGCTATCGGTACCTATATCTCCAAGATGGCCGCGATGCATCGGCGCGGAACCGCCGCTGACTGGTAACAGACATACCTATCGGTTATATACCTACGAAAATGTTCATATGTACTGTACAATAACTTGGTTTTAATGCATGTGAAGACATTTACACCCACATTAATATGTTAAATAATAAAATCGTAATGTATTTTCAAAGTAACTAATGTATTTACGTGCTCACGTTATTTTTCTGCTTTGTCATTGTAGGTGGAGATCACCAGAGAATATCCAGATACTTTTATCTTCTGCGTAGTTACAAAATACTGCATTATTATTAGATAAATGTTATTATTGTATCAATGACAAGAAAAGACAAAACAATACATTTATTTGTGACTTTTTAAATGAAAAAAAAATTAACAATATAATTTGTAAATGACATATGTTAGTAAAATCATCTTTCACTTAATTTGAATTACAAAAAAATGCAATTAATTTTATTAAAACGCTTGATTTGAAATTGACTACTTTTTTAAGAATGTTAATTAGTGTTAATAAGAATGAAATGTTAGTTCTTAATTTATATTGTATCTAATCTTTTATCTTGTATGAATCTGCATGCCGTAAGGTAGAATGTAACGGAAACCTTCAGCTATTGTATCATCTTAAACTTGTACCTTAATTATTGGCAAATAAATAAATCTGAATCTGAACCTGAAAAACATGTGAAAAAAGAATTACGCTATTTTCATAATTACGAGTAATTAAAAACGACACGAAGACTTCCCACTTTTACGCAATATGTTGGTAAAATGGCGAACCTGAAAACACAAGTTACAGTCGGGAATTAGATATACAGTATGTTAGTTTAAACGAGGGACATATTCAAACCTATAATAGTACATGCTAACATGATACTAATAAAAATATAAACAAAAAAAAAAACACTGATAAATAACAGACAGAACCATACCAAAATTTTCGCAAATGTCACGCAACGTGTATACACCCTTGCGCTAGCGACTTAATACTATCGCAGAACATGTGAGCGGGTCAATGACTCTTAGGTATAATCCAATTTCCCTTCATACTTTAAACTTACCTGGCTTAGGACAGTCCAAAATATCTAGGCACTAAACAAAACATTAAAAATTCTTCTATATACGTTGTAGGTTTTTTACATATTTGGGACGAGAATCGAATACTGAATACCCTCCCTCAATATGTCCCTCGTTTAACGTAACATACTGTATAATAATTATGCTACGTTTCCGTGTTCGAGATATCACAATCCATTTTATTCTCCTTAAAAACCTCGTTTGAGATAAATCACCTATAGAAGTGGAAAGATACGCCTGAAGCCAGAAAATAACATATTTCACAAACTCGGTATGTAATAGTTTGTCACCCATCTACTAACCTAGGCAAACGCTGCTTAACTTGAAGATCTCTCTCGTCTGTTATTTTATAGCCACAATATCTTCCATTGTGAAGATCTTACGTTTTAAGGGTACCGTACCCAAAGGGTCAAACGGGACCCTATTACTGATACTTCGCTGTCCGTCACCAGGCTGTACCTCATGAACCGTGATAGTTAGCCAGTTGAAATTTCTACAGATTATGTATTCCTGTTGCCGCTATGACAACAAATACTAAAAACGGAATAAAATTAATATTTAAGGCTCCCATAGAAAACAGTGTTTTTTTTTGCTCATTTTCATAACTAATGGTACGGAACCCTTCGTGCGCGAGTCCGACTAGCACTTGGCCGGTTTTCTTCGTTTTATCGTTCCATCAGTCTACTGGCTATAAGCATATTTGCTGCTCGTTTTTATAAATAATGTTTGTAATGTTTTTATAAGTAATGTGCTACGCTGACGACACGCTGGTGCTGGCACAGGGGAGGTCGCACGAGGCGGCGGCCGAACTTATGACACGCGGGGTTGCGATAGTCGTGGAGAGAATCCGGCAGCTGGGTCTCGAGGTGGCATTGCACAAGTCTGAGGCCATGTGCTTTCATGGGCCTCGGAATGCGCCACCGTCGGGATCCACACTGACGGTAGGAGGGGTTCCCATCGGCGTCGAGTCAACGCTAAAGTAGCTAGGGCTTGTCCTCGACAGCCGGTGGAACTTCGTTGAGCACTTCCGACGTTTGGCCCCAAAACTGGAACGGGCAGGGGCTGCATTCAAGCGGCTCTTGCCCAACCTGGGGGGTCCAAACGCCTCCTGCCGGAGGCTCTACGCGGGAGTCGTGCGGTCCATGGCCCTTTATGGGGCCCCGGTGTGGGCGCGTTCTTTTAGGCGGCGAGCCGCCCATTACTTAAACGCGCCCCAGAAGGTTGTAGCCGTAAGGCTGATCCGGGGGTACCGCACGATCTCCGGCGAGGCGGCGAGCCTCTTGGCCGGATTGCCGCCATGGGATCTGGAGGCGATGGTCCTCGCGCGCCTGCATGAATGGCGCGCGGAGGCACTACGCCGGGGGGAAACTCCGCTGCCGCGCCAAATTGTCGCTCAGCGGACAGACCTCCGGCACGATCTCATGGCGACATGGAGACAGCGACTGTCGCAACCACGTGCAGGGCACGCCACAATAGTGGCGATAAGTCCCCTCTTTGAGGAGTGGCTAGAGAGGCGGCACGGCGCCCTCACCTTCCGCCTGACGCAGGTCCTCACCGGACATGGTTGTTTCGGGAGGTTCCTGCACCGAATCGGGCGGGAGGAAACGCCCGGGTGTTACCATTGCGAGGATCGGCCGGAGGACACGGTGGAGCACACCGTGGAGCTCTGCCCCGCTTGGGCTGAGCACCGCCGTGTCCTCATAGCGGCGATTGGCGGCGGCGACCTCTCGCGTCCGGCCCTGGTTCAATCCATGGTCCGGAGCGAGAGGGAATGGGATGCCGTCGCCTCCTTCTGCGAAGCAGTCATACTAGCGAAGGAGGTGGCGGAAGGTGAGAGGGAGAGAACCTCACGTCCCAGCCGCCGCGGGAGACGCCCCGGGCGTCGGGGGGCAACCAGTGGCCCCCGGCCACCGTAGGCGCGAGCCTGTGGACGGTGAGTAATGGGCTAGCTCACCGTCCGTCCGTCTCATGACGACAGGCCGTGTCGACGGCGCGTACGTGTTCCACGCGCGCCTCAAGGAGATGTCAGCAAACCGGAAGGGGTGCTGCCAGGGCTGCGGGTTGTTCGAAAGAGATACCGCGGCCCTGGAACACAAAGGGCGAAGAAGGAACATGGGTGGGTTTTAGTCAGTACAAGTCTGACACTCCCTCCCGCTCCGCCCAGAGCGGGAGAAGCCATTTGATGATTTCCCATCCGCAAAAAAAAAAAAAAAAAAGGCTCCCATAGAAAACAGTGTTTTTTTTTTTGCTCATTTTCATAACTAATGGTACGGAACCATTAGTGCGCGAGTCCGACTAGCTTTTGGCCGGTTTTTTTCGTTTTATCGTGCCATCAGCCAGGCTATAAGCATATTTGTTGCTCGTTTTTATAAATAATGGTATGGAACCCTTCGTGCGCGAGTCCTGGCTGGTTTTAAATATAATGTCACCTTACCCACCTGCACAATTCCCTCAACACCTACGACACAACTCACTAACTTATCCCCTACTACCAAGTTGCGCCTGCGCCGTCCCTTTCCCCCAGATAAGCGTGTTTGTTCGTCGGTTCCGGGATGTCGCCGGTCTTATCTAATGAGAACTGATAACAGGACTCGCAACCTCTAATGCACTGAGATATTGCAGCGGTTTCCTTGTAAATGTCGTTAGATATAAGAGGAATAAAATGTGAATGAATTTGATGCGTTTTGTTGGCTTTTTTAAATGTATTTATTTAACTATGTATTTACTGTACAACACTCTTAATACAGACGAGAAGAAAGGAACAGAAAATAGGTAGAATGTTGATGCTTAATTCTAAAGAAATAACTTCTAGCATACCTGCGTAATGAGACAATTATAAAAAAAAAAGTGTGTGAAAGAAGAAGAGAGATTTAAATACATAAAACAAAGCAAATAACTATTTAAAATATAAAATACAATATTAAAATATACCAACTTACGTATAAATACACTGACAAAATGTATACCAATAAAATCTACCTAAAACCTATGCAATTGTGACGGAATGGAAAGATAATGTTCATGCTTTTTGTGTTATCTTTAACAATTAGAGGTATATTATTAAATGCTTAAGTATCAGTGAGGTTTAAAAAAATTCTGGCCTACACACATTAGATTAGTCAAAGATACAAAACAATCATGGCACTAAATTAATTAAGTTTTCTCTAGTTACAGTGAAAAAGTAATATTTTTGTTCAATATAGTCTCTCTATAATTCTTCCATTTTTGTTTAGATATTAATTCTTAATTTTTTAGCTGAAGCCAGGCACTTTTGGAGCTTACCATGTATTCCATTATGCAGTAAAGATCTTTATCAAAGACTTTCATACATATCGATAGCTTTTTATTATTATGGTAAGGCTATCGTTTCATACGTCTACCCCAGTGACGCTACACTGGGAATCCTGTAAATGTAAATCTGCGACAAGTATAAGATTTCAGTCGCAGACTTCACTCACACTTCAAACCAGGCAAATGTATAGAATATCATCGTGTGTTTTGCCAAGACTTCTTTAACTAAATGATAATTGATGTTTATTTCACAAATATAATACTCATTAAGAACTCACGAGGTTCATAATCACCTGAAATTGAGTAATTACAGTGGAGAACGAAATAAGGGCTTATGCAAAAGCATACAAATAGCATCATTAAGAATCCACTAGCAGTGCAGTGCACTATTCCTGACACCATGAATCGCCTGAAGAGCCAACGATTAAAAAGAATCAATTCCACTGGGGAACTGACTCAATCTTAAAACCTTTTATAATTTATTTACCTATTTCAAAACATTTTGTAGCTTTAAAACCCAGACTTCTACAAACAAGTTACACATACATTCCAGCATAGCATATAGCAGCTTACGATACTCATATAAGCTATACTTATGAACGGCTACATTGCAAGGAAAAACAGAATGTAAAGTGGACAAAATATAATATGTTGGTTATTTGTAAGCTTTATTCGTAGATTTATTTGTATTTGGAGGAGCTTCATGGCTAAATAATAACAGCCGCACGGATCGATTGATCTTCAAGGTTAAGCCGTGCTTGCCGAGGTCAATCCATGGATCCGACATGGACCGAGTTTCCTCCTTGCCTCGGAAAGCACGTTAAGCCGTTGGTCCCGGCTGTCATTTGCAGATATTTGACAGTCGTTACGAGTAGTCAGAAGCCGATAGTCTGACATCCAGTCTTACCAAGGGGTTTCGTATTTCTCAGTTACTGGGTTGTGGAGGTCGGATAGGCAGTCGCTTCATGTAAAATACTGATACTCAGCTGAATCTGGTTAGTCTGGAAGCCGAACCCAACAAAGTTTGGAAAAAGGCAGGTGATGATTATGCGTAGGAAATCAACTAAGTACTAAAATATTCTGTGACAATGTTTTATTGCAGAAAATGGTTTTCTCCTCGTTTTAATCATGTTCAATAAAGTTGTTGTAATATTTATCACACAAACCGACTCTTCCTGATTCCCCATCAAATAAAAGAAAAAACAGCTAAGATTACCTATTCTTAGAACAATGATTTAAAACAAGACAAAATCAAACTAAGCAACTGAAAAATCATGTTCCAGATTTTTTTTTACACAAAATAACGTCAAAGTTTTATATTCATAAAGTAATTAAGAAAACATAATTTAGCCCTAATCTAATCATGTTACTTTGAACAATTCAATTGATTCCCAAAGTTAGAATAAACATAAGACGAAGCTACTCCATTAAACGGACATCGGGAAGAATTTAAAGAAAAAATTTGAGCAAATTACCGATCTTCGAGGCGCTCTTAAATAAAGGAGATTTTTTAAATTCAACCTTAATTGTTAGCCGAAGAGTTTTCTACGAAAGAGAAGCAGGAAAATTATTATCGAGAATATTTGAAGGCTTTTTACAAAGGTGTTATTGAAAGACTACTGAAATATCTGCTTGTTGGGGTAATGATAAGACGAAAAAACCATCCAACCACCTTTTAAACCATCTTTTTAACCCCCGACCAAAAAAGAGGGGTGTTATAAGTTTGACGTGTGTATCTGTGTGTCTGTCTGTGGCATCGTAGCTCCAAAACGGATGAACCGATTTTGATAAAATTGGTCTTTAGCTGATGGGTTCAAACTGAAAAAAAAAGTTCAATAAATGAAACTGACAACTGCAAAATCACGCTCTAAAAACTATGATATATGAAAATATTTTAGTCTAAAACTGATTGTAAATAAACTACGCGTTATAAATTTGAATGTACCTATTTCATAAATATTCATAGTGATGTTCAGAGGAAAGCCATGGTCAAGAAAGACATTTTTTTTTAATTACGTGCCTATGATATTTTTTTCTAATACGAACGCCAATAATTCTCACAATCCATGACCACGGTTATTCTCTAATAGGTCGTTACTTTAAATTCATACTTACAACGTTACTAAATTATTAAAACTTTTTCTTACGAAAAGATTAAAAAAAATCTTCAATTACTTATCGGTCTTTACTTATAGAATTTAATATTTCACTCTCCCATTGTCCAGTCCAAGTACCGTAGTGATTAGTCTCCGGCGATTTCTTCCACTCAATTGAACTTATGAAAAGTGCCGGGCGTCGCGTCGCAGCGTCGCGTCGTGTCGCAGTCGCAGTCGCCCCGTCCGTCTGGTAGGTGCTTAATCATTGTTTGATCTCATTATTGCGAAGAATTTGTCGATCGTCTGTACACTGGGCTAATCAATTGGACGGTGTTTTTGTACAATATGTATTTTTCGACAGATATTTTTCTTTAATTCAGTTATGAAAACTTTTGGAAGTGCAAAATCATATGACTTGGCATGTAAAGATTTTGTTATGTTCTAATTAGGAGCTTAAGGTAGGCTTGGTGAAGTGACGATCTACGTAGGGAGGCTGGAGGAAACTGGATGAGAGTTGCCGAGAATCGAGATAAGTGGTATGCGTTTGTTGAGACCTATGTCCAGCAGTGGACTGCTGTAGGCTGATGATGAAATTAGGACTAAATTATGAACCTAAGTAAGTGTGTACCTAGTCTAAAGAATTTTTATTTGTGTAACATTATAAGCTTATAAATTATAATGTACACAGCTAATCTTACTAATATTATAAACGCGAAAGTTTATAAGAATGTAATTTTTGTTACTCTTTCACGCCTCAATGGCTGAACGGAATTGGATGAAATTCGGTATGTAGATAGCTTATACCCTGGATTCACACATAGGCTGCTTAATATCTGCGCGGGCGAAACCGCGGGTTGCAGCTAGTAAGCTTATAATGTACAGCTTGGACACAGGTTCTTTCCTTGTGAGTGTTACTACGGGTTGGTATAGTGTGAGTAAGGCAAAGCAGATGACGAAGAAAAGCTTCATCTTCTTCATCTACTTAGCTTTTGCCCAACTGTGATGGGTTGGGCTTCCAGTCTAACCGGATACGACTGAATATCAGAAGTTTACATGGACCGACCGCCTATCTGACCTCCACAACCCAGGTAGTACTGGGTAATACGCTGCCCCTTGGTAAGACTGGTTTTCATACTTTCGGGCCACTGACTGTAACGACAGTCAAAGATCTATTGTGTTAGCTCTTCTTAAAATAAAACAAAATTACCTTTTACTAACAATACTACTTATACTTAAACTAGCTTATGCCTGCGGCGTCGCCCGCGTGGAGTTCGATAATTGTCCCACGGGAACATACTATTGGATAAAAAGTATCCATGTATTAATCCAGGTTATAAACTAACCGTGTGCCAAATTTCATCCAAATCAATTCAGTAGTTTTTGTGTAAAAGAGTAACAAACATCCATCCATCCATCGATCCTCCCAAACTTTCGCATTTATAATATTAGTAGGATATAGAAACACATTTCATAAACTTCCAGCAAGTAAAAAAAAGCAGCAGAAAAAATCTGAAAATAAAAGTGAAAACGAATTTAAAATGGAAAACACGATACTTGGCAAAAAAATAGCTAATATTAAAGGCGAGTTAAGCTCGGACGGTCTTAAATAATAATGAGCTAACATACCCTGTTGGCTTTGCGACGTCTACTACCAGGGAGGGCTTATATGGCGACGGAATTAAGAGAGAGAAAAGGAAAATTATTGGTAAAAAACTGTTGGCAACACAACTGGTGTTAAGTCTATGATTAACTTAATAAAATGTCAGTCATGTCACTAATATTAACCAACACTGTGCCAAGGGCGACATTAAAACGAATCACGCGTTTTTTAATCCAATCAGCTTTTTTATTTTAAATTATAGTTTTACCTATTCAAATAACCCAACAAAAATATCTAAGATTCTGGAATTCTTAAGGAGTTGGTGCGTGGCTTTGCAACGTCTACTAGCGAGGAAAATTTAAATGGCAATAGAATTAAGAGATAGATGAGGAGATATTGTTGAAAAATATAGTATAATAAATAGTATAGTATAGTTTTGTTTAAATTTCGAAATTATGTAAGCTCTGACGGTTTTAAACAATAATGAGCCAGCAATCCTTGTTGGCTTTGCAACGTTTACCTAAGTAAGTACCTACCACTAGCTAGGAGGACTCAAATGGCGACGGAATCAAGAGATAGATGAAAGGAATAAATAAGGAAAAAATTGGTAACAAATATCTAAGATTCTATGATTCTTAAGTAGTTGTTGTGTGGCTTTGCAACGTTTAGTAGTGATAAAATTGGATTTTACGTTCGAAAAAATGTGGAAAATATTTTGTTTTTGGATAAATTTCTACTATTAAAATGCTTCATTTTTGCATTAAGAGATTGAAATTCGGCATCTTTTCTACATTTAGTATTGTTAGATATCCGAAATTAGACGGCCACGACGCTATTAAATATCAAAATAAATGACAAAACATATATATGTTGTGAACACATCTACACCGATACTCATCCACATGTTGGGATGCTAGAACTGTATTAGTTCAGCTAACTCTGTGAAAGTTGTCCATGTAACCCTAACTGAACACCCATTCCTACCTATAGGTAATTATAGTGCTAAGTTATATAGACTATACGTTCCAATGCTTCGAAATGTTATCCCGATTAATAATAATCTATGAATTGAAAATTAAATAACTTCAAAGAAGGAAATGGAGCAGCTTCTTTGCCGTCAAACTACATATTATCTATTAAAATGCTCTTTATTTAAGTTCCAAATGCGAGTCTCGATCAATCAGGCTGCAGATTATTTGCACCAAACGACTGATTGAACTAATTCAAAACCAATAATATGGGCTTCACAAATAATGGGGTGCTCTGCATCACTTTCACAATTGACAAAGTAAAACGCAGTTTTTTTCGTGTACCAATATTTACATCTTTTCTTTCAGGTTCGTGTTAATTTTGGATATAATATGCTTGTCTTTAAGTCAGTCTGTGGAATTCATAGCCGGCTTCTTGGTTCCCTTATCATTATAATCTAGGTCTCTTCATAGTTTGAGTGTATAGATTTTTTCAAGGCAAACGTGCTCCACCGTAGGCCGCATCATTGCTTCACATAATCCGAGTTGCGGTGAAAACCAAGCCGTAAAAAAAAGAGTTTTTTCTTCAGTTTTATATACGTACCTAGAGTATTTTTGAAGTGAAACTTCTTATGCTACTTCCAACAAGTTTAACGTTCTAATGGAGGGGGAATATTTTCTATTACCCACTAAGAGATGGCGCTATTACAAGATTTGTGACTGCGTAGTTCTACTAGGTACGCAAGATGGCGTGCAAACAGTCATGCATTCGACTCTTCGGTGTGACCAGCCTTCGCTCAATTTCCATGAGTAGAATAAGAATAAACTTATGTAATAAAAAGTGTACAACAATGAAACAATAAAATATTATTTAGAAGCTCAATAAAATAACGAGAGTGAATGCGTGACATTCGAACGCATGCGTGTAGTATTACGAAGTTTCACTTCTTCCGCGCGGAGAGACTCCACGCACAATTTTTTTTAACTTACCTTTCATTACAAAGACACCTCTACTCCACCCACATCCGCATAAAACCAACTCCGCACAATATACCCTAATGATGAAACAATAGAGCAGTGAAAGTATACCGTCTATCGGACATATCCACCGAGCAAATAAACAGCGCAGTATTGCGTTCTGTCGGTAGATGGCGATACTGGCACGTTTTGGCGTGATAAAAATAAATATACGCCCTCATACGTGACAGTAATACGTGTAGGGATTTCGGTACGTGACGCGTCGTGTTGGGATGGGTATAACGTGTTTGTTGGTCAAGGAATTTAGAAGTAAAATCAGTAAATGTACGGATAGATGGATACCGTGCTATGGCAGATAGATCACGGTACCAAAAAAAAAATGTTAGTGTCCGATGTTTTTTTTAAATAATACTCTAAATAGGCCTATGTTTGGCTGCAGCTCGCCTAGTGTGAAGCGATGATACGGCCTAGGGAGGAGCAAGCTTGCCTAGTAGAAACTTTCAGTCGAACTTTGAAGGGATCGAGACTATAATAAGAGAACAGAGAAGCTGGCAGTGAATTCCATAGAGTCTACAATTTGTCATTGACTGGACTTACGTTTGTAGAATAGGAAGCTAGTAAACAAGTCACAGGAATACGGACCTTATGTTTCTCTAGATCTACAGACGGCTACAATGTAGCAAACTATAGTGTATATCAAACAGGAGTCACAAACGAATGATTCTCATTTATTTCTGAATCGTTTGCGGCATCAACCCATGCTGACGGGGGAGCTGTGTGTCGAGTTGTAGACAAAAGACTATCAGTTTACTTGTGTCTATACAACATCATCATCTGCTTAGCCTTTTCCCAAACTATCTTGGGGTCGGCTTCCAGTCTAACCGGAAGCAGCTGAGTATCAGTATATTACATGAAACGACTGCCTATCTGACCTCCACAACCCAATAACTGGGTAATACGATACCCCTTAGTAAGACTGGATGTCAGACATTTGGATTCTGACTACTCGTAACGACTGTCAAAGATCTACAAATGACAGCCGGGACCGGGGTTAGTTTATAGTTAATTACTGTTAATATTATTCTTTCGTTTATTTCTTTCTAACAATTATTGTACTCTAAGAGTTATATTGTTTTTTTTTTAATTTTTACGAACTTTCTTCGGGATCCACCTACAACAATAATAAATTATAATTCTATTCTGTAATATGAACGATTACAATTTTTCTGTACACAGACAAGACCACACAAATTCATCATTCCACACAGATTCTAATCTACATTCAACCTACCGCCCAAATACCCTTCATCCCTTCAAAATCAAAGTAAAACGTGCCATGGACTAGTGATTCCGACTGCCGAGTAGCCACCTACTAGCTATTCGTCCGAGGCTACTCGTACCGAGGGAGGCCAGGCTGGTACGCATAGTATTGACTGTGTCGATTGCGCATGCCTACCCACGAACGGGTTTAGAACGGATGTTAGAGGACTGGATGCGGCTTGGTCGGGAACACCCAAATACTCCGAAATATTTTATTCCGAATTTCAATAATCCGAGTGCCAAAAGTCCGAATTTCATAATACCTAAGAATTATAATGTCTATTATTAAAAATCACGAAATTTATTTTACCGAAAGTCGTAAATGCGAAGTCAAAGTCAAAGTCAAAGCATTTATTTCAATTAGACCATTACAGGCACTTTTGAAAGTCAAAAAAAACAAAATAAAACGCGAAGCTACAGTCCCAGTCACAAGGCATAATAACTTGTGAAAGTACTGTAGTTGCCCATTCCGTAGCATAGATCTCTATGGAGAAGAACGGGCAAGAAACTCCATGGACACTCTTTTAAATCAAAATATGTTACAAAATCTTGGTTACATCATTCATGTTAAGAATTACAAATATGTGAGAACAATGAAGAAATACGGGCAAGTTAAGAGCGTCCAGAGTAAAAGATTAAATCAGTAATTAAAAAATAAAGTAATTAAAATAAACCGTGGCAGCTAAGAGATGACCAGTCACAACTGACAGCGCCCGTTCACGAACATGACGCATGTATCAGCCATCATTCAACTCAACCATTTTGAAGGGAACTAAACGACCCGACACACCCGCCACCATCAGCGTGACATTTAAGTGAGCATGACATTCACTCAACCACCAGGGTAATTTCGCGTCAATGAAAGATTTAGGTACTCATTAAATGGTGGCTTTACAGTACATGGTACTCACACATGTGCTATGCAATTATATAATACTAAGAGATTGAATCTATACAATGCAAATATATTTTAACAATCTTCTGCAGCTTTCACAATAACTTCACTTTCTAATTCTGATGATTCCGATTGACCCTATGGTTGTGGAGCAGGACCAGCATTGAGCCAAGCATTTTTATCATCAATATAATCCCCCAACTTATAATATGCTTGCCTACATAGTGTGCGTTTTATGCAAGATTTAAATTTCGTTTCATTCAGTTGTAGAATGTGGGGAGGTATTTTATTATAACATTTTAAACAGTACCCCATGAAAGATGAGTCTACTTTAGCTAACCTGAAACCTGGCTGAACTAGTTGGTCTCTGTTTCTAGTATTATAGTGGTGCCGGTCACCTCTTTTACTAAATAAATGCAGATTTTTTCTAACGTACATGATGTTTTCATAGATGTATTGACAAGGTACCGTCATGATGTTAATTTCCTTGAACAGTTCTCTTAGAGAATCGCGCCTACGTAGATTATATATGGCTCTGATAGCTCTTTTCTGCAGAATAAATATAGACTCGATGTCTGCAGCCCGTCCCCATAGTAAAATACCATATGACATAATACTATGAAAATAACTAAAATACACTATCCTCGCGGTATCTACATCAGTAAATTGACGGATTTTTCTGACAGCATATGCTGCTGAACTCAGCCGTCCTGCAAGAGATGTTAAATGAGGACCCCATTGTAGCCTTGAGTCGAGCGTGATCCCTAAGAAAACAGTTTCATCGACAAATTCAAGTTTCTCTTGATTCAATACTATGTCACAGTCACTACTTTTGACATTTGGTAGAGAAAATCTTATGCACTTAGTTTTTTTCCCATTTAATACTAAATTATTTGCGGTAAACCATTTATGGACCTGCATTAGAGCGTTATTTACATCGTCAAGGTTTGTGGCACGTCTGTTTATCTTAAATATTAACGAAGTATCGTCCGCAAACAACACCATTTGTGGTTGGTTTTTAAATAAATGGGGAAGGTCATTAATATATACTAAAAAGAGGAAAGGACCCAATATCGAACCTTGTGGTACACCCATTTTTACTTTCAAAGCCATTGAATTTACACCGTTTACCTGTACTTGCTGCTGTCTATCATTCAAATACGATTTTACTAAACTGAGCGCAAGTTTACCTAAGCCGTAATGCTCAAGTTTCAAGAGCAAGGTTTGGTGATTTACACAATCAAATGCCTTCGAGAGGTCACAGAAGATTCCTATGGCATCTTGTGCCTCTTCCCACGCAGTATATATGTGTTTTAATAAAGTGACACCGGCGTCAGTTGTACAACGTCCCTTGGTGAAACCATACTGTTTCTCGTGTAAGATTTTGTTGGTGTTAAAGTGGGTGAGCATTTGATTAAGCATTACCTTTTCAAACACCTTGCTGAAAACCGGCAGCACGGATACGGGTCTATAATTATTCGTATCTTTACTGTCCCCAGATTTGAAAAGTGGTATTACCTTGCTGTATTTCATAAGGTCTGGGAAGACTCCTTGGTCCACACACAAATTAAAAATTAAAGCCAAGTACGGTGCTATAGTGTCAATAATAGCTTGACACACTTTAATAGACAATCCCCATAGATCTTCTGTTAATTTGATTTTGATTTCCTTAAAAGCTTTAATGACTGCTATGGGGTTTATATGCTTAAATTGAAACTCAACCCGACAGGCTGAAACGTTCGCTTTTAATAAATCAATAGAAAGCAAGGGTGAGGAATTTAAGGTTTCGGTAGTTTTAAGTGGGATATTGGTAAAGAAATCTACAAATTCTTGAGCTACTTCGTTTTTAGAGCTTAGAAGACCACGTGAAGTCTCTAGTCTGATATCATTATTACATTTTTTATTTCTATTAGTTTCATTGTTGATAATTTTCCAAACCGTCTTTATTTTGTTATCGGCGGACTTAATCTTGTTGCTAATGAATAAGGCTTTGGCTACTTTGCAAGTGTTTTTAAAGATTTTAGAATAGGTTGCAACATATTTATTAAAAGTTTCCGAGTTGATGTAAGGCTTAAGGCCGTACAACTCAAACAATCGCTCCCTACTTATCCTAATACCCTTAGTGGCCCAGTCACTGAACATAAACTTAGGGTAAATAGATTTAGTTTTCATTTTTAATGTATTATTGAACTCTATGTGAACTACCGAAAAGAATTCTTCATAAAATTTATTTGCATTTTCAATTATATGGCCCGGAATGCCTAAATTACTAATTAAGTTATTATTAAATTTATTCAAATTGCTGGGCGTTATTTGTCTAGAGTTTATCTGGATTTTTTGTAATGGTGTGTATGACTCGAAAACAACGGTTTGCCCACTGTGATCAGAAGGGAGGTAATTTACAATTGATTTATCTAAGTAGTCGCAACAACAAAAACATTATCAATACATGTAGCAGTATTTGTAGTAATTCGGGTTGGTTCCGAAAACACGTTTAACAAATTAAATGATTTAAAAAGGTGTAATAATCTACTAGTATTAGAATTTTTGTCTAAAATATTAATATTAAAGTCACCACAGATAACCAGAGATTTTTTACCTGTTGCGAGTTTTACTAAAGCATCTTCCATTACTGACTCAAATAAGGAGTAGTTTTGATAATTTGGGGGTCTGTAAACGCACACTATTATATGCTTATCCAGCTCAACACAAGACAGTTCAATATTATGCTCAACCGATAGATCAACAATATCGCTTCGACACTTAAATTTAATACAATTTTTAACTAAGATTAATGAACCCCCACGCATTTTCGATTTTCGGTTAAAGCAACTGCCCACACTGTAATTTGCGTAATTAATTAGCATTTCATAGTCTTTTAACCAATGTTCAGTGAAACAAACAATTTCAAACTTTGTTTTTTCTAAAAATAATTCAATCTCTAATTGCTTTGAAGAGAAACCTTGAATGTTTTGATGGAATAATTGCAAGGAATTCTGCTTAGCCCCTTTTTTACATTTAGCTATTTGATAGCGAGAAGGTATAATGTTACTGGTATCTTCTGTTGTCTTACTAACTAGTTTAAATGAGCATCCGGAGTGAGTTCTAAGACTCCCGTGGCATCACCAGACAACAAGCTCCTATCACTAATACACCCTAATTGAGAATTTTCCATGCTCACACAAGGAACCTCCTCTGTAGAATAATTGTAAAAAGAAAATAAATCTATATTAGTATGATTACTAATAGTCGCAGTGTTAATAATAGAACTAAACTTAGACATACTATTTATGTCTGTGTGAATATTATAAGCTAATAGCCTAGCTATTTTGTGTCTACATCCAATAGGTAGATACACATTACCCCGTGTCGACCTAAGTTTACCTACAAAAGTGTTAGTATCCAAATAAATAAGTTTGTCACTATAGTGACCGACTATAAAGTGCAAATGTTTATTCAACATGTGTATATAATTGTTCTTTCGATCACCCAAATTTTCAAAATATGGAAAAGCACATAATATGATTCTACGACAATTCAACTTTAACAACTCAGTAACACTGTCTGTGATGTCTTCTTTTTTAATTTTTGAACTATTTCCTACAAATATAGTTATATCAGTATTATTATTATAAACATTTCTAGTTACTGATGCCATAATCTGCTTGAATGTTGACCCTGGCATGCAATGATTTTGATTGGAACAAACGATTTGTTAGTTTTCCGATTTTCATACGTTCGAAGAATCAAATGCTCGAAGGATTCTCGGTTCGAAAAACGAAATTCCGATTTTCAATTGTTCGAATAAACTAAAAGTCAACATGTTGTGCTACAAAATTTAGAGACAGAAACGAATCGCTGCAAAACCGACTTCACGCAGTCTTGTCTGCCCTACCCATATTTTTCATACAAACTTCCAAGTCCTTATTTTCCGAAATGACCGAACCGATTTTAAAGAAACTTAATACGCATAAGCAGGATACATAGGTTTAAAAAGCTACAATTTGGAAATGTCTTTCAAAAAAGATAATTGGACATTTCTGTTCTATAGATAATTTATACTCGGTCTAATTTAGCTGTAACACTATTTTTCGAAAATGTTTTTTAGTAAATTTTTAGACCTATGTATCCTGCTTATGCGTATTAAGTTTCATTGAAATCGGTTCAGTCATTTCCGAAAATAAGGACTTGAAAGTTTGTATAAAATGCCGTAAAGTGTAAACGCTCTTAGGCCGAGCTTGCCTCGGTTGGTCCGTGGATGGGTGACCACCCATTAAATATATACTTAGTTTACTCCGTGCCTTGGAAAGCACGCTAAGCAGTTGGTCCCGGCTGTTATTTGTATTCGATCTTTGACAGTCGTTACAGGTAGTCAGTGTCAAAAAGTCCGAATACAAGTCTTACCAAGAGGTATCGTGTTACCCAGTACTAACTGGGTTGTCGAGGGCATATAGGCAGGCGATCCATGTAAAATATTGGTGTTCAGCTGCATTCGGTTAGACTGGAAGCCGACCTCAACATACATTATTGGGAAAAGGCTAGGCAGATGATGGTCTAGATATAATATACTTTATTGTACACCAACACTGATACATACCTATTTTACAATATTGCAAATTCTATTGTACAGCAGCATTCTTATGACTGACAGCGACATCTTCCAAACCACCTTTAGACGACCTTAAGCAAAAGGGTGACATTGTATAAACTGGAAGCCTTTTCGCAAGAAGTTTGTTAATTATGCAGGTTGTTTGAAAGCCGACGGATCTATCATGTGGGCATTTTGTAATAACGTAGTAGAAAATTCTATTGAAAGCGGTCACTGTCGTGGTATCACCCCGAACAAGTTAAGTAGGCAATTCATAAGTGTGTGTATTATGGTTATGATCAACTTTTACTAAGGAATCAACGCTGATACCGCAAAAAAAACAGCTGTTCCATTTTTTTTTCAGTGTTGTCACATTACCTAAGCGTTGTTTACAATAATGAGTAGTACAATCACATTTTCAACACCAGTCGCTAATAATTACCAATCACCCTATATATATATAAGAACTTTATTTCAGATCAAAAACATGTAAAATACACAGAATATACAGATACATACTATACATTATATCTACGCCTCAACTCACTGTTTTCAAAATCAAAATATTTTATGTTACATAGGCCTACATGGGCACTAACAAAACTTCAACAAAAGGTGCACGGTTTGGGTTGGTCGTTTGACGGGACACTTCCAGAATCTTTACATCGTTGCCCGAACTCGGCATTCAGTACAGTATGACGAGACTAAACTGGGTTAAAATGTATAAACGTAAACTGAAAATAACAATACTGATGCTTCTATCGTATTTCTATTTAAGTATATCTGTACAGATATAGGTACCCATGGATGTGACGGTCTCTCCTACCTTCTTGAGATAGATTTATGTACTAAAACATAGACAAAAAAAACAGAAACTCATTAGAACACAAATTTCACGCCAGTTTTTCCAGGAGGGAGGGCAGACATGATTAGATAGGAAGATACTTATACTCCTGCACTTACGTTTAAGTCCCGTGTTTTAAGCATGGATCATCCGTAAGAATAGAAGCCGACCCGAATATCATGATCATTTCCTCCTGCATTTTATTTTGGGTTGGCCTAGAATGCCTTTTTCTTCCATACTTCTTGACCGACGCCAACATAATTGGGGATTTTTCCCACTCCTGGGCAAAGGCCTCCCCCCATTCCTCCCACTTTTCTCTATTTTTTTAATCTTCTCGCCAATCAAGATGAAAGATCATCATCTTTCTGACATTGTCCCATATTGGGGTCAGCACATCACCTTTTCTTCTTCACAAACGTCACGGTGTCATTTACAAATTTTTAATATCATGTCATTTCTGACACAATCGATCTTAAAATAGTGTTGGTCTTCCTCTCAATGTTTATATTCATCACAGACCATCCATCAATGTTTATATTCATCACAGACATGAGTCTTATAATTGCCGCTAATAATGGCCACATAAAGGTAACAAGTTAAATTATTACGTTATTATCTAGCAGGAGGACTAGTTGTGATGCGCCCTTTTTTTTTAATCGCTTCTGAATAATTCCTTCCCATAGCTTGCCAGTTTTCTTCATCTTGTGCCTTTTGCGACCAAAACGTTAGGAATAAGTCCAAATCGTATTTTTTTTTGCAGGATGCTATTTATCATTTTTTTGCCACCCAAGTACCAAAAGGCTTACTTATTATACTTACCACGCTTTTTGTTTACATACTTACTGGCTGTTTGCAGGTTACAGGTACTGATGGCGCCAAAGTCGTGACGAACTCTAGCCAGACTCTATGTAGATTGTCGTTGACACGCTAAGAAGCAGACAATTACATGTGAGTATTGTTGCTCATCCTAAGTACTAGAAGATCACCGGTTGTGCACTAAATTTATTTTCTACACTATTTCATGAAAACATTTCTCAGCCAATTAGTAACTACAGAAAATCTGAGTAGGTTAGCATAATAGGAACTCAATTAAAATTCAGTCTCACAGTTCACAATGCAATTTATTTATATTATTATTTCACAAACCACGATGATAAATGTTTTTAAAACGACTTACTTATCTATAGTTTACCTTCCATAGACAAAGAAAACCACACAGCATTTTACTTTTCACATCGATATAAGCTTACTCATAATCAAACATACACAAAACCGTAACGGCAGCAGTTAAAAACAACATGGAGCCAAAAAAAGAAACAATACATAAATCAAAATGAAGAACAATCCATTAACTGGATCTACAATAAAAAAGAAAACAGCTCGCGTTCTGATTGGCTGGCGGGATGGCGGGAGATTGTGATTGGCCGGCGCGCAGCCGCGATGCGTTCCGAAACTCGATACTTTTTAATAATGGCTCCTTTGGATAATGCGATCGGCTTTTATATTACATGGAGGTATTTTATTACCAAAATGCGGTCTTGAGTGGCCGAGCCACCGCACCGGTGGGAAAGGGGGCCGGCCGCCACTTCTTGTTGTGGCCCGTTAGGATGGATAATGTGTGGAGATTTAGGCCTGCTTTATAGTTCCATTTGCTTTTGGTTTAGGATAATTTGGCTACCGAATAAATGTAGTGCTTTATACGGTAGTTGCTGATTTATTGTTTCTTAATTGGTGTTATAAAGTTGCCTGTAATACACAGCGAATCTTTCGTAAATATGCGTCCAACTTGTATGAGCTAACCACCGAAAATTTGAATAAAGACATCAGAGATGAGTCTACGAAATTGATAGGCGAACATGTTAACATTTTTATAGTTAAATCATCGCTGATAACAGAGGACAAACATAACAAATCGCCCGCAATCAAGCTCTAATAGATAGAACAAAAAAATCATGAACACAATCTAGAGGGCCGAGACTAATCACAGTGCAAGCACTGTAAAGCGTTATCAAACAAGTTATTGCTCAAATACGCAAGATACACTCGAAGCTCTCTCATTGATGGGCTTGTGCAAACAAATATATCGACTATTCGATAAGGGGCCACGACGCGAATCGATACTGACCCGATACGGCAACGATCAGCAAATAACGAATGTGATAAAAACTGAACGCACCTCTCGCGGTGTGTCGCAGACGAATGCATATTCTTATTTTGAATTTTCAATGACGTTCGGGGCAAAAGGACGCCATAACTTTGTTATGTGACTTGTTTGTCCTTCACTATTCCTTATTGGATTTTTAGAGCCAGCATACAAACTTCGAAAACTAAAAAGTACTTGGTAGATTTCAGGCTGCCTTTGCTTTATTTTATTTTTAAAACTAAAATAAGTAGTTCCATACTAAATTATTTTAATGAACAACATTGCTAATTGTTTCGGTCTTACCTCTGTATAGAATTTAAGGGTCAGTTCAATTTGTACAGAATCCATAAAAATACTAATACTGTACTGTTTCTTGTTAATGTATAGAAACAGTAAGATATGTCTGATTTAATAAAGGAGTCTCTTTAAAAAAAAGCAGAAAAATGATACAGGCCGTAAGTACTACATTTACATAGGGTAAGTATCAGAAAGTTTTTTACTTGGCTATATGCATCATAAATAAAATGTATTTTGTAAGTGTATTTTTAAATTAATTTTGTGATTGTGTTTTGTAGCTACTGACATAGTATTTGTACTAACCATTATCGATCATAAATCACATTCATTTAATTCATAAAATAATCTTTAATATTTAATTTCTAATGCAAAAAACTTTGACACAGCGCTAAAAAACAGCTGACTAAAATTAAATTAAAAAATAAAAGCGTCGTCGTAGCGTTGGGGGACCGCTAAGTTGACCGCTTAGCACAAGCACAAAACAAAGCGGATCCCCGACGCTACGACGCTTTTATTAATTTATTTTTGTTTTCTTCGAGGTTTTTATAATTTTAAATTTAAATCATGCTTTTTAAACTTACTCATATAATTTTTTCTTAGCCTTGACTTGACTTGTAGCATTCCTGAGAATAGGCCTCACCACATTCCTTGCACATTTCACGGTGTTGCGCCTCTTCCCACTAATTAACGAAAACAAAGAAAATTATAAATAAAAAAAACCGAGCTTTTAGCCGGGTAGGGGTGTACCCCCCCCTCTGGCGATGCCCATGGTGACAAGTGACAAGATTTCAAATTTCAAATCGACCAAACCTGTGGAAGTTGTTTAAATATCCATTCATCGACTAGAAAAGAAAAGCTGAGCAGATTTTCTCGAAACATAGCTAAGAACACTCTCGATTAAAATACCTTTCAAACGAAAGCAATTTTATCAAAATCGGTTCATTTGTTTAGGAGCTACGATGCAGATGCCACAGACAGACACACAGATACACACGTCAAACTTATAACACACCTCTTCTTTTTTTTTGGTCCGGGGTTAAAAACAACGTAGTTTGCCGCCATTTTTTACAGAAAAAGGCGCCAAAGTTCTTTCTCAATGAACGTTCGAAATACAAATCCGTACACACTAACATTCTTTATCAGCCAGTCTGTTTGCGATCGTTATCGATTCAAATGTTGTCTAACCGTCGCCGTGTCGATCGAGACTTTGTTGTGATGCTTCGCGAAATTTTGTAGGTGTATGATAGATACTAATCGGTAAAACAAATATTGGTGTAACAGCAATGAGTTGTTTGGAGCCAAATTGATGGCTCAGGCGCAAAATGATGAGTTTTGATAACTATCTTGGATAATCTCGGGAAGTAAACATTAATAATTTATTAGTATTTTATTTTTCAGGGTTACAATTTAGGCCTTTTAAAACCCTTTGCCTACATTTTTGAAAGATAATTTTTTTTCACTTTGCTCATTTGTTACATTGACTAGCTATAATTTGCTTTTCGTTTTTTAACCCCCGACCAAAAAAGAGGGGTGTTATTATTAATAAGAATAAATGTATTCTATACTTTTCTACATTTTCTTAATCTAACATCACTAGGAATATCGGTAACTAATTTTATTTTGACAGACTTACATAACAGTGTTCCCCAAACTGGCGCAGCCTGCGCCTGTATCTTGGAGCCGGCAATATATCAGCCTATGCTATCCACTGCTGAACAAAAGCCACTCTTCACTCCTATTTCTCACGGCTGCTGGCTTTTTGTGGCCCAATCTATTATGAAGGCCACCACTTCGTTCTGCCATTTTCCTCTCCTTGTCTATGCCTAGAGTTAAAATACCATCCACAGCCCGGACTAGGCAACTAAGTTATCATATTATTACACTTAATATTGAGTACCAAATACTTATAAGTTTTCCATGTGTAAAGCGATCACCCTTGAAACGTGTGCTAATCTAATCTCCTTAAGCTAACAAACAGCAGACAACTTTAACTTCAGCATATCTATCTAGCCTTCAAACACCTTTCAGGATAGGTTGAGAAATGTCACAACCTGGACAAGTCGACAAAAACTAGATTCAATACAAGGTGTTGTTTTGCATCTTCGTCAAAATGCAGGAGGTTGTCACAAAAGTCATAAATACATCAATTAAAATTACGGTACCTATAGTTAATTATTAACAAACGCTGATTTTTTTGGTTGTTTCAGTTTGTCTGTATTTCAGAATAACCCCCTTAACGTGGTTTAGGGAATAAGAAATTATCGAATAAACTTTTGAGATTGTTTGTATGTGTGAAAACGATGTTATAAGGCGAGGATCAGACGGGCCTCGTTTAATACAAGGATGGTTTACACTTACCGATTTCCGTAAATAAGAATAAAAATCACCTACCCTATTTATTATGGATTCGGGACGAGAATCATAAGCACAGTTACCTCCTTGAATTTGACGAGGATGCAAAACAACACCTTATATTTTGCCATTTTTTAATCAAATGGTATATCTAGATGTCTTCTAGGCTGCCTCGTTGGTCGATCGTCGCAGGCGTAACAGCTGAGCATGAAGTCCTGGGTTCAGTTCCCAGGTGGGGCAAAGTACTATTGGGTTTTCCAACAGGAATTTCTCAGTAGCAACCATGGAGTCTAGACTTGTGCCCGTTTAACGGAACTAGGCTCTCCCCCTATTACTTGGAACATGACTGGAGAAATGAGGCCGAATTATGAAGTTCACCTCTGCCTTGCCCTTAGTTGATTACACGCGTGATGTTATGTTAGGTAAATAACAGATCTTAGACTCGCATCCATCACGTTCTAAGAATGTGAATCCGTAAATCTTCGAGGCACTGCGATGAAACATCAGCACAGACAAAATTAAATTACTAAATCACTCAGCCCGTCACTGCATCGTACGCCAACAAATATTTGGCATAACATACACGTAGGTATTAATGAGTCTTTATTAGCAAGCATCTATTAAAACGCTTAGACCGACCGCCATGATGCAATAATTAGAGATATCACAAAATGGCCGCCAGGTCAGTGCTCCCGCACCGTTTGTGATGAAGCTTACAGTGTTGCTGTATGGAGAACAATTGAATTAATCTGATTCATGAAGTATAATCTAGATAAATATGCGTTTTATAACTTTAGGGATTTAACAGGTCAGATGACAGCGACATATCATAAAATACCTGGAAGATTAAACAAAGTGATTTATATTAGATGAAAAAGTTAATTTATTCATGATATTTATTTTACATAATATAATAATCATGTGGAAGTAATAAAGCTTTATTATTATTATTTATTTTACGTACCAACAGCCTGCACTACATTCGGAACTATACAGGGTGTCACGGAAAGGGTATATACATAATTAAGGGTGTGCTACAGACGATCAAACTGAACATGTTTGTCCATCGGACAAATATCGTAATAGCGAAAAAAATATCAGCTGCCCCGTACATTTGTGTAGCTTGGTATTGCAATTTTGTATGGGGCGGCAGATATTTTTTTCGCTGAAAAACATGTTTTATGATGAAAAACATGTTCAGTATGATGGTCTGTAGCACACCCTTAAGTATGTATATACCCTTTCCGTTACACCCTGTATAATACAAAGAAAATAAGAGTACCTATTTAACATCAGTGTAATCTAGAGTAATAGAACGTATTCTTTATAGTAGGTACAATGTCGATGTGGTGCTATAGTGATTTGGATAGAGCCCTATAGATGCGTCTGCTGCGTGAATAAATTAAAGTTTGCTGTGGACGATATACCCCTAACAACAAAGCAAGAGGTCCATTGATAAATCAACATAAAATAACATCACGTTTGTAATAAGCCCAGGGTAAGGCAGCGGTGTGTATCTAATAGTACACCCGTATTTCGTCAGTTATCTTATGAAAACAATGGTAAACTTCAACACTAGAAGATATTATTTACAATACTATTTCGTACACGTGCCCTAGTGATAAATATCTAAAAATCAGATAGGAGTCAAAGATTCCATAGGCCTATCCCATACACGGCCCTGAACACAAAAAGGTGGGCGAAACTATGACTCAAAAGCAACGCGACATGCCTTGTTATCAATACATTATTAAGATGAAAACAAGTTACTTTAATTTTGCTTAAATTACTCTTTTATCTTAAAAACATACTTTTTAATGAAAGAAAAGACGAAAAGATCGGATAATTCGGTGTGATTTGATTTAGCATTTAAATAGACAGTCTGTCTGTTTCTGTGGCTGACCTATTAAATACCGAGTTTCTTCCGTGCCTCGGAAAGCACGTTAAGCCTTAAGTCCTAGCTGTCATTTGTGGATCTTTTACATTCCTTAAGAGTGGTCAATAGCCAGAAAATCTGAGAAACAAGGTCTTTGTTTAGTATTACTGGTCAGAACCACACTAGGCCTATGCACGTAGCACACCTTGATTACACGAAAAAAGTACGTAGAGTTCCATAACTATGGCTCAAGCTTCCTAGAACAACATCTATTGACCGCGTAACAAACACATCTTTGACAGTCGTTACAGGTAGTAAGGGGCCCGAAATTCTGACTAGGTAAGACTGGCGTTTTACCAAGAGGGATCGTTTTACCCAGTACTAACTGAGTTTTAGAAGTAAGATAGGTAGTGGCTCCATGCAAAATACTAGTATTCAGCTGCATCCGGTAAGACTCAGAAACATAGTTGGGAAAGGTTAGGCAGATGATGATTCCCGTATAAGACTTATAAAACATAACTGGCAAAATGGAGGAAACATTCCTGATAACTTCTTCTTCAATTACAGGCGTTAATAATGTTTCGAATGTAATAGATCTCTATCACCTATTTTCATAGAAATATCAAAAAGTTAAAAAGGAACCAATCTTTTACTCTATGTAACTATCAGAAAGAAAAGGATTGAGCGACCCTAATAGAGCCAAAGTTTTTGTGAAGCAATTCATCTTATGTTGGACGGGGGATGTTAGCCTAGATATCTGGACGAAGCCATAAATCATGGCCGTCCATGTCTCGCCATGATTGGAACTTGTAAAGATTTGATACAGGGAAAAGTTTATTTGTGTTACATTATTTGGATTAGTTTGAAGAAAGGCGAAGTTCGTGTGTTGTAATTTTTGAAGGTACAGCTGAGAAGGGTTTTTTGGATGACTAACGAATTCTAAGCAATTTTCGCAGATACTAGAAACTGTACCTAAATAACCAGATTAAAAAAAAATGTGCACATTTCACGCTTCAAATTTTTCATAGCTAGTTTTTGTGTTACTCAAATAGTTAGGATACCGAAGATGGTCTAAAAATCTCAGCAAAATGCTTACTATGCTACCTACACCAGAAATATTAAACTACATGAACTTTGCTCAAAGTTATAATATTAAGTCATTCTTTTCGTAATTATGTTGGGGACGGCTTCCAGTCTAACCGGGTGCAGCTGTATACCAGTATTTTACACGAAGCGACTGTCTATCTGACTTCCACAACCCAGTTAGTACTGGGCAATACGATACCCCTTGGTACCTGTAACGACTGTCAAAGATCTACAAATGACAGTATTATACAAAATTACGTAAATAAATAATTTTGACTGTGTTGTCCCACTACCGGGCCAATTTTCACTAACTTAAAATTATATAACCTAACGTTAGAATCTCTAATTTCAATCCACACAAACACCTTCGCTTTTCTGCCTTTAGTCGATAACGCACTACCCAAAATTACACAAAATCCATTAACAAAATGACTCGCACTGTACAGTGCGTCCACTTTCTTATTCTTAGTCCTTGTCCGGGTAGGTTACTCCAGCAATGTCCCATGATGGATGGTGTTTGTTCCGCAAATAGTTTTCAATTTTACGATGGCGTGGGCGCGCCCCTTTCGTCTGCTATCCGGACCGACCGGCTGGATTTCGCTTATGTTAGGGTTCTTATAAAATATTCTGTTTTGTGTTTTGAATTTTGTAGGCCTATGTGGATGCTGAATGAATTAACATAGTGATAAAAATATAGACAGCAGTGATAATCTAGTGATGTGACCGACGGACTGCCAAGTCAAAGTTTAAAATCAGGCGTCCCTTGGGTTGTATAATTATCTCTAGCTTTGGCGTAGGAAAAATATCGTGAGGAAATCAAACATATCTGAGAGATACTCCTCGACGGCATGTTAAGGCCCGGCGCCCACTATCGGTGGACATCGGTGCGGCTCAGTATAGCTCGGGCGCCTTAGGGCGGCCTCGGGCGGCTTTGGGCGCCTGAGAGCTGCCTCGGCAGTCGTAAGCACACCTAAGGATGCCGTAGCTGATTTTGGGTAGCTTCAGAATAGTTCGGGCGGCAGAAACATCGCAGAGCAGTCGTAACGTTACGTGAAAACAGTAGCTAGTTGAAAACAACTGATACGATACGATAATGGAGGCGCATGCGGTGATCGAAATGACTGTTCTGCGACGTGTCTGCCTCGAAAATGAGCTACCCGAAGACAGCCTCGGCGTCCTTAGCCATGCTTACAGCGGCCGAGGCAGCCCGAAGTCGCCTAAAACAGCTCTCAGGTGCCCGAAGCCGCCCGAAGCCGCCGTAAGGCGCCCGAGCTGTACCGAGCCGTACCGATGCCCACCGATAGTGGGCGCCAGGCCTAAGCCAAGTCAGAGGCCCATGGGCGACATAAAAACTCTAGACACCAGGTTAGGTACTAACACACGAAAAGAAGAAGGTATCAAAAATAAAAAATGGCGACTTTATCTTTACAAGACTTTACCAAGTCTCGATTGATGTAAAGTGATTGTAGACATGTTACCAGCTTTTCTAGTAATTGATCGTTAGCCTCGTTTTATTATAACAATCTAAACAAAGCGCTTGAAAATGTCTAAAAACAACTTCATTATTAATTTCAAACATTCGTCGGCAACCTTTTTACGAGGACATAATCATTTTTATCTGTGTTGAGTCTCATGTTAAATATACTAAACGCTTTTTTTTTTTAAAAAAACGTTGCCCCACACTAGGAATTTCTCCTGTATCGTGAGTGCGTTTACAAACATTTAAACTCACATACACAAACAGCCAGACCCGGAACAACTATCTGTAGGCGATACAAATATTTGTTCCGTGCGGGGATCGAACCCGCGACACGCAGCGCAGCAGTCGATCGCTCAGCCACTGCGCCAACCGTGTCGTCAACGTCATCGTCATCGTCGACGTCATGTCTTTCTTATCTGTGGGAGTCTGCACCTAGAATACAAGTGAGGTTCTCCTATTAAACATAAGGGAGATGCTAAATAGTGGGTTTAGTTTACTTACCATAACTAGATCGAATGATCTACTCTCTTCATAAGTCCCCTGCGTCTTCTTGTAACAACGTTTCAATTTAGCTTTGCGCTTAGTTGATAATATATGACATAATAGTTGTGAGGTTCCTCAGAAAGGTCTGGTGTGAACTAAACGCAACTAGCGTGCGTGTATGACTAGGTGGCCTATCATGACGTCTTATAGCAGTATTGTTTTTATCTTATTCCAGAGTGGGAAAGACGTAGGGCTAGACGTGCTCTATAGCTCCGTCTCTTTCCCACACTGGAATAAGAATAAAACAATACTGCTTTAAGACGTCATAGTAGCCCCCCTGATGTATAAACGTAGACGGCGTCTGCATACCCCTATGTTAAAAAGGCGTGACTTTACGTACTTCTAACCGCAGGCATTCGGTGGTTGACCGCAAATTGCTAGAGATGCATCGCTATATCGTCTGACATAGAGTATGTTAAATTATAAATACGTGTAAGGAAACGACCGTACGCACATAGCAACTAACAAAAGATATTTCAACGTCCGCTAAGAAACTTGGTATTGTTTGTACAACTGCAACATAAGTTCTGTTGCGTCCAGCAATAGAGTACCTACGTAGATATGTAACAGTACAAACATTATAAGGCAGGAAATGTGACTTTAATTAATTTATTGTTCGTTATTATCACTTGAGCTTGCCACAGTCTTAATTCAAAACTAACTCAAGACGAAGTAAAAAGAATTTGTAGGCTTTCTTTATACAAATTCTTTAAACTGCATTGGAAGGGAGTTACACACATAGAGAGAGCATTTAGGAGAAGGAGATACTACGATGGTCTAGATTTCGCAAGCGCGATTGCTGAGCTTGAGGTCTTGGGTTCGACTCCCAGGTCAGGCAATGTGTTATTGGGTTTCTCTACAAGGTGTTGTTTTGCAACCTCGTCAAAATTCAGGAGGTTGTCACATAATTAAAATTACGGTACCAAGTGAATTATTAAGAAACGCTGATTTTTTCGGTTGTTTATTTTTGTTAGTATTTCAGAATAACCCCCTTAACGTGGTTTAGGGAATAAGAAATTATCGAATAAACGTTCGAGATTGTCTGTATTTGTGGAAGCGCAGTTATAGGGCGAGAATCAGATGGGCCGCGTTTAAAACACGGGTTTACACTTAGTCATCATCTGCCTAGCCTTTTCCCAAACTAACTTGGGGTCGGCTTCCAGTCTAACCGGATGCAGCTGAGTACCAGTATTTCACATGAAGCGACTGCCTATCTGACCTCCACAACCCAGTAACTGGGTAATACGATACCCCTTGGTAAGACTGGATGTCAGACTTTTGGCTTCTGACTACTCGTAACGACTGTCAAAGATCTACAAATGACAGCCGGGACCAACGGCTTAACGTGTTTTCCGAGGCACGGAGGAAACTCGGTAATTATGGTCACCCATCCACGGCCAACCTCGGCAAGCACGGCTTAACCTTAAAAATCGACCCGTGCGGCTGTTATTATTTAGCCACGAGCTCGTCCTCCTCGGGTTCACACTTAGTGACTTCAGAATATAGGAAAAAAAATACCTACCCATTTCAATCAATAATTGATTCGATTCGGGTCGAGAATCATTAGCATAGTTACGTCCTTGAATTTGACGAGGATGCAAAACAACTCCTTGTATAAGGATTTTTTCAGTAGAAGGCACGGATATTGAGTTGTGCCCGTTTGATGGCAATAGGTCCACCTCCACACCCTGTGACATAATATGGGTCTTGAACATAACTGGCGAAATGTGGTCGTACTATTAGGTACGCCTCTGCCTAACCTTTCGGCGTTTACAAGCGTGCTGTTGTGTATGTGTTAGTAATATTTTGTTGTGCTTTATTATAGTAGGTATTTAGATTATATATTGCTTATTGATAAGAAAACACCCACCGGAAAACGCCAATTCAGTGAAATATCTACTTCCAGCAGATAGCTTTATTTAGGATTATTATTTATACGGATATACTTATCAGACACCTGTCAAAGTAAAGTTTTCAAAAACATATTTTTGATAAAACTGATTGTTGCAGTTTTTTTAAGAAAAAAAACTCCATACATTCCATACATTTTGACCGTGTAAGTATTGCACTTTTGTAGGAAACAGCTGTTTTTTAGGGTTCCGTACGCAAAGGGTCAAACAGGACCCTATTACTGAGACTTCGCTGTCCGTCCGTCCGTCTGTCACCCGGCTGTATCTCATGAACCGTGATAGTTAACCAGTTGAAATTTCTACAGATTATGTATTTCTGTTGCCGCTATATCAACAAATACTAAATACCGAATAAAAAAATATTTAAGGGGGCTCCCATACATAAAAGTGTTTTCTTTTATGCTCGTTTTTATAAATTACTGAAAACGGACGGAAACCTTCGTGGGCGAGTCCGACTTGCATTTGGCCGGTTTTTTTCGAATAACCACGGCCACCACTTTTTTTAAATTACTGCTAGCAAGTTTCTTTGTGGGGTTCAGAATGTGCCACTGTAACGGTTAGGACTGCGCAGGGTAGGCTGCGCAGGCCGCTAACAAATAGGTAGGTAGGTATAGTTGAGTAAAACAGCTGGACCAGTTAATACATATATTTAGGGTGCACTAAGCTAGGTCGCGGGTACGTTGTCACTATGTTCTGTCCGTACTTAATACGTGGTATTAAGCGTTTGTGCGTCTATGACGTTTCCACCCTGTATAGCGTAGCACAAAAATATTAAGCACCTAATGTTGTTAGAAAATCTCTATTTAATGTAATGAAATACACGTTTGAAACTGAAAATTTTCGCATTGTTTATAAACTTTAACGTTTTGATTCCTTTATGACAGTGTCATACCTATGCGCCAGTACTGGGTTGTAGAGGTCAGATAGGCAATCGCTCCGTATAAAACACTGTTACTTAGCTGTATCCAGTCAGACTAAAAGCCGACTCAAACATAGTTGGAGAAACACTAGGCCGATGATGATTGACATACCTAGGTTTAGATAAAGAGACGATGTAACGTATCATCGTACAATGTAGAATAGGATAAGTAGCTATTAGTATAAATTACAAAACCGATTAAGAAACTGAATGCCAGTTTAATAGAACTATCACTCAATGCGATGATTCGACAATCCATTACCATTTAGTTTTATTCCACACGGGCCACTTGCGACCACAATTAGTCGTTAGCAACAGCAACTTTTTATACATTCGCAGCGACTGCGGGTACTTATTCTATGTATCAAAGAGGACTGTCTCTATCGCTAACTACTGTTTGATCCGATCTAGCCTGCCCTGACCTCACCCTGCAACGCACATAGTCGAGGTCCGCACCCCACACACAGGGAGTACCCTACCCTTACTACCCTTAGCGTGTAGTCGCTTACTTTATAGGTTTTTTGCGTTGTCCGGCTAATCGGACAACATTCAAGCCAATATTCTCTAATAAGAAGCCATTCCTAAATATGAAAACAAAGTCTCTGTTGCTGTGCCGTCAGCAAATAGTGGCAGAGAGTTGCCCGTGTGTAGCCTTACTTAAAATCACAGGTGGCACTATTACGAAATGTCACGCATACGTCAAACTGTCTAAGAGTCAAAGTGATTACGTAATTTTGGATACTTGTGAGAGATTCGGCCGTAGCTAAGCAAACAACTTTAAGATGATCATGATGATATTAAATTCACTATCGATGTTATTGAAATAAGGATGATCGCGTAAGTTTATATGGTTGTGAATGTTTGACCCGATATTGCAAATTGCTGAATTGTTTTCGATAGGTTTTGCAGCGCCGTTTTAATTTTCGAGATACTTTTTCATTAAAACGTAAACAACAATCTTTGAAAAATGATTTTGCATCAACACAAGAAGTCTGAAAAGGGCTTGAAAATGATTTACAAAAATGTTGCTGATAAAAAAAGCTTTCATTTATAAATCTAAATGGTAGTTTAGTAACGAAAACTGAAAAGAACATCTGCTTATAGTTTTATACATGGTAAACCATACCCAACAAAACAACCGACCATTTATAATCAAGTACATATCTACCTATCATATAAAACTAGTAACGCGAGTTATCTCCTCTGAGGCGTTAACCGACAAACGAGCTTTTTATCATTATCAGCGACAAATTAATGCGATGACATCAGCTCCTCGTGATGCCGAGATAAAACCTCCTTGGAATAGAGGTTATGTAAAAATTTGGAATATTCCAAGGAAATATAATACCAAAGACATTCAAATACCTTACGAGCGATAGACGGGACAAGACGAAGAAAATAATAATACAATACTTGTTACTACTTAATAACCAGAGCAGCGGTGGCCCAGTAGTGGCAGCTCCGACTTAAGAGCAGTAAGCCATGGGTTCGAACCCAGGCAGGCGCATTACTTTGTGTAATTTATTTCATCACCGCTGCCCTCAAAAACGGTGAAAGAAAACATCGTGAGGAAACCGGCATGTCCTAGAACTAAAAATTCGAAGACATGTGAAATCTACCAACCCGTACTGGGCCCGCGTGGTGGATTACAGCCCACTCCTTCTCATAGTGAGGAGGCCTGTGTCCCAGCATATTCCCAATATTCCCAAATATTATTCCCAATATTCCCAAATATTATAGGCTAATGATGATGATGATTACTTAATAACAAATCGGTGTGCCTAGTGTCATGCGCCCGCTTGTCAGGTAGCATTCGAAAATGTTCAGGATCAAAATTTTTGTATGAAAATGTTACCAACGCTCTATGTCTTTTTAATATCTTCATAAAATACCCACAACTAGGTATGCCAGACTCTCCATGAGAATAAAGTAATCAACGAGTGGCTAAATAATAACAGCCGCACGGGTCGAAATTTAAGCTTACGCCGTGCTTGCCGAGGTTGGTCCGTGGATGGGTGACCATAATTACATAACGAGTTTCCTCCGTGTCTCGGAAATCAGGCTAAGCCCAACGGCTTAGAAAGATCTACAAATCAAATCAAAGATCTACAAATGACGTCATTTGTAGATCTTTGACAGTCGTTACGAGTAGTCAGGCCAAAAGTTTGACATCCAGTCTTACTAAGGGGTACCGTAGTACCCAGTTACTGGGTTGTGGAGGTCAGATAGGCAGTCGCTTTATGGAAAATACTGGCACTCAGCTGCATCCGGTTAGACTGAAAGCCGACCCCGAGAAACTTTGGGAAAAGGCTAGGCAGACGATGATGATGAAAACCAAACTAAATAGGGATGAAAAAACCGGTACAATCTTTCAAATTTCAAACAATCATATGAAAATCTATATAAACTTTTAAATACTTAGTTAACGCAATCATTTTTAGCGTAATCAGATATTGTAATAAATAATTATTATGACATTACAAACGAGCAGCCACTAGCCAAGTACCACTTGGCTCTTACGATTTGAAAACGAAAGTTTTAATCAAGAATATTTAACGACAGAGAGAATTTTATCGATGGGTTTCTTTTGTTCAAGTAGGTACCACGTCATATTATTATCAGTGTTTGTTACATAGTTAAAAATAATAAACAAAACTGCGAAATAAGCTTTTTGTAAAGGAACGGAATCTACTTATCCAACTAATATTCTCCTTTTTTTTAATTGCGAATTTTTGTAAGATTGTATGGATGTTTGTTACTCTTTTACGCAAGAACTACTAAATGGATCTGGTTGAAATTTAGCACATGGATAGATAATAGTCTGGAATAGCGCATAGGGTACTTTAATCCCGGTAGTACGATCTCGTAGGACAATTACCGAAAAAAACGGGGGCGAAACCGAGGGCATAAGCTAGTTGGATCATAGTGGCCGTTTGAATCTTGGCTTATAGCGACTTAACAAAACGTTCTTGCACCAGGAAAAAGAACTCTAAGAAGCAGGAAAACTTCCAGGAGCTGTAAATGCTCTAAAACATGAACTAAGTATCCAATATAGGATATAAACCAGAGATATAGATATTCCTAGATATCGCAGTATTACGCTCCGTATGAAAGCCAAACGTGCCAATTTTTTCCTACCTACTCGACGTCATAAGCACTATTTAGTTACTATACAAAATAGACTGTTAGAATGTTTTTTTTTTTTCTTTAAATGTATAGAACTATGTTCTTGAGTTGTAATGTAAACAAATTAGTTTGCTGCGACCATAGCCACGTTAAGCATGAAATGCTTAAGCCGGGCATGCGAAGTAGGTGCTCAAGCGTTATCTAGGTATATCTATATCTGTGGTAAAAAACTTTCGAAACCATAATTTGTCTAGCCTGTCCTAATTATGTTGAGGTCGGCTTCCAGTCTTACCGGATTCAGCTGAATACCAGTATTTTACCTAGCGAAACAGAATACAATACCTAGCAATATTTCCCATAGACCTTCCTAACCACAAAATCTAGGAACAGACAGCCCGCGTTAGCTCTTAGCACCTGTTCTTAGTAAATACTTTTTGCTAAATACCTAAGTACAAGTAAAAAGAACACGTCTTGCTAAGTGCTTGTTCATAATTCTTAGAAGAAGCCAGCGAGCGGAAACATGTTTTAAATTAACTCAGTCTTTAGAAATAAAATATAATATTTATTTTTACTTGACTAGGTTATATTAATCATCACAGAATTATATTAGTTGTGAAAACCTAAAAACACTGAGGGCATAGACAATCACTTTCAAAGAATGTATTTTTTCTACAACAACTTTCGAAAGGACTGAGACTGACATACAGGGTGTAAATCACCTCATCACGAAGCCGTCAACCAAGCATTCTGTACATGAAACTAAGTAACTTTACGCAAAAATTATTGCTGGGAAGCGACTTTTTTTTGGGGGGTGTAAAATCATGTTTTGTGGTAGAACTCAATGTAACGCACTCAAAACATTGTGCTGATGGACGGATTGAATAGTAAGGGGGTCGTGGAGGTGTTTAAAGTAAAAATCTTACATTAAAAACTTGTATTTAAAAAAATACTTGTCAAGAAGTTGGAACTTTGACCCCTAATATCTCCGTAACTAGAAGGTTCCCAGGTATGGTGTAGAACAAAAAAATGATTGCAATGACAGGGAGAACCAGTGCGTTTCGGCTTCGTTAAGAGGTGTTTTACACCCTTTATACTTCAGCCAACTTATCTGTGTAGACATAAAAACACAGGGCTAAAATAAAAGTTTGACATATCGATGCACATTTTCTTGCAAAGCCACCTTGAACGGCACTCATAAAGTGGTCATACTGTATGCTTATTAAATGTGACTAAAACACATTTTTGACCTTTTTATAATTGTTATTGCGAATAGAATGACACTCTAACGAATTTAGGTTCATCTTGTCGAAATCCTCAATAATTTAAACGGTCTATGCATCTTACATAGGCAGATTTGAGGAAAAAATCAACTTCCACTTTCGATTTGTGGCTTTTGTGATTACAAATTCAATAATGGACTCTCTTGTATTTAAGAACCAGTTACCGGTAAGAAACTTTCTCCTTTAGGCAGCTTTAAACGTTTCGTTAATAAATTTTTTGAGAAAAGTTCGGCACATAAATAATATATCTGCATAAAACTGTCACCTTATAAATATCTTCGCATTTCCATGAACCAGAATCTATGTAGATACTGATTTGATCGGTGACAATAGAACTTATATGACGTATAGAGCAATTTTTAAAATATCTAGAAACCCTTTAGAAATCAATAAAGGAACAGCAGTGAAAAGTAAAGAACGATAAGAATATCATTAGCACTGAAAACGGGATGTTTACTATTAATTCAGGAACTGAAAACAAATAGTAAACAGAGTAAATATCCTGTTTTCAGTGTTGAAAATAGTGTTAGTGACCATGTCAGTTTAAAGACTCATAACGATAACAATGTCGCAGATCACCAAGTAAAACCTCCAATAAACATGACAATATCAAAAATATTACTCAACCAAGAAACATATAAACCCATATCGACTAAACTCTTAGATTCACAATTCGATAACAAACACCGTTAGCTACACAATGAAGCTGTTTATTATCACTAAGACCACTGACATAATATCACACATCTCCAAATAAATGTTACAACAAAACTAAAACGTCGACACACGCAAAAAAACCTTTAAAAACTCAAGTGATTCACTATAAGACTTACAAATCGACCAAGTTTTAAAAACACCTAAAAAAGTCCATATCCAAATGAGATATAGGGCTTATCTGCTTTGATATAAAGTTGTGATTCATAATTAGGAAGGCAACATCGAGGTTAAAATTAAGTTGGTTTTAAGTGATGACTTGAGAAGACTTGGGAGGTGGGTAGCGCAGTAGCTTGGCTGTAACAAGATGAATGGAATGACAGACAAAATAAAAAGGTGGAGAAAAAAAATTATATCGCCCACACATCGTGAGACGCGTGTCCATTCTGGATATTCTTTTCGAAGTTTTTAAAAAAGGGATAAATTAAGTTTAATTTTGAAAGTTAATCTTTAATGACCATTAAATTAAGCTATATCACTTGTAAATTGTGAGTGAAGTCAATACTTGAAGTAAATTTTTTACTTAGACAACTTTTAAGTTATAGGCCCATTGCGTATTTTACAACGGGTTTTAGACAACCCGTCGGCTGCAGCTCGGCTTAGTTAGCCAATCTTCTACTTTACGTAGAACATAATATTTTATCATTGCTATGGAATATGTAATTTATATTATGACACTGACAGCTTTTGAACGCAATTTAGAAGCTTACTGTTTACGTTCCGTTAATTAAACCCGCTCTTATTATTCATAATTATTTCAGGAAATTAATTTTTATTTCTTTGTCTGAATTCTTTAAATAAAATTAAAACGACAATAGTAAAAAAGAGAACAATTAATATTAAAAGTGAAATGAAGAAAAAAAACACACAGAGCGCCTTCTTTTAAAAAAAAACAATGTATCTTAAAAGCCCAACAATCGTATCGTGCCACAATGGATACCTCTCCTTCATTCTTTGTACACTCAGTGGGTCAGCAGTGCTGTGGTTAGGTTTATTACGGCAGTATACCACCCGCAGCGTCCCGCGTTCGAGTCCGGGGGCGCTAAATAGTTGGGTAACACGAATGGAATGAATGGATTCACTAATTGAGTATGAAATTGTGATTGTTTTTTTCTTTGCGAGATGAATATGAATGACATGTTTATAAAGCGAAGAACGAAAACATCCAGCCATTAAATACGGTGTGTATTTTACATTCATTTTCACTATCTAGGTAAAAATGTTTAAAGTTTATAGTGAAAATGAAATGAAATTTACACAAAGGGCATACTTCAAATTAATATTCAACGCCTAAGTCAAAAGCTTCATTAGGCTCAATTTGAAGTATAAGTCCTATTAGACTGTATTATAAAGTCGATATTGATTAAATAAAGAGGTTTATAATAATATAATTAATACCTAGAACAAGACGTATATATAGGTCATATCATTGTATAGCTAAAAGCAATTTCCACTCATAAATATTTTACTAATCTTCCCATGATAATAAAATAAGCACAAAAAAATCAGAAACGTAAGCATTTGATATGTTGTGTTGTTTTAAGAACTTTACCTATATTATGAAATGAAATCGTTTTGCACAATCTCAATTGCAAAACGAACATAAAGCAAATCAATACTTTGTTTCATTGACAATTTTGTTGAACAAAAAAGTTTTTTTCTCAATACATTTTTGCCGATTTCTTAAACAAATTAACACCCAAGTCCACGTGTTAGCCCTTTTGTGTACTTTTATGACTTTATTGTTGCTCTTTGTCGTCCGTACGAGATAACCCGTTGACGGGCAAGCTGCAATCTTGCGCAAGCCGACAAAAGTGAAAATATCCAGCAGTAAAAGTCGCGAGATAAGTATGTACGCGTTTTTTTAACAGCTTTATTGCGTTGTACCTTTGTTTGCAAAGAAAGGGTTAAAGCTTTTTTTTAATACCGCCTGTTTTTTTTTTTTTGTCGAATGAAAGTCGGTGGGAAATCTTGCAGAAGGCTTTTGTAGTGTATTAATTAGAACATGTGTTTTATCAATCAGCTTTCTTTTGTAGTGACTGTAAGTAAAGTAATTATATGTATGAATGTCAAATATCATTGTGATATCGCTTTTAATGATTGCAAAGATTAGAATTGTAATATTATTGAAATATAATGCAAAACGTGAGATAATATTATTGTTCATATTACTTAGTAGTTCTTTCAAACTGCTAACCTGTATGATTGTGTATGATCAGTTAAAAAATACCTTGGATAAATGAAAAAAAAAGAAAAACAAATGAGATTTGTAAATACTTAATTTTATTAATTCTGAAACTAACAGATGATATATAAGTATCCTATCTAGATTCGAATAGTACGACATAAATATTTATTTATAGTTACAAGAATGAATTTAGCACAACTATCAAATAAGTGCTTAAATCTCCAAGCTTTTGGTAAGCGTGTGAGGTTCATATTTAAATGTGTACATTTTCAAAATATCCATGAACCTAACTAATAATATAATAAACTTAAGTTGAGCAATGCATAAAAATGTTTAAGTGATATAATTCGAAAAAGTAATAAAAATATATTTTATACAAAAAATTGATCAAGATCATAAATAAAAATATATTTTATACAAAACTTCTGTTACATTCCTTTGTATTTGTTTTTTTTTTATTTAATTAGATATTTTATTATTTTGTTGATGTTTAATTATTTATAAACCAGGTATCATATTTTATTCAATAAAATATAGAACCCATCGCATTCTTTCCTACAATATTTTGAATAATATCATAATAAACCGCCAACATTCTTTTGAAATAGGAATCCAAAATTATTTTAAAATTGACAAATAGACTTTTAACATCAAGCCAGAAATTTACAATTTCGTCAATTTCAATTTGTGATGCGCATTTTAAAATGAACTTCAAAATACATACGTTGGATAAATATTACGACTATTTACCAATATACCACAGATAATGCGCAAGACCTCTATACGTCATCAAAGGTTGTATTCAAGGTGTTTTCATCTAAATCGGTACGTCAAGGCAAACATGATTCTGTCAATTTCGGCAGCCTCCGGTCACTTCGAGTTATTTGACTATTGACAAAATCCTTGTCACGTTATGTGTTAATAGAGAGGATTAATTTCTGGGTCAACTTTAATACGTATAATATTTATATTGATGAATTGAAGATTTAAGTTTTTTTTCTATAAGTATATACTGCAATTGTTTCTTGCAGTTTACTTCAAGGCTTTTGGCTATTTAATGAATAATTGAAACAAAAAAAAGCTAGTTATAAGGGCCGCTTCTATCACAAAAAAGTTGATTGATGTTTAAAGCTCAAAATGTTTAAATCACCATTGTGTCTGTATTTTTTTAGTGATTAACAGAATCAAGAAGAAGTTTTTAATACCATTAACGTTAAACACGGATTTGTGGTACAAGTGGATCTAAATACATAAAAAAAAAGATTAAGCTGCTTTTAGTAATTAATTCTACTGTTTTAAAACTTGGTATCTCTAGTTCATTAATAATTTATATAAAAATGTTAGCAACAATATAAACTAAAATAAAAAAATAAATCAGAAAACCTTACTTAACCCTGTAACCGCGACAACCCTTTATCAATTTCAAATTCTATCGCGTTTTTCAACAAATAAATCGTTTCAAAATCTATAACATTGAAATGAGTTATATATTTTAACGTTATTACTTATTAGTAAGGAAAAAAAAGAAAGAACTCACCCTCACGCGCTTGCCAATCGTCTCTGATGACTTTAAAAATGCTAAATTGACGCTTGCATATAAATATATATTCAAATTGGAATGTGCAGAAGCCGAGATAGGTACCTATCTTACACCGAACACCATTATTTAGACTCATACAATAAACTTACGAGTATATATACAAAACTTATATATCTACACTTTCTATCCATGGTCGATGACAGAATTCAGATTCCATTTTCGCCTAGCTAGTTTTTTTTTTATCATTAATATTTATATATATTTTATATTCAAATTTTATACACAATTTTGATACACAGACATTGCACAGTTGAACCGTCCACGATATGACGTCACTTCTGGGTCCGTCGTATACCAACTCTTAATAATAATTAACGTATTCTTTATATTGTTTTTTTTTTTTTCTGGTGATTCCTTTGTTGTTTTAACCCGTTTTTATACACACAGATATACCGATTTAAAATGGTTTTTGCTATGTATTTTTTGTAACTTTAGCTATGTGACATCAGAAACACAGTTTTTATATGATGTTTTCAATTGAAATAATCTTGTATTCATGAATTAACTTCCTAGAAGAATTACAAGTATTTTATTATGTTTTTCACTGGGCCTCCTTAACCAAAGCATGAGAGAGTAAAAATTCAAACTAACTGAGGATTTTGTCCGCAAATTGAATAATGACCGTGCATCGATTGAACACTGTTAAATTGAATCAATAACATAATTGAGTTAAGTAAAAGACATCAACGCGCAACACAAACAATTTATCTAAACAACAATAGATAAACGAAGCGATAAGGTATTGATCGCGATATGTTCACGGTTTTATCTAACTAGAGTACGCTGACTTAGGCGGGCAAAGCTTCCACTTAGCTCTCCATCAGTTTCACACAGAACCGACACGTAAGAGTTGATATACAAGGGGAAACCGATTGTAATGACTATAAAGGACACTTTCTCAGAAGTTCCACAAAACAATTTTAGGCCTAACTTCGCGCAGCCGCCGCCCGCCCCGACACTTGCCACATCGTCCACAGTGCACTAAACATCTATACCTACTAATAAAACGCACACAAAATGGACTCTTTTAAAATAATCGCAAATATTTACACTTAATATACAACCGTCTGGGAGCCGGGGGGAACAGCAGGCGCGGTAATATCACCAGAACACGAAACGCTCACTTGGAGTCCATCAATATCAGGGGTTGAGATGAGCCGTGGGCTCAGGCGCAGGCGGCACGCACCAGGCGCGCCGGGCCGCCTACGCCAGCGGGTACTGTCACAAGGGCGGCTGAGCGTGCGCGTGGTGGTGGTGGTACAGCGGCGACTGGTAGTACTGCTCGGCCGGCGAGTGCCCGTAGCCGTAGTTCACATCATACATCTTCAGGTCGGCCTTGGTGTCGGCGCCCGGCAGCAGGCGCGTGATGCTGAAGGGGTGCTGCGCTGGCGCGTAGCCCGTGGGCTCTTGCTTCAGCTGCGCGTAGTGCTCCAGCGCCAGCGGCGTGTGCTCGGGCAGGCACAGCTCGGGCGCCGCGTGCAGCTGCGCTAGGAGCTCGTCGCGCATCTCTTTGTCCTCGCCCGGCGCCGAGCCCGCGCCCTTCTCGTGCCCGTGCTCGCTTCGCTTCTCGTGCCCGCCGTGGTGCCCGTGCCCCGTGTGCGCCTTCTGCGCTTGTCGTATTGACTCTTTCTTCTCGTCTTTGAATCGCTTCTGTCTCCGCAGGAAGCATCCGTTCTCAAACATGTTCCCACTGTCCGGGTGAAGTGTCCAGAACGATCCCTTGCCAGGCTTGTCGGGCGTCCGCGGCACTTTGACGAAGCAGTCGTTGAAGGACAGTGAGTGTCGGATGGAGTTCTGCCAGCGCTGCTGGTTCTGTCGGTAGAACGGGAACAGGTCCATGATGAACTGGTAGATCTCGGAGAGCGTGAGCATGCGCGACGGATTGTTCTGGATGGCCATCGTGATGAGTGAGATGTAGGAGTAGGGCGGCTTGGCGTGCGTGTAGGAGCGGCGGTAGGTCTTGTCGTTGCGCGCGCGCTGCAGCGCCGAGGTGGGCGAGGCGGCCTCCTGCTCGCGTGGCAGCGAGCCGTAGGGCACGGCGCCGCCGCCGCCCATGCAGGACGCCATGGTGCTGGGCGGGCTGTAGCCCACGCCCGGGGAGCCCATGCACGAGCTGCCGGCCACCATGTTGTTGGAGTACAGGTTGGGATAGGGCTGCGCCGGCATGCAGCCCATGCCGTTTACGTACGGAGGCGCCAGGCCCGGGGACAGCGAGGACAGCGACGCGGACGTCGGCACGTCGCCGTACGACAGCTTCTGCGAGATCATGGCTAGCGCATCACCCGCGCGTGCACGCCGGCCAGGGGCAAACACTCGCACTGATTGAAAGAGTAAATAGAGGCCGGGGGCCCGCGCTCCCCACCACTGCGCCGCGGATTGGCGCGCGGCGGGGCGGGGCCTGGCGGACCCGCCCAGTGCATCTCACCCCGCTCCCCCGTGCGCCCCCGCTTGCCCCCGCTCGCCCCGTTCCCCGCTCCGCTCGCTCCGTGCGCCGCCACCGTGCGCGCCGCTAATAATACCGCAGCTCCAAACGATAAAACCATGGAATTATCATAAGTGTTCGTCAGGAATGTGTGCTTGTGACGACGCCCGGTGACGGTTGAGACACGCTGTATATTCGTACAAGGCTCTACAAGTAACACACGGTGCGGTGATATCCGTTTTCTTAGAACATGTTTTTCAGAGATAAGTAATGCTCGTGAATTGTTTGCTGATATTTTCAGTTCGCATACCTACAGTCCGTCCTTTGTTGTGGTTTTTATGAAAAATCATGTTAAATTAAATATACATTACGTTGTCGAGCTTTGTGCAGTTAATAAGGGCCTAATCTTACAGCAACCGATTGATGCAGCTCACTGAAAGTATATTTTTATTGGTTATTTATTTTGAAGGTATTTCTACAAATTACTCTTAGGTACTGACAGATCTTTATCAATATTTTGAACAAGTATTCAACCCTTATAAGGTTTCTTATCCTTTCATAATTAACTTTCTATAATCAAATTAAACATTCTCGTAGCGCTACGCCACGGCTACGCGCCGCTACGAAAAGATTAGACAATGTAGCAATAATATTCTTTTCACAAACAGTATTTTAACTATTATATTAATTGTAATTTTTCACAAAAAGTATTTAAACATACAATGCAACATAGTGATTACCCAGTTAGTGGATTGTGGAGTTCAGATAGGCGCTCCATCCATCATAAAATACTGGAAATCAGCTGCACTTCAGACTGGAACATGAACAATTTTTTTGGGAAAATGCTAGACAGATGACAATCTTACACCACACCTCTAGACAGTAACGTGCCTACTATAACTATTCAGAAATCCTAACATCATGAAGACTACTAGGTTATAAGGGCAAGACAAGCTTGTAGGCTTGTATGAAAGTACCGCCGAAAGGGACTAATTAGTTCCAAGTAACTATCATCCAAATTGCGAAGCACTTAAACTGATAGTTTTGTTCTTATTTTTTCAGTTTTAAATGTCGATTTGTGAATAAGATACCTTTTTTTTTTTACTATCATCCGGATATCTTAGAGCAGATAATGATAAGGATCAATTTCTTCTTCTTTGTTCAGACTCGGTAACCTCAGCACTATTTACAATGCGCCAGACTTACAAGGTGGAAGGTGGACACCGACTACATAATTCAGAACAGCACATAGAAATATTACATCGGTAATTTTTTAAATATGCTGTTCCATACTTTTTCACTGTGTAGATATACAATTTTGTAGGAAGCAGCTGTTTAGTTTTGGGGGGAGGGTTCCGAATGATGCACTGAATCCTACTGATATTATAAATGCGAAAGTTTGTGAGGATGGATAGATGGATGGATGGATGGATGTTTGCTACTCTTTCACGCAAAAACTACTGAATGGATTTGGAGGAAATGTGGCACACGGGTAGATTATAACCTGGATTAACACATAGAATACTTTTTATCTCGATAGTATGTACCCGTGGGACAATTATCAAACTACACGCGGGCGGCGCCGCGGGCATAGTCTAGTACGAAATAATCGTTTTAGCGTCGGTGTCCTTCCACTTTGCTGTGCTGTTCCATTTTTGATTCAAATAATGTTCATGGGGACAGTTAAAATCACATCTGAGTAGGCTCATTAGCTGGGCAATATTTTAAATTCGAAAATATGAAGAGCTCGTGGCTAAATAATAACAGCCGCACTGGTCGATTTTTAAGGTTAAGCCGTACATACCGAGTTTCCTCCGTGCCTCGGAAAGCAAGTTAAGCCCGGCTGTCATTTGTAGATATCTGACAGTTGTTACGAGTAGTCAGAAGCCGAAAGTCTCCAACAAAGTTTGGGGAGAAGGCTAGGCAGATGATGAGGTTTTAAATTCGAAAATATGTGGTAAGGGACCATAGGTAGGCCTATATAATAGTTAAGGGACTTAGGAAAAACAATATCATGATTATTTTTGTCAATAACACAACTCAATATCAATGTTTCAGTCACAAATCACAATCGGAACATAATATCAATAGCTGTGGTAAAAATAAATACTTATTTTCTTTCTTTATTTCTAAACGGGTATTATATAGCTTTAGCTAGGTAGTATATAGCTAGAAGCTGTGATTTATTTAAAAGTCTGACAAGGATAGAGAACAGATACTGACAAAATTGCTTCTTCGTCTTTTTATTGAAGCGGTCTTTTGCACGTCGAATGTAAGTACTTACAAGATATGTATGCATAAAGATAAGAATCAAAGTTATCCATGTGTAGAAAAAATGTTCTGGTTATCTACGATTAGCCTAGTCTTTAGTATCTTAGCCTGATAAATACAAATCGCACTAAAGTTAGACATTATTCGTTAATTTAAATAAGCTGCATTTAATAGGCTGAATTGCTCTCGAAATGAATTTGTTTTTGTCATTACCCCGACGGCAACGAGTATAGCTAAATGTCACCATTAGTTAGTTTTACAGAGGAAAGAAAAAAACATGGCAAACGATTCGTATTTCTACAGAATTCACTATAAGCTTCATTTTAGCCTACATGTCAGTCCCATACATTTCAGATTATAATTATATCTTTGGTCAAGGAAAAACATCAAACATGCCTGAGAGATATTTCTTGACATAACCATTATTAGCCTAAGCTAAGTCCCATGGTTGGCATAAAAACTCTGAAACCAGAATGAAAAAGGAAGATATCAGTTTATTCTATCATTGGTAAGTATATCGTTTATAGAATGTCCTCTTTTCTTCTCGCTCTCTGCACTTTTTTGCAAACTCGATAGTATCAAATAGTCTACTTTCTTATCGCCATAAAGAGTTATGGGCACAATTGGCGTGAGACCAATATAATGGAAATATATCAGAAATTGTAGCTTATAATTATTCTATTTAATACTATTGCAACAAGTACCAAAATCGCTGGACATTGAAACATTGATAATGATGGAATTTCCTAATTATGTCGAAGATTTGACTACAACTGTCATTTGTTATTTAGGCAGATCATGTTTAAAATATTTTGCTAAAGCTTAGCAGTAATCAATCCGAACTAAGCCAGTGAAGTCCTAGAATGACTAAGTACTGTTATGGCTGTGTAAAGGGACCCCCTTTTTAAACTTGATGGTTTATTTTTAGTTTAAATATTAGGTAAAATTTTCAAGTTTCTCTATTTCTGTTCTCGGGCGACATAGGTGCTTGTTGTATTAAATTCCTCAGAATAAGCTACTGTTTGAAATATATTTAAATTCTGTTACTTTTATAACCAGAGTTCTTAAGAAAATGCCCATGGTCCTTTACTGACTTTCATCTAAAATAGATTTGAAAAAATGATGTTGTTCATGCTTATATATTTTCTTAACCGTGCATTGTAGCCCATTTAAGCCTATTTAAATGAACCTCATGTAGTTACAAGATACTTTAAACTACGTCCATCATAAGCTACTCTGTAAACACAACAGTACCACTTAAAACCACGCCAACAAACAGACAATCATTTATATCTAATACATCTATTGTAGTCCAAATGACATTGTTTACAAATGCGGGACAAACATATTAGCAAAGGCTAGTTATTAGCTAAGTGAGGCTGATGATGTTTATTCTTTAATTTACTAAGTAAGAGAAGTTGTAATATTTTAATGATTTAAGGTTAATGTATCCTCTTTGAGCATTATGTGGTTGTGTGACGCTGTTGCTGGCAATAGGCTCGCCCCGTATGGTCGCCTAATGTAAATTGCTTGTCAAATAGTTAGCTGCTTAACGTAAAATACTAGTAGTCTGCTGCGTCCGGTTGGAGAGCCGCCCAAAAGAAATTTGCAAAAGGCTCGACTTATTTAATAATGAATTGACTTTGGTATGAATATTCTGGCCGATAGAGCAAGGCTTTTACCGACTGTCCAGTTTAAAAACTTATATTGTGATGTGTTTGTATCTACGTCAATAGGCGCCTAGGCTGCACTTATTCTTATAATTGGGTACCTGCCTTAATGGCCTTTGAAAAAAAAACAGTTTCAGTATAATTTATGCACTTACAAAACTGCGATTGAAAAAATATTGACGCAGTTAGGTTAGGAAGGAAATAAAAATACAACACAATACATATCTTCAAATTTACCCTTTACCTTACAACATACCGAGGTCGAACATCCATCAAACCTGCTGATACTACATATAATGTTTGTCCGTGAACATACACCGCCGTGTTTGCTCACTCGTAAAACTGCAGCCAACGGCCATGGGCAGACCATGGGCTATTAAACGATAGTTTTTGGTTTATGGCTTCATTACGTCATGGTGTTGATTTAAGCTCACAACAAACATCACGCTTTTAATCCTTGCAGAGTTAGGTAGAAGTGTACTTACCTAATAGTACTCTCACATTGCGCCGGTTATGTTTAAGTCCCATATGATCCTATTGCCATCAACCGGGCACAAATGCAGACTCCGTGCTTCTACTGAGAAAATCCTGTTGAAAAAACCCAATAATAGGTACTGTCTGGTACCCCGAATTCGAACCTAGGATCTCAGGCTCCGCAGTCTGCCTGTGACCACTAAACCATCGAGATAATATAATGAAAACGCTTGAAGATTGTTTATCTACACCAGAAATAGTTTTACAAAACTGATGCTATCAGAGTTCTTTCAAAGTAGGTAACAGAACTTTTAATAACGCAGTCTTATAACCAGTAGAATCTTAGTGATATATAGGTAATCAGCATAGAACGTTGCCACTGCTGGCAATACAGGCCTTTCTTTTTTGAGGATTGGCTTTCCTAGTTTCATACCATAAATGAAAGGAAAAATAGGATAAAAACAACACATGCAAGTTCCACACGCTTCTACTTACGTAACTCAACTCAACTACCTATTTAAGTAACTCTAGCAACAAAAATAATACATTATTCTCTCAGCAAGAGCCCCCATCACTAGACAAAGGTACATAAACGTACCCTACACAGCTTCGTATGTGAATATGAATGCAAAGTAAATGGAAAGAGATAATGTTACTTCGACCGCGCGGGCGGCCAATGGAGGCAATAGACTGGTTTGTTCCTTGTGGGGCCGGTTGATACACCCTGTGTTATGTCAAGAGGGAAAAGAGGCTTTTGCTCAGTAGTGGGACAATATAAGCTGTTGTTTTGCATCCTCGTCAAACTTGCTTGCTCGTCACAAAATAGATAAATAATCAATTGAAATTACGGTACCTAGTTAATTATTAATAAACACAGATTTTTTTGGATGTTTATGTTTGTTAGTATTTCAGAATAACCCCCTTAACGTGGTTTAGGGAATAAGAAATTATCTAATAAACGTTTGAGATTGTTTGTATGAGTGGTAGTGCGGTTATAGGGCGAGAATCAATCGGGCCGCGTTTGAAACACGGATGGTTCACAATTACCGATTTCCATAAATAAGAAAAAAAAATGAAAATTACCTAACCATTTTATTATTTATTCGGGACGAGAATCACTAGCATAGTCATCACCTTGAATTTGACGAGGATGCAAAAGAACACTTTGTATAGGCTCATAATAAAATAATTAACCCTGCGTTCCATTACTCAAGTAGCTGTCGGAGAAAAAAAGCCAGGCTGAAGTGGGAGTGGGCATGCCATGTAGCACGGATGCATCCGGAGAGATGGGCAAAGATCGTCACACACTGGACGTCTGAGTAAGGACAGCCACGTCGTCGGCGACCGTGGCGAAGGTGGCGATCCGATAATGTTTTCAGGACTAACATGGCTAAAGATATCGCACAGGATAGAGATGTATAGAAAGAAAGAGCAGGCTTTTGCCCAGCAGTGGAAAACGATGTAAACTAGAAAAAAAAGCTTAAAGCAGGAGCATAAGGAACATCTTTTACCACGACCATAATTATGATTCTAGTTTTGCTATGCTTGAGGATCATGTGCTGAATTCATCTTAACAGTTTGCGCGCCGATACACCGTGTATTGGAGATATGTCAGTAACTGTCTTAGAAATCCTATAGTGGGTTATTTTATTTATTCAACATACAAGGTGTAAACAGACCGTTCAAGAAGCCGGCCACCATAAATAAACCTACGCAAAAATAATTGCTGGGGAAACGACTTTTTTTTTGGGGTGAAATATTACGTTTTACAGTAAAACTCAATGTAACGCCAACACATTCTGCTAATGGATGCAATAACTAGTAAACAGGTCATGAAAGCATTTAAAGTAAAGTTTTAACCTCAAAAATATGTAGTATTTTTTAAAAAACTTGTGTAAAAGTTAGAACTTTGACATCCAATATCTCCGTAACTAGAAGGTTCCCAGGTACGGTCCAGAACAAAAAAGTGATCGCAATGACGGGGAAAATAAGTGCAAAGAATAAAAGGGCGTCAAAAAGTTTAGGCGTTGGGCGTTAAAACAATTATGGGGTCCAGAAAGGTACTCGTATATTTAAAACTTAAACTTTTTATCCACAGGAACCCTGCAAAAACAGGTGACATAGACCAGAATTTTACCACAGCTAAATTAGCACTGTTTTTTAACACATTATTAAAATTTCGTGTTTCAGACATACAATAGTTGATAACTTCATAATTTTTACTCTGCAGTATAAGAAACAAAAGGAAATCAGAAGTGTATATCCAACGTCATTGTAAACTTAAAGTGTATATTTTCTTGTGTTGGCAATAAACTCGTACCTGAAGGCACGAGGAGGGAGCGAGCGTGAGGGAGCGTTGACAGCGTGTATCACTAAAGTTACAATAAGAACCAACCAAATGTGTGCAACTCGACACCGGATCTGAGTTAATGGTGGATGCATGTCGCGCCCTCGCGGCAACTCTAGTCGCGCCGTGTGTAGCCGGCCTTATAACCATATTGTATTAACTGTATATGTGTTTAATATTAAGTTTATTGTTTTTCTGTGTGTTCCAGTTAGGGGCAATGCAGATAAGGGGAGAAAATGTTTTCTAAGACGTACTGAACTAAGTATTAAATAACTGGGAAAAATTATCTTCTTAGCCGGATATGAGGCAAATTAACTACTGTTAACTGTCTGTGTGTAACTGTCTACACTCATACTTTATCTGTAGATCAGTTGGAATCATCCGATGAAACTAGTATTTGTTTCAATAGTGAAGGGAATAGATATTATCTATGACGAGTATATCTATCACCAGCATCATCATCATCAGCCTGTACTCGTCCACTGCTGGACATAGGCCGTTCCCATTACACGCCACTGAGCACGATCCTCGGCCACTCTCATCCAGCTCTTGCCAGCCACCTTGCGAAGATCATCGCTCCACCGAGTCTGAGGACGTCCTACGCTACGTTTACTGATCCGTGGTCTCCACTCAACTCACTCGTGGTAACCAGCATGCCTGAGAGATATGTCGATGTCATGTAAAGCCAAGTCAGAGGCCCATGGGAGGCATAAAACCTCTGGCTCTAAGTTAGGTACTAACCACGCGATACAGAAGAAGACCAGAAAAATCTTGTGTTTTTTTGCATGCTTGCTCGCATGCAATATGCACAAGAGTTCCTTATACAAGGTGCTGTTTTGCATCCTCGTTAAATTCCAGGAGGTAACTATGCTAATGATTCTCGTCCCGAATCAATAATAAAATAGGTACTTAGGTAATTTTTTATTTTTTTTATTTACGGAAATCGGTATGTGTGGACCACCCATGTCTTAAACGCGGGCCGTCTAATTCTCGCCCTATAATCGCGCTTCCACAAATACAATCAATCTCATCATCGTTTCATCGATAATTTCTTATTTCCTAAACCATGTTAAGGGGGTTATTCTGAAATACAGACAAACATATGCAATCAAAAATATCAGGGTTTTTTTAATAATTAACTTGGTACCGTAATTTTAATTGATTATTCATGTCCTGTGTGATAACTACCTGAATTTAGACCAGGATGCAAAACAACACCTTGTATACTTCAGTACTAAGGAAAGTTTTGGGTTGAAAGATTGTGTGGTTCCGTCATTTTGTCGATTTGAAATCCCATCGGCTTGATTCCAAATAAAAAACATTTGATAATTCAGAGTGTTAGCAGAACTGCCTCGTTGATCTAGTGGGCGCAAGCTCGTCTGCTGAACATGATGGGTTCGATTCCCAGGTCGGCCAAAGTGTTATTGGGTTTTTCCATCAGGAATTTCTCAGTAGCAGCCACGGAATCTGTATTTGTGTCCGGTTAATGGTAATTGGCTCGCCCCCTTACATGGGACTTAAACGTAACGGGCAAAATGTGGGTGTAGTATGAAGTATACCTCTGCCTATCTTTTCGAGGATTACAGGCGTCATGTTATATATATTATGTTATGTCTTAGCAGAAAGACTATTTCTGTTCGTTTTCTGAAACGAGCATCAGTCTTGAGCTTATTCTGTCAAGGGTACCTACCTAACTCTCAATGATTTTGACTTCTGTAAGGTAGGTAAGTACTAATCAAATAAAAACAACAAAGTCAAAAAAAACTATAACAAAATACCTCATGCCTACAAAGACGAATCATTAAGTAAGATAACATAATTTATTTATTAAAAAGTATATCAAAAAGTTTACATTTAGGCACAGTAGTATTTTTCTCATACAATGGTATAAATAGTACTCATAAGTAAACTATAACTAAAACATATTCAAAAGTCGCAAGTGATGTTAATTCAATAGGGGATAATCCAATTTTTTTTTTCTTTGTCCGTCGGGTAGTTTATAGGAAAGTATTGGACACGTATTTTTTCTTTTTTCACGTGGTTATAAAATTACGGAGATATATTGAGTTGAAATGGCGCATGACGTCACATGTAGGTAAGTTTTATACCCAATTGTGACGTAGTAAGCCCCCACTCTCCAACTTTAATGAGTTCTAACTAAGTATTTTTTTGATATTTTGATAAAACAAAAAATACGTGTCTAATATTTTTGTATTACCTGTCTGACGGACAAAATAGAATGTCGTTTTCTTTACCCAGTCCGATCCCCTATTCAGATGTTTGGTAGCGACCTGCCCGATCTAGGTTTATTTAAACCTGTGTTTCGGGACTTTCGGGCCATGAAGTATATTTAAAAAGAGGCTTAACATCCTTACTAACATAAATGTCACTATTCTGTACAAGATTTTTTGAATGATAAGAGTTTATAATGCTATATTTTATTATTACAATTTATTACATTTATTTCAAATTTCATAATGTTCCTTGATGGTGTAGGCAAATTATCAATTTAATCAATCATTTGTATTATATGGAATAAAGATTATTGTTCTTTTAAGGTTTAGTGGATGTAGGAAGCTGTAGATATTTATAACTGTACTTTTCTATGTTTTTTTTTTCTATTTGTTTGTATAATTGAGTAGTTCAAAATATGTTTTTCTTTTGCATGCCGTAAGGTAGAGTGTGTTGGAACTGCTTTTACAATGTCTACATCTTATTTTGTACCCACATTCATGGCAAATAAATGATTTATTTATTTCTTTCTTTCTTTAAAGCAGTATCATATACCACACATTCCAAGCCAGCCCATCCAATCTGCTAATTACAAAACAAGTCAGCTGACAAGGGACCGACAGTCGATCTTTGTACCCCACGCTACATTATACGCAGTTCAGTACATACAAATAGATACTTCTACGTGGTGTTAATTGGCTAGTATAGCGCTTGACAATGAGCAAAACACTATATATCATGTCGTTAAACTTGCAAGTTACGATGACAGAGTGACGTCTTAATTAGGTAAGGTAGTGTAAAGGTACCTTGGTTATAATTGCGATGCTACAAACATGCAATGCATGCTTTAAACGTTTTTAGGGTTCCGTACCCAAAGGGTCAAACGGGACCCTATTACTGAGACTTTGCTGTCCGTTCATCCGTCCGTCTGTCACCAGGCTGTATCTCATGAACCGTGATAGTTAACCAGTTGAAATTTTTACAGATTATGTATTTCTGTTGCCGCTTTAACAAGAAATACTAAAAACAGAATAAAATAAATATTTAAGGGTTATACAGAAAAAAGTGTTTTTTTTTTTGCTTTGTTTTAATAAATAATGGTATTCCTTACCATTCGTGAGCGAGTCCGACTCGCACTTGGCCGGTTTTTTTTATAAACGTTACCCTACACTAGGATTTTTTTCTGTATTGTGAGTGCGATTACAATTACCTACCTGATTATTTATTAATTAGTAAAATACCTTATGAAAATATGGAAGTTCTGAATAGATAGGCACTTTAAGATTTTTTTCTGGCTGCAATGTCTATCAACATTGACAAATAGATAACGATCTTAACTTCTCTCCTCTATCTTAACCACGGTTAAGTCATCATTATCGGTCTAGCATTCTTCTATTTTGGATTCAGCTTCCCGTCCAACCAGATACAGCTGAACTCCTATTTTTAACGCAATATCCTATTAATATTATAAATGCGAAAGTTTGTAAGTATGGATGGATGGATGTTTGTTACTCTTTCACGCGAAAACTACTGAACGGATTTTGATGAAACTTGGCACAGGGGTAGTTTATAACCTGGATTAACATAGGATAATTTTTATCCCGATAGTACAATCCCGTGGTACAGTGATCGAACACCACGCGTGCGAAGCCACGGGCATAGGCTAGTTTCATTATACGGCTATCTTCAAATTCTATTCGTTAATGAGGAGAAAGTCGTTATTCAAAACCCTTTTTTTTTTTTTTTTTTTTTTATTAAGTGGTGAAAAATGCCTAACGCATACCGCGCCGTCCGGGGAGACGGTTTGGTTATGTGGGGCTTGCACCCACTAAAAAACACCACCGTGAGCCTACTGTCGCCTTGGTGGATGGGCCACGAGAACTGCTACGCATGACATTCGCGACCCACCCAGTGTTGGTGCGCCTCATGACATAATGATAGCATCAAATTACTTTTGTCACACAAGCTACTAATTAGCGCATAGGTGTTTATATTATGTACTTGTTATATGTCGCCATCTCTTTTTTCTACTTCACTTGCTGTACTTAGCTCATGTAGTTAACATCGCTATTTAAAATTATATTTCTTGTACCGAGTATTCCTGCAGTTATTCTTCCAGCAAACCCTATTTCCGTACATGGTCCATAACGAGCCGGATGACCCAATCTATAGAAGATCAGCGGTTATATGTGAAGATAAAGGAATCAAGGATTATAATTTTCCAACGTGGCTTGGAGGTTATTTGCCGGTGAATTGGACTGAACTCGAAAAAGTTATTTAGCGGTGTATAGTATTAAAACTAATATCGTCACCCAACACTCAGGTAGTATTTCTTAGTAAATAAACGTATAAGGTTAGTATTATTTTTATTGTTCTACTTGTTGTATTGTGTTAGATTTATCATTAGGTACTTTGTTGCATTGTGATTAGTATTCATTTATCAGCAAAACTTAAGTTTAAAATCATACTCATTGCAGTATAGTTAGCTTATTTGCTACATTATTTATTAAACTTAATTTATATAAAGCTGTAACTAATTCACATAATTATCTATCTACTTAGCAGTGGTTGTTAATTGTTAGCAGGTATCTTGACACAATGCAAATAAAAGTGTTTGATATTAGTGCAAGTCATTGTTAAAATTCTGAATGGTTTATTATATAAGTAATTAGAATCATTTGTGTATTCAATAAGGAATAGTGTCGTAGTCGTGTTTATGTATTAGCTAGTTAGCGTAAAAGTTTTACAACATTAAAACATTTAGGTATTTAACAAGTGAAATTGTATAGTCTGAATAAGTATTTAGCTTCTTGTACTTGTTAATCATATTTATAGGTTCTGTGTTGTTTTGCAATAGCATTCAGGCAGTGTATAAAACACTGTTAGGTGTGTATAAAATCATATTGTTTGTTAGTTCTAACTGTATTCCTGTATCAATTTCAGGTTGACCACACTCATCTCCCAGTATGTCCGAGGAAAGGGATTTAATTAAAAAACGAGGCAGCTTTAAAGGTCGTTTGACTGCTTTCGTCACCTTTCTAGACTCACTCAAGGACAAAGTATTAAGCAGTTGTGATGTGTCAGAGTTGCAGTTGCGCATGGGTAAGATGGAGTCGTTGTACGAACAGTATGATGAGGTACAGTTACGTCTGGAGTGCATTGTTGAAGACATAAAATTACAATACTCCGAGCGTTCTGATTTTGAGTCTCTTTATTATAAATCGTTATCAAGAGCGCAAACTATTCTCAGTGAGAGTAATAAAGATAATAAGTCGATGCAAAGCTGTAAAAGTACAATTGTTAGCAAACACAAGCCAGTGAAATTGCCAATAATACAATTACCTAAGTTTAACGGTTCATATTGCAATTGGTTGGAATTTCGTGACACCTTTACTAGCTTAATTCACTGTAACGATGAGATTGACGAAGTAAACAAGTTTCACTACTTACGAGCCTCTCTTGAGGGAACTGCTGCCCTAGTAATCAAATCAATTGAGTTTTCGTCGAGCAATTACGCTGTGGCATGGAAGTTGTTACTTGATCGATTTGACAATAAAAGATTACTGGTGCACAATCATGTATCTGCGTTATACAACATTGAGGCGATTTCCAAGGAATCGTCTGGTGCACTAAAAAGTTTAATTGATCAATTAAATAAGGACTTACGAGCATTAGAGTCGTTAGGTGAGCCTGTTAAGCAATGGGACACACTTTTGATACATCATGTTACTCAAAAGATCGATCAAAGGACCTATCGTGAGTGGGAAGAGTGCAAAGGTAGGATAGACAAGGAAAGCTCCATTACGTTTGACGTATTCATGCAATTCCTACGTAATCGAGCCGATCTGATCGAGACCTTAGAACGACCTCGAAACAATTATTCCCAGACGGGAGGTAAATCAGGCCCTAAGATCAAATCGATGGTAGCTAATCAGCCTGTGCACAGTTCCAGCACTGAATCAGCTCCTAAATTATGTCCTAAATGTAGCAATAATGACCACACTTTAAATAATTGTCCACAGTTTCTTGCATTAAGCAATGATGCTCGTCTCAAATTACTACCCAGCTATAAGATTTGTTTTAATTGTTTTCGTTCGGGTCACTACGCTAACAAATGTAAAAGAACCGGTTGTTATATATGTAAACGTAGGCATAACACACTAATTCACACAGATTCTAAAGTTACTGTTGCGAATACACTAAGTGGTAATTCGTCTACTAATTTGTCTACATCGTCCGTGCCTTCTATTACCACAGAAACAAATAACGTTACGTTATCAGCGCATATTGCATCTTCTCGAAATCATAAGCAGCGTGATGTGTTGTTATCGACCGCCTTGATCAAACTGCGGGATCATACTGGTTGTGTGCATCTCGTTCGCGCGGTGCTTGATAGCGGTAGTACTTCGTCATTCATAACGGACCGGTTATGTAGACAACTAAATTTAATAACAAGCCAGGTAAATAGATCTATACTTGGCATAAACAATGTTACGTCGCACGTAGGTAAAACATGCCGTGTCAAGATGACGTCATTAGATGATAGTTTTTCATTCGATCTGCATTGTTTTGTTTTACCATTTATTACAAGTGACGTGCCGTGCCGTGAAATAAATATTTCTGATTTCGACATACCGTCGAATATTACTTTAGCTGATCCTACTTTTTATAAACCCTCTGGTGTCGATATATTGATCGGTGCTGACGTTTTTTGGGAATTGTTAGGATCGCAAAGACTAAAGCTAGGTACCGGAAAACCAATGTTACATGAAACCCGTTTAGGATGGATAGTTTCCGGTCCAATTACTCAAAATTATATTTCATTACTTTCAAATGATTTAAAATGTAATTTTTCTAAAACTGTTTCCGATGGTGATAGAACCTGGGAAAAACTTGGAACCAACCTGACAAGGTTTTGGCTATTAGAAGAAGTAAACTTGAAATCTTCCAATTCATACATGCCAGAAGAAAAATCATGTGAGGATCATTTCGTTAAAAATACGACGCGCTTGTCTGATGGTCGGTTTTGTGTTCGGATACCCCTTAAGAAAGATCCTTCGGTTCTAGGATTTACTAGATTTTTTTAGATTCTTATAAAAAAGCGACACACTGTTTACACTCATTAGAGCGTAGATTGAAGGTTAAGGCTGAATTTGGTAACATGTATCATGAGTTTATGTCAGAATACGAGTCGCTTGGTCATATGACTAAAATTAATACACCTAATTTGTTGTCAGGTTACTTCATTCCGCATCACGGAATATTACGCGAGTCAAGCAGCACGACCAAGCTTCGTGTTGTTTTTAACGCAAGTTGTCCTACTGCGACGGGAGTGTCCTTTAATGACCTACAGATGGTCGGGCCAACTGTACAGGACGATCTATTGTCCATACTTCTTCGGTTCAGATTCCACAAGTATGTCTTATCTGCAGATGTGGAAAAGATGTATAGGCAAATAGTTGTTCACCCGTCAGACAGATATTTGCAACAGGTTGTTTGGCGTCACAAGATCAGTGAGCCTATTAATGCCTATCAATTAAACACCGTCACATACGGTACTGCTAGTGCGCCTTTCCTTGCGACGCGATGTATTAAACAAATAGGACTCGACTGTAGGAATTCTAAAATATCGGAAATCATTAGACATGACTTCTATGTTGACGATTTACTAACCGGGGGTAATGACTTAGACGAAGTGAAATTCATCCGCACTGAAGTCACCAAGGCACTTGCATCAGCATGTATGCCATTGAGAAAATGGAGGTCAAATGATCCTCAATTAGTACTTGATGCCGTTCCTGTCTCAGGCAGCTTGCCTTCCTCAGGCAGCTTGCCTTTCTCAGGTAGCTTGCCGGCCTCGTTTGACTTAGACATAGCATCTAATGAGCCCGACAAGTTACTTGGTCTGGGTTGGTATGTCGCTTCCGATGAGTTAGGGTTTCCCATAAGTCTGACTCAATCTTCGGCTGGGCACACTAAGCGTGATTTATTATCCGTGATTGCGCGAATTTTCGATCCTTTAGGGTTGTTGTGTCCTATTGTTGTCGCCATGAAAGTATTATTACAAAGAATGTGGTTAGATAAATTGTCATGGGATCAACCACTGCCCGAAGTGATTAAAAACCACTGGGATACCATAGTCGAATCATTGCCACTTTTACCTCATTTTCGTATTCCACGAATTGTCGTTTGCAATTCATATCGTGAGTTAGAACTCCATATTTTCTCAGATGCGTCTGAGTCGGCATACGGCGCTTGCGTCTACGTTCGCAGTGTTAACACTGAGGGTAAGTGTTCGGTTAGCTTATTAATGGCCAAGAGTCGAGTGGCTCCCATTAAGCCCACAACAATTCCGCGGTTGGAGTTGTGCGGTGCGGTAGTCGGCTCTCGTCTTTATGAGAAGGTGATGAGCTCACTTCGCGTTCAGGTTAGTCGGGTCTATTGTTGGACTGATTCAACCATCGTCCTGGGATGGTTACAGATGATGCCTACCAAACTTCAGCCCTTTGTGCGCAACCGCGTTGCTGAAGTTTTGGATAAGGCGGGTAACTGTACCTGGAGGCACGTTCCAACAGACAAAAACCCCGCAGACCTAATATCTCGTGGTGTGGATATTAGTGTTCTGCAGGGTTTGGACCTGTGGTGGTCTGGACCAGATTTTTTAAAACTTGACCCGTCTGAGTGGCCTTCTAAGGTTAAATGTTTGGGACTCGAGACGTTACCGGAGACTCGACCTAATGTAGTATTAAATGTTGTTATTAACGATTCTAAAAATGAAGCCTTTATAGATTTTAGTCGTTATTCTAATTACTCACGACTTGTACGTTCCGTAGCGTATATTTTAAGATTTATTAAATCATGTAGGAAATATTATCCAAAGACTAAGCATTTGTCACAAGATGAGTTGCAAGATGCACTCAATGTTATTATTATTAAAAGTCAGTCTGAATCCTTTTCTGAGTATAAATTACTTTTGAATAAAAAGAGCGTACCTAAGAAGAGCGCCATTCTAAAGTTCAATGTTTATTTGGACGATAAAAACATAATGCGGGTAGGAGGACGACTGGATAATTCTAATTTTGATTTTAGTAAAAAGCACCCTATTTTATTACAGTCCACACATCATTTCACGAAATTATTATTCGATTTCGAGCATAAAAGATTGATGCACGCTGGCCCACAATTACTACTAGCTTCTATTAGGGAATTTTATTGGCCACTAGGAGGTCGCAACTTGGCGAAAGCTTGTTATCACAAGTGTGTTCTGTGTCACCGTATGAAAGGTAAGGTTGTAGCTCCTATAATGGGCAACTTACCACGAGAACGGCTTCGTCCAGGTTATCCCTTTGAGAGCACAGGCGTTGATTATGCCGGGCCTATTATGTGTGCTAGTCGTAAAGGTCGCGGATGCAGGCTAGTAAAGGTGTATGTCGCAATTTTTATATGTTTTACAACCAAGGCCATCCATTTAGAGCTCGTTGGCGATTTAACTAGTAATAGTTACTTACTGGCTTTGTACCGATTTATTGCTCGGAGAGGTAAACCCGTTGATATGTATTCCGACAACGGTACCTCATTTGTCGGTGCTTACAACGATCTTTCAAGGTTTTTGAAGGCAAATAGTTTGTCCTTGGGTGAAACTGCAGCTCAAGATGGAATACGGTTCCATTTTATACCAGCCTATTGCCCCCACTTCGGTGGAATCTGGGAGGGGGGGGTGAAGTCAACAAAGTACCATCTTCGAAGAGTGTTGGGAAATTGTAATTTGACTTTTGAAGAGCTATACACCGTTTTAACTAAAATTGAAGCCATTTTAAACTCTCGTCCACTGACGCCGTTGTCTTCAGATCCTGCTGATTTTACTCCGCTTACGCCAGGTCATTTTCTTGTTGGGCGACCCCTTACTTCCTTGCCGCAACCTGACTACCAAGATCGCTCTGTCAACCATCTGTCTCGCTATCAACGGATAGAACAACTCCGTCAACATTTTTGGAGCAGATGGAGCAAGGAGTATGTGGCGGAATTACAGCTGCGGACAAAATGGCGTTCCTCCAAGGATGGGTTGGAGCTGAACTCCTTAGTCCTAATTAAGGAGGACAATCTTCCTCCGTTGAAGTGGAGACTTGGACGAATTGTGGCCGTTCACCCAGGAACAGATGGCATCGCTCGTGTAGCTGACATTAAGACGTCCACTGGAGTCATCCGGAGGGCATTCAACAGAATCTGCCCGTTGCCTGTGACTTCGAAATCTGGTTGAAATCGTTGCTTTCAACGCCCGGGGGCATGTTGGTGCGCCTCATGACATAATGATAGCATCAAATTACTTTTGTCACACAAGCTACTAATTAGCGCATAGGTGTTTATATTATGTACTTGTTATATGTCGCCATCTCTTTTTTCTACTTCACTTGCTGTACTTAGCTCATGTAGTTAACATCGCTATTTAAAATTATATTTCTTGTACCGAGTATTCCTGCAGTTATTCTTCCAGCAAACCCTATTTCCGTACACCCAGCGTAGCCCGCCTCCGGGCACCAACTCCTTTGGCGATGTCCGGGCTCACCTGAGACATCGCCACCGCTCGCGAGGGCCGTACAATGCGACAGCGATAGACTCCCCGATCTATCGCCCGCTGGCACCTCCTAAGGCGGCATCAGGTCGCCATGGCGCCTCCTCCGCCGCCCTGTCCTCCTGCGACGAATCGCGTCAGCGAGGGCGTCTTCCTCCCTGACGCGCTCCGCCGCTTCCTTCTGCGAGATGACGTCCTCGCAGAAGGATGCCACTGCTTCCCAAGCCCCCACGCTGTCAACCATGGCCTTGGCCACAGCCGGCAAGGAGAGGTCTGCCCCGATTGCTGCCGCGAGAGCACGGCGCTGCACCACCCAAGCTGGGCAATGCTCGAGGGTGTGAAGGGCCGTGTCCTCGCTGCAGCCACACTGGTGACACACGGGAGTCGCCTCCCGTCTGGCCACTTTGTACAGGTATTTGCCAAAGCAGCCATGCCCTGACAACACCTGCACTATACGGAAGGTCAACGTCCCGTGTCGCCTCCGTACCCACTGTTCCAGGATCGGCTGGATAGCCCCCACGGTCCAGTGTCCTGCGCTGGGCGTCTCCAGCCTCACCCTCCACAGCCTCAGGGTTTGGGCTTGAGCCTCCCTGCGCCACCTCATGACCAGCTCAGGCGGCGGGCGTCTGCCGCTCTCTGCCTGCAGGTCTGCGCCTCGTCGGTAGATTTCGGCGAGCACTCGGGCCTCCAAGTCCCACGGGGGTGTGCCCGCAAGGGCGCATGCCGCTTCCGTGGACACAGTGCGGTATCCGCGTATGACCCTGACCGCCATGACTCTCTGTGGCCTCCGCAGTAGAGCCATGTTCTGGGCGGACAGGGACTCCGCCCACACCGGGGCCCCGTAGAGTGCCATCGAGCGAACCACCCCTGTATACAGCCGTCGGCAAACCAAATTCGGTCCGCCCAGGTTCGGCAACAGCCGGCTGAGGGCAGAAGCCGTGCCGATCAGCTTCGGCACAAGCTGAGCAAAGTGCTCGCCGAAATTCCACCTCCGGTCCAAAACCAGGCCCAGGTATTTCATGCTTGCCCGCACCGCTATCCTTACACCACCGATAGTTAGGTGTGAGCCAGCCGGGGGCCGGCGTCGGGGCGCATGGAATACTAGGGCCTCTGTCTTTTCGAGCGCCACTCTAAGGCCCAGTGCCTCGATTCGTTCCACGACGAGGGACGCACCTTCGACGACAGAGCGTGCCGCTTCCTCGTAGTTCTCTCCCCGGGCCGTGACGAGAGTGTCGTCAGCGTAGCAGATGATGCCCTGCCCGGGGAAGAGCACACTGCGCAGCGCCCAGTCGTAGCCTATGTTCCACAGGGGCGGACCCAACACCGACCCCTGTGGAACACCGCATGCAATGGCCCTGCGCGAAACATGGCCGTCTTGTCCCTCGTAGCAGACGAACCGCCCCTGCAGGTAATCCGCTACCAGCTGCCTCAAGTAGACGGGCACCTTATGGTAGCGGAGCGCCTTACCAATGCAGTCGAACGGCAGAGTGTTGAACGCGTTAGCGATGTCTAAAGACACTGCCAACAACACCCCACCCCGCGCGACAGCATCCCTCGCCTCGGCCTTGAGACGCAAAATTGCGTCTATTGTCGAACGCCCAGCCCGGAAACCGAACTGGGCGTCCGACAAGTTGGGACCGACCGCTTCCAAGTGCCGGACGATGCGGGTAGCGAGAATCTTCTCTAGCATCTTCCCCACCTCGTCCAGCAGGACAATTGGCCTGTACGCGTATGGGGACTCCAGAGGCCGTCCCGGCTTTTGTAGCAGCACCAGTCGACCTTCCTTCCAGGCCTTAGGGAACCGCCTCGACATCAAGCACGCATCGAACAGCTCCCTAAGCTTGTCTTCTAGTGCCGCCTTCAGTGCCAGGGCCAGCACCCTTGCATGAACCCCGTCCGGTCCGGGGGCAGTCCTCTTGGACCGCACCCGTACAATGGCTGCTTCCATTTCTGCGTCCGATATGGGGGGAGTCTCCACCTCCGCATCCTGTTCAGCCTCCGCTCGTTATTCAAAACCCTAAGGTAACCCCTGTCAACCAGGCTTACCAAAGACCAACGGGTGTCGTGTTGGCTGCGGGACTGTTCGAAAGAGATACCCTGGCCCTGGAACTCAAAGGGCTAAGAAGCATGGATGGGTTTTAGTCAGTACAAGTCTGACATTCCCTTCCGCTCGGCCTTGAGCAGGAGGAGTCATTTGATGACCCTTCCGTAAACAAAAAGAAAAAAAAGGGATATCGTTTTACGGAGTAAGATACTGGGTTGTGGAGGTCAGATAGTCAGTCGCTCTTTATAAAATACTGGTATTCAGGAATCATTTCCGCTACGCCGATTGATGCTGAACCCGGTAAGACTGGAAGCCGTCCATAACATAGTTGGGCAAAGGCTAGGCAGATAATGAAATATCTTTAAGGAGCACAGAAACTTTGTAATACTACACGCATGCGGTCGAGTGCCACGCATTCACTCTCGTTATTTTATTGAGCTTCTAAATAATATTTTGTTGTTTTCTTGTTGTATTATCTTTATTATATAAGTTTATCGAGGTTATTCTACTCATGGAAATTGAGAGAAGGCTGGTCACACCGAAGAGTCGAATGCATGGCTGTTTGCACGCCATCTTGCGTACCTAGTAGAACTACGTAGTCACAAATTTTGTAATACTGCCATCTCTTAGTGAGTTTTAGAAAATATTCCCCCTCCATGGTAGCATTAAACTTGTTGGAAGTCGCATAAGCAGTTTCACTTTAAAAAAACACCAAGCAGCAACAGTATCGTTCTATCACTACTAAAGCTATGAACTTTGTTGTTTGCTCACGATTACGGGTGTCGGCTAATTAGCAGTGTTTGTTCCCGACTGTTTACTTTATAAATTTTTTGTTTATTACTAATTAATCAGCAAGGAGCTAGTAAACTGGGTCTTTCAACTGGTTATTTGCTTCACTGGATCTTCTTTGGTATTGAGTTTTGCTTTTTAAAACTGGACAATTGCCCAGGCCCTTTGATAGATTGGTATTTCTCGATGCCATGTATAGCCAAGTCAGAGGCCCATGAGCGGCATAAAAACTGTTACACCAGGTTAGGTACCTACTAACTACACGATAAAGAGGATGAAGACCGGACAGGCAGTGACTATTTGGTATTCATTATTATAAGCCCCGACTTACGAGCAGTAAGTAAACCGTGGGTTCGAACTCAGGCAGGCGCATTACTTTGTGTAATTTATTTCATCACCGCTCTAAAAAACGGTGAAGGAAAACATCGTGAGGAAACCGGCATGTTCTAGAACTAAAAATTCGAAGACATGTGACATCTACCAACCCGCACTGGGCCCGCGTGGTGGATTACAGCCCACTCCCTCTCATAGAGAGGAGGACTGTGTCCCAGCAGTGAGAACATTGTAAGCTGATGATGATGATTATAAGTAATGATATTAGTATCTATGATACCGGTAAAACTGTACCTGTATGTGCTCAAGTACTAGGCTCGCCCCCTATTATTGTAACTGACGTGGGTATTATTAAGTACATCTCTGCCTAACCCTTAGCGGATTACAAGCGTGATGTTATCTAACACTTAAAATGTTTTTCACATACATATAGACTCTGGGGCATCTTTATAGACAGGCATAGGTAGAATTTGATTACTTAGTAAACGTGCACAATAAAATACCTACTAAAATTAAAACAAAAGTCACTTAAATATAAAATATTTTATTTTTAACGGACTTCTAAGAAAGGAGGTTCTCAATTCGGATGTTTCTTTTTTTATGTTTTACATAGGCCTACATGGGCACTTATAAAACATCGACAAAAGGTGCACGGTTCGGGTTGGTCTTTCCCTATGGAGAAGAACCGGCAAGAAACTTCATGGAGACTCTTTTAAAAGCATTTGTTTTACAATATTTGAATGTTACAGCACAGCGTTAGTACTTAAGTATGGGAGGACAGCGTAGGCCCTACAATAAATCGTTGCTTACTACAAAAGGTAGAACAAGATAAAGCCTACGATATCCACACATTCACAAAAAATTGGTAAATAAAAAAGAATCTATTCAAAAGCAAAAATAGAATATTATAAGAAGACTAAATTAAACAATTGACATAAATGTTGACATCAGTGCTGTAACTATTCTAAACAATGAATGAACGGTGAAAACTACTAACGCATAGATATTACACAAAATATAACATCATGCCTCTAATCCCCTAAAACTATGGCATGGATGTAAATCTGCCTTACAGATTTACATCCATGCCTGCATGCATTATAGAAAATTTATCAAACTCCAGTTTTAACTGCGAACATATTTGAATGTGTGATTTAAATATGTTCTCATAACTAATTCTCATTCACAAACCCTTTAAAATCCGAACGCAATTTGCCAAAAAAAAAGTCACACCTTTTACAAATCCTGACCAGCACCAATCCTTAAAAAAAAACCCATAGATAATCCCACAAAGGCATAGACAATAGAGATGATTGCATTAACGCTACGCCTGATAAGGACAGGTATTTAAGCCAAGCCTATTCCGAAGCATCACGTCCTAAAAACATCGGACCAACATAAGTTGAGCCATGGCGAAAATAGGAACTAACAAAATATGTTCCAATCCTGACGTTTGTATGACCAAGTGGCGCCATTTTGACAGATGTGTGATAAAATAGCGGTAACTAAGGATTTCCTTTCTCTTATTGATGTGTCACAAATGTGGTCTATTGTGGTTATGATCGAACTAAAATTGACGTGAGAATTTTGAGATTAAGATTCTGAGGGGATCCTTTAGCAACAGTGAATGGTGTATTGCGACCTCCCGTGGTTTTTGTACGTGGCGTTTGGAAGATAGCTGGCTGATAGTAAGGGTACCTATTCAGTAATACATAACATCACGTGCAATCCCCGAAGGGTTGGGCAGAGTTGTACAGCACGCGTAGCATGACCACTGTAGAAACGAGTTTTGTCTATGGAAGAAACAACATAATGACAGATAAACAATGACAATGTGTCAGTTTGTCGATTCTTCCGTCGTCATAGCCCGTTTCTACGGCGGTCATGCTACGCGTGCTGTAGTACGCTAACATTTCGCTTGTTATTCGTAAGTCTCGTATAATAGAGGACGAGCGTATTACCGTTAACCGAGCACAAATATTCCAGGTTGTTAGTTACGAAATTCCCGTTAGAATTAGGTAGGTACCCAATAACATTTTGCTTGACCTGAGAATCGAACCCAAGATCTCAATGCTCAGCAATAGCGCTTGCAAACACTTGACTAACGATACCGTGTTTAAGTTTTTTTTACTAGCTTGTGTCTATGGCTTCGTCCGCATGGAATTCGATATTTAACTCAAGGGACCTAGATAACAACTATCCTGTGTTGATCCAACTATAATTAAATATAAATACGTAAGAGTAAAAATATTCTTTTAATTAAATTGTTCGAAGTTACGATACTGGGTGCGCCATCTATTGGTACCTGTTGACTCTAATTTCTTAGGAGTCAGTAATAAAGATGGAAGAGGAGAAGAATAATCAGACAATCTGAATTTATTTATTTATTTAGGATCTCCAACAAAGAATGTACACAGATCATGTGTGAAATAGTCTGCACTTAAAAAGTATCACGTAGGTGAACTCCTTCACTTACAGGAGACCACAGCATCCATAATTGAATTTACATCTAAGCTAACAAATTTAGAATACCATTGAAATATATTGAAAAAGTTTAAGAGAATTAAATTTAAAAATTTAAATTAACAATAGGATATTCTTTTTAAGAAATTGCAAGAGAAATATTATGAATAATATCGGTCACACCAATACAGAAAAATGTGCGGACGTGACTCAAGACACGGACATAGATATTCTTCAGTGAATAGGTACCCTATGTATTTGCATGGAGGTGTATCTTCATTTTTTTTTATTACGACATGCTCGCCTCTATTTCCAAACCACTGGAACTCCTGTAACCCATAATCTACAGTGGCAACCACCAGAGAAGCGCCGAGACAATGAAGCTCGACGAAGTTCCAGGGAACAATTTGACTATCTTGCAACGAAATTAATCAGAAAAAAATTGCGGAGGAGTTGGAAAAAAACATAATATAATTTCACTTCCCTCCTAGCAGGAGACAGAATGAAACAAGGCCAATAGACACACATGGACGTTTACAAGTTTACAACTGGGTTAAGCCCAATTGCCTAACACCACGGATACCTAACTATTGTCATTAATATTAATGGGTACTAAGTTGTGAGCTGTTATTTTTTATTCCAATACTCAATACTTTTATTGCATTCCACATGTTATTCTTAGGAGTTCAACTTATAATTAGATCATATGGTCCGTGTCGGACACAGCAAATAAGTGAATTTCGAGAGAGGAAGCATTTTCATATATTATATAACATTCAAAATACTCTATAGTCAAACTATAAACTATAGTCTACTTACAAACAAACTACCATACTAAAATAATGATGTAGGTATTTACTGAGGTAAATTAATAACTTAAATGTAAAATATAGACAGGTATATATTGAGAGATGTTCTTAATAAGAACTTACCCCTTCGGGGATTAAAGTCGTGATGTTATGTTCTTTAAAATGTGCAGTGGTGTTTCCTTACACAGTCGCGAAATGAAACTATTAGGTATAACTAAACAAATAGCTTCGCGGGACGACCGTGTTAATATAGTATGTTATCATAACCGTAGCAACCTTTTTGAGAAGTTTCACCTATGTGGGACCTGCTACAGGTAGACACTAATTATTGTGAGTGGTTGGGGTCGGCGGGATAATCCTAATGCAAGTGGATCTGAATTTCATACATACTAAAATATGTGGTAGGTATATGGAGTAGGTAGTGGAGCTCGCGGCTAAATAATAACAGCTGCATGCACGGGTCGATCTTTAAGATTAAGCCGTGCTTGCCGAGGTTGGTCCATGGATGGGTGACCATAATTACATACCGAGTTTCTTCCGTGCCTCGGAAAGTACGTTACGCCGTTGTTCCCGGCTGTCATTTGTAGATCTTTGACAGTCGTTACGAGTAGTCAGAAGCCAAAAGTCTGACATCAAGTCTTACCAAGGGTTATCGTATTACCCAGTTACTAGGTTGTGGAGGGAGAAGTAGTCACTTCATGTAAAATACTGGTACTCAGCTGCACCCGGTTAGACTGGAAGCTGACCCCAAGATAGTTTGGGAAAAGGCTAGGCAGATGATGACATAGAAGAAACACCGACAGCGCACAAACGGTTATCGCGCAATCAGTACTTACATCATACCAAACCTCGGACCACACAAACTCAGTAATTTAAAAACAAAATCAGAAATTCCATAAATGTCGACGGCGCGTTCGTGTTCCACGCGCGCCCCAAGGAGATCAGCAAATCGGAAGGGGTCTTTGAGGGCCGATGTTTGCCGGGGCTGCGGTACTGTTCGAAAGAGATACCTTAGCCCTGGAACACAAAGGGCTAAGAAGGAACATGGATGGGTTTTAGTCAGTACAAGTCTGACACTCCCTTCTGCTCCGCCCAGAGCGGGAGGGGTCATATGATGATTTCCCATCAGTAAAAAATGGTATCATAAATTTTGACCCTGTAGGTTTTGTACTTTTATAGGAAACTTTCTTTTTTTTCTTAATTACCGATGAAAAATTTCTATGACGGAGGGGTTCGGAATGATGTAGGTACTGTATATATAGGTTGACTGGTAATTAGTGACATATATTGTGTTTAATGCTGCTTTAAATATACAACTTTTGCAGACCTTTAATAAAATCTAATAAAATTGCTCCTAAACGAAAATTAGGAAAGACAAGCTTTGGCTGGAAGGTCAAAGTCAAAAGAATTATTGACCTAGCCCAACTACTTAAGGTTGACATCAACAAGTGGTAGCACACTTTGTTTCACCATACTGCCAACAAAAAAAAAAAACAAGTGAAGAAAGGTCAACTTAATTAAGTATCTAAAATCTTTTAATATGTTTACAACGATCACAAAAAGAAAACTTCTAATAATACACTTACAAAAGTAGATATACATAATGTAATTAATAAACAAATTAATGATGTACCAAATGAATGAGAAACCTGGGCCAGCCCCACCCAGTAGCAGCCACAACATATTTACATACGTCTACACAGTGGCCCACTAGACTCGGTACATACTCCATTCGAGGACCATTCGCGTGAGAGAATCATAAAAAAGAACCTTAAAAACTACATCGTTGCAATATCAATGTTGTAATCATTAAAAAATGTGTCTACATTATAAACTTGTAATTAAAAGATGATCATAATGTAATGTATGGGATTTCTTAAAAAGAAATTATTGTCTGTGGAGGAGCTCGTGGTTATGTTTAAGTAAGCCGCGCTTGCCTAGGTTGGTCCGTGGATGGGTGACCACCCATTACAAACCGAGTTACCACCGTGCCTGGGAAAGCACGTTAAACCATTGTTCCCGGCTGTCATTTGTAGATCTTTTACAGTCGTTACAGGTAGTCAGTGGCCCGAAAGTCTGACAACCAGTGTTACTAACGGGTATCGTATTACTCAGTACTAACTGGTTAGTGGAGGTCAGATAGGCAGTCGCTCCATGGAAACCAGTTCATGCATCCGCATGAGTAAATCTATTTAAAGCAAGACAATATCGTACTGGAAATGTATGATGTGATTGTGTGTACGTAGGTATGAAAAAAACCTTACAACTTCAGACAATACTAACCTTGGTTCAAGCACTCGAGTCTAGGCTATAAACTACGTACAAACTTTTTACAAACAACTCTATAAAACATCCAGGAAGGAAAGAAAAATCCTATTAATATTATAAATGCGAAAGTTTGTGAGGATGGATGGATGTTTGTTACTCTTTCACGCAAAAACTACTGAATGGATTTGGATGAAATTTGGCACACGGGTAGTTTATAACCTGGATTAACACATAAGATACTTTTTATCCCGAAAGTATGTTCCCGTGGGACAATTATCGAACTCCAAGTGGGCGACGCCGCGGGCATAAGCTTGTAAATAATAAAAGCATTCCAAGTATACAAGTACTCACGGCCACCAACCAAGCTGTACAAAACCAATTTTATGCAGATCTCTCATTGTTTAGGAAATCTTTACAAAGCGATGCCATCTTATACTGGGAAATGTATAGCATAATGTGTACATAAGGTTGACATTGGCACTGTTTAAAGGTCAAATATTTCAAAAGAAGTCCCAAATCCAACTAAGCCAACTATGGATCTTTAGACACAACATTAAAATGTTGCCTAGCCTGGCATACATCAAGTCTCCAGTTCACTGACAAAAACGTGATGAACAGTTTGCCCGACCAGAGAATCGAAACACCAGCCACACGCTTACAGTCGCACTTTTGACCACTAGGCCAACTAGACACACTCTCTTGGACTCTGTTTAGAATAGACAACGCCTTCAAAGATCACTCAATGCGTAAACAATACCTCGGCATTTCATCTGCCTAGCATTTTCCCCGCCTTCAAAGATCACTCAATGCGTAACCAATACCTTGTCATTTCATCTGCCTAGCCTTTCCCCAAATACATTAGGGTTGGCTTCCAATCTAACCGGATGCAGCTTAAAACCAGTATTTTGGAGCGACTACCTATCTGACCTCAAACCAAATTAGTACTGGATAATACGATAGACCGGTTGTCAGAATTTCGGGCCACTGACCTGCACGCGCTTCATGACCACCGTAGTAACGGGCTATGTCGACGGAAGAATCGACAAACTGATACATTGTCATTGTCTATCTGTCATTATGTCAATTCTTCCGAAGACAAAACTCGTTTCTACCGTGGTCACGCTACGCGTGCTGTAACCACTGTCAAAGATTTACAAATGACAGCCGGGACCAACGGCTTAAAGTGCTTTTGAGGTACGGAGGAAGCTCGGTGTTATGTGGTCGCCCATCCACAGACCAACCTAGGCAAGGGCGGCTTTACTTGAAGATCAACCCGAGTTGCTGTTATTATTTAGCCACGAGCTCCTGGAGTTCACCCAATACCTACTAAACATTTTATGATCAGCAGACTCTCCTAGTTTCCCTGGACACCGTGGGTGGTCCATATCACGGCACTTAGCGCGTCACACAAAAAATCACATAGAAAAAATATGAAAATATCACACTCATAACAGGTAGGAAATAAGGTGGATGCGACGAGAAAGGAATCGTATTGGAACCGTATTTCGAAGCCAGTTGGTAAAAGTTTTATTTTCTGGTAGATTGTCAAAAAAGATAGCATTTTTTTTTAATTATGGTGTTTCACGAGCTTTGATTCCAGCAATGCGTCTTTAGAAATATAATTTACTTGACCATTCAAGCAAATTGTATTTTCGACTTACGTCATCTTGACGTAATCTTGGAGACTTTACGAGAACATGGTTACCCATGTTCTCGTAAAGTCTCCAAGATTATGTTCCTCAGTATTATGCCACAGCTTATAACCACAACTTTTATTACACAACTACCTAACAATGAGTGTTATGTTTTTAAGATTTATGTAAGTAGGTATGTCTATTTTTTTATTCTTCTAAGTATAAAGATTAGGTAAACTTTATCACTAAATAACTGTTCTAGGCACGACAATATTTGAATAAGCTGTCTGAAACCATCACTGATAATGTCCACACTAATCCCACACGCCGCCATGTTTGTTTTCCTAGGTCAGGTACGAAGCGCAGGCACAGGTATGCCCCATCCGTCCCGGCTCAAGAGCTTGTTTCCTTTGCCTTTTCACACGACAATGAAATAACAACTGCACTAAACTTACCTAAAACGTGATTTTAGATGAAGTTTGAGGTTTTCAACCAAATCCCTTTTTGACAGCAGCGTGTTATGATTAGATACGGGATTCGTACGTAAGTAAATAAAAATACACTTCAGGTGTAGTAAAAGTTATAGTTTGCATGAAAAAAAAACCGGCCAAGTGCGAGTCGGACTCGCGCACGAGGAACCCTTCGTGCGCGTCCGTACCATTATTTATAAAACGGTATGGGGGTTAAGGGGGGTTTTTAGTACTTGTTGTTATACCGGCAACAGAAATACATAATCTGTAGAAATTTCTACTGGCTAACTATCACGGTTCATGAGATACAGCCTGGTGATAGACGGACGGACGGATAAGTCTCAGTAATAGGGTCCCGTTTGACCCTTTGGGTACGAAACCCTAAAAATACATAGTGTATGTCCAGTTTTGGTTCGCAAGGTTTTTTGCGTCGTGGTTTAAGAAAGTTTCTTAGTTTGTTATAGCTGTTTTATTTTTACGTGTTAGTTGCAGGTTTCCTTGCATTCGGGGTAAATCCTTTGGCCAGGCTGACATACTGTACTGTAGTCCGGAGCAGCCGAAGTCGCATTAGATCATGCTGCCCCCCCACGCAACTGTACGAGGGAATACCGGTGTGGTTTCAGTCAGTACAAGTTGTACTATTTATTCTTTGGTACAAGTCTGATACATCCCTCCACTCTCCCCAGGGTGGAAGAAATCCAATGAGGATTTCCAAAACGAGAAAAAAGGCTGCTACACTGCCTATTCCTCATAAATCTACTCTACCTCGCTAAAGTCTTGAAGAAGTCAGAAAAAACAGAAAAAGCAAAATTATAAAAAGTTCCATGTTAAATAACATAGAACTTTTTATAATTTTGTTTTACTTAGACTGTAGCAATATCTCAACGGCAGACCATAAGTTGATCCTGGATTCCTAAGCACTATTGACGTCAATCGACTCCTATTTCAACCAAATCTAGCTGAGTCTTTTAACCACGATGAAATCTGATTTGCAAGAAACCTTTCCTTGAATTTAAACCATCTTCATCGCTTACAAAAACGACTTTGTCTACGCAATAAATTCTTGAACAACCACAAACGACAGCCTAGCCTAACTATTGATTACTCTTATCAAAACATGTCTGTCGAAACTCCTCAAGGCTAAGCAGTGTTGTGATATGCTCGTCTCATCGCAAAAACTAGTAGCAAAAGCACTTGAAAGCAAATACTAAGAAGTTACCTAACGCAATAAACGACAATTTATTTTGATGTGTTTTTTTCTGTTTGTAGTTGAAATTGATGGACAGTACCTTATATAAACATGAAGTACATACTTATTACATGACCTATTGCGACATGTTATTAGACAACCAGTACGGTAATCTTTTAATATAAAACAAAAGTCGCTGCCTGTCCAGTCTGTAAGCTTGCTTAGATCTTTTAAACTACGCAGCGGATTTTCATCAAAAACCCGAATGGTTCAAGGGAAAGGTTTACATGTATAATTTATCCCTGAAAAACACATCAAAATTTACATGCGTACGAAGCCGCGGGCAGCAGCTAGTATTCTATAAAATTCTATTATATGCAAAATATGTTAAAAAGGTCACTAGTAAAGTACCTAAAAGTACGAGGCATTTGCGATAAGCACACTAAATATCCGTCATAAAATCCTCATGGCAAAAGAATTGAACCTAACATGAGAAACTCTTGCTCAAGAAGAATGTCTCTCTTTTTCTTCACGTTATGTCGCAAGCCAGAGACAGCAAAATTATTTTAAGCTGACCGCTTATTCTACTGAAACTCCTTACTAAGTTAGGCCAGCTTAAGTGTAAAATGTTACCACCAACTTTCGTCCTACTTTTCGAACCAATACTTTAACTAATAGTAAAAAAAAACTTACAATATTCACATATCTAATCACTATTCAAGTATTTCCAGCTCAGTACCGATCCCCCACAAAATTTACCAATATTTTTCTCTATCATACACTTAATATTCACAACTAGTGGAGTACCTCTTTGGCACCGTTTACAAGAGTACCATAGAGCATGGAGTCTTAAGTTCTCATGTCCCACGCTCCCCTTGCAAAAGCGGCATGCGCGCACTTAAAAAACAATTAAAGTTATGCCACAAACTAGACGGTGAGGGGGGGCTTACATGGTGCAAGTTGATGGGGTTGTTTTATGAGTGAGGAAAGGTGTGGAAATTGACAAACTATAATTTAAACAGATTACTTTTACTTTACTATAGTAAATTTTAAGGTAAGGCGAACGTGGCAGACCTACAAGATGGCGAGATAAGCTGCAGGATGCAGCGGCGCTCTCCCGCCCGCAAAAATATGCACAATCAGGAAAAGCAATAACTAAATTATTGCTTTTCTTGCACCCGATCTTTTGAGGCACTGGTCAAATCTAAACTCGTCGCCGAGTTGCCAGCCTATCGGTTTTTTATCGGTTACATTTTGGGGAGTGTGCGATGGAATTGCATGACCTAATTCCGGCTAGCCCGTTTCATCATCGGACTACTAGACGTACGGCGATGCGCCATCGGTACATGGTGGACATCCCACCTATACGCACTAAGCGTTTTGGGAATACTTTTATTATGCGTGCGCTAAGGAGTAGAAATCTCTGCCGGAGTCTGTGTTTCCCGATATCTACAATCTGGGGGTCTTTAAGTTGAGAGTGAATAGGTTTCTTCTAGGCAAGCGTGCTTCACCGTCGACCACATCATAGCTTACCATCAGGTGAGGTAGTGGTCAAGCGCGAGCCTATTGATAATAAAAAAAAACCCAGGCCTGGATCTTTTTAGCGGAATTAAAACTACACATTTTGCATAACATTTAGTGTCATGGATTTCCGCAAACTAACGCCTGATTCTATATCTCAACATTGCATTTCACAAACTTGTATTATGGCCAGTTTGTGAAATGTTATGTTTTTAGACTGCAGACAGGGCAACTCTGTTGTGACACTCTACCCAAAGTCTATTCTACAACATAAGTTTAGGGACTGACTGTTACTATGCCAACCACCTACATGTAAACCCATCACATCTCGATATCGCGAATCCTGGGCAACGCTCGCGGCCTAATCCCGGCCCGTAATCCCGTACAAGTGGCCGCCTCAGGGGAAAGCTGGGAACTTTATTACGGGACTTACGCATGTTCCCGCGGTTGGACGTCCCTGCTTCTCTCGAATATTTAACAGTCGTTATAAGGAATTAATTTGACCGCGCCTGAAGCAAGATTATCTGCAGCATATTAAAAGTTCTGGTGGGAGTATTAGACCCTTTATTGTTTTGCGTTTGTCGTGGGATTTGGACTTGTTTATGTGGTTTTTTACTTGTTATGTGTGAATTTAATGAGTCTTAAATCTGCTTATCCTTTTTTTCACTATATTTTCCTCATTCGTCCGCTTCATATGTCTATACCACGGTAATCACATGTTGAGCATGAATGTCGATGGCAATAAGAGTATAGGTAGGCCACAGGAACGATGTATGGACTATGTGAAGGATGATTTGGCAAGTTAGCAAGTGAGTGCTGAGATGACGAGTCAAAAGAATAAGAGAAGTATGGAAGAAGAAGAAATCCTTCACCGACCCAAATAAATTGGGGAAAGGACAGAAGAATGATGATGACTTAAATCTACCTATAAAGTAACTAGAAGTGGATTGACCTCGTATTTTTTCAGCACTGCTTACGGTTTGAATTCTATCTTTGGGATTGTTAAATTCGACCTGCAACTGCTGCAATCCTACGCTCTATTTGCGTCTAGATAAGTCACAGCACGGACAGTCCTGAAACTTGCAAGTACAGTAAACAGCACCATATCACCACTAGCTCTATGAATCAAAAGTCAACGAGGAATGAAACAAAAACGAACAGTCATCCCAATGATCAATTCACTTGCGAGTGAAGATTTTGATTTCGGCACTATAGTATGACCACTTTAAGCGTGCAGTTCGAGGTGGCGTTGCTTGTGCATAGATATGTCAAACTTGGTACATTTATTTTAGTTCTATTTCTTCCTGCCTGCACAGGTAAGTTGGTTGAAGTGTCATGTCATGGCCGTCAGGTGTCACCAGTGGCTTAAGTTCACAGACAATTATGATCATTTGCTGTCGTAATTGGGCTTATGGTCTTGTGGTTTACCGCAACAACGCCCTTCCAATTCGAGGATACTGGTCAAAATAGGCGTTTGCCATACATATCTATAAAACTATCTTCTTACTTAAGTGCTAATATTAGTTACAATTTGCAACTACTACGAAGATAATTTAGCAGTTCCATAATTTTTTAGCTCAACAAAATAAGTTCGCCTATGAGCTCACTGCTGGTTCATATGATCACTTCACAAGCCTTGTCCCAACTATGCTCAAGCACATTCCAGGGTGAGGCACTATGCCTGCCAGGGTTGCGGGACTGTTCGAAAGAGATACCGTGGCCCTGGAACACAAAGGGCGAAGAAGGAACATGGATGGGTTTTAGTCAGTACAAGTCTGACACTCCCTCCCGCTCCGCCTCCCGGAGAAGTCATTTGATGATTTCCCATCCGTAAAAAAAAAAGGGTGAGGCACTATTCGTCATATAGGGCGAATGGTAATTAGTGACCGATACTTAAACACATGATTGTACTAATGATAATAAACAACTTTCTCAAAGAAACATTTTTTTTAAACTGTTTCTCTTTTATCACAATTACTCAACAGACATACGAAATTCGGGGTTGTGAGGCGTGCGGGTGCTCTGCCTACCCACTGTGGCACTGGTACTATAGCAATGAGACAGAACGGCGTCACGCGGCTAAAAGCTGATAGGTCACAGGCGCACGCGCGCTCGAATTTTATATGGCTGTTGTGTTATTGTGTTAAAAGTGAATGAGTACTAAAAAAAATGATTATTTGGGAAAGTTGTTTGTTATCAGGAGTACAATCATGTGTTTAAGTATCAAAATCAAAATCAAAATATTTTATTTTACATAGGCCTACATGGGCACTTATAAAACGTCAACAAAAGGTGCACGGTTCGGGTTGGTCGTTTCCTATGGAGAAGAACCGGCAAGAAACTCCATGGTTACTCTTTTAAAATCATTTGGTTTTACAATATTTGAAGTTACAGCGTTAGTACTTAAATATGGGAGGACAGCGTAGGCCCGACAATAAGTCGATTGCTTACTACAGACGGTAGTAATAGGAAAAAAAAAAAAAAAAAAAAAAAAAAAATATCGGTTACTAAGTATCAGTCACCCTATATAGAATCACTAGTGATTCTTGGTATGTATATTAATACTGTTAGCCTGCGTAATCCCACTGCTGGGCAAAGACCTCTCCCCATGACTTCTAGTTGTTTCGATCTAGGGCCAATGTGGACTATGCTCGGTAATCTTGTCCAGGTCGTCCCTCCAAAAACTAAAACTAAATAACTATGGTAACACTCAATCGATTCTGCTGTTTGTTGTTTTGCAAAAAGGCTTTAAGCTAATATTTAAAAGGTATAAAAATGACCCAGAAACTTCAAAGAACTTCAAAAACTCATCTCGTTATAAACATCTCCACATATTAGCCATAATTAGCCCAATCCTGCCAAAAAAATCTAAATCCAATTTCCTACTCAACCAACACTGCCCATATCACTTGCTACTAATTGATACAAACCCACACAAGTTCACACTGTCCCACGCATCTTAAACACCTTGTTAGAATCCGGAATAAAAACATCTCGGAGGTGGTGCATCTAATTAAAGTGAGGGGGGTGATGGGAGGCTGTGCTGCCAGCAAGGGGGGGGGGAGGGGTGTTGGTACACGGTAGCTATGGCGGGCGTTAAGTGGCTCTCGCAGTAAAACCATCATAAACTTGTGTCTTCGCCATAACCGGTACAGGGGAAGGGTATTGTGGATGCTGGTTGAATAAAGTAAGAAATAAGGTAATCGTGAAATATTCTATCGCTTTTATTAAAGAGATTTAATACAGTTTAAGAGGCGCTAGTGGCTAAATAATAACATCCACACGGGTCGATCTTTAAGGTTAAGCCGTGCTTGCTGAGATTGGTCTTTGGATGGGTGATCATAATTACATACCGAATTTTCTTCGTGCCTCGGAAAGCACGTTAAGCCGTTGGTCCCGGATGTCATTTGTAGATCTTTGACAGTCGTTACAAGTAGTCAGAAGCCAAAAAGTCTGACATCCAGTCTTACCAAGGGGTATCGTATTACCCAGTTACCGGGTTGTGGAAGTCAGTTAGGCAGTCGCTTCCTCTTAAATACTGGTACGCCAAGATAGTTTGGGAAAAGGCTACGCAGATGATGATTTAAAACAGCTATAGAGCGGAAAATTATTGTATGACAATACAGGGAGTATTGTCATTCAATAATTTTAGTACCCGAACATTTTCGGGCTCTGTCCCAAAATGACCACTTCTCAAAATGACTACAGGTTGCAAAATGTCCCTTTCTCAAAATGTCCCTTTCGCAAAATGTCCCTTTCGCAAAATGTCCCTTTCGCAGAATGCCCCTTTCGCAAAATATCCCTTTCGCAAAATGTCCCCTTCCTCAAACAGTTATTAATTACGAAGTATTAACAAGGTTTGGTTCACGATATTTTTCGCCTTGTCCCGTCCATCGCTCGTAAATTTTTGAATGTCTTTGGCTTTTACGGACCTTTGGCTGCCTATAATTTGGTGGAAACTTCATCACTGGCAGTAAATGTTAAAGAACTGATAATGAATAAGGTGGATAAATAATCAATAATGTCTTGAATAAACGTCTGCATACGTTTATTCAAGACGTGATTGATTTTTTAAAGTAATGTTGTCAATTAATTACTCTGCATCAGGTGGCATTCCATGCCACAGTTTGTCGTCACAAATTCTAAGATTCATGTTTCTAACCAAAAGAAAACATTTTTTTCTTCTCCCAAAAATCTCTCTCACGTCTGCATCCAGTTTCTCGTTCAGGTGTACGAGACCACCCGTGTTCGAGCACTCTCGAGTGACTAGTTGTATCCTCGGGATTCACCCGTACCTCCAATGCCGACCTCCACTCATACGGGGCCTCGGATAGACAGCCTAGGGTCCTGCCTTCAATACCTAGGTATCTCTGTGTTGTTTTGAAAACTAGCCTCGCTTAGACAGGATATTAAAATGTTGTTCCGAGATATTGAGTGCAAATATTGTAGTTTGTTAAATTTGTTTGCTTGTCTTGTATCTGCTTATAGTTCATTGGCAAGGCGCTTCTAGATATTTCCTTATAGGTGGAGGTAGGAACCGAAGAAATATTTTACTGATAATGTAGATTATTTGCACCTAGAAGATTGTTACTAAGTTTGAATGTTACAGACGCAGGTCAAGCTACCAGAAACTATAAAATTTTCCCAATCAACCCTGAACCGTGTTCTTTAACAATAAGGTTAAAAATCTATTAAAAAATGACAGATTGTTGTAGCTCGATATTCTGGCGTCTGTACGTGTAGTCTCATTTTCACCGACTATGCTTAAATCACGTCTTAGAGGGCAAAACACTGAGCAATCCGATGTTCCGTAAAGATGATTTCATCATTTGCATAGCCTGTTACCAACGTCATTAGGGTCGATTTCGGGAGTACGAATTAGACACAATTTCGGCGGTGGCGGCCAATCTCAGCAGAAAATAGTCTACCACAATGCTGTCCTATTTGACCCAAAGGTTGACTGGTAGAGAATGCCTTGTGGCATTAAGTCCGCCTATGTACCACCAATGTACGTGAAGTTTAAATAAATAAATAAAATAGTCATCTGCGCAAGACATAATATGGTGCACATGCACAAACACATGTGCACTCTTCCGTTACTCTTATAGTCCGACAGGGCGGCAAACCACCACAACCGGAGAGAGATCAAGCACAGCACGCGTGCCATGACCACTGTAGAAACGGGGGTTGTTTACGAAAGAATCGACATAATGACAGATAGACAATGAGAGTTTGTCGATTCTTCCATCGACAATGCCCGTTTCTACGGCGGTCATGCTACGGGTGCTGGATCAACAGGTTAAAAAATTGTAGGTATAGCAAAATATAACAGTCAAGTACCACATAAACATACATAACATACCATCACGCCTTGTAATCTCTGAAGGGTTATGCAGCAGTGTAGTACCTCACAAGTACACGCACATTTAGCCAGTTATGTTTAAGTCCCACGTAATAGAGGGCGAGCCTATCGACATCAACCAGGCACAAATCTAGACTCCGCGGCTGCTACACAGAAAAAACCAATAACGCTTAGCCCGACCCGGGAATCGGACTAAGTACCTCACGCTCAAACGTCGCGCTAACAACTACTAAACCAAAGAGGTAGTCCCACACCAACTCATAGGCACTCCAAATCAGTTACGAAGTCTGAGGAGTCCATCAAAAACAGACAGCCCACGCACTATTAAAACTTAGGCCTTACTCCAAAACCCCAGTACTCCTAGTCCAAGCGACCTGCCCCAACAGCATCCTAATAAATGTTTGCCCAGACAATTAAACAGGGGCTAAGACAAACATTCTGTGGGTGGGCTGGGTTGCCCGCTCAAAATCAAATGACATAGCGTATTCTTATGACCGTGTTATAAGTTTTTTTTTCTAGTTGTTCAAAATAGTGAGTTGTGTCAATATTGTGGTTAAGGAAAAAAGGGGTTTTGGTGGATTGATTTTGATTTTTTTACTTGTGATCTTACTTAAGTTTTGGATGGTTAGAACTTCTTAAGATATCCAGGAAAGTCTGTAAAAAAATAAATCATATAGGTATAGTTTTTTTTTTTTAAACACTTCTATAAACAACGATGGACTAAATTCTTTGACCGATTGAGCTCTTAACCTGGAAAATAGGACAGAGCAGACACTGAATTAGAACAAAGCAATGATAATAGAATAAAATCAAAATAAATTCTCACACTAAGTAAACTACTGCACTTCAAACCAAAAACAAATCCATTCATAAAACAATATTTTCTCTTCTCAATAACCCCAAAGATTCGTCACAAGTATGATTAAATTAATTAAATATAAATAAAGAAAAAAACAACGCGTGTCAGACACTACGCACCCACTTCAATCGTCACGGATGACCGATTTCTGAACGAAAAGCGCGCGCAAAGTTCCCGCGCAAACTATTTTTCGAAATAACCTAAAAAGAACTACTAAGTAATTATGTACTCTATGTATCGATCCTAAGGGTTAGTATCCCCTGTTTAATCATTTATTCACACGCATAAAGTAATTATGGTCAGAATAAAGCACGATGATTTAAAAAATAACCTCAAAAGGGTCACACACTCACTTCATGTAATTGAACAAACATTTTATTAATTTTGGGGTCTGGATCTTTCGAACTAAGTATGTAAAATATCCGAGATTGAGTAATAGTTTTAGAAATACTTAAGTGTTTTAGTAATTAAATTATATTTTACGCTAAGATTAATTTTAGTAAGTAAGTATTGATTTCAATGTTCTAATATACGATAGATAGAAGAGTGAGGACGATAGAAATATCCTTGAAAACTGCAAATTCAAAAATGTGTATATATATCCTATTCGATCTATAAATATGCGTGTGTAGGTAATTATATTTACTTACTATACCTACAGATATGCCTGGTTTTAAGAAATCATGTTTTGGGGTTGTGTATTAATTGCAGGAATAAGACATTCAAATATTTACGAGCGATAGACAAATGTTGTGTCAAACTTGTAACAAATCGGTCTGTCTAATGTCATCCTGGCTGGAGGCCTTACACTCAAGGCACCCACAGGATAGTCCGGTTAAGCAGACAACAACTTCCTTGGTTGAACTGCGAGATGTCATTTAAATAAAAAGTCTTGTGTCATACGCCGCTTGCCAGATAGCATTCCTGTGTCAAAATCGAAAATATTCGAGATCATCATTTTTGTACGAATATATTCCCAATGTCCGCACACTTTAGGCGAGCCACTTATGGCTCGCCTAAAGTGTCGGCTTGGACTAATTAGACATTACAGCTTCTTCTCTTCTTCTTTCTTCTGAAGTATTCTTCTTCTACTTCTTTCAGAATCGATGACACGTTTTCGATTCGTATTCCTAGTTACGATTAGATAGTATTTTGGCTGAGTGGGTTGTCACGTTGGTCGCAGCTTCAGTAGCGTTATTTACGTCCATCAAAAGCATTTCAAGGATCGGTTTCTTCTAAGCCAGCGTGCTCCACCCTAGGCCGCATCATCACTTCACATCAGGCGATATGCGGCCAAACGCAAGCCTATTTAATAAATATTAAAAAAAGGAGTCTCACATTGAAATCCAGAACGGAAACCAAAACTCCCTTCATAAACTGAATGAAATAGAAACCCCAAAACAGTTAACAAGATAACGACCCTGACTTTACAAGCTAAATAATCGTGTCAAATATCATTGGTCACAGCTTTTATCATCCGAATCTTCACAATGGGCACCTGGTGTTCACGGATCAAACAGCCTCTAAGCCCATTACGGCACCATCCCTTTAAAAACACCCCTTTTCTACCTGAAGTATAGCCCTCTTCCCTCCGGTCACACGGTGCCCTCCCTATTAAATAATGCTTGTAAAAATATCATTATAATCATATGCGTATGTTCAGGCTTCCGCTTTGTGATTGGTACATCAATAGTTTTTAGAGTTCCGTAGGGAGTGGGTAAAACAGATTGTGGTTGGACACATGAAGATAACTATGATTTGTTTGGGCAAGTTGGATGATATACAGTTATACAGCAGTCTGAGGTGCACTTCTGATGGTATTAGAAGGTATCAAAAGCCACCCATGCCTGTTTATCTATATAAAAAAGTGTAGACCGCGAAATCAAAATTTTATTACGTTTTTTGCGATTTCTTGGTCAGTAAAAAATATTCACGGCCGTAAAAACTTATGTAATTACAGAATTGTAGTCATTAAATTTTTTTGCGCTTCCACCTTAAGGTGTAGCATAAAGAAAACCCATAAAACGTTTTAAAAAATTTCTGAAAGTTGTGTTTATTTTGCTCATAATAATCAGTACAGAAGTCATCGTGCCGATAGCTGTGTCGGCCAATGGCACAATAGCCAAAAGCCTCGACCAACATCTGAGGAGTCTTTCGCTTGGAAGCTGGATCAAGTCTTTGATTTACAAAGCAGTACTTCTGGACACGGTACGTATTGTTAGGAGGTTCCTCTCTCAAGAACTCGTAATTCAAAGCCAAATCTAACTACCTATAAAAAATAAACAAAATAAAAAAATAACGAGGCTGATTTCATATTTTTCCGATACAGAACCCACACAACAACCACAACCCCTAATCAAACGGCTATATTTTTTTTAAACCAGAGAGGGTTAGAAACAATAACTGTCAGTTTGACAGCGCGCGCTTTTTTAGTGTTGCCATCGTACTTAATATGTAATTTGTAGGGATGGGAAGCATGATAAGCATTAGGGGTGGCTGATTGATTAAATACGCGTGCAGCAGCGTGATAGCCACCGGTTAAACGTGTTTAAATGATAAGGGAGGAATTTATGCGTGTAGACGAATAAAAAGATTGTTACAGTGATAGAAATAAGCGCGTGATAAGAGATTTACTCGTTTTTAAATATCACAGATTGGTGATAATATCGCAGATTGTTATATATGTAGTTGTAATCGCGAATAAGGTAAAAAATGTGGACACACACCACCTTTTTTGGTGAAATATAACATACCTACAATAAATATCCAGGGACTACGACCACGAAAGTACTTACTATTAGTATTGTGCACTAATTGAACAGGTGGCGTACCATGACGTCTTAAAACATTATTGTTCCATTCTCATTCCAGAGTGAAAAAGAGACGGAGCTATACAGGTCGTCTAGCTCCATCTCTTTCCCACTCTGGAATAGGAATGGAACAATAATGTTTTAAGCGTCATAGTACCCCTCCTGGACACTTGAAGTAAACCCAGTTTTTCTCCAAATGTCTATTTCCACTGTGTCTGCATTACGGTGTACTATTCAATATCTACTCCTACTAATAAAGTAGATAGAGTGAACAGTACCAATACCCAACTTTGACGGCGATACTTTTCGACAAAAGTCGAATATTATAACAGCTTTATACCATTGACGTTTCACTAAAAGCTGGCAGGTGTGATAATAGCAGCGGGCACGTGGCATGTTGCACAAAATGCACTCTCACGTCCGATGCACGGTAATTTAATAATATCCTACGAATCAAATTACTATTGCGTTGGAAAGGTATGAATTAAATTTTTCATCCCTTATTATTGTTCGACTAATTATGATTGGGTGCACGCCATAGCCAGTCACTTATATTAGAATCGTCAGCACTTAGTTGACAATAGATGTAATGTTATATGAATCATCTCTGTGTATATGTTTAGTTATATTACTTGAGTTTATGTAATTAGTTATGTTGACATTTTGAAACTTACTTAAGCCGTCAGTGGCGGTATTTTCATACAAGCTTAGAAGTTTAACTTGCCCTTATAAACCACTACTCTTCATCATGTTAGGGTTTCTGAACAGTCAGCTTGCCATAGGAGCTTTTATTGTATTGTCTGCACCCAGCGCAGTTTGTCGTATTGTCTGAACACTTGCCTCCCGGAAAGTATCCAAGAGTCTAACCTACTCTACATGGTGAGGGCCAAAACTTTCCTGCTTTAACTTTAATATTAATGATTAATATCAAATCGAAAATCAATTGAATTAATAGGAGACTATTATTGTACAAAACTATTACTTTTTTAGTGTGGATAACTAGAGAAGACATAATAATTTGTAGGATCTCTGATTAATCTAATGTGTGTGGGCCAGAAACTTTTCGATCTAAGTAGTATCTTACATAGCGCCGAAATCAAAGACACCTAAATTAAAATAAAACAATTCTATGTAACAATTTCTCAGAGTAACAAAAATATTTCATACGGTAAGTTAAATTAAATAATGTTACCTGCATAAACGGGGAACGTTTGGAAACTCCGAGCACAGGTGGAGCTTAATCAAATTATACAAATTGCTACATACAATATTCATTGCGATAGGGACGGGACGCGCGCGGGCTCTGCAACGTTGCGCCGCGCTTCGTCTCACAATTTGTGGAGTTTCTATTAAATGTAGAATTGTCTATGACGAAAAGGCATTCTTGACTATTTAAGTTTAGTTTATATTTGGAAGTCCTAATTGCGATGAAGATGACAATGAATCTACGTGATTATTTCTAGAACATGATTCCAGCATAAAGTAATATTGTCACCATTATATGCGACATCTGAAATTTACCTGTACCTGTACAGGGTGTGACATAATAAATGCAAGACCTCTCGTGTGGTGTGTCAGACCATGAAACTGTACAATGTTTGTTGTATTACTTTTGGTTTTACAACAGATCATTTCATAACAAATGTTTCAAACTTTTATGCATCCCATGTCTTACATTCGCACAGACGTGAAGACTGCGCATTGGTAAGACTGAACCGAAGACCTTATAAAGGGACGGTGAGTTGTTTGAAATTGTTGCAACTTGAAAAATAATGACGTCTTTAACTCATCGATACTCATCACATCACTACAAACAATCGACAAGGTGTAATTAATTCATGATCAATAATGATGTGGAGGTAACATGCGATGCGGTGGCACGGTGGCAATTGATTTGTGCCCGATTTGTTGCCTCCATGGCGCTGCGGTGATGCTATTTGACCGTACTGTCTGCTTACGCCGCAAATCAAATATTCATTGTCATAATAGCGGCCAATCATGTGTAAATATTTTATTATTTATTTAAGAACTATTAATGCAAATTAAGGCTGGTGTACTGTTACTGCATAAGTATATTTTTTTGGGTTGGGCCATGACCTTCACTCTCTGCTGGAGTGATTGTGGAGAAAGCAATCGTGTCCCCAGCCAGAAGTGACAAGGAGGAACACCGAGTAGTTTTAGTCAGTAGAATTCTGACAGATCCCTCCGCCAGCCCCACGGCGGAGGACATCAATAGAGGAATTCCAAACGAAAATGTGATTCACTCTTAGTATCGTTATAGTAATCTTCACTAGAACTACACGTGAATGGTTTTCTAGTCATGAAAATAATAGTTTCCGTCCTGCCTGTTTTAGAGCATCTGTAAATCTGTAATCTAACCTAACCCTAGTATAGTATTATCGATACTTAAAGACTTTAGTTTCAGTAATAGCGTATGCAAACATTTTCATGCAATAGACAAGACTTTAAATGAAGTAAGAACCGTCAAAGAAAGTAAAGGTAAAAAATCTAACTTTTGACAGTTCTAACTTCAAGCAATTACTAAATTATAGAATAAAAATCGTATCTTAAGTTATTACTTTTTATCAAGTCAACCTCTTTGGACTGCCCAAGATTCTAGAATGCGAGGATTCAAATCGGTGTTCCCACTCCCTACAAAAAATATAACCTAAAAAAAGAGCTTTCCCACAGCCTGTCCTTTAAAACAATCAACCCATTTGATCACAATTACAGACACATAACGTCCACTCCAGTACAAAATACTTTGAACCATATAATTAGACTAACGAGTATCGCACCTCAGATAACTTGTCCCTTTTCCCACAACAAAGCATTCGATGACGCGTTCCGGCGGAAGTTCCCACCCATCGCGCAAGATGGCGCCGCCACGCGGCTGTCACGTGACCTGCGCGTGCGACGGACCCCGCACGCTCGCACTGTTTTTATTGGAAACGATCAAAAATAATAGAAACAATACTGTGTTGGTTCGCTCTCGAATAAATTAGGTCCGGAAGGCTGGGGTTAAAACGTAATTGAACTGCTCATTATTAACGCATAAGAACATGAAAGGGATTGATGTATATGAAGAACTTTGGAATCGTTTGATAAAAAGCGTTTCCTCCTGACTACAATATTCATGGTTTATCAATTGACTGAGTTTCGTGTGTTTGGCAGCATCAGAATGTGTCCTCTTTCTTAGATTTTATACACGAGTTACTGTTAGCTGATCGCTAGTTATGTTTAAATCCCATGTCATAGGGGGTGAGCCTATTGCCATCAACCGGACACATATACAAGACTCCGTGGCTGCTATTTATAAATTCCTGAAGGATAAACCCACAAAGGCTATGCCGGGAATCGAAACCAGGACCTCTTATGCTCAGCAGTCCTGGTTAGAATTGAAAAATTATTTGAGTGTTGGGCGGCCTATTTATCGAGGAAGGCTATAGGCTTTACAAGGTGATGTTTTGCATCCTCATCAAAATTCAGGAGGTTGTCACAAAAGCCATAAATAATCAATTTAAATAACGGTACCTAGTTAATTAATAATAAAAGCTGCTTTAAAAAAAAAACAGTATTTCAGAATAACCCCTTGAATATGGGGTTATTCTGAAAGTTTAGGGGGGTTTAGGGAATAAGAAATTATTGAATAAACGTTTGAGATTGTATGTGTGAAAGCAAGGGTATAAGGCGACGATCAGACGGACCGCGTTTAAAACACGGGTGGTTCACACTTACCGATTTCCGAAAAAAAGTAAAAAATATACCTACCCATTTTATCATTGATTCGGGTCGAGAATCATTAGCATAGTTACCTCCTAGAATTTGACGAGGATGCAAAACAACAGCCTGTATAACATCATGCTACGACCAAAAGGAACGGAGCATAAATTAAAAATGTCGAGTTGCGCGGGTCAGCTAGTCACCAAAATAAATAAAAACAACAATGATTTTGTATTATATAGTTTATTATAACCCCCATCGTACTATAATCAATACTTATTATAAACATAGGCAATGTGTATGAATTAAAACATGAGTTTTATAGCACAATACGAGTATTTCCAAGTATCACAACTGGCAGTAAGGTTAGGTTCTAAGTACACTCGAGAACAAAATAGTAAAATGTCTTCTTGAAAAAAAAAAAAATTAACTATTTCGTATCGTCATATGTTATGTATGAAATAATGTAAAACGTGTAAAATTACAGGTTTAGTCATTTCTGTTGAGTAAGTATTTATTATACAATTCTATTCTCATTGTAACATTTTTACATTTATATCTATTTAATTTAATGCACCTACTTGAGACATTACAATTCTTAATTTTCTCAACACCTAATAGCACATAGATTTTACAATATACATTATTTCAGCCGGAAAACGTGAATCTGTAAAATAGTCGATAATATTCACAGCACTATGGGATATCGATAGTCGATAAGAAGCGGTGCGTAGTGATGGCACTGTACAACAGTAATACAACAATATGCTTATATGGGCGGACAAAGTTACGTAGTTAAGGCACCATTTTTTATTTACTATGGCTCGTCTTGGAGTTTTCATGAATAATTTATTTGAAACAGGTCCAAATGCTTCCAGTCTACACACATTTGATCAATCAGAGAACCAAAACTATCATGTCATTAAGTAACTGGAGTTTTCTCTAGTTACACACATTCAAAAAGTAATATTTTTGTTCAATATCATCTGCCTAGCCTTTTCCCAAACTATCTTAGAGTCGGCTTCCAGTATAACCGGATGCAGTTGAGTACCAGTATTTTACATGAAGCGACTGCCTATCTGACCTCCAGAATCCAGTAACTGAGGGTATCGTAAAACAAAAATCGGGCTAGTAAAACTGAATGTCAGACTTTTGGCTTCTGACTACTCACAACGACTGTCAAAGATCTACAAATGACAGCCAAGACCAACGGCTTAAAGTACTTTCCAAGGCACGGAGGAAACTCGGTATGTAATTATGGTCACCCATCCACAGACCACGGCTTAACCTTAAAGATCGACCCGTGCAGCTGTTATTATTTAGCCACGAGCTCCTCATTTTTGTTCAATATAGTCTCCCTTTATTCTAATAAAATTTCTTTTAATCCTTAAGTTTTTAGTTGAAGCCGTAAACTTATGAACTTTACTGATAGCAGTCAAGAACAAATATGAGATATTCGGTACTAGTAATTTGAGCACGCACATGGTGAATTTATTGGCAATTTTAAGTTGTAAATTGTACATAAACATAAAAAGCTTACTTACAGTATGGGGCCAAGTTTGAATAGCAACTGTTTCATACATTTTGTATTGAGTGTCGTATGAAACAGTACACTTTTTCGTATATCTCGAAACAGATTTATTTTTCTAACAAACATACTTATAACTCCAAAACGAGCCATTTGTATAAATCTTATAGTTAAAACCGTGATTAAACATTTACATAATATGAGCTTAAAAATAATGTACACAAGCATTTGTAATAGAAATTCTGGACTACATGACATACATTATTATACAGAGACATTAATTTGGAATACTATATTATCCGAAATATTACTTAGTGTTATTTAATTATATACTCTATTTTTAATGTTCGCTTAAATATCGGTTGCTACATAGTTTTTTTTGCATCTAACATAATAATTTCAATATCATTTTCATTCTGTCATTATTGGTCAATTTTGATTGTTAAAATCAACAACAAAAACAGGCTCTTGTTTTCAAACTTAACATATGTAGGTATGTTCGCCGCGATTTTCTCAAAAACCAATAATCCCAGTTTGAAAAAAAAAAACACCAGGTTTGTATTCGTTTGTATGTTCATAAAAACCAAAATACTAAACACTTATATTTAGTTAGATGCAAGTAAAACTTACGACAGTTAATTAACTACAAAGCCTAAGTTTAAATAAATTAACCGTTCTTACTTAATCTCCAATTTGGTATACAATGTGTCTTACGCGTAGTTAATAAATTAGTTTAAATCAGTCTAATGTGATGACGTCGGTGGTTAGTGGGGTCGATCAGTGTAACAAGGGGTACAATTTTGGGAAATATCTAGGTTGGAGACATGCAGGTTTAAGAGCCTGTGTTTTTGCGATAGCGCGCGGTTATCGTGGCGTTAAACTACGTAATCGTACCCTTTGGAGTCAGGTCACAACGAGACGCGACGCAACGCTGCGCGCGCTTGTGAGAATTCAGAATACGTTGCGCAACGTATTCTGAATTCTCACAACCAAGAGTGTATCTTTTTGTGTAGAAAATAAAGTTATATTTTGAATCGCTCTTTAAGTGTGCGCGTAGCGTCGCGTCTCGGTGTGAGCTGACCCTTACGAAGCTGTCAACCAAGCATTCTACAGGGTGTAACGGAAAGGGCATATACATACTTAAGGGTGTGCTACAGACCGTCAAACTGAACATGTTCCTCCATCGGACAAACATCGTAATAGCGAAAAAATTATCTGCTGCCGCGTACAATATTTCAATACCTATTCGACCCAAATGTATGGGCCACAACCTGTATACATTAAATTAAAGTAATTCTGCGCAAAAAATATTACTGGGCAAAGACTTCTTAAGGGGTGACTAAATCTTGTTTTACGGTAGGATTCAAAGTAACGCACTCAACATTGTGTTGGAAGATGCATTAAATAATAAAGGGGTCATGGAGGTATTTAAAGTAAAGTTTAACATTAAAAACTTGTTTAAAAATACTTGTATTTTTTTTTTAACTTTGACCCCCAATATCTCCGTAACTAGAAGCTGATACTATATTTCTTTATAAAGGGTGTAAAACACCTCTTAACGAAGCCGAAAGGCACTGGTTCTCCCTGTCATTGCGATCATTTTTTTGTTCTACACCATACCTGGGAACCTTCTAGTTACGGAGATATTAGGGGTCAAAGTTCCAACTTTTTGACAAGTATTTTTTTAAATACAAGTTTTTAACGTAAGATTTTTACTTTAAACACCGCCACGACCCCCGTACTATTCAATCCGTCCATCAGCACAATGTTTTGAGTGCGTTACATTGAGTTCTACCACAAAACATGATTTTACACCCCCCAAAAAAAAGTCGTCTCCCAGCAATAATTTTTGCGTAAAGTTACTTAGTTTCATGTACAGAATGCTTGGTTGACGGCTTCGTTATGAGGTGATTTACATCGTGTATAAAACAACTCAAATGGATACGCAACTTATAATGACACAGTGTTCATTCATATACTACGGCTATCACATAAACAAAGCCTTTTTTTTTACAATATTCATACAAAGTGTAACAAAAATGGTATAAACATACTTAGGGGTGTGCTACAGACCATCAAACTGAACATGTTTCTCCATCGGACAAACATCGTAGCGAAAAAAAATTCTGCTGCCCCATACATTTGGGTCGAATAGACGTATTAAAATTTTGTATGGGACAGTAGTTTTTTTTTTTTTCGCTATTACGATGTTTGTCCGATGGAGAAATATGTTCAGTTTGATGGTCTGTAGCACACCCCTAAGTATGTATATACCCTTTTTGTTACACGTTGTATATGTTAAGAGTATTTAGATAATGATGTAAGTAACCTAATGTAAACTTTGTGATGCAAAATTACGTTTTAGTGACACATCTAAAACTGTACACCCAGCGGCACTTCAAGTTATATATTTCCAGTATAACATGACCTCGCTTTGTATACATTTCGAATACAATGATAGATCCGCATAAACTGGTTTTGTATAACTTGATTTGTCGCCGTGCGTACTTAAATTAGTAATTTTTAGTTTCATCTAGCTAATTTTTCTAACCTAATCATTTCGAATACAATTCCAATTATTTGTTATTCTAATGTTTATAATTAAACATAGCTTTAAACAGGGTTATATGACTGCACATAATATTGTAGCGACCAAAACCGCTACGACAACCGCTTCAGCTTATGAACGGCGGGACCTCGGCAAAAAATCACGTCGTGGTCACCAGTTTTAGGGGTATGTGGAACAGGGTGTAAAGTTCTTCATACCCTATAGAAAAGGGAGGATAAAAGAGGGAGAATTATTTACTTCTATTATAACAATATAAGTACAGTTTTATATTTATTCTAACTACAGTACACATTTCCAGTTTGAAGAAGTAAATGCCCAGTTTCTGAGATCTAGTACCCAATTATTAGGTATAAAAAAAAAAAAAAAAAAAAAAATAGTTTCTTCTAATTTTGTCTGATTGTTAAAAATTGTAATTTACTGTCACAGAAATTATTTGTTAAGCAAATTGACATACATCAATTTACCGTATAATATAGTCCTGACTTTACTAATATAACTATCGAATGGATAAAATATGGTCAAAAACCCCACAGAAACCTGGCATAATGGCTATACAAATCAGTAATTAATATTCAATCATAATTTCACTCGTGTTACATTTTAACGTACTTACCTAAGTAAACACATACGTAATGTTAGAGAGCAAACAAGTACAATCACACACAAAACACTTAACTACAGAATTAAATTCGATAAATAAAAATATTTCAGCACAAACATCACAATATATGAGCCACTTGTTAATTTTTAAGACAAAATGAGCTTTTTCAATAAATTAATAAAGTTGGTTATTGTTCTTGTAACATAATATGAGTACCTATAAACAGTATACTTTTTATTTATGGTTAAATATTGTCAAATAATACGAATTAAATTTTCAATCGTTTGAGCAAAGCATTTAGTTCAAGATTCTCGTAATATAAATTGAACTAATTCCCAATATCAGCTTCGTAACAATTAATCAAAATTATCGCCATATTGAAAATGGTAGTTTGTTTGTCTAGTTAAACAGATAAAACAAACTTCACTGATTGATATAGACACAAAATATTCACAGAAGACTGTAATCGATCAATTAATTAACAAACAAACAACATAAATTTAGGAAACAAGGATATTTCAACAAAGTTTTAATTGCGAAGGCGAAAATTAATGTCTGATTCACGATTTCTTAAAAATGTTAGCCAATGATGCTTGTTACTTGTTAGGCCAGTAGCTCGACATGTACGTGGGCGAAAATTCGGGAAAAAGATGGTCAGTTCGTAAAAGGTTTTCCATCTCAAAATGTGAAACAATGGGGAAGGCAACAGTGAAACTGCTAACAATGCTAGTTACAAACGTCGTCATTGGTTGAAAATCTGTTGACATCATTTTACATTTCAAAATAACTTGACCTTATTGGTCAGACCGAGGTTTATGGGCTATAGTCACGCCATCTACAACGAGCTTTGAAATTCCTTCAGTATTGCATAGAAACTAAGAAAATCATTAGCACACTAATAGTGCTGACTTCTAGCAAACATCAAAGCGCTTATAATGTAAAGGTGTGAAAAGGCAATTGGCCGAAAATTGCAAACATCAACAGGCGTGCATCAGATTTGTAAATAATAGCTGATTGCTAGGTAAACGATAAGGTAATCGTGTTATTGTGTTTGTAATCAATTAAATCATCGCGACAATATTTGTGGGTAATCTGTTGGGCAAATACACCAAAATGATACAACGAATTTGTACTTAACAAATCGAATATTAAAAAAAAACTTAAGAAAAAACTTCTTAATTAAAAATATTTCTTAGGCAATAAATAATTTAAAAAAAATAAACATGTTGCAAAAAAAAAAAGGAACAGAATATTAATTTATTGTTGTTGTGATATGATATGTGATATTATAACAGTTTTCGAAGCGACTGTACCTACTTCAAATCGGTCAATTTGTAAACTAAATACTGCAATTTAATATCAATCAGTGAATAATTAAAATAATAATTAAATTTGGATATACAACTATGATTTAGCTAGATAAAATTAATATTAATTTTGAGACCAAAACATAGGTAACGTTAACGTGAGCAAATATATTTTCATAATATTATTATATATTATTTAAAAGTTGTTTGTGACGTTATATTATTACAATGCGATAAAATTGTGAGCACCAATGTTAGTAAAAAACATTTATTAAAAACATGTCATAATTAAAAGTACCTGTTGCAAGGGTGAAGATTTATTTATTCTCGTTTTATCTATTTGAGTCATGATTTTGAAATTATATATTATTTCGAAAATTTACAACTAACTTTTCTATTTAATTGGAATCCTATAAGTGTCATTTTAAAATTGAAAAGTAATCTGAGTAAGTTCAAAACGTATTTGAAAATACTAAAATCCGCAGCTGAAATGATTTGTTCCGTATTTTACATGTAACAACCTAAGTAAATTAATCAATTCCATGGCTGAGATTCAACACAACATCAAAAACCAAAGTGCAGCAAAACACACTTATTCTAAAAACCGAAACACTTCCTCAAATATTTGATTAAAAAACTGTATTCTATTTAAATGTGATCACAAAAACTACAGTTTATTTAAGTCTTCAAGAAAACTTATACATTATAGACCAGAATAAGTCTGCGGCGATTCCGACGGCCGCATTCGCGAGTTCCATATGCTACAAATCTGTAACAGGGCCAAAGACCACAGTGGCGTTGTTCGCCGAATTGACGCTCGTTCGGCGCGCACGCACGCTCGTGTCGTGTTCGGCATCGCTCGGCAATGAATCGGGGCCGTTCGTCAGTTGGAGCCCGTTGAATTTTGAACGTAGCTGTGTTACTAGACGTTCGAGTCTGCAACACGAGTTCAGTTTAGACTAGGTACCTGAAGGTGCAAGGCTAATTATTTTCTACTCAGAAGCGTGTATCTACTAGAACCTAACTATAAGGTAATAAATGAATAAGCTTTCGAGCTGTAGTACAAACCAGCCACCACACTAAATACCGGGTGTAAGGGTTATTGAAGCGAAAATTAATAACCATTTATTCAGTACCGAAGCAAAATAAGCTGTACTATCACTTTGACGGGTTACGTAAGTATTGCATTGATATAACAGACAAAAAAAAATGGTAACAATTTGCACGTAGATATTCCTTACACCCTATATAAATATTTTTTAAACCAAACATAATAAGCAGTATGTACAGCTACAGAATATATTACAAAATAAAATAATAATCATACATACTAAACATAATATTTATTTATTATCACCAAGGCCAACATACCCACCCAGGCAACCTAAAATGTATGTTTTATAATAAATATTACAACTAGTATTCAATAAATACCGTCTCATTACAAGATTTGTACTATCTTTAGTACAAGCTCAAACCATCGATTCAGTTATTAATTTTGAGCTCTATCCCGACTTTCTAAAGTTCTTTATATAAAACTGACTATAAGGGTCAGCTCACACCGAGACGCGACAGGCGTCACGCGGCGCAGCGCTGCGTGGCGCAACGTATTCTCACAACGAAATGTGTATCTTTTCGTGTAGAAAACAAAGTTAAATTTTGAATCGCTCTTTATAAGTTTGCGCGCAGCGACGCGTCTCGGTGTGAGCTGACGCTAAGACGAGGCCTTGGAGATTTTTTGTATTCAGAATGTTATGTCAGTCGGAATAAGAGTCAAAATAAAAGAGGTAACTAGATGCGTTAAACATGAAAACCAATTCCCGTTATTAAAACATCAAAAAATCTGCGCATAATCCCATCTTATTCTTTACGATAATCAATATCAAAAATGTAGGTAGGTACCTACACGGTGCTTGATTTTGACAGAAGAAAGTCGAAATGAGACGTTAAATACGAGAATGTCTGGCTTAAAGACAAACCCTGTTTTGTAATAACAAGGTATGTTTATTATGAATTTATGACTCTACCAACTTACTTATAAGAATGATCCTCAGCATTTTGCTTAGCTTTGCGCATGTCTGCGAGTTCTCTGCGCAGGCGCATGCGTTCAGCGTCCACTTCCTCGGCGTTACCGTTCGATATTTTGTTCTCGTTCGACTCCAAGCTGTTGGAATAGAACGTTTTATTTTTTTGTATCCACACATGCAGTCGTGATATAACGTGTATTCACACCAAAGTTAGTTTATATTGAGAATTATACACCACGCTCATACTCGAATGGTTAGGGAGAGGTTCACCAGTTATGTTTTAGTCCCATCTATACAAATAAATAAAATTGAAGTGTCTGTTTGTAATATTAAAAAAAAACCGCTTTTAACTACATACTACGGTACATATATACCAAAATAACATATTTTTTTTCAATTTTTGTTTGTCTGTTTGTTCCGGCTAATCTCTGGAACGGCTGGACCGATTTTGACGGGACTTTCACTGGCAGATAGCTGATGTACTAAGGAGTCACTTAGGACACCTACTTCTATTTTAGAAAAAAACCTAATTCCACGCGGATGAAGTCGCGGGCACAGCTAGTATAATATATGAGACGATCCTATTTACACCAACCGGGCACCAGTCCAGACTCCGTGGCTGCTATTTAGAAATTCCTGATAGATAAATCCAATAACGCTGCCCGACCGAAGCTCATGCTCCGCAGTCGCACTTGACCAACGAGGCAGTAAAACATATATAAAATCTGAATTTTCAATCCGCAATGAGCAACCATGGTGTACATTGCTTGTGCCTTCTATGTAAAAAAAGCAAGAAGTCAAAACGTGTGTAAATTATTAAAGTTTTCAATTTATTAATTTGAAAGCTTTTACACACCATTTAATTTCTTTGTTTATTTTTTCACTTTTACATTAATTATTATTTGGAATAACCAAGTTTGCCGGAAAAACACAAGTCTCTTTTAAAGAAGTGTTCACATACCTATTAGTAACTCTAAGAACGCGCAATTCGTCTTCCAGTTTGACGATGCGATCCATCATACGACGCTTGTCCGCTTCCGAAGCCCGCAGAGAACTCTGAAACAACACAACTTCGTTACTAGATCAATTACTTAGCTTGGGCACGTTACGGTGTTACCAAAATCAAAATATTTTATTTTACATATGCCTACATGGGCACTTATAAAACGTCGACAACAGGTGCACGGTTTGTCGTTTAATATAGAGAAAAACCGGCAAGAAGCGGAAAAATGGTGGACCTCGACACCCGGATGTAGGCAGGCCAAGGAAGCCATGCCATCCCTTGATACAAAGCTGACCAGGCGCCTTCTGCGTCTGGACAGGGATGGACTGCGCCTGGTGTCGGGGACCATCACTGGACACTGTTCACTGAATAAACACTTCTACACTCTAGGAATCACTGATACTCCCCTGTGCAGAGCATGCATGAATGCGGAGGAAACGGTGGCGCATGTGCTGCTTGACTGCACCGGTGTCACTAAGATTCGCGAGGCGACCCTGGGAACACCAGGATCCCTCGCGGATGCCCTGAGAAGACCGGGAAGTATAATCTGCTTCTGGAGGCAGGTGGGCTGGTTAGAATAACAGCCACTATGGCTCACGCACAATGGTCCACTTAAGGGACTAAGTGCGGAAACCAAAAACCCCATGAAGAAGAACCGGCAAGAAACTCCATGGTTACTCTTTTAAAATCATTTGGTTTTACAATATTTGAATGTTACAGCTTTAGTATTTAAGTTTGAGAGGACAGCGTCTGACTGACAAAAAGTCGTTGCTTACTACAAAAGGTAGAAGAAGATAAAGAACATTAAAAAGTAAAAAAAAACTGAATGAAGTTGACGAAGACATAGGAATTTCTAGACATTGTCATTTTGGCGCACAAGTGTGTATGCAATTAGATATGCTCTCTCTCTTCTCCGACTCTCATAAAACGAAAGGACGACAATTGAACACGATTGGAGAGAGACCAGGCGCAGGACCAAAGGCTGCTGAAAGCGCCAGGGTAGCCAGCAAGATTCAATGTTTGTAACGTTTTTTTGCCATTTGCAGGTAAGTTTCCGGTTGATGGTGAACAAAATATGATTCGCGACGTAACACGTCTGTAATTGTTTTATGGTCATTAAAATCTTATAGGTACAAATACAACATACAACCCTCTAAGTACAGACGACAGCAGGTCAAGCTACCTGAATCTGTCAAATTTTCTCAATCAACGTTGAATCGTTATTTTTCAACGATAAGGTTGAAAATTGTTGTAGCTTGATGTGCTTGGGTCTGAACATTTAAACCTATTGAATGACTTTCTCATGAAATAGTCATTCGATTGTATTCTTAATTTACTAACACTGACATAAAAATTGCAAAAAAAACGTAAGAAACATTAATTTCGCGGACTACTCTGGCCTTTCCCCCTTAACGTGTTTTCCGTAGCAAGGTCAGTAGATAAAATTAATCTAGATAACCCAAACTCCTACAGACTCTCTTAATCAATGATGCCGCCGTAAAATGGCTTTTATTTCTTTCAAATCTCGTACTTTACACTCACAATCTCCAGAAGCACAGCAGGGTCCCAGTCTGTACCGAGAGGCTGTATCTCACGTGGTACCTACAAGTGCAGTCGCCAGCGTTTGACTACGGGTAATGTATTCGGGGACACGACACGCTGACCACGCGGCTTTCAAATGGGCAATAAAATGCTGCTTTTTGGTGTTAAGGAGAAAATGTGTTTTTTTGGGAAGCAGAAACTAAGCTCCTATACAGAAAAGACTGGCAAAAGAGAATTGTACAGAAAGAGGAAATGGAAGTCTTTGCCCAGAATTATGCTAGCTAGTTGGTAACTATTTAGGTATCACTTCTGATTGACCCCCAATGGATGATAGGTAGAGGGTTTTTACTTACACTTTTTGTTTACCCTTAAAAACTATTCAGGTTAAAACAGTGGTAGCAAAAACTATAATCTAAAAAAAAAACTTTCGACTACGTATCAATGTTATCATTTATCACTACAAAACCGATCACAAAGGATGTATTCTTTGTTTAGAACCAATACAGTGAAGAAATGTTTTTTATTTTTAATTTAGATATTAATTTACCACAGATGTTTAATGTCTGCCATTAATGCATTAACTCACTTTGCGCTCGATGCAACAATCTACTATTTCTTTGCCCAAAGGTAAAGCCCTTTGATTAACAACACAGCGCTTTACCAAACTCAAGCCATTTATAGAAATTAAACCATTTCCAGTCAGTCAGAAAGCTAGTTGCCCATTCCAGTACGTAAATCCCTTTAGAGAAGTCCAAGAAACTTCATGGCCTCTTATTTATTTATTTATTTATTTAACAATTTATGTTCACACTAAATACAGAAAAGAAGAAAGGAAAAGAAAATAGGTACAAAGGTAATGCTTATTTCTAAAGAAATCTCTTCCAGCATACCTGCGAAAGGAGATAATAAAAAAAGAGATGTAGACAAAGTGTGTAAAAGAAGAAGAGAAAATGGAAAACATAAAACATAAAGCAAATAACTATTTCAAATATAAAATACAATATAAAAATATACTAACTTACTTTTACATACAAAAACAAAATATATAACTATTATATAAATACAATTAAAATAAATACAATAATATAAATACCTATGCAACTATGACGGAATGGAAAGATAATGTTCTTTCACTTTTCTCTTTTCCTCTTTTTAAAAATCAAGTACTACAAAATCCTGGTTACAACGCTGTGTGTAACATTTTAGCGCTGCAACTTTCTCACCCCGCCCGGTTTTCCGTGGAAGCTGTTAACGCCGAAATTGCCTCTATCTCTTACACCGGAACCAGCCGTCCTAAGCTACATAGTGCCATTAATAAGTGGCCAGAATGAGGATAATATTAAAATAGCACGGAGCAATAAAGCGCTTTTATAAGCGTTTTAAAAAAGTATGGATGTTAGAAAAGGACTTTTGACACTGTAGTGAGCGCTTTAACAACATCAAGGCAAGGCAGTGAAGACTTCAATATTATAATATAAAGCAAGTAGGTACTGTTTGATATTTATATTGAAAGTCCAATAACGCATAAGGTCTTATTTAAATAGATGGATCAATTTTAACAGTGCTTTCGGTACCTACGTCTAACCAAAGATATCCAAACAAAAAAAAACACTGAAAGTGATTGTATTTTGACCTAATAATGGATGTCTTTAGTCTAGTGTGTAGTTTAAGGTCAAAATAATCACTTTAGGCAGTGTTTTTTGTTTGTATAATCTTTGGTTAGACGTACTGAACGCGCTGTGTTAAAATTTGTCGATCTATTTGAATGAGACCATACGAGGCTTGAGGCTAAGGCTTTTGCTCCAGCGGTTTTCCCCGCGTACTTATCAGAAATTTATTCCAGTTACGTCCTAACCCAGATCATGGTCTATACACAATCCGTTCAGTCGTCAAGGTGTGAAAAGGTAACCGATTAGTACGGATTCTTAAAAAGAAAAACCTCAATATTATTCGAATTCAAGAATAGTTTCAATTACAGGTCCTTGGAGATCCAAACAAAGCGCCTCCACATTTATTGTGCGAACCGCCAGTCTGTGGACTTCACTGCCGGCTTCTCTGTTCCCTGATTATTATAATCTGGATCTCTTCCAAGTTCTAGTGAATCGGTTTCTTCGGTTCGGTTAGTTGCATGAAGCTCAATTGACAAGTTTCCAACGCACTCACAATGACGTATGAATGCAATCCTCTGCGAGATCTGGACAGAGCATGAGATATTATCCTGCGATGGCCAGCGGTGATGAAGCTATTTCACTGTGGTGCAAGTTATGAACTTCAGGAATAGAGGCTGGGCGCTTATCAAAATACAAGTATAAATTAGTTAGATTGTTTACGGACAGCAAAAAGCCGCAGTTTACGTACGGTGCAATTGAAAAAAACTTTCTATTGATCAGATAATTTTTGGTCTCAGGGTTCTTCTCCGTGAAGGGAAGGTTGCTCTACCCACTCTTGCTGACCTTGTGTTGGGGAAATCAGACATTTTATAACCTGTCAGTCGTCACCCTTGTGTGGCATGACAGCAAACTAATGCTACATACTTTACGGCAATCCTCATCTTGCAATTAGATGCAGAAAAAAAACTATGGCAGAAAAGAGCTTCATTAAATTTCTGAACTCGCCAACGCCCGTATTAGTGATGTGCTTCAGAAATATCAGAAGTCGAAGTTTTTTTTTGTCAGCCCTAACTGTCTCACTCCTACCTAGCCACTCCCTCCTATTACTTCCACTTTTTTTCCCTCAAATTTGCGCCTCTTCTCGCCAATTAACGAAAAAGCCATCCAAGTCGTCCCGCCATCTTCTGCTCGGTCTACCGCGGTCTAGCTGTCTCAGGCCTACAGTTTTGCCGAATTACTACTGTTTTGCTTTGTTTTTTACTGTCGAAGTTCCTATAAAAAATAAAATAATTAAATTATATCAATATCTCTCTCATTCCGCGTTCGCCTACCACTTTCGCCAGCAGACGTTAAGCAAGATTACACTACTAAGTCTATATGCGCGCACAAACAGCCGGACAGCCGGCGTACGGCTAATTTTGTTTGTTCCGACAGTTCCTGTGCTGATACATTGTCATCGCAGTTACATTGACAGGTGGCTTCATAGAGAAGCGAAGTGTTACATGATTTTTGGAGTTATTATGAGCTGGTATAGATGTGGTAAAAATTGCTCATAGCTGATTGATTGTAGTATGGCTTGTGCGCCTCTTATATTTGTATTTTGGAAATCTTTCAATAAATTAAAGCAATGCCAGTTTTCGTTCGAACTGGGTAATACGATACCCCTTGGAAAGACTGGTTGTCAGACTTTCGGGTCACTGCATGACAACCTGATCCTGAAGATCTACAAATTACAGCCGGGTCCAACGGCGAAACGTACTTTTCGAGGCCCAGAAAAAGTTCCTAATGGGTGCTCACCCATCCACAGACCTACCAAGGTAAGCGCGGCTAAACCAAACGATCGATTAAAAGTGGCTGTTATTATTTAGCCACGAGCTCCTCTCTGGTCAAAGCATATTTAAGGCTAAAAAAAGTATCATGTAAGAAAACTGTTTATCTTCTGGCCTATTCATTTCCCGGAGAAAACCCAGTACCGACACAACAATGCAGGTTATTTATAAGTGAAAACCCGTAGGTAACCAATAGTTACTTAGCGGTTACCAGTGACGCATTAACCCGTCCATGTTAATCGGGTGTTGCCGTTCGTTTTTGCACTTCAATCAACTTATTACGAGGCGAGTGCCGATGCTAATGAGACGGACAAACGTACAGACACCCACGCGTACAAGTTTGAGGTATGTGTTGTGGTTACTTGCTTCAGTAGGTGTTGTGGCCGGAGAATGTATAAAATCAGGTTCTCCTAACCTAAAGCTGCTGGCCCCACTTGGAGCATTTACGTGTAATGTAACGTTACAGAATCAGTATGGGAGGAGAACTGAGCATAACATTGCGCAGCATGTAACGATACAATTTGTAACAACCACTTGTATCTGTACAGAATCGAATCTTAAAATGTTACATTACAGGCGGACGCTCCAGGTGAGGGAGTACGTTTACACAACGACGTGTTGTTGGGAAGTTTGTTCCACCACTTTTCTTCTTAGCTAAGACACTAAGAAGTGGTGAAGGGCTGACGTTTAAGGCCGTCTTTTTTAATATTCAGATCTAAAAATCAGCCTGGTGTGAATAAATGAATTTCGGTTTTGAATGTGTCAATCCAATAAGACGTGCAGCGAGGATACTTTATTAGTCATCGTTTCATGCATTAAACACTTAACAGTGCAGGGTTGATGATTTAAAGCAATTTTCTATTAATCATAAACGCCATACTGATCCTTTAACAGATTTTTATTTACTTTATTCCACTGTATTATCATCAAATCTAGTTTATAGTTAATCATTGTACTTCGGTACGCGGAGATAAACAAAAACGAAAGTTGCATAAGACTTGTCTTGCGTAAATAGCTGTAGTGTTTTTCAGCTAAATGCACCGATATCATAGCGGTCTACTTCTAATGATAAGCGACCAGTATCATCATCATTCTCTTGCCTTTATCCCAATACATTTGGAGTCAGCACAGCATGTTACCTTCCATACTTCTCTATTACTCCTCATCTCATCGGAAACCTACTTTCTGGCAATACCATCTTTCACACCGTCCATCCATCGTTTCTTTGGTCTTCCTCTACTCTGATACCCATCCACATTCATCGTCAAAACTTTCCTCAAAAGCGATTCGTACCATCACAGAAATAACAATTACAACCATTACTTTTAAAAATGACCGCAGCCGTGTCTGGTGACGTCATTCGCGTCACGTGACGACGCACGAAGGGTGGAGGCGCCTCGCTGCACCGCCATCCACTTACATCTGCCAATATTTGCTCACCAGACCCCCTAACACACCCCACCTCACCCCCCGCGAGCCCTCGCACGCACCACCCGTTCATATTTCAAATGCTATGATGCGGGGTGACACTAAACACTACAAAATACAAAGTTACAGGGTTGTTGTTACACCGTCGTGTAATAAATAAAACATTCTTTGCAATGCGCAGCAGAGATTCAAAAAGAATTAAAACATTAGCATGGCGATATATATGACTTAATTATAATATAACGACAAATATTGACAAAAAAGCACCTGTTTGTGCTCTATTTACTGACATGACCAAAGCATTTGACTACGTTAATTATAATACCCTGCTACAAAAACTCGACAGCTCCGGAATTTGGGGAAATGTGTTGAGTCTTATAAAATTGTACCTTAGTAATCGTAAACAACATACAGAAATCTCAAGAGTATGTTCTAGACGTAAATTGAAATTTAAATATCTAATTGATATTAGGGAAGTAAAATTCGGAGTTCCACAGGGGACTGTCATCGTGGCTCCATTATTTCTAATTTAAATAAATGATCTTCCGAGACAAGCTAAACAGCCGATGGTGTTATTCGCTGATGATAGTAAAATGCGTGAAAAAAGTAAATTATGGAAATTACATTAATGACACATCCTGGCTGTGGGATCAGGTAACGACAGGAATTATGTTTATTCATAAAAAAAGAACGCGTATCTCTACAAAGATTCATGTCTGTGCTATTAAACGATGAGAAGTTCCCTCGTGAGAAGACGGTCCTGACTGTAGGATGAGTTCATGATACAAATCGTGATTATCCATCAAATATGAACCCGTTTGCTAAGTTTTGTGTCCACGCTATTAACCGTTGAAGAGTTCCCTCGTGAAAAGACGGTCCTGGCTGCACGATGAGATCATGATAGAATTCATGTTTATCCATCAAATATGAACGTTTATACAAATTTCCATGTCTGTGCTATTAACCATTGAGCAGTTCTCTCGTGAGCAGACGATCCTGGCTGCAGGATTAAGATTATGTGTGTCATAAGAATGTATTGTGCTCAGAACCAAAGGTGTGTGCAAAAATTCAGCTTAATCAGACATCGGGAAGTGGTTCTAATTTAGCTTCCAAGATTTCACTCGAACAAGGATAAATACATACATTGCAAGTTAAATAAAAGTTTGTTAAAAACCTTTGTTGCCAATTAATGAAACATTAGCATTGGATAAGGGCAAATTTTTATGTAAAATAAAATAGCAACAAATTGTAGCTAGCCATAAGAATAGAAACGTACTTGAAAGACTGAATTGACACTTTTGTTGATAGTCATAGTTAGTAGACAAATATATAAATATAAAATACTTGGGTATTTTCGTCTGTCAATAATCAATTTTACATTAGTACGCTAATAAAAGGCCGAAGGACGTTAGAAAACGGTGTCGCAATTACCATGTCTAAAATATTCAGTCGTACTGAATGGTTATTATGTAAATAGTAATATTATTTACACTTATTGAAATATTCTCTGACGGTACTAATTAACAGGTATACTTGTTTTGATAATTGTTTCTTATCTTGAAGATCAAACTTAATTTCATAAAACTATAACGGTTTTACAATAAATTTAAATAAAAATGACGGTTGCTGCCTACCCCCAAATAAAAAAAAAATTGGTTGCCTGTAAAGTCGGTATACGGGCGAAAGTTTTACGTGACAACGACTTTGAGTGGTAAAATAATTTTAATGTGAATATTCATTCGTATAGTAGGAAGAAGGATGAAATAATAGTAACAATTTAAAACATTTATTTATACAAAGAATTATATTTAAAACATTAATTTATACAAAGAATCTCGCACTGAATTTCATATTAACAAAATTTTATTTTTACCTTTACACATACATACGTATTTATATACAAATATACATATATAGAGGCACGCGTCCCTTCCACTCGGGCATGGTTAGCCCGCCTAAGAGCGAGAGAGACAGACATAAAAAGTGAAAGGCACGCGTGCCTCTCACTCGCTCTCATTGTGAGCGCATAACGTGAGCGGAGCGTAACGCAGTTTCTTGAAGTGTCACCCGGCAAACCAATTTATAAGACGTTGTCACGTCAAAAGGCGTGTTTTTATTATGTATGTAATAATTGGTTTGTTTTTAGAATTGTTTTAAATATCTGCATACAATAAGAAAGAAAGAGAATAGATTTTTGGAAACCAGGAGTGTTACTATATTTCATTTTTTGTGTCCATTGTTTTTATCACTTTTACAATTGTATTTTTGTCGAATAAAAAATCTTATTTATAGACATCACCCATAGAAGACGAAGTATGAAATAAATCTTCACGAAAATGTCCTATTTCTGTCAGACACCTCCCTAAACTATTCTGTGTTCACCGACAATGTTACAGTGCGGTGTGACAGCACGCTGCGTCAAACCGTTGAATGTGCGAAGTCGCCACGTTTGAGCTAAATCGATGCGTTCCGTTTTATTCACTCGCGCTGATTTTATAATCCAACGCGTGCATACGGGGATGAAAATCATACGCTATGTAGTTATTCCGGTTTGCGTTTCGTTTTAAACGTTACAATTATTCTGCTTTTTGGAGGGAAAGAGATAAAAAGATTCGTCAGTTTATGTTTTTTACTGATAAGACACCTGGCCAGGGTCGATAATTTTTTAAACCAAGGAAAATAATAGTAGGATGAAACCCATTGGTAAAGGAGGAGAATATTATAAAAATGAAAGGGAAAATAATTTACGGGCGATCTGAGGTCGGGAATAGAAAGGGGGGTAGCTTTTAAGGGTAAAAAACAGTTTAAATCTCGATTTCCGACAAAACTACAAGTCCTATGGAAAAAGGTCAAATGGCAAAGTTGTAGGTAATAAAAAGATCTAGTGAAAATTTGGTGAAAACTTACCTTTTTATGTCCCAAATACACTGTAATTTATTTGATTTGAAATATTTATTTTTTCACCTTATTTTGACGTGATAATCGAAAAAGAACCTAATTTTCAATCGAAAATTCACCCGTCAAATTATCAGCTTTTTTTCAAAAAGTTGGTGTGCTTTCTGTTCGTTCAAATCTTTACTTTACGACGGTGTGAAACAAAAAATATTACCATAGTAAATCTTCTCAGAAAATGCTAAAACTAACTTACCCCTGGTCTACACAGGGGTCTTCTCTGTGAGAAAGAAATTAGAGGATTTTTTTGACATGTAAACGACGGGAAACTTTTTGTAATGTAACCTATAATAAGTATTTGCATGCTATGAGATAAGCAAAACATGTATGCTCGAATAATATGTGTAAAACAACTTTAAACACCATGTAAAATTGATTGATTGAAAAGCCAGTGTGGCTTGGTTGGTTGTCAGAAATATTCAATTCTGCTATCACCACGTTATCCTTTACAGTTTCAAAAGTAATTACTTAAAGAGACTAACTAACAATAACGTTTCATAATGATCCGCACAATGTGGAAATAAGGGATCTATGGTATTATGCGAATGGATAAAATAAGAAATGAGTACCTACATAAGACGAAGTCTGGAACTGGCGCCGGTGATTGAAAGTTGTGTGGTAATCAGTTGTCTTGGTATGGGCATGTGATGCGGAGGAATGAGAAAAACGTCGTGAGGAAAGTTTTGAGTATGAATGTGGATGGGTATAAGAGTAGAGGAAGACTAAAAAAACCCTCCGCGCGGAAGAAGTGAAACTTCGTAATACTACACGCATGCGTCCGAGTGCCACGCTCAATAAAATAACGAGTGATTCTCTCGTTATTTTACTGAGCTTCTAAATAATATTTTGTTGTTTTCTTGTTGTATTATTTTTATTACATAAGTTTATCGAGGTTAATCTACTCATGGAAATTGAGCGAAAGCTGGTCACACCGAAGAGTCAAATGCATGACTGTTTGCACGCCATCTTGCGTGCCTAGTAGAACTACGTAGTCACAAATCTTGTAATAATGCCATCTCTTAGTAAGTTTTAGAAAATATTTCACCTCCATGGTAGCATTAAACTTGTTGGAAGTCGTATAAGAAGTTTCACTTCAAAAACGATGGATGGACTATGAGAATGATGAAATGGCCAGAAATGAGGTGTCTGATGAGATGACGAGTAATAGAGAAGTATGGAAGAAGACATGTCGCGCCGAAACCAAAGAAAATTGAGATTAGGGCAGGATGAATGGTAAGCAATGTCGAGGTGAATTCTGCTGATATTTAGGACCATTATGAATAACTATTATTCTAAACACAACAAACAGATACGAAAATAGATAAAACAACGCGTAGAAATAATTCGCCGAGTCACACGGCACGCTCCGTAGGCGTTTCGCATCAACAACGTCGACTGCACGTAAGTGTTCGATGCTAACAGTAAGTGCTGCCACACTACAGTTTAGACATGGAATGGAAAATTTGGGTTTTTTTTTTTAATATAAAACTTAAAGTCGAACCAAAAAATGAGCTGGGGTGTTCATGGCTAAGTTAAACAGCCGCACGGGATAATCGTGGTCAGAAACCTGAAAGTCTGTCAACCAATCTTACCAAGTTATCGTTTTTGCACGTCACTGGTTTAAGTAGGTCAGATAGGCAGTCGCTCCATGTAAAATACTGGTATCCAGCTGAATCTGGGAAAAGGCTAGGCAGAAGTTGATGAACAACTTTTATTATTCTAAAACAGTAAAAAACAAGTGGAAATAATTCGCCGAGTCACACGGCACGCTCCGTAGGCGTTTCGCATCAACAACGTCGACTGCGCGCAAGTGTTCGATGCTAACGCTAAGTGAAGCCACATAAAATACAGTGGTGAAAGAACAAATGGTACCAGAGGTATTGGAAAAAATAGGAGGTATGATTTTCAGAGAAGGACGGAAAGCAGATCCTAAATAACGTACGTCACACGTGTAGTCCTAGAAAGGTTAGGCAGAGGTACCTAAATAATACACCCACATTTCACCAGTTATGTTTAAGTCCCATGTAATAGGGGGCGAGCCTATTGCCATCAACCGGGCATAGATCCAGACTCCTTGGCGGCTACTGGGATATTCTTAATGGGAAATCCCAATATCACTTTGCCCATCATGGGAATCGAATCCAGGACTTCATGCTTACTGAGCATCATGTTTTGCGTTTGCCACCTCTAGACCAAAGAGGCAGTCAAACTTCCGTAACAGACTGAATTTTTGAGTGCTATTATGCACTCAAAAATTGATTATTATATCAGCAAGACATCTATTCCAGCCTTTATATTCACAAAAGCTCGGATTCGATTTCGATTCGGAAAATCGTATGTCTTTGTCGCTCGCTTTCGTAATGCCAGAACAACATAGACATATGACTTATCGAATCGAAATCGAATCCGAGCGTTTGTGAATAGGGGGCCAGATGCAGATATTATTATCAACGCAAAATGATTTTTCTTGGGAAACATCGTTTTAATAAAATCCTCGTAAAATACTAACTGCATGAAGTGTCCCTTCTGTGTCTCTCTGCCGTATCTCTATGTTAGTGCGTCAAGGCGTGAAGTACCCTCGACGGGACCACCCAACTCGCTCCGCAAATAATGCTTAATAGCACCGAATTGAGGTGAAAAACCAAAAAAACACAAACTCAAGGAAAAAAAAACTGTGAAATATGAAAAAATCATGTTGGTTTTACAATTCCTTGAGGTTTTATGCAAAGAGTAGATAAACAGTGTTAGGTTTATGGTAATATCATTCTAACAGTGGTATTGCACTTTTTTAAATAATTTGCTCAAGTTATTAAAATCGAATATTAATGAGCCACAGAGGAATTAATAAGTCACAGTCCTACTCTGTGTATTTGTGTGCCTTTTTTTTACGGATGGGAAATTATCAAATGACCCCTCACGCTCTGGGTGGAGCGGAAGGGAGTGTCAGACTTGTACTGACTAAAACCCATCCATGTTCCTTCTCAACCTTTGTGGTCCAGGGCCACGGTATATCCTTCGAACAGTCCCGCAGCCCCGGTAGGGTATTTGTGTGCCTGAAGTGTTAAATAAATCAATAATTACTGCGATAATTTACTGTACACTAGCACAAAAAGCAGATTATCATAATATTATGTGGAATGAGTTTAGGTCAAAATAATGACCATAAACCAAACCAACACAACCCATTTAAAAAAAAAAAAATATTACGAAGCAGATTAACTTTCCACAATTTTAAATTAACGGTACAAATCTTTTTTTTTTTTACGGATGAAAAATAATCAAATGACTTCTCCCGCTCTGGGCGGAGCGGGAGGGAGTGTCAGACTTGATTGACTAAAACCCACCCATGTTCCTTCTTAGCCCTTTGTATTCCAGGGCCGCGGTATCTCTTTCGAACAACCCGCAGCAACGGTACAAATCTTAATTTTTCTATAAACATAATTAAACAGCGCATCTAGTATTCTTTGAACAATGTTGTGAAGCGCCATCTATGCACTTTACAATGAACTATAACGACTATACATATTTTTAGTCAAAGCGCCATCTAGTAACATCCGTCGGAAGCATTTCAAGAACACAATTACAAGTCGAACTGATAGATGGCGCTACTAGTAGTGAAGCGAGTAAACAATTTTATTGTTCTATTTTTCTAATACTACCTACTAAAATACAGATAAGATAAACCCACCTTGATCTCTTCAAGAGCTTTTTCCGTGAACTTAGCTTCCGAAGATGTCAAACCGTTCTGTGAAAGAAAGATAAACCGTTAGTACTTAATTAATTAAGAAAACATGTTTTGTTCTCAGTTATGGGCTGAATTCCTTGCACGCGTTGAGGCCGTATGTTAGCGACCCAGATTCATTGATCGATATATGCTGTTAGATTAATAATGCGTACTAGAAAGTACATTATAAAGTGGATGGCCGGTATTCTTGATTTTTATGGGATTGTTTGAAAAAAAGTTTTGTTGTGCAATTTGAGAGACACCTTTTAAGTAATGTGCTATCTGGGACGGAGGGTCAAACTTTGTCAATGGAAACCAATTTAAAAAAACTTTACCTTATGTCTTTTACATAGGAACATTCTGTTAGCTAGTCGTTAGTACAGTAATTTCTTACCTATCCATGTTTAGAAAAAAACTTAAGAGGCATAGTGTGAATTTTTAGACCAAAATACATAATTTGAAGAAAGAAAAGTAATGAAAAAACAAAAAAGATGCTGCTGGAATACATAAGACCTCCTTTTTTAGAAGTCGGTTAAAAATGGATTCTTTGCGGATGGTGGAAACGTAATGAAGTCAATGTCATTTAAATAACTGAACGATAGGAAATTCTTACTTTCAAGATATTTAATTTATACTTTCAGTTGGGAACGGATCATTTAGTAATTTGCAAAAGAAAATATTAGGTCTGCAAGCGGAACAAGCGGCAATTTATGTTGCCGGTCAGCCATTCGCACTAAACGCTGCTCGGTAGTAGGACAGACCAGTTTGGCAAGTTTTCGTAAAATTTTTCAGTAAGTATTATAAGTCAGAAGATGGATTTATGCTAGACGATCTTCATCTTTTTTTTTTTTACTTTTGGTGATAACGCCAGGGTAGCCCAAAAATTAAAATTTTCTTACGTTTTTGCAATTTGCAAGATCAGTTTCCGGTGGCCTACCATGACGTCTTAAAACATTATTATTTTACTCCTTTTCCAGTGTGGGAAAGAGATGGCGCCAGATATCCTGTATAGCTTCGTCTCTTTCCCACACAGGAATAAGAGTAAAACAATACTGCTTTAAGACGTCATGGTAAGCTAGCAGGTTGTATATTGAGGAAAACATGATTTAGAAAAATTTAATAATAAAAAATAAAAATGTTTTTATTTAGCCACGAGCTCCTCCATAATATAATATATTATAATATTTCATGAAAAAGTCATTCGAACCTTAAACGATATCGGCTCTGACTCAGCTGTCCAGTTTACCCGACTGCCCAAGAAAAAGAGTATACTACGTTTGCATTTTATCTGGGTTTTCTTTCATGAAACAAATGTCACTTTAACAGAGTCCCACTGCGTCCTACCGTTTCTAGAAGCCGCGGTCGGGGACATTTTCAATCTGCCGTGAAATCTCGTGTCAACTTATCAATGTTGGTATTTTGGTAAATCAATCTTAATATTTGACAGTAGATTCACACTGATAAGACTTTCTGAAACCTTGGACTGCAATATAATCAGCCGAAATATGAAGTTACCTAAGTTATTTTTAATATTAGATATTTACACAATTTTCACAACGAACTAACATAGATTCTAATTTTAATATCGCGATAAAAAAAATATCGCTATCCATCTGATAAGTTATCGGCGATACATAAATATCGCTGTCGGTAACTAGTGTAAATATCTATTACATATGCCTTATTTGGTTATCGGGAGATAATCTACATAGTATATCTTTGTATTTGTATGTTCATTGCCGCACTTTTTTCCTTTGAATGAAATACTTGGGAAAGATATTTTCCATAACAGCTTAGTCAGATAAAGGGCTTGTACTGTACACATGGCGTCAACTCTCCATCATCATAAATCTCCAGTATAACATGGACTTGCTTTGCATAGATTTCTCGTACAATTAGATATCTGCATAAACTGGTTTTGCATGGCTTGACTGGTTGTCGTGTGTGCCAACGCCAAGCCTATCCCTGAAAACGCGAAGCAACCTTTCCCAATATTTCGCCAAGTTATACGAATATAAATGTATGTACCAGTTAGTTTTTTTATGCGATTTCAGGTTTGCTCTCATCGTAAAACCCATTCAGCAGCAGCCACGGTCGCCACGGAGTCTGGATTATTGTGTCCGGTTGATGGTAATAAATAGGCTCTTCCCCATGGGACTTGAACATAAATGCGAAATGTGTGTGCACTATACTATTTGGTACACCTAGAAGCGGTGCTTTCATATAAGCCTACTTCTCTTCATGATGTTAAGGTTTCTGAACAGCCTGCTTGCCTTATTGTTGGCCCCTGGGCACACCATTGGGTTCTTGGGTAAACCTCTGCCAAACTCTTCGGGGATTACAGTTGTGATCTTATGGTGCATAAAATCTGTTCATAACGATGGGTACAATGATCAATTATGTTCCAAAACAATAGGCTCATTTGCAGTGGTTTGTGTATTTTGCATTTCCGACAATGGATGTAGAAAACTCCTGCCATTCAAAAATGTCTGCCTCTGGTGATTAGGTGTGTAATAAACCTGAAGCCTTACATAAACGGATTCTTATTTGTCATTTAAAACGAGAAACCGTAATACGTGAATTTATACCGAGTGGTTACAGGCAAGATGATGACTTGTACTGCTTATTGGTGAAGCAGAAATGCTTAGTACAGTATCGAACAATTGAAGGCCGATGATGATTCATTGATGAGAGCAGCGGTGGCCCAGTAGTGGCAGCCCCGACTAACGAGCAGTAAGCCGTGGATTCGAACCCAGACAGGCGCATTACTTTGTGTAATTTATTTCATCACCGCTGCCCTCAAAACCGGTGAAGGAAAACATCGTGAGGAAACCAGCATGTCCTAGAACAAAAAATTCGAAGACATGTGACATCTACCAACCCGCACTGGGCCCGCGTGGTGGATTATAGCCATCTCCATCTCCCAGAGGAGGCCTGTGTCCCAGCAGTGGGCACGTTATAGGTTGATGAAATGATGATTCATTTAAAGATCCAACCATCTTCGGTTCACCGTTCTAAAAACCGCTGCATTATTTTAAACCCAATGCTATCACAGCACACAATCTACCAATAAGTATCATTGCTCCCATTTTAAGCTCATTTTTTTTTATACATCGATGTAATAAAGATATCTATACCACAAATGCCAAAGCCATAATGACCAATGTATTATGTACAGCATTATATAAGGTTATTGAACTGAAAGACGACACCGCGCCGGTTTGAACATATTTGGAGAGGAGCCAAGACGTTTTGGAAATGGCAAATCCAGTCTGGACTGGCGTTGACACCTCTATTTTGTGCTGAAGTTAAGTCATTATTGTTTTGCACCTTGAATATTGGTATTTGGATCAATCCTCAGATGAAGCTGCACTTGCCTAGGTTGTTCTGTGCATGGGTGACCAAACATTATATTCCGAGTTTCCGTACTTCGGAAAGTGGTCCCGGCTGTCATTTGTAGCTCTTTGACAGACTTTAGTGGTAGTCAGTGGCCCGAAAGTCTGACAACCAGGTATTACCATGGGGTATTAGACAGTACTAACTGGGTTGTGGAGGTAGGATAGGCTGTCCCTCCATGTAAAATACTGGTATTCAGCTACAACTGGTAAGACTGAAAGCCAACCCAACACAATAGGGGATAATCCAATTTTTTTTTCTTTGTCCTTCGGGTAGTTTATTGAAAAGTATTGGACACGTATTTTTTCTCACGGAGATATATTGAGTTGAAATGGCGCATAACGTCACATGTAGGTAATGTCTATACCTACTTGTGACGTAGTAAGCCCCAACTCTCCAACTTTAATGAGTTTTAACTAAGTAATTTTTTGATATTTTGATATAACAAAAAATACGTGTCTAATATTTTTGCATTACCTGTCTGACGGGCAAATTAGAATGTCGTTTTCTTTACCCAGTCCGGTCCCCTATTGGGAAAAGTCTAGGCAGATGATGATATCGGTATTTTCGTGTGGTTTTGATCGCGAGGACTGATGTGTTGGATGTAATTTGCGTGCTGGACCCTAAGTGATCCTAATTTAGGTTCTTGTCACATCTAGTACTTGGGAACAATGTAGCTGTCATTGAGACTACATGTGAAGATAGGCTTTTAACGATTTGTTTATACTTATTCAAGATTTGTGCCCGGTTACGGCGCGGCATAGACGCCTATGCTGTGCACCCTATTACAAGCGACTTTAGCATAACTGGCGAACCCAAGATATAATTTTTTTATACTAAATCGACCTGCGTTTGGCCGCAAGTCACCTGATGTGAAGCGGTGATGCGGCCTAGCGCTTGCCTAGAAGAACCCGATTCACTCGAACTTTGATGAGATCCAGATTATAATGATAAGGGAACAGAGAAGCCGGCATTGAATTCCAGACTGGCGGTTAGTATACAGAGATGATGAAGTTGCGGTATTTATTTGGTCGTTACACTGGGCACTAACAAAAATGCTCACCTCATTTTAACCTTTATAAAGTAAGGAGTAGGGTTTTTATTTTATTGCGTGCAGAATAACTAAATGACCGACATAGAAGAAATCGTTGGCAGTCTGAAAGAATTTTCCGACAAACTTGCACCCACAAAATTAAATTTTCAGACCGCTATATTTAGAATCAGTGGCGACCTTGAATTGTTTTAACGATTTACTTGGATTCTAATATCTGCAACGATACAGTTAAGGGATTTGCTAAATGTAGTGGAACTTAATAAATTCTGTTACGGATCGATGCCGGCGTTCCATAGCTAATCTAGTATTTGTCATGGCTTTTATGGAACCCGGTAGCGACTAAGAACTATGACGGGACAACCGTTATTCATCTATCTTAGAGGTTTTTTGGCACTGGGGTTTGGAAAAGTAATATATTTACAGCTTTTTACGACTAGCTAAAGACTCTACAAGTCATCATCTTTATCTTAATTTATTTGGGGTCGGCGCAGCATGTTTTTTCTAAATACACTACTACTTGAATTTGACAAGGATGCAAACAACACCTTGTATATATTATTATCACAGCACGCACCTCATTTCGAGCCATATCATCCTTCACACAGGCCACCCATTGCTTCTTTGGTCTTCCTCTACTCCCAAAACCAGGTCGCCTAAGATTCTACAACCCTATGTCAAACAAGATCTGTAGGTACAAATAATTATAATTAGCATCGAATGTTCCCACTTTTGGAACAAGGCCTCCGTTCTGTGATCCATCACATAGGCCTAATACAGGTTGGCGGATATCACATGCCTCCGATTTTTCGGTTCTAAGACATGCCAGTTAAAATATAGAAAGAATATTGTCACACTTATTGAAGGAAAATCATAATCTGCCTAAATACTAGGCATATTATGATTTTCTGCAAATATGTTGGAGTCGGCTTCCAGTCTTACTGGATACTGCGGAATACAAGTACTTTTACATGGAGCCACTTCCTCCACATCCAACATCTGACCTCCACAACTCAGTTAGTACTGGGTAATGCGATACCCCTTGGTAAGACTGGTTTTCAGACTTTCGGGCCACTGACTTCTTGTAACGACTATCAAAGTTCTACAAATGACAGCCGGGACCAACGGCTTAACGAGCTTTCCGAGGCACCTAGGCAAGGGCGGTTTAACCTGAGGATGGACCCGAACTGGTATTATTATTTAGACATTGAAGGCTAGGAGCTACGAGCTATTGAAGGTAAATAAACGAACGAGTTACGAGGACTCTACTAACATGTACTACATAGTTTTAAAGTAACTCATAAAACTGCTGATGTCAATGCCTTAAAAATACAGCACAATCCTTAGCTGGAAAACTGAAGGTCAAAAGCGAGCCAAGCCATCTTGCAACGTATTGACGTTCTGTCATTCAGCCGTACCATCAAGTCGGCAAGGCGGTAGTATCGATTTTGGTGAATAATTAAAGAAAAAGTAATTGTATGCGGTTAAGGACATGAGTTTCATGGTCAAATGGCCCACTTCACAGTTGCAGGAAATTAAAATAATATGGCTTGTATAATTTCAATTAGGACATTTCACTGAATTTTCAGGACTCAATGTTATGCACTCAACACATTATGCTGATAGCAGCTTTGAATAAGTAGTACTGGAGTTGTGCAGGTATTTAAAGTGGAGTTATAACTTTAAAAACTTGTACTCCTATTTTTACACCAATGATACGGTTCCCACTCCTGGGTCAAAGATCTCCCGGTAACACGATGGGCCATAAGAGAGAAAATTCCAAGGGACCCAAATAACATCCAAACATATCATTTTACAACAGATAACTTTCAGAAACCGAGCGTTTGTAATGTTGGTCTAGATAAAACAGACGGCGTTCTAAGCGACATTCGATAGTTTTAAATGTCAAAGTTTAACTCAGCTATTGAACCCGAGAGAAAGGACGGGATGCGATCGATATAACACGTTTAGAAAACGGATGGAAGGAGAGGTTAAGATTTAGTAAATAAGAATAGTTTGCTTAACTGGGAAGATGTGTTGCTGGGGAGTTTGTTCTGCCGCTTGTGCTTCTCAGCTAGAACAAAAGGAAGTGGCGAGGAGCGGGCTTTTTGGGGGACAGTCTTTTGTAAACTTCGACATTCAAAAAGTGCTAATTATCAGTCAAATTTGAATGTATGACTTTCGATTTTGATTTAGGATTTTGAAGAACTGGCTGGAGTGGCATGTTGTAGGAGGAGAAAAGAAGACCAAAGAATAGATGGATATGTATATCTAAAGGGTGTAAAACACCTCTTAACGAAGCCGAAAGGCACTGGTTCTCCCTGTCATTGCGATATTTTTTTTGTTCTACACCATACCTGGGAACCTTCTAGTTACGGAGATATTAAGGGTCAAAGTTCCAACTTTTTGACAAGTATTTTTTTTAAATACAAGTTTTTAATGTAAGATTTTTATTTTTAACACCTCCACGACCCCCGTACTATTCAATCCGTCCATCAGCACAATGTTTTGAGTGCGTTACATTGAGTTCTACCACAAAACATGATTTTACACCCCCCAAAAAAAAGTCGTTTCCCAGCAATAATTTTTGCGTAAAGTTACTTAGTTTCATGTACAGAATGCTTGGTTGACGGCTTCGTGATGAGGTGATTTACACCTTGTATATGATAGTGAAGAAAAATAAGGAAGAAAATAAAGTGGATGACGTGCTTGCTAACGTGACGGCTGAGGGGAACTTGATAGAAAATATGCACCGACACAAAGTAGTATGAGAAAACGGGAAGATGATAATGGTTGTCAGAGTGGCATCGAGAGTAAATGAACTATGATGTAAGGGTAAATATATAAGGGTCCAAAAGTGCCCAGGACGTATAGTGTCAATCTATCAACACTCAAGAGACTTCTCCTTCTAAAAGTCTATAAACTTCTACACAGAACTTTCAACTGGCTTTCATTTGGTAACCTTTCTTCACTGGTGCCTCAACAGGCAGGATACTTCCTATAAAAGAAGACAAAGATAACTACTTACATCGTTCCTCTCGACGACCATGGCACGTACGCGCGAGTACATGGCATCCTCGCGCATCCGCGCAGCGTCCCTGATTTCACGCACCAAGTCAGTCAGGAAGCCAGGGGCGTACTGTCCTGCCAGGTACGCTGCAAGGAGAAAGGGCTGTTAAGATTTATGCGCAGTTGTTAGAAATCTTCTGACGCTAATAATAACCATACAAAGTTTCAAAACTGTTCATGCATGCGTTTTTGAATAATCTTGCTAAAAGTCAAAACGATGGTGTCATAACTTTGACGGCAAAATACTAGGAACTGGCTCAATCCCAGATGTGTAGGTGTATCTAATCATCTATATATATAAAAGAAAGTCGTGTTAGTTACTTCACTTATAACTCAAGAACGGCTGAACCGATTTAGCTGAAAATTGGCAGGGAGGTAGTTTAGAGCCAGGAGAAGGACATAGGATACGGTAGGGTAGGGTAGGGTAGGGTAGGTAGGTAGGATAGGGTAGGTAGGTAGGGTAGGGTAGGTAGGTAGGTAGGGTAGGGTAGGTAGGTAGGGTAGGTTAGGTAGGGTAGGTAGGTAGGGTAGGGTAGGTAGGTAGGGTAGGGTAGGTAGGTAGGTAGGGTAGGTAGGTAGGGTAGGGTAGGTAGGTGGGTAGGGTAGGTAGGTAGGGTAGGGTAGGTAGGTAGGGTAGGGTAGGTAGGTAGGGTAGGGTAGGGTAGGTAGGTAGGTAGGGTAGGGTAGGTAGGTAGGGTAGGTAGGTAGTAAGGGTAGGGTAGGGTAGGGTAGAGTAGGTAGGTAGGGTAGGGTAGAGTAGGTAGGTAGGTAGCGTCGGGTAGGGTAGGTAGGATAGGGTAGGTAGGTCGGATAGGGTAGGTGGGTAGTAAAAAGTGCATTGCAACGCATGCTGGGTACAGCTAGTATCTAATAATCTCCCTGTAAGTTCTATACTTATATTTTACTGATTAGCTGAAAATTGGCAGGGAGGTAGTTTAGAGCCAGGAGAAGGACATAGGATACGGTAGGGTAGGGTAGGGTAGGTAGGTAGGATAGGGTAGGTAGGTAGGGTAGGGTAGGTAGGTAGGGTAGGGTAGGTAGGTAGGGTAGGTTAGGTAGGGTAGGTAGGTAGGGTAGGGTAGGTAGGTAGGGTAGGGTAGGTAGGTAGGTAGGGTAGGGTAGGTAGGTGGGTAGGGTAGGTAGGTAGGGTAGGGTAGGTAGGTAGGGTAGGGTAGGTAGGTAGGGTAGGGTAGGGTAGAGTAGGTAGGTAGGTAGCGTCGGGTAGGGTAGGTAGGATAGGGTAGGTAGGTCGGATAGGGTAGGTGGGTAGTAAAAAGTGCATTGCAACGCATGCTGGGTACAGCTAGTATCTAATAATCTCCCTGTAAGTTCTATACTTATATTTTACTGCCTTCAAAAAATATATTCCTTAACTATCTAACTCTGATCGCTAAGCTAGAATTTTACGAAACCTAACTAACCAGTAACTACAGTAATAACCCAAGCTGGCTTTCTATTTAAGTACCGACTACCTAAATTCTTTCAGTCTACCTTTATGGGGTTTCGGTAGTTTTACAAGGACATAATAACTAGCTGGCAGACGGGGTGAGTACCTAATGCCAATGTTGGTGTGGCACGCAATGGTTGCCACATTGCGCGAAAATTGCTGTTACAATATCCGATGTTACGAAATTGGCGAAAAACAAATGAAAGTTAAGTACACACTGAACATGTCTTGTATGCAGAAATTGCTTCATTTAAAATTATTTTGCCGGAAACGCTCCGGCTTTCTAAGGTGAGAATTCTCATGGATGCGAACAGTGTACGATGGGATTTCGCTTAAGCAAACACGAGGAAGTTCCATACAAACCCTCATCCGATATTTATTGCTTTGTATTTTAGAAAATCTTCAGTGATCATCTTCAAGATCGTGTGCAAAATATCATTCATCTAGGTATAGATTGTAGATAGTGTTTTATTTATTCTTTGGGACGGACTTTTCACGATGAAATAGGACTTGAAGTAGAAGATAAGGACGCAATGCAGGAGACTTTATTGCAGCTTATCTAACTTTATCATTACTGTCCAGGTCAGATCATATTCACGACTATCTCTAGTCTACCTACTTCGAGCTTAAGACATTACAACGTCAGCCGAAATACACGGTAGGATAGCTTTTTTTTTTCATACAAGGCCGGTAAATGACACATGACTTTTTAAAAATAGAAACCAAATGGTGGTGCATTTGGTTTCTATTTTCAAAAAGTCATCTTCATCCGCGTAAAGGTTTAAAAGTCATGAACAGCTGATGTAATGTACGCTCCTCTTAACAACAACAACAGACCTATCCATAATTACATGGACTAAATTCCCAAAATAAATAAAGTTAGCGAATCGAGTCTAAATTACATCAGGTATACCTATATCCCGCAAATGCGAAAGAAGTTATAACAAAACGGCAAGCTATCTTGGGTCACGTAACGCACGCGATTTCGCCGCACTACGCCGGTGGCACAGTCAGTAGACATGTAAAGCAGTAATTCAACTGATTACGCTTTAAACTAACACGGCCCGTGAGGGTAGTCAACCATTATAAGGACCTGTCATAATAGGACAGGAGAAACTATGGCGGTGGTGGATGGTACGTGCTGTTGGGTTTGTTACCGTTTTTAAAAACAAAAAGGAAGGTAGCCCATATGATGAAATGTGTTCAGTCACCGACTATGGATGTGCGCGAAACTAAGAGACATTGAAGGTGTATATTTCTCTCCCATGTGCCTGTTATTACAACTTCAACCAAAGCCTGCAGTAAAGAGACGTTTTGCTTAGCAGCAGAAATAGGTACGATGGCAGTTCTTCTTTGGACGAGCTATCTACTGCTTATTCAGGTATTTCATCATTGTTGGTCTACTGTTTACTAAGTAGACTGTGCCAATGGTTCGTTTCTACCGCTCGCTGTCTCATCTACGTCAGGCACGAACGGGTTGAATACTTCGCTGATTGACGTTTAATATTCAACGCGAGGTATCCGAGTGTGTGAAGAAAACGTTGATGGCCAATATCCAATATTGGCGTTCCATTCCTAGATGCTTTGGCGAATCATTAATATTGGATTGGGGCATTGAAACTTGGCCATTGATGAGTGGCCAATGCTAAATAGGGAATGGAATTATTACGCATTGATTTGCATATATTTCAACGTTTTCCAACTTTCACGACTTGTAGATGCGCTTTAAAGGAAACTAAACCAAACCAGTGAAATGCGGCCGAAATTAGAAAAAAAAGAAAGAAAACATATTTATTTGGCACAAGTGCACACAACAAAATATACAGTAAAAGAAAAAATAAACATAAGACAATAAGATAATATTGTGTCTCAATGCTGCGCCAAATAGGCCCGGTTCAGCAAAGAAGATTACAAGAAGCAAAAGAGACTGTGCTGCCAACCATTTATGTGACATTTTCTTTTGAAGGTTTGCTACGCCCAAGTGAGTCATGACAGTCAAACCTCTTGCGGTTATAGGAACACCGATAACATCAACTAACGATTATATAAAGATAACGAATCCATGTTGCAAATATGGAGCATGACTTCTAGGGTGCGATCACACTGCAGGTCAACAGAGTCGACGAGAACATTACATTCTCACGCTGCATTTACAATGTGACACAGCTGTCATGTGAATATTAACATACGGCGCATTTCGCAGAGAGAATGAAGCTATTATAAACAAATGTCAACCTTGATGCATCGCTAAACCATCACACGTGTACCGTTAAATGCTTGTCGACTTTCTGATGCCAGCGTCACTTTTAAGCCTTTATTAACTGCTAAGTACCAAGCTGCACTGGGCTCGCGTAGTATATTATGGAGTCCCTGTCCCCACTCCCTGTTATAAGGAGAAGGCCTGTGTCTTAGCAAAGGGGCCGTCGTTAAAGGTTGATTATGAGGAACCACGTAATCCTGCCCAATTGGGAACCTACATACTCAAGTTACGCTTAATCGTGAGTATATGGATCAAGGTATCCTGAGAGTAAGATTTAGGACACGAAAGTATGAGTTACATGTTTGCTGTCGTTAGATATTTTTTAGGGTGGAAGTCCTGTGATCTTCATTTAAATGCACCGTTACAAAGACTTCCTCGTCAGACGATTTATCTACAAAGCATGGTTTTCTACGAGTTCCTGAATCCTGACCGTAGGACATGCATGCGCTGCTATTTAATTTGGACGTGTTTCGAATCCTTGCTGGCCAACCAAAGTAGTCACGGCCTAAGTATTTTCGCGCACACAATGCCAAATAAAATGTGGCACATTCTTAATTTTGCAATTTTGGCTGAGTGACAATACTGTAAGTACCGGTTGTTTTTGACGCTTAAATAAAAGTTATAATGCGCCAAAAACGTGTAGTAGAATGTTTTATGCAAGCCGTGCCCGACTGCTTACCTGCAAAATTCACAAACTTCCATACAAAGGTTCATTCCATTTACAATTTGAGGAGTTGTATTTTTGTTGAGTAGAAGATAACTCCTTACTTATGGCATTTAAATCTTCTAGACCTAGCAGGCGGTGTGTTGTTAGACAGTGCCTAGATTTTTTACTAGCTACATTTGGTTATTCAACAAGAAATATTGATTATGGACCACTCCGAGGTATTTGCAATGTGAAAATCACTAATTAGACTATTTCGTAATGTTTTATTATATGGTTTCTTTAGCTATACTAACAACATGATCGCCTATGTCTCATTATTACACGATGCCAACAGGTTTAATTTTGACAGGTCTTCAATTTTGCGTAGTACTGTCGTGAAGAAGTGTTTTTAGATGCATTCTCATTGAAAGCGTATCCAATTTATTATTGTTATTATTCCTAGCCTGCTCTATACCACTCGGGAATTCCTCCTTCCAACTTTCGCGAGCCCGAACAACCTCATACCAGTTTTGACAAAACCTATCCAGCCCGTCCCGACATTTCCTTCGTCATCATCTTCCTGTCCTTGTCCCATGTTACTTGGAGACGGCGCAGCACCATTCCATTCTCTTCTGTCAACCGTAACGCTATCATTTACTTCTTTTTAGGGTTCCGTACCTCGAAAGGAAAAAACGGAACCCTTTTAGGAACACTTTCTTGTCAAGACCCTTTTTCTCAGGAACGCGTGGAGGTATCAAGCTGGAATTTATATCAAATACTCAAGTCTACTGTCCCTTGGAGCTGTGAAAAATAAAAACTTCTAAGCCAACGCAATCAAAAGATACAGCCATTTATACCGCAAATTTTCGACACTCGCAAGGGAATCAAAACCTACAGGGTACTTCCCGTGATCTCAGAATCTTGAAATTTGGTACGAAGCAACGTCTTATAACACAGATAAGGGAAAAATTGCGAAAATTGTAATTTTTTTGTTACATCATATAATAAAAATATTTTGAAACATACTAACCCTTTCCTCATGAACGCCTAGAGGTATTAAATTGAAATTCATATCAAATACTCAAGTATATAATACCTTTAAGCTGTAACAAAATCAAACTTCTATGTCAACGCAATCAAAAGAAACAGCAATTTAAGCCGCATAATATTTTCAAAGTCGCAACTACTCGCATGCAAGGGAATCAAAACCTAAAGGGTACTTCCAGTTGACCTAGAATCTTGAAATTTGGCATGAAGCAATGTTTTATAGCACATATAAAGGAAAAATTCCGAAAACTTTAAATTTTTAGTTACATCACATATTTTTATTTATTCTTTTCAATAATTTTGGTTTGTACGGAGCCCTCGGTGCGCGAGTCCGACTCGCAGTTGGCCGGTTTTTTTTTTCATATCATTCGTCACACAATCCATCCATTGTTTCGTTTACATTCCTCCGTGAGGAAACTATATTATAGGTATTCCTCAATTTGATTTTCCTTTCTCACGTTATCTGATGTATTTGAAGAAACTTAAGTCCAGCTCGTTAGCCGTATATTTGATAACTGCGAAAGTTTGATCGTCGCCAGATCAAAGTTTATCAACATGTATGAATAACAAAACAATCCGTAGTCACTATAAGTTCTTTATTTTATTTTATTGACTTTAATATGTATAGCTAACTAGCTGTCCCGCGCAACTTCGTCTGCGACACATTTTCCCCGTTTTCGCAACATTTTTCATGGCTGCTCCGCTCTTATTGGTCGTAGCGTGATGATATATAGCCTATGTCCTTCCCCAGGTTGAAATCTATCTTCTTGCCAAATTTCATTAGGATCCGATCAGTCGTTTAGTCGTGAAAAGGTAACAAACAAACATACAAACAAACAAACTAACAAACAGAGTGACTTTCGCATTTATAATATTAGTATGGATACAGACGTTAAAACTGCAATTAATTGGAAGTCTCTGACCGTTGTTCTAGAGTTAGTGCTGGGCTGATTGTGGAGAATGCAATTATGTCCCCGCACCCCAGACAGAAAAGAAGAACACCGTCTGGTTCTGTACAGACGGTCTAGTCTGGTACTCCTACTGTCTTCTACTCGTCTAGTAAAACAAAAAAGGCGTGTTCTAGAGTTCCAGAGGCTGCAAATTGGCAAGCGTAAGATAGGACGCCTTCGAGATACGTGGAGCGACGATCTTCGCAGAGTGGCTAGCTTGTTGAGAGGCTTATATCCAGCAGTGGACTGCTTAGAGCTAAGCGTATGATAATGATGATGAACTATTCTATCAGAGGCGTTGAGCGAGTCAGTGATCCAGCTTAAGACGTATGGTATATAGAAATCTGAAATCTATTTTGAGGACATCGACAATTTGCTTGCTGTTCTTTCCACATGAAGAAAAAATTAGCCATCCGAAATCTAACAATTAACAAGCCTACGGTACACATATACATTTTTTTTTTAAACGTTGCCCCCACTAGGAATTTCTCCTGTGTCGTGGGTGCGTTTACAAACATTTAAACTCACATACACAAACAGTCAGGCCCGGATCAACTAACTGTAGGCCATACAAATATCTGTTCCGTGCGGGGATCGAACCCGCGACACGCAGCGCAGCAGTCGATCGCTCAGCCACTGCGCCGTCAAATATGTCAAGGTTAATCTTTCCAAAAACACTTAAAAACAACGTCGAAAAACTTGTTTATTAATACTGCTTTATCAATAACAAAGTCTCTATAACTACGCATCAATTTACTGATAGATCTTGACGAACCTATGCATAATTTATGAACTATGTGACACTACTGTCCCCTACTACATCGTCTGAGCGAGGTCGGGTAATGACGCGCACAGTTTTATCTGGTCTAACACGACGTGTATAATGCTAACATTTAGATTATTGGATCGGAGGCACGATATGAGTATAAGTGGGACGATCTATCTACACTATCATGAGATTCATGACTGTCAGCTTTTGATTATTCAACAGAATATGCGAAATGGAAGGTTTGTGACTAAATAAAAAATAGTGCGTGGAGTCCCTCCGCGCGGAAGTAGTGAAACTTCGTAATACTGCACGCATGCGTTCGAGTGCCATGCATTCACTCTCGCTCTGTCTCTTTCTATTCCACCGTCATGGTAGCGTTAAACGTTAAACTTGTTGGAAGTCGCATAAGAAGTTTCACTTCAATAACAGCCGCTCGGATCAATCTTCAGGTTAAACCGCCTGGCCTAGGTTGGTCTGTGGATGGGTGACCACCCACTACATACCGAGTTTCCTCCGTGCCTCGGGAAGCACATAAAGCCTTTGTCATTGTAGATTTTTGACAGTAGTTACAGGTAGTCTGTGGCCCAAGTCTGACAACCATTCTTACCAAGGGGTATCGTATTACCCAGTACTAACTGGGTTGTGGAGGTCAAATAGGCAATCGCCCCATGGATAATACTGGTATTCAGCTGCATCTGGTTAGACTGGAAGCCGAACATAGTTGGGAAAAGGCTAGGCAGATGATGATGTGAAATGGAAGGGTGCTGTAGTAAAGAAACTGATACGTGCCCGAAAATTCGGCTTTGGTTTTATCTTTTGGGAATTTGGTTTCCATATCCCGTAGGGTCAAATCCACGAGCGTTCTTGTCTTTTTCTCATCGCTTCAGTGGTGCGGGGTGCCTCTTTTGCCCAAAGCTGTGGGATTGTGGCCACGACAAGACTTCAAGACCTTCTTTCCACCTGCTTCTACTTTCAGCAACTTACTCGGCTGCCAGCGCTTTAGCCGAAAGTACAGTTACATTCTTACTTCATTATTTAAGGCCAGTCGGTGGTCATAAAAAATGAGCTATTCATGGGTTAGTAGCTGAAGGCCTCAGGGTCATAAGGGACATTGAAGCAGATATGTCCTTGTTTTTGTCGGATCGGGAATAAGACACTCAGTGACTCGACTGGGTTTGGAAATTGAATTTGGATCGTGGATCGCTAAACTGTTTGAATTGTTCCCAACAGCATATTCCTATAAATATTAATATTCATCTGGAGAATCTCCTATGAATATAGATATTTCTCTGGAGAAAGCTACAAGGAAGAATCTTCTTAGTTACTGCAATTGCAACAAGAACTGCACCTAAGAAGTCGGTATGTGATTGCGAAAATGATGTTTGTGTTTGTTAGCACAGTGAAGACTCATTTATCTTATTACGAAATCAACGTAGAAGAGCCTGTTCTTTCAATTAGCAGAAAATAATGTTTAGACTTAATAACATCTATTTGGAAAATAAAATCCATGCTTACTATTATACCTAAATGCAAAAGTAATAACGTCCGTATGTCGTATATCATTTCACGTTGTAACTGACACACATGACCAGAGTTATTATCGTAGAAAGCTTCCCCAGGGACGAACCCCGGAACGCCCGGTGGTCGTACCTCCGGGCGAAGACGCGCGCAAAAGCTAGTAAAATTATAACTATAGATGTTTGTTTTTGTTGTAGAACTATATATATAGATGTTTATTTAAGAGAAAGAGTTGTAAAGGGCGAGCATTGAATGCTTATCAATGAACTGCCAGATAATAAACACTTGACACGCTCCATACGTCTTCCATTCATTCCATTCTGTGCAATTGTATGAGAACAAGTGTCACAATAAAGTTGTTGACTTAACAAACTTGAATGGACAGCTTAGTCATTATTTCTGATTCAGAACCGTCACTCAATACCGTTTAACTTTGACCTATATTTTCGTCTGTCAAGGTTAAGGTAAAATAATGTTTTAGGGTTGAGCACAAACATGAGCATTGCGTGTTCAGAAGACGAGACACATAAATTCGCAGACTAATCTATTTGTTTTCGTTTTTTATTGATCGCATTATTTAGTACAAAGGAGATGTTCCAGAAATGTATGGAGCCTGGGCCAGCACAATGTACACTATATGTAAATATTGCTAGATAATACTGTAACCGTTTTTTATTGTCAATTTTCTTTAATTTCACTTCGTTTCAACGTACAGTCAAATTAACTTGGTCAAAGAGAGCAACACAACATAAACATAAACATGGTGGATCAGATTACGAACAGGCGAAAAATGTCATTTTGACAGTGACATTTGATTAACGTGTCCAAACTCAAAGCAAAGAAAGAGTCAAAGACGGCACTTCTTGAAACTGTCAAAGTCGTCAAGCGTCAAACAATTGTCATGGCTGCCCTAAAAAAGGGTTCTCATAGTAAAAAACTTTTTAAATGATAACTATTAAACGACTGTACCCTTCTTCAAATTAATTTGTTAGTATTTTTATGAAATTCCCCTATTTTTTTCCTATTTATCTATCTAGTGTACATAGTGGTAGCCCAAAATCAAACATCTCCTTTAAAAATATGATTAGGTACTGCTTTTTTATAGTTCATTACTACTAATCTTTTGTTGTATTTTCTACCGACACGAAAAAGTCAAGTCAAAATTTAATGTCATTTAAAATCGTCATTTTCGTTCCAAAAGCAAACAAGCAACTGGCTCACTTGATAGCAAGTGATCATTGGCAAAAACATCAGCAAAACCAAAGAAATTGCAGCTGCCACGACAGAGATTTCAGCGGAAACCAGCAGATATGCTCATTATGGAGCCCTGAGAGTCTAAAGGCTCCACCAAAGCAGAGAGCGGAGCAGACATATGAGCAAATTGTTTTGTTGACCAATCACAGGGGAGACGAGAGATCTGCTGGCCTAACATGATGTCTTAAAGCAGTATTGTTTTACTCTTTTTCCAGTGTGGGAAAGGGACGGAGCTATACAGGATCTCTAGCGCCATCTCTTTCCCACACTGGAGAAGGGGTAAAACAATAATTTCTTAAGACGTCATGGTGGGCCATCAGATAAGATGTAGATTTCAGGCAATGTGATTGGTCAAGTTCTGCACACCTCTCCGCTCTGTAGGTCTCCTCTCCGCTCCGCTCATCTTTCCTTTGGTTTCTCAAACAATAGCTAAATAACTAATTCCATTATATCAATAAGTAGGTACTCACCATTATCATTAAGGGAGTGATTAGGTGTTGCCCCCATACTAGAATTGGACCCCTTCAATATGGCATTGTGTTGTCGCAAGTTCTCCAGTTCCACTGCAAAAGAAGTTTAAAATGCAGTAAAGGAAAACATAAATGTATATTAATGAGCGCATTGTAATCGTTAATTACTGTAAAAACAGCCTGCTAACTGTTGTTGATAAGTAGGTTGAGGCATATTTATGGTTTTTAATGAAGTCCGTTCATGATATTTACCTGTGTCGAATAATGACGACACAGCTGTGACGGCAGGGTTGGCGCAGTGGCTAAGCAATTGACTGCTGCGCTGCGTGTCACGGGTTCGATCCCCGCACGGAACAAATATTTGTACGGCCTACAGATAGTTGTTCCCAGTCTGGTTGTTTATGTATGTGACTTTAAATGTTTGTAAACGCATCTGCGATACAGGAAAAAATCCTAGTGTGGGACAATGTTTAAAAAAAAAAATTGGATTGATAATCTGTCTCCTTTTTTGAAGTTGGGTAAAATCAATAACTTACTTATCTTTATAATTATGATAAAATGCAAATAATGAAGGTGATTTTTATTTTATCAGTCATTATAATGTGCAAAAGAATGTGTTAAATAAATACTAAAATTACTTCTTTAAAAAGTCTGTTTTAAGGAAAATTTTAACATTGTTTGAGGAATAACAGGCATGATATTTTATTGTGTGTAATATTTTACTACACCTATACATTAGTCCTAATCATGAGTGGAATAATCCACTGAAAAACCAGTCTGCCCTAGAAAACCAAAACCCAACACTTTACTAAGTAGGTCATCAATGACTGCCTAAAATATTACAATATCTTTGGATAAGGATTTCGTTTTTAACCGAGTAATGAACTGGAATTAGGACTAAGCATAGACAACAAAAAACACGAAAGGGAACCTCAAGATATTTCTCGACGGCATGTAAAGCAAAGCCAGAGGCCGATGGGTGGCATAAAAACTATGACACCAGGTTAGGCCCTAACCAATCCAATACTTATAGAAATTGTGAACCAAGTACTTTTCATCATCTGCCTAGCCTTTTACCTAACTATCTTGGGGTTGGCTTCCAGTCTAACCGGATGCAGCTGAGTACCAGAACTTTACATGAAGCGACAGCCTACCTGACTTCCACAACCCAGTATCTAGGTAATACAATACCCAGTTACCAAGTGTGAACCAAGTTCTTTTGAGAGCAATCTATTGTTAGATTAGCTGCAGCATAAATGCTGCAGTTTTCTGCAAATGTGACTAGAAACTAAGCAAGTCAGTATGTTATATTATAATAATAGTATATTAATAATATAGTCTCATGACATTAAATGCAAACATCCTCTGGGGATGTAACCCATGTGTTAGACAATAGATTTGAAACTGTAAATATGAGAACAGAATAGACTCTTATTGATATAATAATGCTTGTTATAATAGTAAGTTTAGGTCGTAGTAAGTAGGTTTTGTTCATTATGTTTTAAATCCCATATATAGGGATTACAAAGGGGGCAAAGGGGGCAAGCTTATTTTAATCAACTGGGCACAAATCCAAATTCCGTGGCTGCTACTAAAAAATTCCTAATACAGAAACCCAATAACCAACCCGCATTGGGCCCACGTGGTGGATTATAGCCCACTCCCTCTCATAGAGAGGAGGCCTGTTTCCCAGCAGTGGGAACATTAAAGGCTGATGATGATGATGATGAAACCCAATAACACTTTGCGGACCCGGGAATTGAACCCCGGACCACATGCTCAGCAGTCAACCAAAATGACAGATTAAAATGTTTTCATCAGTCTTATAGTAAAACTTTTCCACACAAAACATAGTTTTTCTGTCGTTTTTAAAATCAACATTTTGCGTAACCTGTAATTTGCACCACGCTTTCTTGCTAGGGCCTCTGATTTTTAATAGTTTCACATAAAACTAGAAACAGACCCCAACAAAGTTAATAAATGGTTATACAGATGATGATTAATGTCTCCATACAGCCCATTTTCTTCATAAAAACTTCAGATTAAGTTATACAGTGTCATTAGTATGAAATACACGTCTAAGGCATAACTTATGTCCTTGAAACATAATGCATTGTGCGTGGGTGATTAAAATGTAGGATTACTTGTTTGAAAGGATGACCTTATGCTTGTACCGTGGGCTGGTTTACCAAAATCTTAGGAAGGTTGCATGTTATGCAGATTTAATGTTCAAGGTTGTTTAATGAGTAGGGTTTCGTCTTTATTAACAGGTGTGAATGTATGATGCTATGAATTTAATTGTGTTTGTTAGGATCCTGAATGTTCAATGATAATTTAATCATTTAGTGAATTCATGCAATAAATTATTATTCGATAAAATGGGCATTATGTGCCTGTGTAAACTACACTATGGACCATTTAAGAAGCCAAGTCATAAATTGCCCTTAATATTGGAAAGTAAAGAACAAGATTTAAAGCCTTACCTTTGGTATCCATTAAGTCTTTATTCAGTCTTTCATTTGCCATTTTCAGGGAAGTTATTTGGTCAAGCAGACATGTCAGGAGTCTGCTGCCCACCTGACTTCCAGACATGTCTGAACTGGCTTCTGATCCTGACTCCACATCCCCATTAGCAGGTCTTGCTACATCGGGTAAACCTCTCACACAGGGGTCACTGAACCTCCTTGCATTACAACCTTCATCCTTGTCATTCAGGTTCATATCACTGTTGGAGTTCGTGTCGCCAACTGACGTCACTATAGGTGGCAAGCTAGCGAAGTCCTGGCTGTCAGTCAAATTCTTTGGTTGCAAGTAGTTGATGTTGTGTGTGTGCGTCGGAGTTCCGTGTCGAGGGGTGCTCAAGACTTCGTCAGCCTTGTTCTCACTCCGGCGTCGCATTCTCGGCCTCTGCACCTGAATGCTTTTGTTTACACTCTGCACATAACGATACTCAGGGCCGTAGAATGGCATCATAGGTGGGTTGCAGTAAGAAGGCAGCGTGGGCAGGGACATCGGCTCCGGTGCACAGCCGTACATATGCCTGTAAGGATCAAAGCCCGGTGCGAACTGAGAACTACCCATCGCATAGTTCACATTCGGGTTAACGTACGTATCATACGTGTCCATACTAGGCGTCGAGTCCTGGATGTGGTGCATTGTCTTGTCCAGCCATTTGGACAGGTACGAACCTCTGCTCCCGCGAGATTTCTTCCGCTTTCCCAGGGAGCCGTTACTATTCGACGGTTTGCCGTTGCCGTTTACTTGTTTCGGTGTAGAAGCCATTTAAGTCACTTTATTACACTCGAACACAAGTATCAAACACAAGAACCACACTTCAGCTCCTTCTTCTAAAGATCAAGACACTAGTATTTTCCATTTATGCTGAATATTAAAATCGCGCACAAAAATAACTTTATTCAATTCGACCGACTTGGGCAATGAATTATAAATGACGTTTACTGTCATTTTGATTTTGTAATTTCTAATACAGGCTATAAATCTTTATTGCTTCGATACACGCAGAAAATGCGGCTATGATAAATTTAACCAACACATTATAAATCTAAATTAAACAATGCGTTACAAAATTGGATTAGTTAAAATTCTAGCTTGCGTTTTGAATAGTTTCTTTCTTCTTTCGTCTTTTAATTTGAAATCCTACAGCGCCATCTGCTATTGATATTATTTTACTACATCCAATTTTCAAGTAGAATTAATTCCAAACTAAAGATATAGATGGCGTTAGTAATTAACTCTCACCTCTCCTTGGCCTAATAGTACTATAGCTGCTTATGTTATGCTACTAACTGCTAGTACTAAAACTATAATATCGCCCATCATTACCATAATAACCTTATTCTTTACACTTATCGATTGCCTTTTAAGATATCATTTATAAATTGTGGATATGCGGCTTGTTTTTTAGACTTCGCGTCAAAGCGGCTATTGAGGGCAAACAATGCATAACTGATTATAGTAACGACTTTTCAGCGCAGTTTTTCTGGCTCGATGCCATGGTCTGCTTTGCTTAATTAACTGGCTTTTATGTGTTGGATACTCTCTGCATATACCTGGGCGGAGCTGTTGCCCTAAATCTAAGCAGAAGCTGTTGCCCTGGAACTTTTAGTGGCCTCTTAGCTCTAACACAGCAGGACATGTCTAGACTCTAGATTGTGGTCGGTCATGTGATCATATAGGTAAGTACTACCAGCTCCCAATCTATGTTACTATACTCTATGTTCCAGCTGTTGACCTAAACACTTAGTAGCCTCAGTAGGATTGTATTTATTTTCTAAACTTACACGTTCCTACTTACAAACTATTTTCCATCCTTGGCAGCTAAAGTGAAGCAGCCGGTCTTGAGTTTTATTCCCAGGAAAAAACAGTATGTGCCAGCGTTTTAAAGCGATGCATGAATCACACTTATCTTAGCCCTCTTACAAGCGTAGAACCTCCTTGCCAAACACTGATAAGGCTAATTTGTTGTTAATAAGAAAGGTGTTTGTCTACTGAATAACCAAGGTCTTTAGAATTGAAACAAGTATAAAATGACAGAAATTTATTCTCTAAATATATAAAACAATTTGATTTTTATTTACATTTTTTTTATATCATTTATAAATTGTGGTGATTTGTTTACGAGATGAATTGGACGTATGTAATAATATGTATGAAGACACAGCTAAAGAATCTGTAAATTATTTACAAATTCTATGGCACATCGATTGAAAGGGAAATATTTTACAGAAAACAACACAAATAATGTGCAAACATATTATGAAAATTGGCAGTTCTTATATAAGATTACTCTTACAACAAAATCGTACAAACTAGAATTACTGAATCTAAATTATGGTCGAAACAATATGGTAATATAAGGTTAATTATAACAACTTACATACCTAATTATTTTCTGCATTCATAAACTTAGTTATTGTGTAGAAATTCTATATTTCTTTTATGATAATAAATCAAATGTAATTGATCAAGAATCGATATAAAACAATCCCGCCCTAAGATTACTTTAAACTAAATAATATGTAAATAATCTATCGAGATTTAAAAGAAAATAATTGCATTAATTCATAGGATAGAAGGTTTACTGATTGTACTTAATATGTACCTACGGCATGTAATGCAAACGTGACGTTTGCTACAAACGTGTTACAAAAGATGTCTACCTAAATAAGGTATATCGTTTACTTGAAATTAACTGTCTAAGCTGAAATCTGTTCATCTATGAGCCTTACGCTATTTTTCGTCAATTAAAACATCCTGTATAAACAGACGTCTTTTCAATTCAATTAATTTTAATTGTTAAAACTAATATCTAGACGCTGTCCTCTTTGAAGATGATTTTGCTGACAAAAAATAGGGTAGTGCTAAAGATTGTCTTACTTTAATTGTCATTAAACAAACATAAAAAATACAATTATTCGAGTGTGCGTGGACCACTAGGCACCCGTCGAATTTCTTCAGATATGACGTGCCTAAAGATGGAAGCGTCAGGGTAGACCACGAAACTTAAATTTTCTTACGTTTTTTGTAATTTGCCAGTCAGTGTCAGGCTATATGTTGCACAAAATATGGTTTGCGACAGTAATGCGCATGTATTTACAGAATTACAGTAATTAAAATCTAATATGTACTAATAATAAAGCTGTAGAGTTTGTTTGTTTGCTTGAACGCGCTTATCTCAGGAACTACTGAAAAATTTCTTCAGTGTTAGATAGCCCATTTATCGAGGAATGCTATAGGCTAATAATGCATATCATCATGCTACGACCAATAGGAGCGGCGCAGCAATGAAAATGTTGCGAAAACGCGAAAAATGTGACGCAGACGAAGTTGCGCGGGACAGCTTAAGTCATTAATCCAACCCTCTTATGTTCATTTAATCCCATTCAATGACTTTTTCATGAAATAGTCGCCGCGAATTATATTTTAATCAACATACAATCTGACACTGCCGTGGAAATTGCAAAAAACTTAGGAAAATTTTAATTTCGCGGGTCATCCTTGAGCTTCCACTTTAAACTGAGACACATTAAAGGCAGTGATAGCGAACAAATAAATAGTACGAATATTTGTTGAATGTTACGAGAGGAGAAACGGAAAAAAAAACAAGTATACAAGATTATGATCCCTTAATCACTAAATGAGTATATGATTTGATCATAAAATATAAATTAAAACTTACATAGCATCTTTTCTTAACTTTATCGTCGATACTCCGTTGAGAATTGTTTTATTTTAAAATCATTATTAATGAATACCATGCTGATTAATACAAAATTATATAATATGAAATTATATCGAATACCGTTATCCAATTTGCTTTAACAGATACTTAATTCACAATCTAGTACGAAAACCAAAACAAGACAGAAATAAAGTAAAACAACGAAGTGTTCATGAAATATTAGTTTTGAGACTTTTTCATATTATTACAAAATTTTCATATAAAAAAATTCGTCATCATTTCTGTCTTAAATCATCGACGTCAATCACAAATACGAGTCACATTAAATTCTGCCTTGCTCTTCGCAATCCTTTCATAGATGTAGTTAGACTTAAACCATGATACTTAGGTAGGTACAGCCACTCACACGCTCAACAAAGATATCTAGAAACATACAAAATACATAGTAGGCATCTAAATGTCGTACACAATATAGAATATCTGTTATAATCTAAGTCACATCGTTGCATTACCGAGGATTCCATGCATACTAAATAAAATTAACAAAGTTAATAACAACTTTTGTCTGTACATGAAAACTAACGGTTTGTTGAACGTTTACAAATGGCGAAGCGCTGTGACGGGTACAACAAAATATCGCATGGAATCCCTTTGGCTTATACAACGGGTAAAAAAAAGGGTATAAACATACTTAGGGGTGTGCTAGAGACTGTCAAACTGAACATTTTCCTCCATCGGACAAACATCGTAATAGCGAAAAAATTATCTGCTGCCCCGTACAAAACTTCAATACCTATTCGACCCAAATGTATGGGGCAGCTGATATTTTTTTCGTTATTTCGACCATCAAAACTGAACACAGATAGACGGTTTGTAGCACACCCTTAACTATGTATATACCCTTTTGTTACACGTTGTATTGTTTTTCACCCTTTGCGACCCTGCATTCATTCGAGTGATTTCTAAAAGAACTTTTAACTGAAACAACATTTCTATTGGAATGTTTGTGCGAGAAACTGAATTCTAGATTGTAATTCAATAGATTGGCACCACCAGTTGAATATCAGTATTCAATAAATCCACAACTGTTCCAAGGGAAATATAGAAATCACTCCTGACCACAAGCACGTCTTGAAACGCGATGGTTTCCTTAGAGGCTAAACTAACTTAACATCGTCTAATGCTGTCAGCAGGTCGCTGGTGTTCTGCAGCATGTCGGATTCTGTCCAGAAGTCTGTCGTGTTCATCTGGCCGTTGGGCTCGAGCATGATCTCCGGAGTCTGGAGGAAGCCGGGGCTCGGTTGCATCTTGTTTGACAGGTAGGGGTCACAGCCCTTCATCACGCCGACCGGTGACATCAGCCTGCTGCCTGGGCTGTACTGTTGGAACTTACCAACTGGGGAAAGGGATTGGGGAGTGGAGTAGGGGCTCATCACGCGCTCGCGTTGAGCTGGGCTCATTGCCGGGCTGTGGGTGTAACTGTTCGGGCTGGAGGGTAGGGAGTACATGGGGCTTACGTTCAGGCTCAGTGGAGACATAGGGCTGCTAATATTCGTGCGCATAGCAGTCATATTCGTGTTGTTACGTATTAGTTGTGACTTGTTCTGCATCCCTTGTAGTAAGTTGATTACGGGCAGCGGGATGTTGTTAATGTTGGTGCTCTGTGGGATCGTCTGTGGGTTCCTGACAAGTTGGTAGTTGGGGTGGAGTTGGGGGTTTGGCTGTGGTAGTTGTTGCTGCAGGTCCTGGAAACACATAAAAGAATATATTAGTAAACAGAAGTATATCTTAAGAGACACACGAGATGGGGGACATTTCCCTAAACGACTCTGGTCGGTCAAATCCTGAAAACAAAAACGGTTCTGTATAAAAAGATGCACGTATAAAAGGAAGGATCGAGTATTAGCTTTAGCCTTGACATTGAAGGATTCTCAGCCGTTATAAATGTTCCACTTAACATTTACATAATCTTGGAAGCCGAGCAGAATTTGGACAATTTACCATTGTTATGCAAACATTCTGCTTGTAAACACAGAGTTATTTGTATTTTCTGACCACGTGAACGTAATGATGTCGTATTAAGTGATCTTGCAGTACCGTCGGATTATTTATGACATAGAACGGAGCTAGATCTTAATGCAGTATGTTATTAAAGTGGCTGTTAACAGATATGCCATGTTGGAGTTTTGAGAAAATGCAATTATTTAGGCTATCCTCTAAATTAATTTCGCCGCAGTACTTTTATAATTACGTTCTTATGAACATTTCGGCACTTGCATTACTGAGGAAATCAAGCTACGATGCAACTCTGTTATCTGTTAAATTTAACCAGTTGAGATAAGGCCTTGATAAGACTAGACTATTTCTGTGGCACGACAGCGAAATAACCCTACTAATATTATAAATGCGAAAGTTTGTGAGGATGGATGGATGGATGGATGGATGGATGTTTGTTACTCTTTCACGCAAAAACTACTGAATGGATTTGAATGAAATTTGGCACACGGGTAGATTATAACCTGAATTAACACATAGGATACTTTTTATCCCGATAGTATGTTCCTGTGGGACAATTATCGAACTCCATGCGGGCGGCCCCGCGGGCATAAGCTAGTGAATGCATAAATGCTTTATATTCCTTGACGCTGAAATCTCTTATACAACGTGTAAACTGGGCCTTCAAGAAGCCTTCAACCAAGCTTTCTGTACATCAAGCTAAATAACTCTCAACTCAAAAAATATTTTGACTTTTAGTTTTGGGATTTAAAATCATGTTTTACGGTAGGAGTCAATGTTACGCACTCATTGAATAGTACAGAGGTCGTGGAGCTAATTTAAGTAAATATGTGTATAACAAAAATAAATTATAAAAAAGTTGGAACTTTGACCCCGAATAACTCCGTAACTAGAAAGTTCCTAGGTATGGTCTAGAACAAAAAAAAAATATCGCAATGACGGAGAGAACAAGATATTGTCGGCTTCCTTAAGGGTATTGGAAATTTTTGCTCATTCTTCTCCATAGAGATCTACGCTTTGCAATTGGCAACTACAGTACTTTCACAGTTATTATGTCTTGTGACTGGGACTTCTTTCCTCGACTATTTAAGAGTGCCTGTAACTGTCCTACTTGAAATAAATGATTTTGATATTCTTACAAGCATTAGTTATTGGTGGTAGCGCTTACTTCAATCAATAAAACTTCTACGTCGTCTAGCCGGCAAATCAAGTAACTACTTTCACATTTCATGTCGACATTATTTAAAGTGCTCTAATATAATTTGATGTCAAGCCGTTGTGCTGCATTGCGGTCGAAGTAGCCTCGTTTATCGATACTAATAATACACTAACATTATAAAATGCATGCTACTAAACTTCTATGTGATTTTAATAAGTGTGTTGAATGCGGGCTTCTGATTGGTTCATTGATTGTATTGTTATTCAGTCCCTTGTTCTGTTCTATTGTTGATCTTTATTGCAGTGTCATTGGTTTGAAAGAAAATATTGGTGACGTGCAAGATTTGCCTAGAAGGGAAAACTTGCCAGTCTTCTTGAAATATGTTTTTTTTTCTATCGTTGTCGTGTAGTCACACATTAATCTAAAATCCAAATATTGATTGTCTACCTTAGAACAGACATTACATTTTGGCCTACATCAAGCGATAACTACATACGTTTTATTCTAGTCAGTTACTAACCCACTTTTATCAGTATTTCGTAAAGAACTTATTAACAGTAGTAATTATGTTTATAGTTTTTCAGCAAACCATAATATTAGATGTCGAAAGGATATCAGATCGTCCGTCTATACTTTGGCTTCGCCTGACTCGTGCACTATAATCCTGACATAATAAAAATGTTCCATTAGTTTTTATTTCGCGATTTAATGTTAGATTTAACAACAAACACCGCTGCTACTAAAATGTTCTCTTATTTTTACTGAGCACTCAATGTTGAAAAAATGAAACGTGAAAAATATTTCGGGTGTATGATGAATTTTGGTCATAGCAACTTTTTTGTTTGCTTTATAAGTTTTTAACTTTTCAGATAGATGATGAATCATAGTCAGCAAACTTGCAGGCAATTTAATAAAAGAAAAAAACATGTAAACTCATCTTACTAATGGATATGTATACAGGATGGAATAGCATCGACGCACAAACGGTTAGTACCACGTAAGTATTCACAATCATACCGAACGAAATTTTCATCGATCATAAACAAAAAAACTGCTGTTTTCTACAAAAGTGCAATACCACCTACATGGTCAAAATGTATAGAATAACTTTTTTTTATAATAACCGATCAAAATTTTCAAATTAGGGGAAAAGATTCGAAAAGATGTACCGAACATGTGATAAGTCTGGTAAACTATTTGTGCGTCTATGTCTTTTCGACCCTGTATTTGTGCGTCTATGTCTTTTCGACCCTGTATTTGTGTCCTTTTAATAAAAATGCATGACAAAAGACGTACTTTGTCAACTCATCTAAGCTTCTAAATTGAACAACTAAGCCGCATCATTTGTTTCAATCAGGCCCAGTACCACCGTATGTGGGTAAATCGGAGATTAAACTCCACTACCCATAATTGTAGCATCCGTTACTGGGCCGGGTCTAGCGTATCTCTTGGAGATCTTATCATCCCTTGGGGTCGAACATGAGATCAAATTATGAACTAGTTTCTTACTACCACGTCATAATTTATAGACTGAGATAATTCTGGGTTAATCTCCAGTTATCACTAATAAACTTTGGATCATGAGATACCACATACATATCATGCAAAGACCCAAGCAAAAAGTTTATAACTCTTATCTGCACTTTGTATCTATGACGCTCTTGAGTAGCCAAATTCCTTGATCTTGGGAAAAGTTTTAGAAGCGAATGGGGCGCAAAGAAAATTACGAGACACCCAAGTAGGGTTATCACATGTTCGGCTTTTACCGGACTTCACAACTGAGAAATCAAAACGAGTTAAATGAAGACTGGAGAACCAAGTTTTAAAAGTGGAATGTCCAGACTTTTTTTGGAAACACCACCTTTTTGGCAGTACTTTCCAAATTTAAAATTGTTAACCCTACACCAAAGCCGAAGTCAACAGCCGTTTTATAGTAGAATGGTATCTACGGCCGCGCATAAGGCCCGAAGGGACGGCTTACAGGGGATTTTTTCCTTTTAGTTATTGCCCTTAAGACTTCCACAAACAATTTCGTCTGGAGAGAAAAAGTTATCCAGTAACAATTTAACTTGAAACTTACACGTATTTCTTAGTATTAAATTGCTGAGCCTGCAGGGAAATTAGGCTTGTATTAATATGTGCGTTGGGCTGATAAGTATTTGGGTAAATAGTTTTTTTGCAACGATGTTTGATTATGACAAAAACTTAGTTGTTTGAGGTTGTGTAAAATAAAAACTATGTGTAGATCACATGCTACACATTGGCTGTATATATCTTTAAAACATCCTTGTTGTCAGTAAATATAAGATTTTCCTTTAACTCATAACACGGACTTTGGCTAGTTACCTATAAGTAATTAAAGGCGGAAACATACTTATGTGTCGTGGCGTGGCGTGTCGTGACGCGCCAGATGCAAATGGGCTTCATACATTTAATATGGTTAGGGACATATTTGTATGGCGTGTCGTCGTGTCGCAACGATGTATGAAACCGTATGCTTCTGGCGCATCACGACACGAAACGACACGTAAGTGTGTTTCCGCCTTAAGTTTGGAAGGACCGGTTACACGTACAAAAGAGCTATATAGGTAGATAAATATTCGCATCGTCAAAATACTGGATTTGAAATGACAAACTCGACCAGAAAACGTGACCAGATCGTGTTTTTCGAACTTAATTTGGTCAAGTAGGTACTTATATGTATTTTTTCTTTTTGTATTTTAATTTGTTTTCACACATGTCCTATATCATGAAATGTCGTATATCTTTAATTTATTTATTTGGTTTCTGGGTAAACTTATTTAATCGAAGATATCGTCCATCGCTCCTCAACCGGCGAGATCAATTAAAAGAAAAAAACAACACACTAGCATGCATAGCCTTTGCTCCGAATTCATCGTGAAATGATTACCTAGATGTCTTACATTGGTATCGAAACGCATTCCCTTTGCACGTTTGTCTAAAGTCTGGGCATATGCCATGCCGTGTAGATGGTTATCAAAACAAGCAGCCAACGTCACTAAAATATTCCTGAACCATCATATTTTACTCCATCATTGCATAAAATATCAGAAAGAATGTTTGACATGGCCAGAAAAGTCAGAACTGCGGAATAATGTAGTTAACGACAAAAGCCAGCAAATAGCTGTTATTTGGCCATTTTTTTTTTGTTGTAGTCCGAATGATTTCATTGCTGTTATTACGGCCATTTGAAAATATGCAAATATCTTGCTGGTAAATAATCTGTTTTGTCGTACCAACACAAAACCACTGAATGTTAAAATACACCTTTCTGGAATTATTCGTAGTTTTATTTTTCCGAAAATTGCAAGTAACCAGCCCTCACTGGGCCCGCGTCGTGGCCTATTTCCTCCCGTTGGGTGGAAACCTCTGTCTGATGATGCTATAATATCAGTTTGCTAAAGCCAATACTCGCTAAGGGTGACAAGGATAGGAAAAAGGGTAATCAAAATCAATGTGCACCTTTTTAACCAGAACAATTTTTTGTCTCTTTTATTTTTAAATATTTTCTGTCAACTTCACAATATTTATTTCTCTCCAGAAAAATAAATAATTATATATTGTCTAGATACACTTCATCCATATACACACTATAAATATATTAAAATGACAACGACGATTATGTATGATTTATCTATGTTTACGTCTTTTAATTTTTTTATTTATATTTATACTGCGAGACCAACTAAGAAGCACATAATAATCTAAATTTCGAGTATCTTATGATTCCTTATAATCTTATTAGTTCATCGTTGAATGACTCGTTTCATAAATACATGCACACTATAAGTGTAAAGGCATCCAAACGTTCCGTTACGGACATAAACAGTAATACAACACAACTACACTTTGTTTTAAGTTGTACTTCGTATCATTTGGCAGTGGAAACTATTGAGACATCGACCGTCGCATCGCACAACTGCCGAGGACAATGGGACAACAACGCACTACAATAAACTCTGAATAAAATACATAACGATCGGAACAATACTAAAACATGATCTGACTGCAGTCGTACTAACTCTATATCGATGTGAAAATAAGATTAGCAGTAGTCGACCATAACTTACAGTTACGAATAAATAGCGATAACCTCTGAGTACAGGGTTGATATTAAAACTATTAATATTGACTCGGTTCCAGCTACGGGTACGAACATAAGACGGAGTGCGCGGCGGGCTCTCGCGGTAACTAAGTAACCTAGGAACGATACCGATATATACATAACCAACACGATATGCACGATCAACTTAACCACTAAACTCAACAATCGATTGCTCAAATATACACCATTAAAACTAAAGCGTAGGTACACTAAACCTAGACATTTATAACTAATTCTGGTACGCCTTGAGGCGCAAGCACGAAATTGCAAGACCGTGGAAGATTAACTAAACTAACCAGCCATAGTACTAAGTCCCCTCGACTGGTCGCCTCACATTATAGCCCTGCCTTCAGACTTTAATCTGGCTCGTACCGACGCTTATTGTCTCGTAGGACTCCCATTACAATGCGACTTTCAGTCAGATACTGGTACATGTATACGGTAATATCACAAGTATCGACGGCACTGTATTAACATTAATTCGTATTAAACCGACCAGAGTAAAGTTCTGTGAGATAGCACTGGTTTACAGGCGTATAGTTTGAACACTCGCGCGTTATCACAGTTTATTTAGAGTAGTTGAGGTGATAGCCTCAGGCTTTTGCTTTGTGTCGTGGCCGGCATGTCACCATGCAGATGTAGCCGGCGTCGACGTCGCAGCCGCTCACCAGGAGGTTCATGAGGACGCTCGAGGACTGCGCCGGTGTCGTCGACTGGACCGGGGACGGGCTACGCTTTATGCGCTTTGCACATGGCTCCTGTTCCTGCTTCAGTACTCTTTTGACACCCGTGTCCCACGATGCAACACTCCTGCTTGGTATTAGACCTGTTGGCAATGATTATTTTATAGTAACGGCAAAAAACACCAAATTAAATATTATTATTAACTAATTTGTTGCGTTTATACCTTGGTCAGAATAAATGTTAGTTATGAGATCCTGTGGCGGTGGTCCCGTGGTGGTTGCCGTCAATAGGCGTTGTAGCGCGGGCGCCGGTGATGTGGCTTGCATCTCTGTGGGCTGTGGCCTTGCCATGCTAACGCTGTCGGGCAAGGCCCCCCACATCACCGCTGGCTCCAACACTGGCAGCTCATCACTCGTCGGGATGAATGGGGAGTTGCCATCGTCAATGTCATTATCTGACCTGTTGCTGTCGAATGCGTCCAATGACAGTTCTGTTAATAATGAGGACTGTTCGCATGACGATTCATTTTCCTGAAAATATTTTTTTTTGTTAGATGTGCGAAAAAGACCCAAGCAATGAGAAAAGCGAACTGGTTGACTGATAGATATTTTACCTGAGGCTCAGGCGAAGACAACAGCAACGAGTCTGGCGTTAAGGAGTCTACTGGTGATCCGTTTGCCAAATCATCTCCCAGTAGACTGCAGTAGTTGTCGCTCAGAATAAATTCGTCGAACATGTCGAAAGGACTATTCTCTAGAGGTATACAAGCATCGCCAGCGGTTGGTGCCAAGTGTGTCAGATCTTCCGGCTCGTCTTTAAGCACTGTAAACAACACCGACATTATATTGAAGGAATCCTGGTCACAAGATAGAATTCCAATAAAGCAACAACTGATACCTAAGCTGTGGAAGTTGGAGTGCCACTCACTTGTAAGTCCCTCGTCTTGGGAGAACATGAGAAAGCCTTTGTTCATTTCTTTCTTTCGCGGAGCGAATATGAGCTCTGTGACAGGAATAGGGCGTTTCTCTTCGGGCGCTATTATTTGGACTATAGCGCCGTTGGCTGTGGGGTCAGCCGAAAGGGCCGGCAGAGGCGCGGGCACGGGCGTCGCCGAGGCCAGCACAGGCTTCAGATCGGCGTGCTGCACCTGGTGTGCGGCAAACACCTCATCTTTGCACTCGATACCACTGTGGAAACAAGAAACATGATAACACAACGATGCCCAACAGGGCGGTATGGCTTATGCCATCATGTCAGGTGTCATGGTCTACCGCCAACACGTCAACGCATAAATCAGAAGTATGTCATACTAGTGCCTCCGTATAATGGACTATAAAGTAAACTGCACGGTCATTAGTTAAGACAGAATCAAACATTCCAGTGTTAATCGGTTTTGTGTACGTGGTGTGAGAAGACGCGAGATGTGTGAATAGCGTGTCACATAGGAACACTGTTTAGAACATATTGGCGTCGCGGTGCAAGATATACAATAGCGCATAATCAGTCAACAATATTCAAGGTTGATGTAGGTCTACATGTACACTGTATGCAAGCTTATGTCACACGTTATGGTACAGATGGATAACACTAATTAGTTTCACGTCTAGACTAGACTTTTCCAATTGGCATAAATCCCGTGTTACCTACAAGAAGTTTTTGCACAGCCACGTGATTCAGAACCGCAAACCAGGAAAGAGTCAGAAGGATAAAATTAAAATGAATTCAAACGTTAAAAGCATATGGGAAAATCAAATTATAGATTTGTATGAAAGAACAGAAAAATAATAACCGGTGGATATTACCGTAACAAACATGGAAAAACTTTAAAATACACGAGCACAAAAGGTAAAACTAATGACAAAATCACCGACAGTAGTTACCTACGTCTATATTTACATATTGAGAGATGTTCTTAATACCGATGATAACAAATAATATTTCTAATTCGTACCTGACAAAGAAAGGAGAAACCGTTCAAGCTATTACAATGTTCTATTTGAGACTAAACAACTTTAGGAAAATATCGAAATACGAAGCACAACAAAATATAACACACTACACAGAACAAATGACTGGCAGAACTGAGAGGAGAGTCATAAAAGAACGCGTGCGCACGGCCCCACAGCTGACTCCCGTTTGACCATACTGCTGCACGCTGAAGCGATACCTGATAACGAGATTTCCTACCAAAACATTTGTTTACATGATAAACGGGACTTGACTATCTGTTGGCTTTGCCTACAAAACAATAAAGATTTTAATTGGTAACAAAATGCGGCAATAGCATAGTTAATATTTTTGGAAGATTTGAAAGTACAGACACTGCCAAAAGCCAGTCAACCTTAAACCTAATGAATAAATACCATACTAACCTATGAACATAAAGTTGAAAATCTATTAAATAAATTTGACAGATTGCTGTAGGTTGATGTGCTGGCGTCTATTGCTAATTAAGTACAAATAATCAGCGCTAATTCTGAGACATAAACTATGTATTGGTAGATTTTATTATTTTTTCTTTACAAAAATAATAAAATCTCATCATCTCATCAGAAAACATTAGAAATACTTCCATACTTTATCTAAACGATTTTGTTATACTTGTTCATATAACGGAACTTTACTGAAAACATCTAATACTACTTTTCGTTTTTATTCTCATTGGCTGCCAACAAATTTCATTATTATTAATTTAGTTCTGCCCTTATCCCAATTTATTTGGGGTCTTCTTCCATACTTTCTCTGTTTCTCGTCATCATAGCAGTCCTTTCTAGCCATATCATTACTCACACAGTCCATCCATCGTTTCTTTGGTCCTCTAATTACCCATCTATTATTCTACGAAATTAGGCTTCACGTTTCGATTTTTGATAAGAGAGTAAATGTTAGAAAACGAACATTTTTGAAAGTCATCTCAGTTGAGCAGAGGAAAAGTTAAGAGAATTTTTAACTTAAGATTTTTACCGCAGCCGGCTTTTAGTTTTTTTTATTAAGTATGCCGTTTCCAAAAATCAAACATAACGCTTTAATACTGTGAAAGGAAAATAAGAAAATCCTTTAGAAAAGAAACTGTGCCGTATGCAACTTTTTCTGAAATTACTTTGACCCTAATTGTAGTAAACGAACACTTCATAACGCCAGAGATTAGAGCATTACTAGGATTAATTAATGAACATCCCATTACTAGATAACCTAAGGATTGGCCCTGTGGGACCCCATTTGCGTCAATGATATCAAAATCAACACTGATTCTGACACGCAAATACTTATGAGATAAATTGTTGTTGACAATCGTTACGGTTCAAGTTTTCATTGACACTATATAAATAACAATTATGATGGAAAATTACATATAACTATACATAATGTGCACTAATTAGAGAAGGAACCAGACAGTAAAGTTAAAGGAAGCTGAAGATCTTTCAGCTTGACAAATAAAGCTACGATTTTTAAAGCACTTTGTTTATTTTGAGTTTCGCAACTTTTGGTCGTTTATCTTGTCTTCTTTACTAACCAAACAGTTGTCTACTCCATAAACACGACACGATATCAAATTGTGTCTGAATCCAGACAATATAACGCAGGCTAGACGGAGACCGCTTAGGGGGGTGTTTTTATTTTAGCCCTTGCATTTACGCAATGTTTTTGAAAGCGAATTTTGTTCGAGCGAGATGGGTAGATGGTCAATGTTAAAGTTAGAAAGAGATGTAATGATGGTAGTAAGTGCGGCCTTGCAAACGACTCCTCGCACCCCACAATCAGACCCCTTGTTTTCTCCAGACCGGCCATTCACCAAGAGCGCGAGAAGGGATGGATGCGCGCGCACGGGTGCCACGAGGTATCCCTATCGATTTAAGGGTTCAGTTAGAATACAGACTTCCACAGTCTAATCCTAATCAGACACCGTCGAAATACCACCACTTTTATGTGTCTGGGTTCTAACAATGCTCTAATGTGGAGTGAAAACTATTAAAATAGTTGTTATATTTATATCACAACCAAAATTGTAAGCTTTTTAAGACACCCGACTGACACGGAACATTATTAAACAAAATGTGAATTTGGAAATGGTAATAAAAGTCACAGGACTAACAATGTTTTGGATTTATAGCTAAGCGGGCCAAGTGTCAGACACAATTTTTTTATTGAAACTAATGAATCTGTCGTTAAATTATATTGGATATAAATCCTTGTCATTAATCCCTTGTGGGGTTACTGCAACTTTTTCAAAGCAAAACAGAGAGAACTAATGTGTATAGTATTTTAGTAGATACAGGTATTGTAGAAACACAACACCTATCATCTCAGACGAAGAATTCTACAAAACCAACCAATCAAATGATAACAAGATAACACACTGTAGCGTCGCATAAACCACCAAAATAAAACTAGATTAAGATAGCGATAACTATAACACTGCGCAACTAAAATATTTAGACACGAAAGAACAGCTGTTCGGCAGGTAACCTTGGCCGTGATACCGTTCAATGGGCAACGCAATTCAACAATTACATGCTCCACGGTCGAGGTCGAGTCGTGACGCTTTACACATCAGCCTCATTGGACATCAATTGTCTTAAATACTGTACAGCACAGAAATATAATACAGATGACACCGTGGAAAATTCTAAGTTAAAATGTTTATTGTGTTGATGATTATTTTCCTCTAGCTTCCGTCATAGTCAGTCATACGAGTGATTATAAATTAGTCATTTTGTAGTATAACTGGCTGACGGGAGTGAAATTTTTAAAGCTTACGCATTCTAGACGCAGTAGACGCGACAATTGATAAATATTTGGTCATTACTTCAAGGCTGATGAAGATAAGATTAGATTAATTTCCAAATTAATAATAACGAAAACCAACTTTCTAAGAGAGGGGACGCTCATAAGCGGCGGAAATTTTGAATGATAAATTGATAAGACCGGCTCACAAAATATTGTACCGAGCGACCGTGTCGTGAAGGGTCATACAATTACCATAGCCCCATGCGTTCAACTGGCGTGCTTCGAACAATGTGTACTAAAACCGTAAGTTATCAGCCGGGTGGCCACTCAACTTTGTTTAAGTCAACACAGAAAAGCAAACAGAATTCCAAGCAACGATTACCGAAGAGTTGAAGGAGGTCCACAATGAATAAATTGCAGCTAGGGGTTATGATTCAATAATGCAAGTTATCAATTTTGTAATTCATAGATCTCGGTCGTTCAAATTAAATCAAGTAGAAGAATCAGCACATCGGTCTGCCAATCGAGTAGCGAGAAGTGCGGCGCGGGAGTCAAGGCCGGCTCGGTGGCGCGCTTATGTAACCGAGCTGACGGTAGCGGGGGGACGGGACCGCTAAAATTAGCGGGTCTCACACAAACAACACACTGACACGGCGCATCAGCGCAAACGCACTCGCCACACGCTCCGGGAATGCATTCACACAAAATACAAAACGACACGATGCAATAACTAATGTTTTACCAAACGACAACCATAAATAAACACTAGGCTATGCAAGAGCCACATGTGTTTCTCAGAATTAATCGATTGTTAGAAAATGAAGGTAGGAATCAATATTATGTAAGAATGTTGAGTTAGCACTGAATGAAAGAATATCGTCATTGTAGTTAATGGAAAAGTTTTGCATTAAATCAAATCGATCTGAGAGTCCGATAATGCTTGTAAATTTATCGTACTGTCACCGGGTAAACCACAATCATTTCAATGAGCGTGAAGATTTCTGCTACAATAATCATTTTAGATAAGATCACGAAATAGTAAACAGGCACTAGTATGAGAGCACATCCACTATTTATGCACTAATCACAATCACTAATTCGCACTGATCCTTACCATGATGCGATTGCTGTAACGATGTGTTGTCAAACAAGTTTATGTTGAGAGACGCGGCGTGTTACTCAATGTACAGTGAACAGCTGATCGGGAGCGCGAGTTCGTCGGGGGCGGTAGGGTGGCCGCGTGGGGTGTACGTTTGCGTCGAAGTCTGTAGCACGAATGATACGCGCGGCGGCGGCGGCGGCGCACTCGTGACGCGGCCCACCTAAACACATACATTACACAGTCGCGCGATACCAACTGATGATAAATTTTTGAGGATAGCCGGTGCGTTCATTCGACAGCCACGCGAGTTTTAATCGAGTTCACGAACTACCGGTGGATCTAGCGGCGCCGATCACGAACAGGTTAACGCGATATCACCTTACTTACGAGTGATACTCACGTAGCCGGGATGTTTAGAGCCCTGATAGCTGATCCCATTCATAAAACAACTGATAAGAAGCGCGAAAAGATATCTGCATAACAACAAGTAAACCCCCTACAACAATCAAAGACAAGACCATTTACAAATATCAAACTGTCCAGAAAGAAAACTTGGCCTAGATTTCGAAGTTCAATTAAATGGCACCTTTCATATAGCCGATCAATTTCGTGGAATTGATGAAAGAAGTTCAGTAAAACTTATTTTAAGAATAATGGCTCACGGACAGGCCGACGAGCCACGACATATTTAATCCAGGTATATTTCCTGTTTAAAGACTTAGTAATATTTTCAATGACTTAATGCCTGCACTTTGTTGTGTTCTCTTATGAATCCTTATAGATCCTTATAGTTATAATTACATATATATGCAATAAATCGGAAGACTTACATTGCGCTTCACCAAGACACACTGAAGTAACTTTTCGTGAAATTGCCATATACACCAAAACCCGTGGAAGCTTATTGATTTTGCAATTTTAACATGCGGTTTTATCTGGAGTTAGACAACAATATTTAGAACCTAGTTGGCAAAGAAGCGTATTTCCTAATTCAGCTTTCTTATCCTCCAGAGTTTTGATAATGGATAAGAAAAGGAATTATAAGTTTTCCCAAAGTTATGCGCATACAAATTTGCAGCTATTAAATTCAATTATCTGCTTTGTGAGAATCACTTTCTCCAAAAAAACATCTCAGAAATACGCCTAAACTGAACAACAACTTTAAAGGACATTTTTATGTTTATCACAATGTTATCAAGTTATTAAATCACAGACAATCTGAATTGCTTAACAAAGACTAGGGTACTTTCCCGCAAATATTTATTGTTATTCATAAGGAAATTGAAGATGAAATTGAAATGGTAGAACATAATACGTTATTTAAAATAAATTTTCTACTATCTGAAGTAGAAAAGGCGAACAATAGGTTTGAAGAAACACGTGCAGAACTTGCCTTAATCAAGGTATTCGTTGATAATGAATAGGTTCAGTTTGCCAATCCATCAAGCGAAGCAGGCGTGATACTGGATACGTTTTGACGATGAAACCGCGTTGTTCCACTATTTAGCCGTGTAACACAACACCTCGCTCTAATGGACCCTGACGATGCCAGCAATTGGGCCCCGGTGTGAGTATCGTCTGCAATATTATGATTTATTGCAACGTAAAATCGCGTTTTATGGAGCTTTAAACACTGTTGATGATCTTGAATTGAATCGTTTTCATTGCCAAACTTCTAGTTAACGTTATTAATCACTTCAATTGAGTTGTTTTTATCCGAAACTTGTTAATTGCTGCTAATGTGTAATTGCTTCTGCACTGTCTGAAGGATTTATAAGTTATGAGACTATTCACCGTCGTACCTCCGTGAATTTGAATGGAAGAGCATGCGCGGCGGTGACTAGACCATTTTGCAACTGCTTGCAATCATCTGATGTAATATGCGGAAATTAATTTATAGAAAAACTTTATACTTAAAATATTATGTTAAATTCATTCTAGATAATTGGTATTATTTTGGATATTTGTTCGGAAACAAAATATATAAAATGCAGCATTGCACTATTTGATTATAATTTACCTCAGAAACGTCTATTAATAAAACATAATTGAATAAGCATCGGTATTTTCCTGATTGTTAGCATCTTCTGCTAGAATAGTAGTAGCATTACGTCTAGCCGTAGGATTCGTCACATGTTTTGAGAATTTAGTTGCCTACGTGATACGAGAAACGTTGCTCCTATCGATTCAGTGGCTCCTAACTTTTTTGGAGTGACTAGTCAACTTACGAGAGTTTGCCTTTGCAGTACGTGATATAACGCGCGATCCTATGCCAGTTTTAGTTTTTGTTTACACATATCCGATCTCAAAGTCAGGTTTCATCCCATGAAAAACTTGTTTTAAAGTTTGAATTGTTGAAGTATTATGGCTGACAATTACCGTGGATAGCGTGTTGTATTCAAGATGGCAGTGCTAATTGGTTGGTCGGCGACAACTTAGCTGCATTTCGTGAAATTCATCGTACATTTGCGAGCTGCAAGCTATTGTGCAATTAGGGCCAAAGGAGATCGCTCGTTGGCCGTCGACCCGGCCCCACCCCCCGACTGGGTCTGACAGAGTACGTGACTCGGACGCCATTGCATATACCTTTCATCATTGTCTTTACGAGACATAGCTGTCGCTGACGATTATGACATGAGTACTAAATGATTAGTACCAAAGGATAAACAGTCCAATTTAAAATGTATATTGCAAAATAAACAGGAAGGAAAGAGTATTCCACGAGTAAGAGTTGATTTGCACACAAACAAGATAAACGTAAATTCTAAATCTATAAATAACTTGAACAACCATAAATGCAAACACCTTAAAGCAAATACACATAATTATTACTTCCATTTACAAGTGCGAGGAAGGAAAGGGTATTTCACGCATTGATTTTGCACACAAACAAGGTAAACATAAAATAATACTTCTAAATCTATAAATAACATGAACTGAAATGCAAACACCTCAAAGGAAATAAACATAATAAAATTATTACTTCCATTTTCAAGTGCACTACTTAGTAAAGCTACTTGGAAACATCACGAACTAAATGACAAACAAACGTCATGTAAGGATTAAAACAATACTTAGAAGAGTTACAGTTTAAAATAAAGACATCGTATGTCATATGATTGAGCGGCACCTTTCTGGAGTGAACAACGGTGCACTCAAAATCGGGCTGTCAATCAAGAATTTTAAAACGGTACCGAATGAGAGCGGCCGCAATGCGTACAGAGACGAATTCCAGTTCGAAGTCAACGATATTAATAATACAACAATAAATTCTTTAATCCTATTGGGAAATCCTGTTCAATACTATTTTATCTGCTCACGGACCCAACAGGAAGCGATATCCACGACTTTCTAGGAACGAACAATGGAGTAAAAAACAATATCCTGACGCTACAAATATTTGTCAAAATAAATCAAACTTTTCGAACAAGACCTAATCACCTATTCATATGATGAGATTTATGAAGGTTTTATGATAGAACCGAAAGCTAGTCGAAGAACGTAAAATAAAATGATTCGCTAGATTCTGCTGATAGGAAAAAATTGGGACTGCATGAAAAAATACTGGTAACAAATAACAAACGAATTGTCTAGAAGACGTAGAATATATCATCACATAAGTCTGTGAGTTATAGCCATAAAAACGGTAACTGTATGGAACTATAGATATACTAGTTAAGGTGTGCTAAACCTGTAATTACACGATAAGAACATTGTTACACAATGTTATCAAAACTAGGCATCTTTGAATGTGTTGTTTTTGAAAACCTAGTGCGTTCAAGGAGCAAATTCATTTTGCTGAGGATTTATCCAAAATATATGACAGACCTAAAGACTTAATCATAAAATTTATGTCTGACAATGAGCTGAATGATTATGATTTGAAGTTAACCTCTCCAGCCCCGTGGTTCCCATATGGGAACGCCGAACAATTCGGTTGAGCCCCGAGGTTCCCATATGGGAACGCCTCGTACAAGCAAACTTAAACCCTTATCGTACGTACAGTAAGGGTCTAATTCGTTTGTAAAAATTTACGTCTCTGGCCAACTAGAGTTCGAATAAAATGAAACCAAACATACCAACCTAACAACTGCACAAAATTATTAAAAAAATAAAGAAACGCGTCTTTGTCGACTGTCAAAATGAGTCATGGCGGCCAGTGTGGAACGGTGGTGTTTTGTTTTGGAATGCAGTGAAATTTTTGTGTTTTGTGTTGTTAAACTTTGGTAAGTAAATGTATAGTATGTTATAAGTGTATAATGTAACTTTTTAGATAGTCATTTGCTGGAAAAAATATCTAAAAATTATGTTTTTGACCCAAAAATTTCTCCAAAAATTCCTTTGTTGTGAAGTTCGTCAGTCGAAATTGAAAATATGAATTTGACTCTTTTACAATGAAATATGGTCTTGGAAACATTAGTAATAAGCGAAAAAATAGTGATAATTCATAATTTCATGCATTCGAGGCATATTTATTCATATTTATTGATATTTCAAGTATTTTCATGCATTGAACTGCGCAGTTAGAAAATGGCCGATTCTAATAAGACGTTTGAATTGGAATCTTGCAAGAATAATTTATGTAGGACTCCTAAAAGACACTGTCATTAGATTACTTGTATATTTGTTATGTTAGATCTAAAGTTTCGTGTAAATTGATTCAGTAGTTTTACCAAAAAAAAAACAAACTACGACAACAGTATGTTTGCGGCGAGCTCTCTGAATTCTATGCGATGTTTATAATTCTCAAGTAGTTATAAAACAGTTGTTTATATTGTAATACATGGTCTCGTTAATCAAGAACCCGAAACTGTTTACCGCTTGAGATAAGAGCTAATAGAACTCGCGCGATAAGCTTTTTATGAGCGCAGGACACTTGACACGCTCGATGACGTCATTGTGAGGCCGGCTGGGTGTTTTACCGTTTAGCCGCAAGGTTGGAGAGGTTAATAACGAAATTGAAACAATTCTTCCTGTACAATGAGGATATTTATCGACCGAGTTTTGAACAATGGTTTTATAGAAGTCAGTGACCCCACATGAATATTGATAGCTTTATTTGAAGTAGCCAGGTGTTGTAGTTAGTGGAAATTAAAACTAACTCAATATTAGGTTAAATGACACGTGCGTAGCGTACGAAACCCTACACTTACAGCCGGCCTAGCATGACCGCCGTAGAAACGAGCTATGTCTACGGAAGAATCGACAATTTGACAGATATTTCTATCTTCCCAAGCATGGCGATATTAAGAATGTAGAAAGAAATATTTCTTTTCTTCAGTCGACACAAGTCTACAACGTCGAGCATGACGGCCATATTTTTTCTTCTTTTGACATTTGGGGGTAGAAACATTACTTCTGACAAATGTCAAACTAGTCTTAATAAAAACTAAATACGAGAAATACGTTTCGTGGTTGCGTTGAGTTACGTTCAAAAAGTTGAAATGTTATGTAAAATATTTAGGTTTAATTTCGCGAAAAAGATCCAGGCCTGGATCCAAGATGCAGCAACACCATCCCACCCACGAAAAATGAAAAACTCGTGCAATTGGTAACTTTTTTTTGTTAACTAAACGTAACCTTTTAACTTTCCATAGCAACGTCCCCGTTGCTATGGAAAGAATTTCTGTCTGTCTTCGTAGAAACGCGAGTCGACGGTGCGCGCCATGCTCGGCCAGAAGAAATGACAAGTTGTAAAGAAAAGATTTCTTGTCGTTTCTTGGTAGAATAGAGATAGAACGGTCATGCTAGGGGGGCAGGTGATTAATAAAACATCAAATCGCTCAGCAATAGGGGTGCGGACTGGGTAAAGAAAACGACATTCTATTTTGTCCGTCAGACAGGTAATACAAAAATATTAGACACGTATTTTCTGTTTTATCAAAATATCAAAAAATTACTTAGTTAAAACTCATTAAAGTTGGAGAGTGGGGGCTTACTACGTCACAAGTAGGTATAAAACTTACCTACATGTGACGTCATACGCCATTTCAACTCAATATATCTCCGTAATTTTATGACCACGTGAAAAAAGAAAAAATACGTGTCCAATACTTTTCAATAAACTAACGACGGACAAAGAAAAAAAAATTGGATTATCCCCTATTACGTATGGGTGGGACCTAAAATATGTTGAGTTATACAAGGTGGAAGTATGCTAATGATTCTCGTCCCGAATCAATAATAAAATGGGTAGGTAATTTTTGTTTTTATTATTTACGGAAATCTGTAAGTGTTCACCACCCGTGTTTTAAACGCGGCCCGTCTGATTTTCGCCCTATAACCGCGCTTCCACACATACAAACAATCTCGAACGTTTATTCGATATTTTTTTATTTACTAAACCACGTTAAGGGGTTTATTCTGAAATACTGACCAACTTAAACAACCGAAAAAATCTGCGTTTTTTAATAATTAACTAGGTACCGTAATTTAATTGTTTATTTATGTCTTTTGTGACAACCTCCTGAATTTTGACGAGGATGCAAAACAACACCTTGTATTTTGTAAAGGTGCTGTTTAAAGAAGTCACTTAAGCCATAGATCTAAGGCAAGTAGTTTTTGTAATCCTTACAAAAATTGTATCGTCCTTTTCAAGTTTTGAATAATCAATATTTAAAGTGCTCGCAACTACAATAAAAATGATAATTACGGTTTAGATACTGCATGTGCCCGTATTGTCACGTAACATGTATCAAAGCGTAAAGATTAAGCAAATGAAGATAATCAAAATATAGCTGGTGAAATAAATGAATATTTAAATTCGCAAATAGAATCACGTGACTGATTACTTCCTACCAAAACTACTAAACCGGTTATATCATATACGTACTCGTGTTAGATAAATGCAACATTTTAAATTACGCTGGCGCTGGCATGTAAGCGCACATACTAAAATCAATGCAGTAATTTTAAATTAGGTCAAGCAATCTGGATACGGGTCTGCAAATTAAATGGGTGCTCATACGTACTGATGGCAGTTTTGTTTTATTACATATATTATATGCAGAAGATTGAGAATGCAACGAGGAAAGATTAAAACGATTAAGAGAATTTGCCGCAGCTGACGCGAATGAAATAAAATCGAGTTTTCGCGTAAGGTGGAGTTACAACAATGCCACCCAAAGGAGAAGCCTTTCCTAAATAAATCTTGAAGGACAGTTAACACAAGTAAACCTGCAAAGAGTGAAAATGACGTCAAGCCGACTGACCCTCTTTCGAGACAACTTCCACTCGTTTAGCAATTTTCGCTTTAGGATCACTGTATGACTGTAATGAAATCGAAGCAAAAATGTATAGCAAACAACTGGATACCGAAAGTCATCAAAGTAGGCGAAGTAACACAAAGCAATGTAAAAACGAACTGGAAAACTGAAAATGTTCACGAAACTGATGCTAAAAATAGACGGCAAAGAAAAGGAGAGGTTTCAGCTTATGTTAGAAGCTGGGGAACAAACGGCGGGAACGGGACACCCACGTGCCTTATTCAAGCATAACTAAAATTGCAGCGTACCTATGTAGGTATCTCGGTAGTAGGAAGGTGGGGTGAATGACCCAGAGGGGGAGGAGGCGGTGCACTCGCCCGGAGTTGCATAAACCGTCCGACGACCGCAGAGTTGCGCATACTATCCAGCCAATATTGTTACAACGTGAAATTCACATGGAGAACGAAAACAACCCTAATAGATAGACTCTTCTTTTTATATTTTAACAATAAGCTAATGAAATTTGAGGAGAAAGAATGACAACAAAGTTAAAGCCTAGGATTGTTTTTCTTTATAGCCGCAGACAATAACATTCTTGTGGCAGAAAAAGCAACTGGTTTTTTGCTTAAACATGCTACTGCTGCAAAAATATAAATAACAATAAAAGTCTTTAGCCAAACCGAAGATAAGATTCGATCGTTAAAATGACTAAACCATTAACACTAAACAATGATGTAATGTTGGATGTTGTATTGTGATTTAAGCAAATGTGTATGAAGATGATAAAAGCGTGTGCAAAACAGTCGCTGTTTGTATAAGACATGATCATCTGTGTTCATTGTACAAACCAATATAGATTCTATCGGATTTCTTGCGCAAAATTAGCATCTAGAAAGAATTGTTGACTTAAAGTCAAAAGACTGATGAAAATAAAAAACTTATAAAATCTAATATTTAAAGTTTCAAGGTGTACGATTAGCTTGAATTATAAATTACGTCACTATCAAAGATATCACATTTTCCTGATGTGTCTATTGACAAGTTAATTTTATTTATTTTTTCAAGTATTTTTTCCATATATGTCCATTTTGACAATTAGCTCATCGAGCGTCCAAGACATAATTAAATTCTATATATAGAAAAAAATCTAGGTGTGTCCCTTCATATGCAATGGATACAGTTACGTGTTCTCTCGCATTGACCTACATGCGGTGTGAAAATAAATTGCGGTGCAACACACGACAAAGATATTAAGTCATGTGAATGTCCATGTGTTGGCATGTACTCGATCTCAATGATAAGGTCCTGTTTAAAGGCTTTATTATCTTGATCGTCTAAATGACATTGCATTTTAAAACATACATTCACAAGGCAATTAGTGTTGTTGTAAAGAGCACTTTAATGCTGATACCGATTGACTTTTATGTTGAAGATATTGGAACGTTTAGTAATGAAAATAAGAAACTAAAGAATTTAATAACAGCAAAGGTTGAAACAGATACTGAAGTATAATAAACTTTGATCAAAGAACTTGCTTGTAATGTTACGATCGAGCATTTACAAATGTAAGCACATGCAGTAAATCCTTAGACCCTGTACGAGTAAATGACTTAGCATAACATATTAGATCATGTCTAGCCAACAGGTGGACCATTCACTTCACCTCTAAGTCCGACTTGACACAATTTACCACATTGAATAATCCATCTAATCCATAACAAGATCAAATTATCTAGCAAAGGTAAATTCACTTAAAATAGCCAGATTAGCATAACCTAAACAAACAATGGACAAAATGTTTTGCTGATTAAAGCAACATGTATATTTTTTTAGACAAAGGAGTTGTTAGTAATGAGTTCCCACTGGGTGTTAATAATGTTGTAACTATGATAACACTATCATTAAATAGAAAATTAAACATGGAGGATAATGTGGCATAGCAACCAACACCCAAGATAACCCCATGCGCATCTGATGTTGATGCTACAACTGACGGTCCACTATCATCTGCAGTCAACACTGATAAGATAAATTTTCCATCGAAGTTGTTTAACATACATTATTTATATATTTAATTAATAAGGCCGCCAATTTAATTAAATAGTATAAATAAATAATTAATGGGCACGAATTAATTGACTCTTATATAATAAACGTGATTAAATGCATGTTGGTGCCTAAGCACTTGAAGATAATGGTGCAAGAAATAGAAAATATTCAGATAGCAATTTCTAATCAGAAGCGTAGGTCAAGTATGTTTAGAAAACTTGGGTTAGTAAGAAAGCGTGATTCGAGTGTGACATATAAGTACGGCGTAGTAGAAATTGAGGTACAACTTAGATACACAGTAAAGCTATGTTCATTATGCTTGATTTTCTAATTGATAGGGCTGTAGTTAACATGATTGCGCTAAATAGATTGCTGATTGAAGTCCTGCTCTACTTAACTGTATATTGAAATCATGATTTTCGCGTTAATATTGTGTAGATAGATATTGCGATTAGTTGTTACCGCGAATACTTATGATTGTGCTAAAATTCTTTGAAAAGATATTCTCAATGACACAACAGTTGACTGATTCATTAATATAGTATATTCCATTAAACATGAATGTATTTATGCAATTGACAAAGCTGAAGAGGTATGAATTTGCGAAAATAAACAAGGAAAACGTCTTGCCATATAAAATGACTATGTATGAGTTCATCAAGACGGTTGTGTTTATTTTTATATTGTACAAAAGCTGTATTATGATCTCTATCAAACCAACTTAGAAATAATGATAGAACAGAAAACAAAACATTAAATAATAATTACATTTGGATCAATCTTGTACGTGGTTTTGCATCTGACGGAGCTAAAGAATGACCATGCTAATATCCTCTAAGAAAAATGCTTGATGACTATGGAAATAGTTACAATATATTCAACGATGGTGAATGATGGTAAAAGTGCAAAGTCGAACCCTGGTATCTATAGTCAAGTTAAAGTAATTATTTATGCAATAGACCAGAAATTTAACGAAGTAACCGTCAAAGAAAGCAAAGCTAAAAATTCTTAACTTTAACAGTTTTAACTTCTAGAAAATAAATAATCTACAGCATGAAAATCGTATCTTAGAAATGAGCTTTACTTAAACAATCAATTTAGACTTGTTATACATGCGGGAGTAAGAATTACGGAAAACCAGAGACTAAAATATTTATGCAGAAGTAGCAAGTGATACAACATTAATGAGATATATCTCAACAGGCCTCCAGTGACTTGTTAATCTAGAAAAAATAAGGTATTTATTACAAAGTTCTACAAAGATGTCAAACTAGCATCACCAATGAGATAGATAGAGTTTACAAATTAATCGCTATGATGTTGTTAAAAGAAATATTGCTAATTAAAACTGTTAATTGCATTCTTTAGAAGACGTAGTTAATTTAAATAGTGCTGAGAAAATAAAAAAGCTTTCACACCGAGGCTACAATTAAGAAAATGTTAGAAACATGATTGTGGCGCGTTTGTAATTTGGTATTCTAGTTTATTTTACTTCTTTGAGACGAAAAGAAACATCTTGGAATTCATTTTAAACCCCCGACCAAAAAAGAGGGGTGTTATAAGTTTTTCTTTAGTTAATTTCGCGTTATTATTTCAACTGTGACACGCCTACAAAAAGAAACAAATATGGAAACAAACGTGATAAACACGGTTCGGAAGAGATAAGACTCTTTACAACATCTTATAACTGAATGTTTTTCACGATCTACATTTTATAGACCACGCCACGCGATCATCTTCGAAATGAAAAGATAAAAACTGCTGACCTCTTAACATATTAAGCAACTTGGAATATTTTATAACCATTGTAATATTTAAAGCGTCCAATATTCATCATTCTATTCGGATAAGCATGTGTTCTTCTTCCATACTTCGCTATTACTCGTCATCTTAGCAGTCATCTCCTTTCTAGTCATATCATGCTTTACGCAGTCCATTCATCTTTTCTTTGGTCTTCCTCTACTCGTATATCCATCTACATTCATACTCAACCTTTTCCTCACTACATTTTAAAGCGTTCAACATTATTGTACTATAATTGACTACCTAATAAAAATACCATACAAAGGTAGTTCTATCTCAAAGTTTATCTAGTTGTAAAGGTTCTTGAACGTGGTTACTAAGTGAATAATTTATCGCTAGAGAATGAAGAGCTTACAGAAGATTTAAGTAGACATTTCGAAGGAAAATACTAAGACAGAATCGACCTTGAACGTAACCAGAAACGTTAATTTTACCCTTACCATATCTATCTATAATACAATACCAATATTTAGGTGTTTGCCACAGGCGAGTTTAAAATAGAATGTAATAAACATTGAGCAGCAAATCCTTCAGACGAACCCACAAAAATTTAATGAAACGAAAAAAGATTCGTTGTTAAAGCAATGCGAAAAGCGGAAAGAGCTGAAAACCCATTGCAATTTGCGTGACCTCAATGTTAACAGCTTTCAAGCGTTCGGGGAATGCGGCCCATAGAAGCGACGGGATTTGCTGAAATAATGGAGAAAACCAATTTAAAGAGATGCAAAATTGAATCAGTAAAAGTACTGTAACAGAATTATGAAGTGAAAGACCGTAAAAAGGAAAAGTAAGCAATATACAGAATTTGAGACGAAGTCTTATTAACAATAGCTGTAACATTTGGTGAAAATATTTTCTTGTAAGAAATGGGTCTGAGTTGAGTGACAAAGTTATAGCTTAGAGGAACGACATCGTAAAACCAGAATTAAATTTTCTCATCATTTTTGACAGACGTTCATAAATATAATTGGATTTTATTTGCAGCCGTATTTAAAAGCACTTGAACAAGATATTCAAAGCAACTGGATTTAAATGAAGAGATTGAATTCGCCAGATCAAATATCTGTCAGTCGATGGAGTAGGTATCGGATTTTGAAATTCTTTTTCACGGACAATCGATCAGCCCTGAAATACTTTCAAGACGCCATTTACGAGATTAAAGATGGGACAAAAATAGACTGAGAAAATTAGAAACATCTGTAAATATCCACTGATAGAATTTTCCGAATGTTTTGGCAGAAAATGTAAAACTAAAATACTGTGAGTACAGAGTACGGAAAAATTTAATGCCGATACAGCATTATTAACTAGTCAGGAAAAATCAAAGAACGAACACTTGAACAACCATAAGCTCTGTGATCATTTTTGAACAAGAACAGAACATATTCTTGGAGAATCCTTATTTAGTTTTCAATTCGTAATTCTGAAACCAGGTAACCAATAATTGTATCAGAACTTCCTTAATAAAAGTTGTATTTAAAAGCCAATAAACGACCAACAAATTAACTGTTCACAAATAGTATTTACATCTATCGATAATCTTTACGAGTCACAGACCAAGGGAAACTGATACAAAGTAATACATTGATAACGATAACACATTGTTTAATTAGCTATTTGCAGAGATAATAAACAATAGAACAGTTGAAATGTAATCAACAATAGCTGAATATCGAACGCAACATACAATTACCTTTCCGTATTTATTTACAGATAAAGAAGAGAAGTGTTGATACGTAATCAGTTAGTGGTGTGCCAAGTATCGCATGGGTGTGATGAGGCGATGTGGACGCCAAACTGGTGTCCCTGACACGCGTTAGAACGGCCAGGTGTTAGTCAAATATGTATTATGAACATGTTCAAAACATTGACAAGTGTCAAAATTGGGTTACAGACGCGAAATGTTCTATTGTTTAGCACAGAGTTGTTGAGAGAGTTAAGAAAGAAGACTAATTAAACAAATTTATTACTGCATAGCAGAATACCTTTTTAGGGTTTCGTACCCAAAGGGTCAACGGGACCCTATTACTGAGACTTCGCTGTCCGTCCGTCCGTCTGTCACCAGGCTGTATCTCATGAACCGTGATAGGTAGCCAGTTGAAATTTCTACAGATTATGTATTTCTGTTGATGCTATAACAACAAATACTAAAAACAGAATAAAATAAATATTTAAGGGGGCTCCCATACAAAAAAGTAATTTTTTTGCTCGTTTTTATAAATAATGGTAGGGAACCCTTCGTGCGGGAGTCCGACTCGCACTTGGCCGGTTTTTCTACATAACTTACCTAGGTCCTAGCCTGATTACCGTGTATGTATTCATCATCTCAAAGACCTAGTCGAATTATACATAGATAGAGCGTTCGGTCACCCAATAGCATATTCAATTGGTTTTGGATTTAAGAGAAATAGAGACACGAATGACACTTGTATTTTTCGCAATACAGGATCCCTGAAAAGATTTGCAAGTAACCTTATTCCTTATGAAAGTAATGCAATAAGACCTGGATAAGTCAAACCAATAATGGAATGTAAAAGTAATCAATACAAATACGACACGAGAAAAAAGAAAAAGAATATCTAAGATATTGAACTCAATAATGGATAATCCAATTTTTTTTTCTTTGTCCGTTGGGTAGTTTATTGAAAAGTATTGGACACGTATTTTTTCTTTTTTCACGTGGTCATAAAATTACGGAGATATATTGAGTTTAAATGGCGCATGACGTCACATGTAGGTAAGTTTTATACCTACTTGTGACGTAGTAAGCCCCCACTCTCCAACTTTAATGCGTTTTAACTAAGTATTTTTTTGTTAACTTGATAAAACAAAAAATACGTATCTAATATTTTTGTATTACCTGATTGACGGACAAAATAGAATTTCGTTTTCTTTACCCAGTCATCATCCCTATTGCACGGCAGCTTGAGTCGGTCAGTGAAATGGTACGGAAAATACGTGAGGGTGCGTTCAAAGGATTTGCTCCTTGTGTTATCTGTCAGGCGTTATCGCAAAGATTCTACATTTTATCCAAGATAAAGTTTAAGTTGACAAGGATATTGGTTTACTCGAAAGTTTTTCAATTCGTGAGAAAGTTTCCGTAAAATTTTAAAAGAAAGGATAATGGAATGTTTGAAATTTATTTTGATAGTTCCCTCCAGTTTATGTCATGATGATAAAATGAAACAAACTTGGATACATAAAGTTGTTGTGAATATTTTCACCGGAGGTGTTACAATAAATAGGAATGTTAGTACTGTTTACGATGTTTTCTAGGAAAATTATAGTCCATTCTATTACGTCTCTACTTTTACTGTCCAGACTCTAATTAACTTTGTTAATTCGCAAATTGATAGTTATTAAATTAACGAAAGTGCTCTAAACGAGGGCGAGGCGACGCGATAAGGCTTTTACGTGAAAGATACAGTCGCCAACGGATATTACACCCACAATTTTGTACGTAACAGGACGTAAGTTTTGTTGTTAACGTAAACGGTAGACCCAACACAAATGAAAACCTTATAAAAGAAAATAGTAATACAAAAAATGTTACTTACCTTGAGAATATAAAATATTTGAGAAATCCCAAGTATTTTTAAATGATCATAAATAAAAATGTAAATTACTTATATACATTACTTTATATATTACTTATATATATTACTCCTGAAAATCCAAAAAAAAAACACAAGACACGATTCTTGAAGAAGATAATTTCTTATATCTAGGCCTACCTGATGACGTAGTTAACGCAGACGACGCTGATTGGCTTCTGTTGCTTGTCGGTGATGACGGTGGCCTGGGTTTGGACCCAGGCATACCCACCGGTTTTGGCGAGGAAGCGGTATCGCCCTGTCTCGCATTGCCCCTTCGAGAATACTGGAACAAGAAGGATTGTTGTAGTAACGAAGTTGAAAAAATAAAGGTATTTATTGATATCACTAATGAGATGGCAAATTTAGTGATCACTTGCATCACTGTAGTGATGAAGAAGAAGTCGAAGCTAAGGATATCATAAAAAAACACAATTAATTCTAAACGTCATCGCAATAGTAATACAATATTTATTAAAACGGTTAAAAACGCATTATCATTACATTAACCAATTGTTTTATGTCAACTACTTGAATACGCAATATGGCAATCAGTCAAGTACATACTATGCATGACTGTCAAAGATAATCACTTGACGACTGATTGAATGATAAAATTAATTAATAAGTGCGTTATGAAGTTGACAAACATCTGCAGTAAATAGTTGACTCAATTTCAGGGACAGTTGTCATAGAAACAGGAAATTTATAAGAAGAATTTTAAGTATCGCGTATAGTGGAAATTCCAACACAACAAGTAAAATCTATTTTGAAACGATGCCGTTCCAAGAAAATAAGAAACTGATATATATATATATTTTAATGCTGTTCACAACAAAGAACAAATTGTCGAAAAGGAAATTGAGATAAACGAAAAGAACGTGGTAAAAACTTTGAAAAGAGCATTGCAAAACCATGATTAAAAAAAAACTACGTAGAATATTCTCAGAAATAAACATTTGAAACAAAAATACTGTTGCAGATCGTTATAGGGACGCCCGAAGACGCCATTAAATGCCGCGAGGTATAATATCATGTGATTTTGCCAATTACGTTTTAAATTGAATAAGATCGGCCTTTGCACAGCTATTGGGCTTTGATAAGTCCGGTCATAAATTGTAATACAATTACAAGATTCGAATATGATTTAAACATGAATCCAAGTAGTAACTCATAATATTTAAAGTCCCGAAGGATATCTACTTCAGGCAGACAACCTTGTCACCACATATCCCTAGGATATAGTATAAAATAAGGAGTTATGTAACATGTTTTTACATAATTTGACGACACGGTTGGCGCAGTGGTTGAGCGATCGACTGCTGCGCTGCGTGTCGCGGGTTCGATCCCCGAACGGAACAAATATTGGCTGTTTGTGTATGTGAGTTTTAAATGTTTGTAAACGCACCCACGATACAGGAGAAATTTCTAGAGTTCAACGTTTAAAAAAAAAAAAAACACTAGTGGAGCACGAACACTGACAGTAAGTAAATACTTCTCGTCCAAAGACAACAACACCTTACGGTATTTCTTACAAACTTTTAAGTCCTTATTTTCCGAAATGCCTGAACCAAAATTTAATGAAACTTCATACGCATAAGCAGGATACATAGGTCTAAAAAGTTACTAAAAACTTTTACAAAATGTCTTTTAATAAAAAGATAATTGGAAATTTCTGTTTCTATCGATAATTTATAATCGGTCTAATACTTCTAAATAATTACTATTTTTCGAAAATGTTTTTTAGTAACTTTTTAGACCTATTTATCCTGCTTACGAGTATGAAGTTTCATTAAAATCGATTCTGTCATTTCGGGAAATAAGGACTTGAAAGTTTGCATGAAATGTCGTAAAGCGTAAACGCTCTTAATTCAGCACAAAACAAATAGACTTGAACTATAATAAGATGAACAGTCTATTGGTAACCGATATGAAAGTGACAAAATTACGATATTAATTAAGCTATAATATATCTTATGGGCTCGACACCAAGCTTTGCGTTCCCGTATGGCACGAACGAAACCCTCTCAAGAAAAATTTCACCTTCGATTTACGTCACGCTCCTAATTGAACGAGATCAATTAACGGAACGAATTATTTCGATGAATTCGGCTGTTGGTCTCATACAGTGTTACTAATAAAGATTAATAGTGTCGACACCAGGCACAAGGATTGTAATAAAATCTCTCTCTCGGGTCCAGTTAATTCTCTCTTGTGATATTAAGCCGAAAAATGTTTCGTGTATGTAGCTATTACTAAAGAGCTACACAGATTAATAGTTCGTTTAATATCCCGGAGCGCGCATTAAAATTATTGATGGTAAGCTTTCTAAACACAGGAAATGCTGAGCCGCTGGTTTATAATAATTTGACCACTGAATAATATTTCGATATTCCAGGGCCGTATTACGAATGGGTGAATGTTATTTCTACACAAATGGAATGTCTTTTATTATAGTTTAAGTTTATTCTGGCGAATCAGTGACGAGAGTCACAAAGAACAATCCGTTACAGTAGTTTTCCCGGGCTATCGTCTTCTAATTCCACAGAGCTTTTACATTTTATTAAAACGAACCGTCTATATTATACGAATGCAAACTTCTGTCGACTCGTCTGCCTCAGTTTTATTTATGCAACCACGAACGGTTGTTACTCGACGAATATATGGCATACCATACTCGATGTAATGTACCGCATAAAAGAAAGAGAGCATTTTTGAGACAGAAATAGTTTAAGTTGTTTTGAATATTCGGAATGTGTTTTGTACAGATGGATAAACCTGCTATAATATTTGACGAGCATATAAAGTCAAAATATTATAGTAGATGATGCTATGGGTTTTCAAGTTATATTTTCTAATTTGAGTGTTGTTTTCTGATATCACAACATTAATCTTAATCTTGACTTTACTAGCACTTCAATGTAACAAACCGAAATTGTAGTTTCAGATAAAAACAGATATGGTGTGTTTAGAACTTGCCGATGTAATTTGGATAAGTGTATATCAAATATTGTTCTCCTAATGTGCATAATATTAACAATATAAAAAACAAAATTAACAACACAAATGGACTTCTTTTGTAACTGGAATGGGCAGTAGTCAATCATAATAAAATTGTATACATTCATAAATGAAAGTAACTCATTTAACAATAAACTAAAAAATGGCGTCAAAAAACTCCTCAACGCTGTCAATTGGCAATGTCCCAGAGAGACTGGTGGCGTTGCCTTGCCACGTTGTATGGGGCAACGCTTAGCCATGTGCCGGGGTAAAAGGCAGCCCTTGGGTCACAAGTGTTAACTAAGGGCATTGAATTTCCATGAAAAGGACAAATCCAAAATCATGCTGACGAAACACGAAGTTTTCATCCCTGTTATCGAATATTAAAAAAAACTCTGGTTAACTCGTGCTCTGTTTGTTAACATTTGTTGATCAAACAATTTTGAAAAAAGAAAAAAAGTATCCCACTGTTATAATGAATGAAATGATTCAATGAAAAAATGTTGCTAAATAATGTAAGAAAGGATTCAGATGAAAGTCTAATTTCCGATAAATATAAAGTGGAGTCCATAACCGGAGTAAAAGAAAACCATTTCGGTCAAGAATGTGTTATTGGGAACGGATATAGCGTGCGCTGACAACGTAACCCAAAAAGAAAAGAAGTCACGCGAAATCTACAGACAGATAAAAGAGCAACGGCTGATAGTACTATCGTAAAAGAAATTTTGTAATACTTAATCCCTTCTACAGTTCACATGTGCCTTGACTCCAGATAAGATAATTAAGTCGGTGAATCGATTTTCGAGTAGTGAGTTAATTGTTGAAACTATCGCGTGTTATGTTTAAGATAAGATTAGAATCAAATGAGACGGCGTTATAGAAACAGCTCAAAAGCCAATTACACCATAAAGGGTAATTGACTAGCATAAACCTGGCTGTTGAAACTACAAGTCTACAAGAACTTAAACTGAAGCAATCCCATATTCGCATGTTCAATACAGAATACTTGGATGAACGCCAGTACACCAGATAGCAACAGCACTTGCAAAAACAAAAGATTAAATCCGAAAAGCGTAAGTGTACGCTATAATTAACAATAGCAAATTGTTGCAATGTCCTCTATCAAATGCATTCCATCGGAGCACCGCCTCTTTATTCATAATGCCAAGTAATTTGGAGAAAACGGTACTGCAACACGGCAATTCAAAGGGAAGCACTTCTGAACAATTCTATTAAGATCGAAAGAAGGATTTTATTAAGAAGGACAAGAAAGTTAGTCGGTGTTACGACTCGACTGAGATGTTTAGCTTCTGTAATAAACGTGGCAATGCAGTGTAGACTTAGGCACTATAGAATTAGGGTAAGTAAAAGGATTGGCCTTCTAGCTAATTCTATGGACACAAACTTTTTAAAATGTTTAACCTGGGATAGTAAACCCTTGGGGCACACAACTATACGTCTAACATAACATACAATAAAGGCTGTACGAGAAACGTCGCTAGAACTGGTACAAATGTTTACTAGGTCAGCATTTATTATTTATTGACGTAGTCTACACTGGTAAGCTACTGAAAATAGAACTGCGTTCCAAGAGAAGACTACTGTAGAAAATTTTACTACTCTTTGGGGGGAACCAGATTTACTTAACAAGAAATACCTTTTAGAACGTTAACAGTTAAAAAGCATCCATTAAACTTTAACAGAAGCTGTGAATTTTTTATTGCAAAAGAGAAACAAAATCTGCAAATCCGAGAGAAAAAAACGGAAAGCAGAGATAGAATCTCGACATGCTGAAATAAGTACAATGTTTAAGTGCCATTTTATTGTTCCAATAACTAGGGATTCGCGAAATGCGAGGAGTTGGTACAAAGGATAGTGCGACGAACTTCGATGGTGCTATAAATTGCGAATACCAGACTGAGGGTCGTCGAACTAAGGCCGAGTAAAGCCCGCCTGATAGTGACTCCGTTGACTAGAGGCTCTGCTGTTAATAGGTACATTGTATAGCTAGGTCTATTAGAGAATCTACAGTGTAGCTGCTTAGGTTTTATGTTCTAGTCGCAGTCGCAGATTCGCTAGAGTGGTATTATTATTTTACGAGCAAGTTATTTTCTGTTTTATTTTGGTCACTCGTTCAATTAGTTTTAGTTAGCTTCTAAAACATGCTTTTCTTTTCAGAATAACGTGGTAGCGGGTCAGTATTATTGCTGTTGAAAGTGATTGTGTTACAGAACTGATTCGGGCTGTAAATATCTAAACCTTAAATTAAAATAGCGTTTATGCAGCGTTATTTGTTAACGATACAAAATTCTACTAGAACAATTTTGATTTTCAATTATCCAAAAATAAAAACCTACACGTACATATTTGAGTCAACATAAACAAACCGACACCGACTGCTAATTACTCGTCGTTTTATTTTTTCTCACACAAAAACTACATGTATTTCATCAGTCAAATTTCCATTGCTTTTTTCTCAGATATTAATCACATTTAGTTCAAAATTTGCAAATCAGCGAGATTAGTTCATTATCCAGATTCAACCGAATTGTGAAGCAAAGGGCTTATAACCATAAGTGCCAGCGCCATGTGATTCAAAGGGTTTAGTAATACGTGCTTATCTGTCATCGATAAACGATTAGATAATGAAATATACGCACCCGTAGAATGCTTCCATTGTAACTTAATACCAGTAACATGAATCAACGGCACAGATAATATTTTGCAGTATTTTATGACTGTTATTGGCAATATATTATTCTGTTACCATGTTAGGACAGTCTTGTTAATGTGTTTCATTAACTTTTAAATCATCATTACCGCTGTTAATAGGAATAATCCCACTGCTAGTTAAAGCTGTCTCAACATGACATCCAGCTCTATCGACGCAACGTTAATATGGACCCTGGTCGATGATTTGCGTGAAACAATCCGTCATCTTCTAGGCGATCTTTCGCAACGACTTCTGGCTGTGTCACGGTTTCTACTAGCAAGTATATTGGTCCACAGCTCTTTGGGCATACGGCAGTCGTAGTCAGCCTATTACCATTTAAATTAAGCGGGTTTTTTGAGCAACGGCAGTAATTTGTATTTTGGATCACAGTATCACACTTCACGAGGTCGAGCGACGATCTTCGTAGGGTGGCTGGTTGCAACTGGAGGATAGTTGCCGAGAAATCCAGTTAAGTGTGCGATTGAAGAGGCATATGTCCAGCAGTGGACTGTTGTAGGATATCATTGGAACTGTTCTGTTTGTTTAAAAAATGTTACACGCAAGTAACACGGAGGTGAAAATGGGTCCGGTAATTCAAGGGCGTGTTATCATAGTCACATAGTCTAATCTAAACAGCAAACGTTCATGAATGTAGGAAAACAAAAATGTTTACAAGATCATAATTAAAAGATTAGCTATCGAACGTGCATGACCTGAGCATGGTGGCAGTGACACTTCCTTGAGTGATAACGTGACAGGGTCAGTTTGTTTATAGAACGTTCTCCAGATTTTGTTTTTTTTTTATTTTATTACAAAATGATCTCGAGGATAAGTATCAGAATATCTAAGATTAAAAGTTTGACATACCTGACGGCTGACTTACCTAATGATTAACCTAATTAATGAGTAATTTTTTTCAGAAATTGCGTAATGATACAATTTGTAAAACGTTTTAATTTCAAACGTTATTTAAGGAGATGATATGAATATAAAATGAATTGTTTGTCAAATAATACGATAACAAATAGAAGTTTATCGAGTAAATATTTCATTAAGTGAATTCTTTGCCAAACTTGTTTTTGTAAAATGATGAAATGACCTATCATGTTTTTGCCAATCGTTGGTTGTCAAATGATTCTTCGTTGGAAAATTGAAAATTTATTTTTGGTGAAAAGGCAGGGGTACCGTTAATACCATCATATCATACGCCTGAGATTGACGGAAAGTGGTTTGACATACTTGAAGTATATAAAACATTAGATATATAGGGCACATTAAGGCGCACATTAAACCAATGATTAAGGTTCTCATTAAAAAGCACTAAAATGATACAGAGAAATGAGGTTGAATATGCTGTAAAAATGTTTTTGCTCCAAGAGTGAATTATACTTCTTAATAACATGAGCACATTGCGAACTCTCCTCGCTTCCTAAGTGGGACAGGAAAATAAACCTGAGACAAGAGTCAACGCTCGGAGTATGAGAGAAGTAATGAAAATTTCAGTGAATACCTCTGCATTATATTATTCATGAGTTCAGCTAGTCCATATCTGATTTCGTTTTATGTTGTTTTTACCGACGTATGTAGACGGGTCCCATTATGGTTTGCACGATTTGCATGATCATAATCATGGAAGAGATTGGAGAAAAATATTTTGCCACAAAACTGGTACAATGACCGAGTGGTCTTCAGAAACTATTGCATAGCATGTAGTTGTAGAAGAGGGCAAACATATCAGTACTAAAATGTGTTGTTATCAATCTCAGTAAGTAAAAGCCCTAGCAGGAAAGACTGCAAAAGTAACTGAAAATACCACAAAATCTAATCCTATTGTCTACGTCGGTCGCAAGCAAATAACATGAGATAAAGCCCACCATAACGTTTGTGACAAACTTTGCGTAGATTCGTAAGACGTAGACAGAAGCAAATAAACAATGTTTACTTCACGACATGATGCCAGGCCTATAACTTCGCGAAACCTTTACGACCACCAATCCTAACGATTACGCAGACGCGCATAAATTCACCCCAGACGTCGGGAATGTCTACGTAAACTTTGATAAGATCTTTAATATCTAAGCATACCTATTCACAATTACGAATATTGAATGACAAAGAACATGATCAAAATATCTCAATTCCCTGGCAACTTTGCATGTCGCGGAAAATCACCGGTTGGTATAAAAACAAAAGTTCATTTCTCTGAATTGAAGGGTTTCACGGTAGCAATTCAAACGAATATTAAAAGCGACTTTTATGATGTAAAATTAATGATACCACTTATTCAAACTGGAGTGTTTATAAGCCAATTATTACATTTATCAAGGGTAAGCGAGTTATCTACAGTGAAAATGAGGTAATTGAGGACGATGTTATAATTTTTGTCATGGATGAGAAAATGAAATTAAATAAACGAAAGCTAATTTAGGAACCAAAATAACTTCTTGTTTCGAAAACGAGTAGGTGTAAACATACGCATAGTGAAAACAATTAACTTTAGGAGGAAAGTAAACGAACAGACGATAGCAGTAATGGCAAGCTACAATAATAAAATCCAATGAGTTCCAGAAAACAGTAATTGTCGCCATGTAATGGTTGACCGCAATACTCGTAACTATAAACGTTCAGAAACAATACTGGTTGCGATTAGAGTTGTTTTAACATTAAACAACGAACTGTTAGCTAGAAACTATAATAAGAAAACACTATGATATCTCGGTTTAATTAAAAGCACGTAAATTGTGGAAGGTTAATGCCCTTTGGCAATAAAACATCAAAGGACGCAGTCGAATCAGAATAGTTCGAAATTAAATCACAGAAATATAGATTTTATAAATAACATCATCTGGCTATTCTGCAATAAACTAGAAAGAAATCGACGAAGTAAGTCGTAAACTATCCAAGCTCGAGAAAAATCCAGAGAGTAGTGGTTGGGCGTAAATATTCCCGAGACGACAACACTCAACAATTCTGGACACTCGTAAAATTTGCTGCCGCTTGTTATTTCACCCTGGACAGAAATGAGAAACTACCAAATATTCGCCAGCGGCTAGATAAATGATATCAACAAAGGATAAGAATAACATGAAAATATATGGTGCTGAGTTGCTGACCTGACCTTATTAGAGTGAACTTTGACCATAATTAACTTAAGCCACTACATCGTATTATAGATGAAACCTCGTTGCCTACGCTATTAATAAGCTTTCGCTCCTATTTATTAACTAGAATACGTTTAGAATCTCCAGTACATGTCGTGTAATGTAATACACCCAATTCTATCAAAAACCTTTTCAATTCAATCTGACAATTTTGTGGGTCGATGGTTCAATATTGTGAAGCCTGTAGGACTGCAATTTACGTTGTCCTCCAGATTCCCTGTGCCAAACAAGATTTGAAAACCATATGTCTATCTCCTATCTATCTACCATTATTGGAGAGCCAAGATAATGTCTGCTTTTCAAGTGTTAGTGAATTTATTCGTATTTATTCATTCAGTTTTTTAAGTATTAGCTCTCCGTTTATGATCTACTTTGATTTACTTTGTTTGACGACATGATTACCATGTTTTTCGAATCATTTTTTTTTATCTTATCTAGCAATCTGGATAAAACCAGATTTTACAAATGATTACCAAAATTACTTTCGAATGAATTTATATAGAATCAATTGTGGTAGAAATGGTTGAAAACACAAGTTTATATTTTATGGTGAGGGTCAGGAATCCGCTGATTTGAATAATCCTGGCGTAACATAATGCGGCATTTGTACGTCTGGGCACGTAATATAAGAATATTAAAACCCTATGGTCGATTTAATAAAGACAAATGGTAATAGAATAGACTATAAAAAAACGGACTGCAGGTACGTACTCCAGGTACGTTCTAGCATCAACCATTAAACTTAATTTGTAGAAATGAATTATGGAAAAGAAGACGGACTAAAATAGAATATTAATGATAGATTCACCATTGCCTACAACTTTAGAGGACAGAATAATAGAAAATTGAGAGCAATCATTAATATTATCCACACTGTTTTACATGAGTATCAAGCATATTAAAAGCAAGCCTTTACACATTATTTTCAAATTTTATCGATCCAACATTATCTATTACCTAATTTATGACGTTGAAAGTTAATTTATTCCTGTATTTCTTCGCAAATTCTTTCCTTATCACGCTATTGTTTTTGGCACGTTTTTGTGACGTATATACGTCTGAACGGTATTTTTATCGCCACCTCGACCTCTTATAGATGCCCGAAGGTCTGGTTGTTTCATTCTACAGATGCTTTTGGCCGACATCAGCCGAATGCCAAATTCTTGTTTTTCGGGGAGTGGAGGAAAAAAAACTTGAAAGATGCGAAATTAACCGGTTTCCTGGATTGTTTTTTGTTTTTTTTGGCGAGCTCCTGATGGGCAGCGAAAATTTGGTAGTGGAAGTTTTGCTCTTGAGGCGATTTACTTGCTGGATATTCATACAATACTTTATGATATGCATATTCGAAGTAGTATACGCTACAAATGTGCCAGCGACAGTACTATCAGTGTCTTTAGCAAACAATTAGATGTGCAATAGCATCAATTGAGCCAAGGCGGTATTCATTTTAGTTCGTTACCGATATCTATCACCTACCTCTGAGATCTTATGAAACAACGGAATAAACACGACGCTAGTACAATAAAATACTGAAAGCACGTGTTCTCTATTAATAGATCAGATACGTTACGTTACATAAAAGTTGAGAAGAGAAAGTTGGCGGATATGCCAATATGTATAACCTATTAAAATGTTTCCCAAATGATTCATTTCCAAGTTCAAGGCTAGATTCTATCGAGTCGTGATCGACACGTGAAACAGTCGCTACTGCATCATTATCGGCCCATTGCTGTACGTTTATCACTCTATTACTTGATATTAACAACTGTACCTACGCCAGATAAAACTAGAATTTGCAATGATTTACGACGTAATACGTCGTAATATGTTTGTAAGCAAAAATACACGCAACATGTAACGTAAGGTGATTTCGGTTTGGCTTTTTGCATCTTGTAATAAACAAACGTTGGTGTTGGTGCTGGTCCAGATATTTAGATGTGTGTCGTCGTATCGCGTTTATTTCAACTACATCATGTGACTAGGTTCAACGGGAGGGGGAGCTATCTAGGATAATTTTGTTATTGTCCACTTAAAGGAGAGGATAAGATTTATATGCGTTCAATTGGATAAGCTCCTCAGTTTTATTTAGGCAATTATTGTTGCATGTTTTTTTGTTGCTTGTGACTAGGTGTTTACACGATTTTGTGTAGTTGTAGGTGGGTTATTATCTATCACGCGCTGAGCATGTGTCGAGTTCGTGTTAGCTTCTGCTTTTTTTAAATCATTGATCAGCTGTTACCGCGGTGCGAATACATGATGGGCGGCCATGAACCGTCGGTATCGTGGCGCTCGCTTGTATAATTTGCGCTAATTGTCATTTAAGCCTCTTGAAATGCTATCACTTCATCAACGTCAAAGGCAGCGATTTAAGAGCTGTATTTAACTAAATATATATTGGAGGCTTGGACTTGGCTGGAACTTGGCTGCTTGCTTATATTCTGAACTGATGTCATTTACTATAGGAAATTTGTCCATACTAAAATCATCCTTGTTCCTGCCATTGCTTTCTTATCAATATTTCACTTTAAGCGGGTTTTTTTTCAGTGTTCTTTGTAATCCATCCATATTTTCTCTAAACTGCTACTTTTCTTAGTAACATTAAATTCACAGGCGATACAATAAAACTACTAGGTATTATCGTCGGGGTCTTTTCAATTCAGTTTAAATTTTATTACATCCAAGATAGAGCAATAATTGCATTAAAAGCTTCATTTAATAACGCCTCGATAAGATAACATTAAAACGTTTTGGTTCTATTTTAAGAACGCGTTTTCTAGACGCAGGCGTTTAGGTAGTCTTTTATAATGATTTGAGTAGCCAGAGTGTTTGAAAAAAAAAAATTACTTGTGTGAGCAGTGCCTAGCCTTATTTCTCTCTCACACTGTGTCTCTCACATGTACAATATTCTCGTTTATTTAAAGTTGGCATTTCTATCAGCCATCATCAGCATTTCACATTTCAGGCAGTCCATTTTTCCCACAAACCATCGATCGTTTCCAAGGTCTTCCTAGCATAGACAAGTAGTAGTAAGCGTCTGTATAATTTCAAGGGTCCTTAGATAAAATGTTCTTTTTGTGTGTTTGGCAGAATAATTATGTTGTGTCTTTCCATTTTTTTTTTTCTTGTACTGTCGGCTAAATAATAACTGCCGCACGGGTCGATCTTTAAGGTTAACCGTGCTTGCCGAGGTCGGTCCCTGGATGGGTGACCATAATAACATACCGAGTTTCCTCCGTGCATCGGAAAGCACGTTAAGCCGTTGTTCCCGGCTGTCATTTGTAGATCTTTGACTGTCGTTAAAAGTAGTCAGAAGCCGAAAGTCTGACATCCAGTCTTAGTCGTTATCCAGTCCCAGTTATCCAGTCGCTTTATGTAAAGTACTGATACTCAGCTGCATTCGATTAGACTGGAAGCCGACCGCAACAAAGTTTGGGAAAAGGCTAGGCAGATGAAATTACTGTCAATATACTTAGAGCACCACATTTCTGGCCCACTCAAAACTGGATGAAGTCCGCATACATGTTAGGTATAATAGATGATATAACCGCATTATTACAGTCTATACCCGTCTCCTAGGTCAGGCCATTCGACCTTCGTCAGTGTCAACCAAAACGAGCGTGATGAACTGGCGCCCCAAATAAAATGTATTTTTATTTCCCCAGCACGTGATAATACACGCCGATTTGATGCTTGTTTTCGTAGAAAATAGACAGGTATGTTATATTACGTAAACAGGAACGGAATTAGAATAAGTATATGTATTGCGAATAACAATAATTGTGGAATTGTGTAGTGTTGAGAATAGAAAAGTGTTGTTCTGTGATTTGTGTTTCAACTGTTTTAGTTCGATAGGATACGTCAGTAGGATTTTTTGGAGACTGATGAATGCTTGAGGAACTATGGAGGAAGTAACTTGACATCTGATGATTGGAAAACCTTCAAAAAATAATAATAAGGGGTTTTTTCTGTTGACTCCTTTTGATATCAGCAGTTTTAGATGAAAGTAGGAAGGTAATGCGGCATAAGATGTTTCCAACACATACAAATACTTTCTCTATGTTTTTTATACATATTAGGACTGGTAGCCGTCCCCACCCAACAGACTTGGGTAAAAGTCTTGGCAGTTGATGATATGGTAGAATATTCAATGAACATAAAATGCAGTTTAATGATACAAATCCACCAAAAACGTTTACGGCTTCTGAGTGTACTGAAAGTCGGAAACTCCACACATTTTATTTAATTTTTGCCAACCAAGTTCGGGCAACATAACGAAACAATACAACAGGCAGGCAACACGAATAGGTACTTATTAAAATTTGTACTTGTGTACTGCCGACGTATCCATTATATAAGTGGTTCTTACTGATACCTACATAAATAAAGGTAAAACTTGAAGGAAAATATGTGGAGGAAAACAGTAACTATGTTGTTTTGCGGTAATACCTTAGGAAAATACAATACCGACCAGCTGGCCTACCATGACGTCTTAAAGCAGTATAGTTTTACTCTTATTCCAGTGTGGGAAAGAGAAGGAGCTATACAGGATGTCTAGCACCATCTCTTTCTCACACTGGAAAAGGCGTAAAAATATAATGTTTTACGACGTCATGGAAGGCCACCAGGTATGGTTTTTTTTGCTCTGTAGTGGGACAATACATATAATGTGATTGATACAATTTTACTGTGCAATAATTACGACACCTTTCACTGAATACGCAATTTGTAATCGAGAAATTCCAGCGATTGGATTTTTTGCAAATAGCAATACATTCTTTGAAATTTTAATATGTACTCCAGTTGCAATGGAGTTCGACGAAATGGAATTTATGTTAGGTTCGCGAATTCGCGATCGATATGGCTGGTATTTCAGCACTTTGAAAATGGTAACGAAAAATGCATATCCTTGCGACCTTGCGCGAAAACGTAGGTATGGGATGCTTACACACGTTTGGCCTGATTCCACACCGCTTGTGGCAAAATAAAGGTACATTCGACTTTGGTTCCCGTGGCCCTAAAAAACATTTCATCTCTGCAGGGCGGTCTACGAGATAATCTACTTTAGATTTTAATAGGTTTTTTTTTTTTTAAGAATAAATTTGAGAATAAATTTATTTAACCATATTACAGTAATTTTCTTAGTCTAACATCATTAAGGATATCGGTAACAAGTTTTATTTTAACAAATTTAGATAACAGTGGACCCCAAACAAGGCTGTGCCTGTATCTTGGGGGCCGGAGTTGCAATAACTTTAAATTAAAAACATTTATTTGTAGTTATGCTGATTAGACATTTTGGAAAATAACAAAATATTTTAATAAATTGGATTAACAGAAAATGGATATTTAACAGAAAATTAGAAGACAAATAAAAAATAAATAGAATAGTGGTAAGTATCTGGCGACGAATCAGCTATATGCGAGAGGCGTATGATAGGGTAATGTGGCGATACTTGGAGGAGGCCTATGCTAGGAATGATGAAGATGGGTGAATTTCTGTTCATTGTAGGTCGTTATGTCAAAACTATTGTTATTTCAGTCAAGGTCCTAAGTGATAATTATCTTGATAATAACAACATTCTATTCCCACACATACATATTTATTGTATGACGTGTATTCGAATGCGATTTGCGGCTTCCGGGCGTATCCAAACGCGTGAATTGACAAATTAAATAATAAAAACAGTCACAAACATCGTGTTTAATCATTAATCTACAAACAATAGATTGAATCACCAAAAGGAAATTAAAATTTAATATATGTATTATTTGGTTTTATTTAATGCTAATTTTAAAGAATAAAACAATTAGTAATTTTAAATACTTATCTTTATCTATACAAATAAATAAAATTGAAGTATCTGTTTGTAATATTAAAATAACCGCTTTTTACTCCATGCATATGAATTTAATACATATTGTATATACGGTACATTTGTTAAGTTTTATTTTTAGTTGTATCTTGTTGTTGTTTTATATAAGTACCTACATAGGTGGATATAATTATCTAAATTATGTAGTCGATGATCTTGGTGCACGGTAAAACTCGAATGCGTTTTTTTGGCACCATCTCAAATGAAATAAATGTATGTGTACTATTGAATAAATAAAAATAAAAATTTATCAAAACAATTTTTTTTTTTAATTTTGTCTCTCTGTCTGTTTGTTCCGGCTTATCTCTGGAACAGCTGTAGCGATTTTGATAGGACTTTCACTGGCAGATAGCTGATGTAATAAGGATTAACTTAGTATACTTCTTAAATTCCACGCGGACGAAGTCGCGGGCACACAGCTAGTCTATTTTAGTAGTGCCATCAAAAGATGAAAGAGATCAAGTTACGAATCAGCATGGTACTTAATTATTTGATAATTTTGGAATAAAATATATTATATATATATTGATAAATTGGCAACCTGTGTTTAGTAAAAACCATTACTATTAAATGGTCTAATGATTCAATGAAAATGGTTGTGCGGAACGATAAACGCACCTATTAATTGGCAACACTTATATGAAGTTTGATTTAAGACTGAAGGCATTATTACAATGCCAATTAATCAATTCTGAAACATCAAAGACAAAAGCGATTAAGTGGTAAACAAATTTATAAAGTGCCTCAATGAATACGCGTTTATCATCGAACTAAGAACTTAATTGTTTTAAACTTAAGGCACTAAGTCTTTAATCTAGCTAAAAAGTAGGTCGTTTCAAGTACTTCAAAGTAAGTCCTAGACATTCTGTAACTTTTGTGATTCACTGCAGTACCTACCTACACCGCTCATAGCAAACTTGAAAAGACTATCACAACATTACGCCTATATTCCCCGAGGGGTTAGGAGCTCGTGGCTAAATAATAACAGCCGCACGGGTCGATCTTTCAGTTAAGCCGTGCTTGCCGAGGTTGTTTCGTGGATGGGTGGCCATAAGTACATACCGTTTCCTCCATGCCTCGGATAGCACGTTAAGCCGTTGGTACCGGCTGTCATTTGTAGATCTTTGACAGTCGTTACTAGTAGTCAGAAGCCAAAAGTCTGACATCCAGTCTTACCAACGGGTATAGTATTATGCAATTTCGGGGTTATGGAGGTCAGATAGGCAGTCGCTTCATGTAAAATACTATTACTCAGCTGCATCCAGTTAGACTAGAAGCCGACCCGAAGATGGTTTGGGAAAAGGCTAGGCAGATGATCATAGGTTAGGCAGAGATGTAGAAATAGTACCTAGTACCTACTCACACTTATCAACCAGTTATTTTTAACCGACATATAAAAACGAAGAGATTATGTGAGTCCAGCATCACCGAATTTCGAAAGTAAAGAAGACCCAGTTAGACGTGAGGAGAGCAACAAACAAACGCACAATCAGCCCATAATTCCTCCGTTGCTGGGACAACGGCGCGGCCTCTCAAGAAGGAATGGGCGTGCAACAAAAGCGAGAACATTTGGAAGATAAGTAGTTAGAAAAATAGAAAGAGAAAGCCCTCCCCGACCCTCGCTCGAGCCAGCCCGCTATGCTGTGCCAGAGTAGTTTTAAATCAGCCCCTAAATAATGATATCATTCAGATCCAGCCTGTCCCCATGCTGTCCTCCCCCAGCGACGCCCTAACCCGATGCTCGTAACCCCTTAGCTAGTAGTTGCTAATTTGTAAGTAGTTCTATGCCCTGGCTGGAGGCCTTACACTCAAGGCACCCACAGGATAGTCCGTTTAAGCAGCCGACAACCTCTTAGGTTGAACTGCAAGATGCCATTCGAAAAAAGAAAGAGAATGCCCAGAAGATTGCTAACAACTCTCTCTTTCTCGCATTCTAATCAATCTTGATAACCAGGCCATAAAGGTGCCACACATAAAACAAGCATCAAACAGTAATCGACCATCTTCCTACCTACCTACGTACAGTTTACTCATCGTAAAGAACACGATCGACATCGTGGGCCGACTGCCATTTCCTCGTCTTTACGACTCAATAATTAACACGTGTACGTTCGTACACACGGAGAGACATCAAGTTATACATTTTAGTATAACATGGTTGCCGGCATGTCTGCATAGTTGGTCTAGGAGTTGCAAAAGCGACAGCGGAGCATGAGGGTGAGGGTTTTAGAGCTGGATTTCAGAAAAAAAATCCGCTTTACTCTAACTTTACCGTACGTAACGTAAATGATAATAAGAAAGTATTTGCCTTAGGGCCCTTAGGTATGCGGGCCTGTGGACGGTGAGTAATGGGCTAGCTCACCGTCCGTCCGTCTTATGACGACATGCCCTGCCGACGGCGCGTTTGTGTTCCACGCGCGCCTCAAGGAGATGTTAGCAAATCGGAAGGGGTCCGAGAGGGCCGATGCCTGCCAGAGCTGCGGGTTGTTCGAAAGAGATACCGCGGCCCTGGAACACAAAGGGCGAAGAAAGAAGGAACATGGATGGGTTTTATTTCCCATCCGTAAAAAAAAAAAAAAAAAACAAGGCCCTGGGTTCCGATTCCGGGAAAATTGATATTGGGTTTTTCCATCAGGAATTTCTCAGTAGCTGCCACGGAGTCTGTTTGTGCCCGGTTTATGGCAATAGGCTCACCCCCCATTACATGGGACTTAAACATAACTGGCGAAATGTGGGTGTACTATTAGGTACACCTCTGCCTAACCTTTCGGGGATTACAGGTGTGATGTTTGTGTGGTGTTTATGTTACGAGTAGCATGGCCTCGCTTTGTATAGATTTCCTGAACAATGAGAGATCCGAATAAACTGGTTTTGTATAGCTTGTTTGGTCGCCGTGCGTACGTCCTACATATACCATGACAGTGGTTCATTAAAAACCCTGTTGTAATGAACAGGTTTGTTTGTAAAATATTAAGCTGAATTATGAAGGAACTAAGTTGCGAACAGAAAGCGTGTTTTTGATCGATTTTTGAATTGAAATTACAACTAATACGCTCTAGTTATGTTCTGCGAAAGTCTCACTATTTTTCGTGCATAGGCTTTAGAGTTAAATAATTTCCATGGAGATAATGGGCTGTTGGACATTGTGTGCCAATGAATTGGCTGCAGCCCATTTATGTAAATAAGTAAAATATGCTAAGTAGGTACATACTAAAAAAACTTTGTCACTGGAATGTTTATTGACTACTAGCTGTCCCGCGCAACTTCGTCTGCGTCACATTTTCTCCGTTTTCGCAACATTTTTCATTGCTGCTCCGCTCCTATTGGCCGTAGCGTGATGATATATAGCCTATGTCCTTCCCCAGGTTCAAGTCAATTTTCTAGCCAAATTTCATTAAGATCCGATCAGCCGTTTAGTCGTGAAAAGATAACAAACAAACATACAAACCAACAGAGTGACTTTCGCATTTATAATATTAGTATGGATAAAACAAAAGCCACTGTGAAAATTTTAATACTGCATTAATTATAAAATGTCTTAAATAAAAAAAGTCTCGACAATACGTATACATACGTAGGTAGGTGAGTACCTACAGAATACCGATAAAAAGAACATAATTTTTAGGTAACCTAATGAACTCCTATAGATCATTATCTTTCGCAAAAAATAAAATAACCTATAATAAAAAACTCCACGTGTACTGTGTACAGGACGTTCTAGTATCTATTTACTCAATTATGGTTATAAAACAATAATAATGAAGGAGTTTCTTATCATCACGACGATAGTTCGATCGGTTGACGAAAGTTTTCGATCTGGTACGTAACGGAATCTCAAAGCAAAACATCGAAAGGAGGTGCCTTTCTGTTTTCAAAAAGACATCTCCATAAGGGATATGTTATGATTACCTTGTAGATGCGAAAGATATAATTAAGCAAGAGTTTGTTTATTAATAATCAACACGCGCGCCATGACGGGCTATTCGACAAACAGACACATTGTCTATCTGTCATTGACAAAACGTGTTTCTACAGTGGTCATGCTACGCGTGCAGGAGTACACGCCTACTACATCACTAGTACGAGTAGTAGCAGTTTCTTTCGCCCATCTCTACATAGCAACAGAGGACAAAATATGAATTGGATAATAGCGACTATGACCGCTTAAAACCGGTTGGCGTTCGTGGTATCATAACAAGTTCAAGGCAAGGTATTCTAAAATCCAATGCCCAAGTCGACCGTAGATACTTTCATATTTTAAGTACACTCTAAATATGAAAGCGTGTTTTGCCTGACAGTACGTTACGCAACGTGTGTAGATGAATAAGTAATTCGTAAATAGCCCCTTACGTAAACTTATATCTAAGAGCAAAGTTATAAAGTTCAAATCAAATTGCAATAAAACAACAATGGTGAATCGCAATTCGTATCCTATCGCAGTATCGGACCGTACTGTGTTGACAACTTTTTATACGTCCAATAGATGGCGCGGAGTTACAAGATACCATACAAAATGGCGCCGATCGAATGAACGGGAAGGCACCGTTTCAATCGCTAGCAACCGGCGCCCCAGTAGCGTGGCGTCATTTAGTTCAGTAGTTAGCGCGTGAGCTGCTTGTTATTTAACCAAACAAAAGATAAAATGGTACAGTGTGCAGTCGAGGGCTGTAGTTCGAGATCCGATACTGTTTCTGTTGCATCTCGTATGGAAAATGCTGTTCACTTTCACAGGTTAGTAAACATTTGGATTTTTATCCGCCGATATTAAACTAGTGTTACGTTCGTCGAGTGCGAAGAAATATGGCGGACGCCTGAGAAATAAACAGGGCCGCACTCGCTATTTATTTTATTTGTTTATTACTGTTATTGTTTATTAACTTACTCGATGTTTTGTGACTAACGTCTACTTGTTTAATTTAGCATATGAAACAAGTTTTTAAGTTATTTTAGTAAAATTAAACAACTATATTTAATTTCTCTTCACAGAGCTCCAACAGACCCTCCTGTTAGGAAAAAGTGGATGCAGGCAATTAAAAAACCTGATATCAACAAAAGCACTAGAGTTTGTTCATTACATTTCAAATTAGAAAATTACTACACAACCAAACTAGGTTTCAAGAAATTGGTAAAAGGCACTGTCCCGGAATTAAAATTGGTAAGAAAAACATCTTTTAATATTTTCTTTCCTAAAATTTTATTAGTCTTCTTTTCTTGTGGTTAGTGGAATAGCGTAACTTGGTGTCAGAGTTTTGGAACCGCCCATGGGCCACTTTTATAAGTAAAACTGTGATTTTATACTGTTTAAATTTCTACAGCCTGTACAAGAGGTCTAATTGGATTTAAAGGAATATAAACATGTGTCAAAAGTGCATTATTTTGAACCTAAGCCAATCCCAAAAAAAAATAATCCCAAAAATATTACAACAGTAATTGAAACATCAGTAAATATTTTGAGATTACCAAATTAAAACTGAAGCTAAAAAGTTTGTCAATGTTTCATGTGGACAGCTGTTCCGGACATTACCTTGATACCAATAAAATATTTCATATTTCTTATCCCACGTTTATTCATGTGAATTTGTATTTCAATAGACTAAAGAAAAACCCAACGATGAACCTGCAGATTCCAGTGAAGATGACTCAATGTCAAATGTGCAACCTGCTGAGCAAAATATTTGTAACCCAAGCCATTCGCAACAAAGTAGTTTAAATAAACCTCCAGTAAAAAGAACAGCAGATAATGTTAAAGGATCATCAATAATAAAGGTAAATTGCAAATTCTATAAATGTATCAGGTCTTATTGAAAAAAGAGATCTAATTTTTAAAACCTATTAATTATTAAAATTATATCAAAATGAATTACGTTTTTTACAGCCTGGTGTCCAAAAAATCAAAGTAAAAACAGCATTAGAGAGAAAATTAATTAATCAAGTAAGAAGATTACAAGAATCAGGCAAAGAAAAAATGGAAGCCATCCATTGTTTGTTGGAACAAAATCGACGGCTCCTAGAGAGAAATAGTTTTCTTGAAAAAGCCCTTGATAATAGCAATAAACGTAGCAGAAAATGCGAATGAGAATAGCGCAACAAGAATCTATATTTTTTAGGTTTGCTTTAGGTACAAATGTGCCAGAATCGAATGGTTGATTATTTTGACACAAAAATGCGAGAACTTAATTAATAAACAAGGCAAAAAGTTGTATGTTTTCCCAATATATTAATATGATTTTAATTAAACGAAATATCACAATATCACTCCCGCATTTCCTAAGTTAGTTGTGTTTTGTATACTTATTTTCAGTAAGTGTGTCAAAACCAATGTGAAGTTTTACTTTAAAATTGTACTTTTAGTTACTTTTATGGAAATATTATGGATCAATCCACATTATTCTAGGCAAGTGAAAATATTTTCAATTAATGTGGGATATACAGGATGTAACGAAAAGGGTATATACATACTTAAGGGTATGCTACAGACCATCAAACTGATCATGTTTCTCATCATAAAACATGTTTTTCAGCGAAAAAATTATGTGCTGCCCCATACAAAATTACAATACCTATTCGACCCAAATGAATGGGGCAGCTGATATTTTTTTCGTTATTAGGATGTTTGTCTAATGGAGAAATATGTTCCTTAAGTATGTATATACCCTTTCCGTTACACCCTCTATAGGTTAACTTATAAGTAGCCTTGGATAAATAAATGATAAGCCAGGGTCTTACGAATGTTGTTTGAAATAATATTAAGTTTTAACAATGTTTTACAATAATTGTTTTGTTGAAAACAAATGTTTTAATCTGATCAGTAAAGTATTTCAAATTACATCAATTTGTCTGTTTGTTAAACCTATAAAAAATAATTTGTCCCTGTTTTGACAGGTCAAACATCATTTTGACAACTATCTCTATGGTGCTTATTCTTATGAAATGTTTCTATGACCGCTATTTAGTGAAAACGTTTTCTGGAAAACTATGTAACGACACAATATATATACACAGCCACGCATAGCCGAGATACATTTGCTAGTGCCGTTATTTCAACTGAATTTATAAATATTTTTTACCGATGCGATTTTCATACCGTGTGCCGCCATCTATGTTACACAAGCCCAACTACAACGTTGCATGTAGGTTAGGAACGTCAACATTGTCGAGCTGCCAAGAGAGGGCGCTGTTTTGAATTTCAATTCTTTGTGAAGTTTGTTAAGGTGGTTCCGCTGACGATCCCGCCGCCGTTTTTTCAATAGATGGCGTTGTAGTCGCATTTGGGAAATATCAAAGATATTTGGTCTCGCAAATATCTTTGATGGACAATATTCTATTTGCGTAAACTAGCCTTTTGTCTTGATTTTTCCACATATACAGTTTACTTGTTAACCTTTCTCAAACGGAGATTTTCAAGATTCCCCCAAGTCGTCTCCACTTCATATATGTACACACCATGCACACACACACATGCACACGTAAACGGTTACTTTCTGAACCGCTAGATGGCGTTCTCATCAAAAACGTTTAATTAGGAAAGATGCAGATAGCTTAGATTATCATTATTTTATGACTAAAATGTTTAAAAAAAAAAATACGAGATGGGCCACTGCAACGTTTTATTTTAGTTATTTTTTTTTTACAATAACTACCCATCAATAGTACCTAACATGAAACGGAACGTCGCTTGTCGCGATTTACATATTTAAATGTCAGTGACATAAACATTCAAGTGCGAAAATCTATTCTGTTCTGAACAGTTCTTTCTACAAGGGAATCTTATGTTCTGGTTCTGGAATCTTAAAGTAGTTGTGATAAATGTGTTGTGTAAGTGTCATCATCGTCATCATCAGCAGCCTACCGCAGTCCACTGCTGGACATAGGCCACTTCAATCGCTCGCCACTTAACCCGATTCTCGGCAACTCTCATGCAGTTGCTACCAGCTACCCTGCAAAGATCGTCGCTCCACCGAGCCTGAGGGCGTCCCATCTTACGCTTGTCGATTCGCGGTCTCCACTCAACAACACGTCTACCCCAACGGTCATCGGTTCTACGGCTAATATGGCCGGTCCATTGCCACTTCAGATCACCTCGTTCCGGATGCGATTGTGTTTTACACAATTTGTTTGGTTATTTTGTGTTTTACTCTAATTATATAATTAACTATTGTAAGTCATGCTTTTTATTCAAGTAGTATTAGTATTCATTTACCCAAAGTAAAGAGCCTGTCAGGGTTCGAACATACAACCTACAATTCATAAGTCAAGGCCATTTCCACAAAGAGGATATCACTGCCCACCTTTCACCTACATAATACAATAAATTGTTTATAAAAAAACAATCTAAGTCAAGTCATATAGGCACTTATAATAAGGCAAAAAAATACAATTGATACAAACTCAACGCATTTATTTAAATACCATTTACAGGCAGTTTTGAATCAAAATCAAAATATTTTTATTTCACATAGGCCTACAAGGGCACTTGTAAAACGTCAACAAGAAAGGTGCACGGTTCGTGTTGGTCGTTTCCTATGGAAAAGAACCGGCAAGAAACTCCATGGTTACTCTTTTAAAATCATTTGGTTTTACAATATTTTTTTGTTACAGTGTTAATACGTAAGTATGGGAGGATATCATAGGCCCGACAATAAGTTCTTGCTTACTACAAAACATAGACCAAGATAAAAAGTTACCAAGGATCTAGGAATCTATAAAGCCCACAATATCAATGTCCACACATTTCAAGGTGTTTCAAAGTGTCAAGGACTCAGGTCTCTAGTTGCACGTTCCAAAAGGGAGGTAGATCTCTATGGACAAGAACGTGCAAGAAACTCCATGGATACTCTTTTTGCAAAAAAATTAAAACTGACTTCAAAAAACAAAAAAGTGAAAAATAACTTTAGCTTCAGAAGTTGGTTACTTGTTTGTTTGATTCAGTTTTTTTGCCACCAACTTCTGAAGCTAAAGTTATATTACACTTTTTTGAAGTTGTTTTGTTCTTTGAAAAAAGTTTTTTATTTATCCATTTAGTTGTATTATCCTATTAAAATTTTTGCTATGAATGTAAATACAATACATGTATTGTTACATTATCATGGTAATATGCTTATCACCAATCAAATGGAAACTAACATACTATGTATAACTAACTGTCGAAATCTGGTTTTACTGTACACATCTGCATACCAAAATGAAAAATCAAAATGTAATATGATGAAAATCAATTTATAGAATATTACATTTTGGCCCCAAGAGCATACAATACACGACTTCCTAAAGAAGACACGACTTCCTAAAGAAGGAGGTTATCCATTCGACTGTGTTTTTTTTTATCTTTGGAGATATCCAAATAAATCTGTTGTGACAACATCATAACATTACAGGGGGATGTAACGTTATGATGTTGTCACAACAGATTTGCTGTCTATTATTGAAAAAACACAGTCGAATGGATAACCTCCTTCTTTAGGAAGTCGGTTAAAAATATACTAAATAGCCACATGGTGCTTATTTACAATGAAATTAATTACTGAATGAAATTAGTATACAAAAAAAAACTTTCCAATTGATAACCTCTTTCTTTTAGAAGTTGGTTAAAAATAGGTAAAAGGAATAAAAAATGAAGCATTGACAGATAAATAGGTATAGATATATAAATATGTATAAATAGATAATAGCGCGGGTAGGTGTAAAAAAAAGAATGTATCTCCAATATTGATTTGATACCTATTTTAATTAGAAATACTCAGTTTATTTACTTATTCTTTATAAAATATCAGTGTATAACTTCTGCATAGTGAGTACTCACGTTTGCAGCTCACACATGTGACTAAAGCTATAACTTTCCACCACCTGCCAGCACATCACTTCACTTTCACTGTTTTTTTCACTGTGACCGGTCACAAGGACACCATGTCACAGCTTGATGAGATTGCATTGGTACAGAAAAGCCTTGAGGATAGCTTTGTCTGGAAGATGAGCGAACTGGAGGCACAAATTCAGTGCGCAGGACCAGCCAAAGATAATGTGGCGAGGGTAGCTGAGGAGTTTCGGACCTTCAGGGAGCTAATCTTTAGCACTTTAGCATGCTAAGTCTGCTTAGGAGACAGATCAGCGAGTGTGCCAGACAGGTTGACCAATTGGAGACCTGGCATCGTCGGAAGGCACTGATCTTTCAGGGCATAGCAAAGGTTGAAGGAGAGGTCAGTAGCACAGTGATCCTGGATCTAATTAACAAGAAGCTGGGCCTTTAATCAGTAACCACATCCTCCATAAAGGTCTGCCACAGACTAGGTGCCGCCAACAAGCATCACCACAGTCCTATTTAGTTATTTATTTAAAATATGTTACACTGGAACGCCACACTTAGCAATTACACCAATGAAGCACAATAATAACTAAACATATTATAGCTGTTGATCTTCCATCATCATTCGAAAGGCCGCGGGCCGGCAGCGGGCAGCTCCAGCATATGGTGGATCACGCTCGCTCACGCAGCGATTTTAGTAAGATTCTTCAACTATGAAGACAGGTCTGCGGTATGGAGAGCGAAGACAGGTCTGTGTCCGTCAAGGAATTCTTGACCAAGACCCGACAATCCATCTTTGGGAAGGCGAGGCTTCACTTTTCTATGCGGTCATGCTGGACTCAGGACGGTGTCATCGTAATTAAAAGTCCCCGATGGAAGTAAACATAAAATCTCATCGTTTGAAGAATTGAGTCCGTTGCTGCTGAAGTACCTATCCCAAAGTGCAAACTTCTGGAGATAGCCTGAAAAACAAGTAAAAATAATCGTTAATTTTTGGTAACAAAACTCTTAAATATTATCTATATATAAATTCACGCATTAGATACCTACGTTGCGTAGGATTTACTTACCTTTCAATATGCTATCTTTTGCTGTTTGGTAATGATAACCTTTGATTAGTTTTGGCTCGTAATCATTGTTTTGCTTGACTTTGTTTTTTTTTTATCTTTCTTCCTCACACGACCATGAGATGGATTGTTACATGTCTTGCGTACATTCGTACAATAGTTTACCCTCAACAAGGATGTTTTTGTCATTATTTTTCTTTTTTGAAAACATATTGCTAATGCCATTATGACATGACTGTCTTTGACATTGACATCGGGTTTTCAAGGATCGGATACGCTCACGACGTAAACAGATAGTTTTCTCTGTCTACGGCTCACGATAATTTTATGTTTGTTGAGGGCGTAAGGTGCGTTCCGAATGCCACAATTTTATTTTTCTGTACTTTTGTATTTATTTTGGGTTTGTTTTTTTTCTATTTCATTGTAACTTATTTTCATTCCTTGGTTGTTCACTGTGTTTTAAAATGATGATGTTAGCTGGCGGGTGGTGCAGAGATGCAACCGTCGTACCTACTTGTTTAGCATGTAGTTTATTTTTTATTTTTTTATAGTTATTTTAATTTTACAAGTATATTTTTTTTTAAATATTTTATTCGTATTTATGACCACTATTTTCGATAATGAATCGTTTTTCTCAGCTAACAAATCTACTGCCACTCTTGAAGATAGTTTTTGTTCCATTACAGACACCCTTGGTGATACTTTACGTCAAAACTTTAACCATAGTCTTGACCGACTGTTTAATGTTTGTCACATCAATGCCCAGAGCATTCCCAGCCACTACAATGAGCTTTACGATACTTTTACGAACAATAACGTCCATACCGTCCACATTTCAGAGACCTGGCTATAACCTGAGCTTGCGTCTACCACTTACTTTCTACCAGGATTCGTTCTCCTACGGAATGATCGAATCGGTAAGAGAGGGGGTGGTGTTGCAATTTACCTTCATGCCGATTTTTCTTTTAAAATTATTGCTACTTCTTCCTCTACTACTAATTTGGCTGAATTTCTTTTTTTAGAAGTTTGTGTTTTATGAGCTAAAACTGTTCTTGGAGTTGTGTATTGTCCCCCGTCCCTTGATTACTTCATCGAATTAGAATCGGTCCTAGAATCATTAGGTTCGGAGTATGCACATCACAGCGTCATGGGGGATTTCAACACCAATCTCCTTGCCCACAACTCCCCTCGATCCTGTTAACTCCTACATCTGGTCGAGTCAGTTAGTCTGCATGTCTTGCCTCTCCAACCAACGCATCATAACACTGTCGGGGATGATACTTGGCTCGACTTGATTCTCGCATCTAATCCTTCCCTAGTCGCCTCACATGGTCAACAGGACGCTCCTGACTTTTCCCATAACAACCTTATTTTCCTGTCTTATGTCCTTAAACCTCCTAAACCCAAACCTACCTTCCAGTACAGGCGTGCCTTTGCGCGGATGAATGCAGAAAAACTCATCGAGCATGCTTCCAATATTGACTGGACGCCCCTGGAGGAAGCCACATCAGTCGATGATAAAGTGAATACTTTTAATGCGGTTGTAGTCAAGTTGTATGACACCCACGCTCCTGTCAGGAAAGTCAAGTTGAAGCGCTCACCGGCCCCATGGATGAACAATGGAGTTCTAATGGCAATGCGACGAAGGGATCGCGCGTTCACGCCCCTTTTCAAAACTGCTCGCAATCGTTGTAATCAGATGCTATGATAACATCAGTCGTCACATGATTGTGAAAGCTCTTGATCAGCTCCTTCCTGCAATCTCCCATATCGTTAACTTCTCCCTTTACTCCGGTGTTTTCCCTTCTCTATGGCGGAAAGCCCATGTTCGGCCACTCCCTAAAATTCCTAACCCTACTCTTCTCAGCCATTTTCGACCAATTTCCATCCTTCCCTTTTTATCTAAAGTACTCGAGGCCTGTGTTCACAAGCAATTTTCCCACTTCATCTACCACAACTCCCTTATCAGTCCATTGCAATCCGGGTTCAGGCCCGGCCATAGTACCGTATCAGCCCTCCTTAAAGTGACTGACGATATAAGGCGGGGAATGCAAGACACTAAAGTTTCGGTTTTGGTCTTAATTGATTTTTCCAATGCTTTCAATACCGTCAGTCACGAAGTCCTTTTATCCATCCTCTCCTATCTGATGGTCTCTCCGGAGGTATTGGAATGGTTTTCTTCCTATCTTCGGGGGCGCCAGCAATCAGTTCTTGCTGGTGACTCTAGCTCCAGCTGGTGTGATCTTGATGCTGGCGTCCCTCAAGGCGGTATTTTATTCTCTATTTTTATAGATCTCATAACTACCGAGCTTCAGTGTGTGTATCATCTTTACGCTTTCGACTTACAGCTTTACTGTCAGGCTAGTGTTGACAGCTTGTCCAGTGCGATCGAGGAGCTAAACCGGGATTTACGTTTTGTCAAAAACTGGTCTGATCGTTTCGGGGTGGCGGTTAACCCAACCAAGTGCCAGGCTATTATTATAGGGAGTCCCCCATAGCCTGAGAAGGCTGAATGGCTTAACGGTGCCACCGGTTACCTTTGACGGCACGGTTATTCCGTTTAGCTCTGACGTCAAAGATCTGGGTTTGCATGTTGACACTTGCCTTGACTGGCGTAAGCAGGTCGCGATTGTGAGCAAGAAAGTCACTGGAACATTGCGGTCGCTCTATCGGCTAAAAAATATTCTCCCATCACACCTATAGGTAATGCTTGTACAGTCCCTAATCTTCCCCATAATTGACTATGGTGATGTGTGCTACCGACTTCTTAGTAACTGCATTCGATTCGTATTTAATCTTCGTAAGTATGATCACGTCTCCGCACATCGGTCACTTTTAAAATGGTTGCCCATCCGACAACGCAGAGCGTTGAGAGCTTTGACTACCCTATTTTCTCTTCTTAATAAGCCTACTTCTCCTTCTTATGTGACTACTTATTTTCAATATTTATGCTCTGCGCACAGTAAGAATCTTCGTTCCTCCAATAATCGTCTTCTACGTTGTCCTTCTCACCGCTCTCTTTTCTCAAGTCGTCTTTCTTTGTCCAGGCTGTCTTCCTTTGGAATGCGCTCCCTCTGAACATCAGGTTGGCCAACAGGCGGTTCACATTTAAAGTTAAAGCTCGCCAAGACTTACTTAAGAAGCTGGCAGATTCATCTCTTAATTAAATTGTTGTTAGTTTGTCTCTCTCTTTACTTATTGTACATATTGTAACAAACTTGCTTATTCCTTGATGAAAGGAGTAAACAGATTTATACATTAAAAAAGTAATTAGGGGAAAATGAATTTAATAAATGATGAAATGAAAAATACAATAAATTAGTACAAAAGTGAAGGGCAGGTTAACCGAGAACGTTTTAAATATCTCCGCAAATCTCTGAGCGTGATAGTAACTGAAGACAAACTTGCAGTCGTAGAAAGCTGGCTTGATTAAGATGAGCTTGACCACGACGAACTTGATGCAGGGCGATTTGGTAGGACCCACCAGCAGACACGTACCGCCCAATGCCAGGCTCGTCAGCTCGAAGAGTAGCTTCCAGCAGACAGGTAATGAGCCCCAGTGCCAGGCTCGTCAGTTCGCAAAGCAGCTTCCAGCAGACAGTTAGCAACAGCCACGGCAGCACTAAACGAAGGCCGCTCTTTGACTCCACCAGGCTGTGCTCAAAACTCAAGATATGACAGATCTTGACTCCAAACTAGACTTAGCTGTTTTCTTGATTTTAGACTATACTGATTTCTCGTGTCCAGACTGAACCGACTCTTAACTCCAGACTAGAACCAGGGCATCTGTCAGAAATCCCTTTTATACCCTGATCTTCCGTTTCTTTTCTTCCAATGTCTTTTTTAGATTCAAAAATGCTGCGCTCTAGTAAGACGCAACCTGCCAGTATTAAAAACAGCCAGTAACAATGGTCAAAAACCCTGCACATAATATTTTTAGAAATATAACTCAGAATATCTTTACACAGCAAATATTCGCAATTAACTATAAAATACAACAATTTGAACTGACGAATTGATGATAATAATTTTTAGTAATATATAATCTAAATGAAACCTTCATAGAGAGTTTGGTTGGTTACAATTAAAAATAAAAGTAAATGACAGCTGACAAGTTCGATGTAAACAATGTCACAACAAAGAAAACTAAGAAAATATTTATAAAAAATGAAACAAATCGTAATATGCTAATGGAAAACCAATAAAAGTATGAATATGGATGATAAGTGTGAGTATAAAGTGTCTGTAGTAGGCAGATACTATAATATATATGTATGTATTTATGTATGTATCGTTATATTTTATTTGTAAATGTTCTCTTACCATTTGTTATGCTGCACCTACTATGTTTTCTCTCTGCATCACCCTAAGGTAGACTGGTAAAAAATGCCTAAGGCATTAAGTCCGCCTTTGTACAGTGTTTTTATACTTGTGCATAAAGTTTTAATAAATAATAAATAAATAAATAAATTATGTGATAGATATTTACAAACTGATTCAAGATCAAAGAACAAAATCGTTTGGAGTGTGGGCGCTATGGCGCGAGGACTTATAAAAAAATGCATTTTTTTTTGGTTTTTCGTACACCATCTTATGAGATGTGTGACTGTTGCTGTAGTAGAAAACTATGGTTTTCTACTACAGCAACAGTTTCTTTCCAGAAAAGATTTTCATCTGAGCTACCATTTTGGAAATATAGAGCGTTTTGTAAAAACAAGAAAAAAATTAAAAAACTCCTAACTCGGAAACGGTGCGTCGGAGGGCCATGCCTCTCTGAACCTAAATAGTTTCTATGGACAAGGGTAATAGGCTTCTGCAAGAAAAACGGACGAAATCTGTTAGTTTTTTTTTTTCCGAAAATTTGTGTCTTTGCCCCTAACGATACTCAAGCTGAAAGATCGACCGACACAGAATATTTTTTTCAATTTTTTCTTTTTTCTCAATATTTCTCGGATTTTTTTACACCATCTCATAGTTTTCTACTAGAGCAACAGTTTCTTTCCAGAAAATATTTTCTTTTGAGCTACCATTTTGGAAATGTAGATAGTTTTATAAAAATTAAATAAAATTCGGAGGCCCATAATTCGGAAACGGTGCCTCTTGGGTCCATACTTCGTAGAACCTAAATGGTTTTTATGGCCAAGGTTAACCCGAAACTGCCATTTTTTTTTCAAATTTCCTATTTTTTTTTTTTGGAAAATCCACTAAGTCCCAAAAAATTTTTTTGCCGAAAATTTTATTTTTTTGTTTTCTTTGCTGCGCATAGTTCCCCTAAGCGTATACTTCAACTCCTAAAAATCTGCCCCTTAGACGACCCACTGACCAACAAATCACCAAGATTTCAAAGATAAACTTCCACTAGCTTGAAAGCTTTTTAGTTCTAATCTTCACTTTATATACAAAGCCTTGGAACACTAAGGGTCAGCTCACACCGAGACGCGACACTGCGCGCACATTTTAAAAAGCGATTCAAAATTTAACTTTATTTTCTACACGAAAGGATACACATTTCTTTACAGGCGTCACGTGGCGCAGCGCTGCGTGGCGCAACGTTTTCTCACAACGAAATGTGTATCTTCTCTCTATAAGTGTGCGCGCAGCGTCGCGTCTCGGTGTGTACTGAGTCAGAACACCTACACCTACCTGTTAGGGTCAGTGCTACTGACATAGGTTTTAAGAGATTGTGCCAAAATCTACAATTCTTTCAGAAATCCCTAAATTTACTACCTACCTACTACCTACCTACTACCTACCTACTACCTACCTACTACCTACCTACTACCTACCTACTACCTACCTACTACCTACCTACTACCTACCTACTACCTACCTACTACCTACCTACTACCTACCTACTACCTACCTACTACCTACCTACTACCTACCTACTACCTACCTACTACCTACCTACTACCTACCTACTACCTACCTACTACCTACCTACTACCTACCTACTACCTACCTACTACCTACCTACTACCTACCTACTACCTACCTACTACCTACCTACTACCTACCTACTACCTACCTACTACCTACCTACTACCTACCTACTACCTACCTACTACCTACCTACTACCTACCTACTACCTACCTACTACCTACCTACTACCTACCTACTACCTACCTACTACCTACCTACTACCTACCTACTACCTACCTACTACCTACCTACTACCTACCTACTACCTACCTACTACCTACCTACTACCTACCTACTACCTACCTACTACCTACCTACTACCTACCTACTACCTACCTACTACCTACCTACTACCTACCTACTACCTACCTACTACCTACCTACTACCTACCTACTACCTACCTACTACCTACCTACTACCTACCTACTACCTACCTACTACCTACCTACTACCTACCTACTACCTACCTACTACCTACCTACTACCTACCTACTACCTACCTACTACCTACCTACTACCTACCTACTACCTACCTACTACCTACCTACTACCTACCTACTACCTACCTACTACCTACCTACTACCTACCTACTACCTACCTACTACCTACCTACTACCTACCTACTACCTACCTACTACCTACCTACTACCTACCTACTACCTACCTACTACCTACCTACTACCTACCTACTACCTACCTACTACCTACCTACTACCTACCTACTACCTACCTACTACCTACCTACTACCTACCTACTACCTACCTACTACCTACCTACTACCTACCTACTACCTACCTACTACCTACCTACTACCTACCTACTACCTACCTACTACCTACCTACTACCTACCTACTACCTACCTACTACCTACCTACTACCTACCTACTACCTACCTACTACCTACCTACTACCTACCTACTACCTACCTACTACCTACCTACTACCTACCTACTACCTACCTACTACCTACCTACTACCTACCTACTACCTACCTACTACCTACCTACTACCTACCTACTACCTACCTACTACCTACCTACTACCTACCTACTACCTACCTACTACCTACCTACTACCTACCTACTACCTACCTACTACCTACCTACTACCTACCTACTACCTACCTACTACCTACCTACTACCTACCTACTACCTACCTACTACCTACCTACTACCTACCTACTACCTACCTACTACCTACCTACTACCTACCTACTACCTACCTACTACCTACCTACTACCTACCTACTACCTACCTACTACCTACCTACTACCTACCTACTACCTACCTACTACCTACCTACTACCTACCTACTACCTACCTACTACCTACCTACTACCTACCTACTACCTACCTACTACCTACCTACTACCTACCTACTACCTACCTACTACCTACCTACTACCTACCTACTACCTACCTACTACCTACCTACTACCTACCTACTACCTACCTACTACCTACCTACTACCTACCTACTACCTACCTACTACCTACCTACTACCTACCTACTACCTACCTACTACCTACCTACTACCTACCTACTACCTACCTACTACCTACCTACTACCTACCTACTACCTACCTACTACCTACCTACTACCTACCTACTACCTACCTACTACCTACCTACTACCTACCTACTACCTACCTACTACCTACCTACTACCTACCTACTACCTACCTACTACCTACCTACTACCTACCTACTACCTACCTACTACCTACCTACTACCTACCTACTACCTACCTACTACCTACCTACTACCTACCTACTACCTACCTACTACCTACCTACTACCTACCTACTACCTACCTAAGAGAACCTTCTCCTGTCAGTAACATACAAAACAAAAAAACAATTATCGAAATCTATCCAGCCGTTCACGCGTGATGCCGTGACCAAGGGAAATAGGGATTCATTTTTAGATATATATATATATATATAGACTAGCTGTCCCGCGTAACTTCATCTGCGTCACATGTTCCCCGTTTTCGCAACATTTTTCATTACTGCTCCGCTCCGATTGATCGTAGCGTGATGATATATAGCATACGTCCTTCCCCAGGTTGAAATCTATCTTCTTGCCAAATTTCATTAGGATCAGATTCGCCGTTTAATCGTGAAAAAGTAACAAACAGAAATACAAACAAACAGAGTGACTTTCGCATTTATAATATTAGTATGGATATATAGATCGACTAGCTGTCCCCGGCATGCGTTGCAATGCACTTTTTACCTACCCTATCTACCTACCCACCATACCCTACCCTACCCTACCTACCATACCCTACTACCCTACCTACCTACCTATCTACCCTACCTACCCTACGCTACCTACCTACCTACCTACCCTATCTTTCCTTTTAAACCTTCCCTGGACTACGACAAACATTTTAAAACCAAATTCAGCTAAATCGGCCCAGCCGTTCTCGAGTTTTAGCGAGACTAACGAACAGCAATTGATTTTTATTTATATAGATAGATAGATAGATAGAACTACGGCGTTTCAACGTGACCTTGACCGCGTCGTGTATGTTTTATTAGGTAGTACCTACATTCATGAATGTAAATAGTGTGATGAATGAATGTAATCCTACTAATAGGTATTATAAATGCGAAAGTTTGTGAGGATGGATGGATGGATGGATGTCTGTTACTCTTTCACGCAAAAACTACTGAATGGATTTGGATGAAATTTGGCACACGGGTAGTTTGTAACCTGGATTAACACATAGGATACTATTTATCCCGATAATATGTTCCCGTGGGACAATTATCGAAATCCACGCGGGCGACGCCGCGGGCATAAGCTAGTGTTATAAAATGTAAGTACATTATTAGTTTATTACATATACCACGAAAAGTGCACGTACAAAATTAAAGTTTAGTAAGATAAGCTTTGTGCTGCAGGCTGTGGCTTCATAACGAATTATGTCTGAATACCTACTTGTTAATAACTAATAAGTTTTACCTATCACACAGTAAAATTAGAACCAACTCCGAATTACACATTTCATCCCTAATAGGTACTTTCAAACTTAGGTTTGAACATCATGACATAATTTAAGAATGTTTAACTTCATTCTTAAAAAATGATAAATCTAATTCACCCAAACAAAAACGTCGCAGCCAGTACCTACCTACCTACTTGTTTGACGAATGAAATGTGAAATATTCGCGAGTCCACGCACTTATTACTGGCACCAACTAACAATGACAACGCCACGCCATCTAGTATCAACAGATAATTATTTCGAGTTTTGTTATGCAAGGGGCTCGATTGTTCTTTAGAAGTTCTTTAGATATCCGGTAGATGGTGTGACTCCAAGCACGCACACTAGCAAAGATTTTTCGTTTTTTTTTCGGCCCTGGAAATCCTATAAACCTTGTTATTTCTTTATGTTTGAAGGGTTTTGCGACAACACTAATTCGTAATAACATCATATTGTTTCATTACTTCTACAAAAAGCATATAAGTATCGAGATTTTCAAGAAACAAAAATGTATGGAAAAGTGCGATTAAACTTCCACCTTAAGTTTAATTTCTTAAAATTTTATAACTTACGTGATTTGAATTGTTGGACAAGAGAGCCGGTATCGGCAGCGTGGTGATACTCGTACACGGAACGGCCGACGAGCTCGTCTGGCTCGAAACCGAGCGTGTTCATCAACCTGTAAAGGAAACATAGTCTTAGGTACAATTTCGAGAAATAAAGTTTTTATTTTTTGATTAAAGGGCTACGATGAAACTTATTTCATCACAGTTTTCCAGATCAGTAGATTTAATTCTTTTGTTTTATTTAAATACCGTTTTTCCTAAAAGTTCCAAGTTCGACAAGTATTTAAGACAGCCGAAGTTTTTCAAGATAATTTTATTTTAGTTTTTTTTTTCTAAATTCTATAATATTTCTTTACTTTTGGTCGTAAAGAAATACGTGAGCGATAACTTAAGCGACCACTTGTTCGTCTTCCTCCAAAAAATATAGCACAGGAAACCATGACGTTCCAAAGGTCACCTCCAATGTGACCAGCAATCCCCATGCTTAGGTCATGCTTGCCGGTACACCTACATAGATAACCTTGAATGACCTACCGCCACTCCCATCGTCGCCCCTTGCTCAAACTTAATATTTTATCAACAAAACGTTTCCTAAACAATAAATCTTAACATATTGATTGTTTAAAATCATCCTATCCTTGTAAAAAACTACTTACAGCTGCGCTATTTAAATATCCCGCCATTCTAGCAATCCAATAACCAACACCAGAAACACTCAAAATATAAACTTTTTAGAGACACAAACACACTCTTTGTTATCACAAAAACTAGCTCACATCACCACACATAGAAAGATCGAGTACTGAACTATTTCCACGAAAGTTTATCGCGGACTGTGTACAAAACCGCGAAATCGCATCATGTTTAACCTACAAAATACATTTGAAGGTGATATTTTTGTTGATATTACACGGCTTGATGAAGTTGCGCGTCGTAAATACTAGAATACAATAGACGACGCGCAACCTAAATTCGGTCAGGTAATACGGTCTGCCTCGTTGGTAACAGCGCCATCTTTTGAAGTTAATCATAATGATGTTTGTACTTGGATGAAATGTGACCGTAACCCTAATTTTCTTGACCATGAGACTGCTGTATATTTACATAGTGAAGTAATAAAATTGAGTTGTTTTTATGAGTGCAGGTTGGTAGCACAGACAAAAATGTCATATACTACTTAAAAACCTGAACTATTTGAATAGAACAATATAAAACATATTCATTTGATTCTTGCCTTCAGGTCCTGAGTTCCTGACATTGTGTAACAGTATAATCAGCTTTACCTAATTCTACAGGATTCCCTCTGCTAGGACAGGTCTCCTCTCTGTGTGCGGTTTGGTGGTGTTACAAGTATTAGAATTTTTGTTTCTATGACATGATTGTTTTATCGAGGTTTCCATCGCCATTTTAAAGCTGATTTCCAATCTGCCTTTCAGGTCGTAGGTGGCTACAACCACTGAGCCACCACAGCTCTTGAATTTGCATGAATTTCATTTGTTTCTTTCGGTCCTTAGACAATACAATATTATTGAGGTAGGTCTTGTCTATCTATCTAGTACTTAGGTATAAATGCTGTTACAGGATAGCATCCTGTAATAATTTGGTTTAAAAATTTGCGACAAGCACGATAATGACGAACGATATGAATTAAGATTATATCATGTGCGGATTAAGAATTGTATAATAGTCCGAACCTAAGCTACGTTGACTCAACGCGTTTGTGCCAGACATAGACACACATAACTAGATAGGCTAAGGTAATAAACTACATTTCACTTCCTATTCAGCCCTCTGTGTTCCAAAACCACAGACAAAGTGACCTCTACGCGGTCACCAACGACGTCGTGGAAACGGCAAAGTATTGGGCCAACAAATTTAAAATACTGCGGTACCAACGACATAAGGAGTATATCAGTTCCAGATAGCAGGTGGCCACATATGGCTAGAAAGGAGGTGACAGCTGAGACTATGAGTTATAGAGAAGATGGACCACAATTAAATTGATATAAGGGCAGGAGCTTGATGATGAAGTGGCCACATAAAGGGTGTAAAACACCTCTTAACGAAGCTGAAAGGCCCTTGTTCTCCCTGTGATTGCGATCATTTTTTTGTTCTACACCATACCTGGGAACCTTTTAGTTACGGAGATATTAGGGGTCAACGTTCCAACTTTTTGACAAGTATTTTTTTAAATACAAGTTTTTAATGTAAGATTTTTACTTTAAACACCTCCACGACCCCCGTACTATTCAAGCCGTCCATCAGCACAATGTTTTGAGTGCGTTACATTGAGTTCTACCACAAAACATGATTTTACACCCCCCAAAAAAAAGTTGTTTACCCAGCAATAATTTTTGCGTAAAGTTACTTAGTTTCATGTACAGAATGGTTGACGGCTTCGTGATGAGGTGATTTACACGGTGTATAGGTCTGAGTAAAATTGACTCGTAAAGAAGGAAGATTACTCACGCTGCATCCACGTAAGTGAACTTCATATCCAAGCTGTGTTTAGACAGGAAAGTCTTGCTGTCCAGCGGTATCTCGATGTTCGAGGGATGCGGTATAGGTCTGCCAACGGCTACAAGAGTGCCAGTTTTAGTGGCCTTCTTGTCTTCAGCATCTGGTTTCTTCTCATCGTTGTTGTTGCGTTCTATTTTGTCGTCAGCTGGCATTAGCATGTGGCCTGTTATGTGGATCACCTGTGAAATAAAAAATTGTTTTTATTTATTTGTTTTTTTTTTTTTTTTGGCGGAACTACACGGTTGGCAGAGGAGAATGGAAGAAAAAAAACATGTTGCGCCCACCCCAAGTAACATAGGACAAGGCCAGAAAGATGATGATGGTTATTATAAAACTTTTTGGCGGGATTCAAGTTCTTGTTTCTGGAAATCAAGTTGAAAGGGACTTTTCGCAATTTTCAACATGGACAGAAATACACTACTGATAAGTTTTCTTAGTCTATGCAGACTAGACAGGGGGAAACATTGATCTAAATTGAATTTAAACAATTCTAAGAATCCGAGGTCACTGCCGAGGTTAAGTTTTCAAACTAGTTTATCTAATGCTTTAGTGGTATGTTTGTACTAAAGTCTATCAATTTCGATACATTTAGAACGAATTACAAACACTGTTAACGAAAGTTTTATGAAGCTGCCTTTTTATTTTTAAACACTTTATTTCCCACGTAATATCCTATGGCTATAGGCCTGATCCTTTTTGCATTTACGAAAAAGCCCACAGTGTGTTACGGGACCTAAGTCTTGCAACATTTGACTTTAATTATACGTAATGGCCCTTTTTTTACGGATGGGAAATCATCAAATGACATCTCCTATCTCTGGGCGGAGCGGAAGGGAGTGTCAGACTTGTACTGACTAAAACCCATCCATGTTCCTTCTTAGCCCTTTGTGTTCCAGGGCCACGGTATCTCTTTCGAACAGTCCCGCAGCCATGGCAGGCGTCGGCCCTCTCGGACCCCTTCCGATTTGCTGACATGTCCTTGAGGCGCGCGTGGAACACAAACGCGCCGTCGACAGGGCATGTCGTCATAAGACGGACGGACGGTGAGCTAGCCCATTACTCACCGTCCACAGGCTCGCATACCTAAGCCTATAGCCCTAAGGCAAATACTTTCTTATTATCATTTACGTTACGGTAAAGTTAGAGTAAAGCGCAATTTTCCTGAAATCCAGCTCTAAAACCAACTATTATAATATATATATGGCTAGTTTGTAGTTTAAACAAAATGTATATGTTTATCTACTATTTATCTTTCAAGTTTTAACGGCTATAAGGATTTGAATGAAATTAAGCACACAATATGTACGTAGAGAAAATGATTTATGTTAGGTAATCGGAAAATAAATTGTCCTCGTAGAACGTTCTAGTGGGATAATTTTCGACCTCCATGCGGATGAAGGACGCGGGCACAAAAGCTATTTTGCAAAATTGATTTCTAGACTCTTCGGTTCTTACTTTCGTGTCATTGCCAAATCTTGCCGAACAAAGTGTATAAATAGTTACCTAAGTCTATCTAGGTTGTCTAAACATGGCTATTTACAGAGTATGATATGGTGAGTAATAGTGAAAGTCTTTTTAAAGTTGTCGTTTAAACACTAAGAAGATGGAACTGTACCTATGTAGGTATAGTGGAATTAAATAAGTTTGAGATCTAATAGTCAGAGACGTCCTGGCTCCTGCATTGATGTTTCTGCCAAGACTGGTCATTTTAGCAATAAACTAGCTGTGCCCGCGACTTCGGCCGCGTGGAATTTAAGAAGTAGTCTAAGTTACTCTTTATTACATCAGCTTACTTCCAGTTAAAGTCCCGACAAAGTCAGTCCAGCCGTTTCTGAGATTAGACGGAACAAACAGACAGACAGGCAGGCAAAAATTGTAAAAAAAATATTTTGGTATATGTCCCGTATACATGTACATTCATATGCATGTAGTAAAAAGCGGTTATTTTAATATTACAAACAGACACTTGAATTTTATTTATTGGTATATATTGTATAGATGTTTTGCGGACTCTACTTTTGTGCTGACACGAGTTTCATCAGAATGTAAGCCCAAGCAATGTTAAAAATATTGGTCAGTCAGCAAGCTGGTAGCGTAGCTAGAGTCTGCACTAGGCGTGCCAGACACTGCTGAAGGTGGAAGCGATCTGCAAATAGGGGATGATCACATTTTTTTTTCTTTGTCCGTCGGGTAGATTATTGAAAAGTATTGGACACGTAATTTTTTCTTTTTTCACGTGGTCATAAAATTACGGAGATAAATTGAGTTGAAATGGCGCATGACGTCACATGTAGGTAATTTTTATACCTACTTGTGACGTAGGGAGCCCCCACTCTCCAACTTTAATGAGTTTTAACAAAGTAATTTTTTGATATTTTGATAAAACAAAATATACGTTTCTAATATTTTTGTTTTACCTGTCTGACGGAAAAAACAGAATGTCGTTTTCTTCACCCCTATTGCAGAAAAAGTTAAAAAAAAAATCGCGAACTCTGGCGCTTCCCCATTATGTTGGCAGTCATGGAGGCTTTTTGTACTACGATACCTCTTTAAGACTGGTTATCAGAGTTTCGGGCCACTGACTACCTGTAACGACTCCGACTGTCATAGATTTTCAATTCTATGTAATCCCATCCATCCCATACAATGCATCCATCCTCTCTTCTCAAGTAACTGAGTGACATTAATGCAGTCAAGTTAATTAATATCTTTATTTTTGTCATTCATTTTTCATGTTCATTCATTCGTTTTTATGTTCATCATCAGCCTTTTAATGTTCCCACTGCTAGGAAACAGGCCTTCTCTCTATGAAAGGGAGTGGGCTATAATCCAGCGGGCCCAGTGCGGGTTGGTAGATGTCACATGTCTTCAAATTTTTAGTTCTAGGACATGCCGGTTTCTTCACGATGTTTTCCTTCACCGTTTTTGAAGGCAGCGGTGATGAAATAAATCACACAAAGTAATGCGCCTGCTTAGGTTCGAACCCACGGCTTACTGCTCGTAAGTCGGGGCTGCCCCCACATTTCTCATTTCAGAATACTTGTAGGTAAATTAATTACTTTATTAACATGTGATTGAATACTGAATTTACCGCTATGTGCCCTTGGAAACAAGTGGACTTAATTTAATTGTACCTACAATCTCAAATCCGGGTTTTAATCATGCCGAGAAGGCGTGGTTCATAAACAAATAATCCACTCATTAATTAAAATTATTTCTTTACGTCATCTTATTAATAACTAGCTGTACCGCGCATGTTCGTCTGCGTCACATTTTCCCTGATTACGCAACATTTTTCATTGCTCCTCCGCTCCTATTCGTCGTAGCGTGATGATATATAGCCTATAGCCTTCCTCGATAAATGAGCTATCTAACAAAAGAATTTTTCAAAACGGATCAGTAGTTCCTGAGATTAGCGCGTTAGCAAACAAACAAACTCTTCAGCTTTATTATTAGTATTAGATTAGATTCTATACATAGGTAAGTACGTATCTACCGATCACCTTATACTAAATGGACCGTTTGAGGTAGTTCTATTGCTATACTAGCTGATCCCGGCATGCGTTGCAATGCACTTTTTCCTACCCACTACCTACCTGCTACTACCTACCTACTACTACCTACCCACTACTACCTACCCACTACTACCTACCCACTACTACCTACCCACTACTACCTACCCACTACTACCTACCCACTACTACCTACCCACTACTACCTACCCACTACTACCTACCCACTACTACCTACCCACTACTACCTACCCACTACTACCTACCCACTACTACCTACCCACTACTACCTACCCACTACTACCTACCCACTACTACCTACCCACTACTACCTACCCACTACTACCTACCCACTACTACCTACCCACTACTACCTACCCACTACTACCTACCCACTACTACCTACCCACTACTACCTACCCACTACTACCTACCCACTACTACCTACCTACTACTACCTACCTACTACTACCTACCCTCTACTACCTACCCACTACTACCTACCCACTACTACCTACCCACTACTACCTACCCACTACTACCTACCTACTACTACCTACCTACTACTACCTACTACTACTTACCTACTACTACCTACCTACTACTACCTACCCACTACTACCTACCCACTACTACCTACCCACTACTACCTACCTACTACTACCTACCTACTACTACTTACTACTACCTACCTACTACTACCTACCACTACCTACCTACTACTACCTACCTACTACTACCTACCCACTACTACCTACCTACCTACCTAAGAACCTTCTCCTGACAATAACAAACAAAACAAAAAAAGAATTATCGAAATCGGTCCAGCCGTTCACGCGTGATGCCGTGACCAAGGGAAATAGGGATTCATTTTTATATATATAGATCAGACTTCCTAGAAAAAATGTGTTTTTAACACAGAAAAATAACATTTTGCGTATCAACATAAACCAACTTAATTAATTATTTAACGTAAATTCGTACTACTTTTGGTATTCACATATTAGTCACTTATTCACGTAAGTATGTGTCTAGTAAACAATTTCAGTTATTTCTGTAGGTATAGGCAGTTTGACATCGTACGATATTTTGTTCCACATATTTCATTGAATACAGTCGTAATTAGTCATGGTTTCATAATAAACAAAACATCTATACTATTCATTAATAATTTAATAAATTTAACCTAACGTAACAATAATATATATATCTACCAAAGACTATCCTGTAAACATGTTAACCTATCTATCTATACATAATAAAAAAAAACAATTGCCTGAACTTGATTATTTTAGTAGCAGCCCGAAGTCTGTGTGTGTATTTGTGCACGGTTAAGTTGGCGTGCCTAGGTGCCAACAACACGGCAAGCCCAAAATGCAAGCAGAGTTTCCAGAAACCCTAACATCTTTAAGAGTAGTAGATTAAAAGGGTATGCAAGCTTATAGGCTTGTAGGAAAGTACCGCCACTAACTCGCCCCCTAATACATCATCATCTACCTAGCCTATTCCCAAACAATCTTGGGGTCGGCTTCCAGTCTAACCGGATGCAGCTGAGTACCAGTATTTTACATGAAGCGACTGCCTATCTGAGCTCTATAACCCCGTAACTGGGTAATACGATACACCTTGGTAAGACTGGATGTCAGACTTTTGGGTCCCCTAATACATGAGATATACCTCACTTATACCCACGTGATATACCTACCTCTGCCAAACCTTTCGTGGATACCAGGCGTGACTTTATGTTATAACATAAACTTTGTAGGTATCCGAAATCATGTGACGTTCTGAAATGACATGTTTTTTTTAATATCATGATAACTTAATGATACGATAAAATATTAGGTGTCTACTTGGTTACTCGTACTTCATAATGGGAATCCCAAAAGTAAATGAAGATATCCCCATTATTTGATTTTGCTGAGGGCGGGTTACCAGGCTCTGATGTAGGTACTTTTTCACAGCAGAATTAATAATAATCATCTGCCTAGCCTTTTCCCAAACTATGTTGGGGTCGGCTTGCAGTCTAACCGGATGCAGCTAGATACCAGAATTTTACACCAGAGCTATTTCAATGTTTATTTACTTAGTTACCACATTTTAAAAGATGTAATGTGATTGTTTATGTTCTGAGTGAATATTTCTGAAGTAAATTATACGTTCAGCAGACTAATTATTTACAATGGCAGTAGTTTTCAATTGGACAGTGCAACAACGTTACAAAAGGATATTTAATCTTTTTCTAATACGAACGGTATTGGTGAGTGTCGCTCACGGGATTGGACAGCTCGGTGGATGAGCTGGTATATTGTTCAATTTGCGATTATAGTCATTATAAAATCACTTTTAGCGGAAAACTACTGAAACTGTTCGAAAGAGATACCGTGGCCCTGGAATACAAAGGGCTAAGAAGGAACATGGATGGGTTTTAGTCAGTACAAGTCTGACACTCCCTACCGCTCTGCCCAGAACGGGAGGAGTCATTTGATTATTTCCCATCCGTAAAAAAAGGGGGAAACATGTGAGATTATTTGGTACCTGCATAATTCATATTGTGGTCAAATCAAATCACATATACTTGCTAGAATATGGATAAATAATACATGAATAACTATGGATAAATAATCAAAGTTTTTGTAACAATATAATCCTAAATAAAGTCACAAAAACATAAACAAAGGAATCTGAGGTGATGAATTTAAGGTAATTAAAATTCTTACTCAATATTTATACCCTACTTGTCTAAAGAAATAACAAGTGGAATCAGAATAAAAACATAAATATTTACTTAAAAATATTGTGTTAGTAATCTCAAAAAGGTTCTTCTAGAATATTGTTAATGTAGAATTAATTGCATTTAGTAATTAGCCTTGAACTATGAAGTGTTTATTTAAAACTAAAATAAAATAAATGACGTGATGACAACATTTGTGTCACTTATTTAATCTAGTCTTTTTGCAATAACTTCTATTTTTTTTTTTATAGACTCTTTTTCTTATTTACCGATTGTTTGTAAATGTATGGACATTGTAGGCCTTATAGATTCCTAGATCGTTGGTAACTTTTTATCTTGTTCTACGTTTTGTAGTAAGCAACGACTTATTGTCGGGCCTACGATGTCCACTCATACTTAAGTGCCCATGCTGTAACATAGAAAAATTGTAAAGCCAAATGATTTTAAAAGATTAACCATGGAGTTTCTTGCCGGTTCTTCTCCATAGGAAACGACCAACCCGAACCGAGCACCTTTTTGTCGACGTTTTACAAGTGCCCATGTAGGCCTATGTGAAATAAAAATAAATATTTTGATTTTTGATTTTGATGAATGACAGGGAAGAATGGAACAAAAAAATACGTTTTGCGCCGACCCCAAAAAACATGAGAAAAGGGTAGAAAGATGATGATCACGATGATGATAAAACAAAAAATAATTAGCTAGATACGTTAGCAAACCTGCATACTTAACTTCAAGAAAAAGTGCTGTAGTGAATAAAATTAGTATTTATCAAATTGCAAGTGTTTGTGAAATTTCTGAATAAATCTTATAGTAAGTAATTTTTACAATGGTTGTTCAATCAATTTCTAGCAAGAAGTACAAATACTTTAAGCACAGCAAAAGAATTTAACACTAACAAAACCTTTTTATTATATCAGTCTACTCTGTCTCGCTGTTGGGCATAAGCTTACCGGGACCATGGCTTTCCAATTTTCTTTAAAATTTATCTCCTCATCACTAAATTTTAACATAAGCATTAACCTTTGAAGTTCAAAGGTTAATGCTTATGTTAAAGTTATAATAATTCTGTGGGCAAATTTTAAAAAAAAAAGGTTTTGTGAGTGTTTAATTCTTTTGCTGTCCTTAAAGTATTTGTTATATGTGACAATGGCGGTCAAAGTTTGAACGCTATTGTCACATACACCGTGTAAATCACCTCATCACGAAACCGTCAACCAAGCATTCTGTACAAGAAACTAACTAACTAACTTTACGCAAAAATTATGGCTGGGAAACGACTTTTATTTGGGGGGTGTAAAATCAGGTATTGTGGTAGAACGTAATGTAACGCACTCAAAACATTGTGCTGATGGACGGAGTGAATAGTACGGTGGTCGTGGAGGTGTTTAATGTAAAAATCTTACATTAAAAACTTGTATTTAAAAAAAATCTTGTCAAAAAGTTGGAACTTTGACCCCTAATATCTCCGTAACTAGAAGGTTCCCAGGTATGGTGTAGAACAAAAAATGATCGCAATGACAGGGAGAACCAGTGCCCTTCGGCTTCGTTAAGAGGTGTTTTACACCCTTTATACGTGACAAGCAAGCGAGGCACTGTATGCCAACGACACAAATATGTGACAAAAAATATGGTGCACTATAACACGAAATAAGCAATTTAAATAACTTTTGTGTGTGTTTATTTATATATCTTCAAAATGTGATCAAGAAATAAGTTAGCAATACTTTTGAAATCCATTTTTTTTATTTGTTAGTATTTCTTGTGAATTTCTGGGTTGGCGTGGAGGGCACGCGCGTTCGGTTTCTGGCGTTCAAAAGGTTATACGCTTAACGCTGGGTAGTTTAGTACCAAAAACTATACGTCAGGAATTTAATCCCAATAATCATTAGAGTATAGCTATTGTTATCTTAATGCAATAATTATGCTGGTTATTCAGGCTAGTCCTTATTTGTCAAACTTTGACGACAATGCTGAATAAATGAGTCATCGAAATGTAAGGTTTGACGTCTACAGTCCAAGGTTCATATTACCGTGAAAGTGAAACGGACATTTTAGCAATACATTCTTATTGTCTGTAATTGACACCTATTTGGTGACTGAGTGCGGACAAGTAGCCTATTTGCAATATACTCAGTCGTAAATGAATCCAATTTCGTCGCTTCAAAAGTTCGTTGAACTTGTTTTAAATTTTCATCTTGTTAACGGCTCGATCATCATCATCACTCTCCTACGCATATCCCAATTTATTTGGGGTCGGCACAGCATAATGCCTCTTTCTTCCATAAGTACTTCTCTATTACTTGTCATCGCAGCAGTCACCTCCATTACTGCCATATCATCCTTCACACAGTCCATCCAAAGGTGGATACAGACTTTGCGAGGCATGCACCACGAACGGCGCACAACAAATGCCGCGGCCATACTTTGGCTCGCCCTCGCACGTGCGTAGCACATGCCTCGCCACGAATACTAAGGTGCGAGTACACACCTTGCGAGGCATTCGCTGTGCGTTGTTCGAGGCGCATGCCTCGCAATGTCTGTATACGGCTCAACGCCTCACGGTTTGATTAACGCAACATATATGTATTTTTGAACTCCTGTTTGTAAACTCTTTAGAGATATTTATTCGGTGAATTATCAAGGCTTCTGTTAAATCTAAATATAGACCGCAGATTATTACGTTACAGGTTACCTAGGCAATGCAGCGATTTCGATGTAACTTTCACTATTTTGTTAGCAGAGCAAGAACGAAAGGTTTATCCATTAAATCAAGCACAATCCAGGAGCTAGGTCAAAGAAAACTTTGTGAGAGAACGTTAAACAGGCAGTCATTTCACGTTAAAAGAGATAAAATGCTGTTGTTAAACAGTATCAGGATAGCTGGCCATAAAGTGGAGGTACTGTCATACAAGCCTATAAGCTTGCCTTGCTCTTAAAACCTACTACTCTTCATGATGGGGTTCCTGAACAGCCTGCTTGCCCTATCGTTGGGTCCTAGGCACGCCACTAACCATAACCAATGTGGGAACAGGTGATCTAGGCTAGATTTTGATGAGATCATAGTAAAATAAAGGAGATCATAACCATACCTTATAAGAAGCAGATTTAAGATGCACGTTCCTGCCTTTGCTGGTGAGGGTGCATTTGAGACGCAGCAGCAGATCTCGACGTCCGGAGCTGGTCGAGCGCAATGCTTCGCGAATCTCATCGTGATCGCAAGGGTGGCTGAACTCAAATATGCTCTGGCCCATTATCTCCATCTGAAGTTTAAAAGAAGAAAATATATTATAAGTCAGGTAATTACATAGCTGCTGAGCATGAGGTCCTGAGTTCGATTCCCGGGTCGGGCAGTGTCATGGTATTTTCCATCAGGAATTTCTCACTCTCAGTAGCAGCTACGGAGCCTGGATTTGTGCCCAATTGAAGGCAATAGGCTAACCCCTCATTACATGGGACTTAAACATAACAGTCGCAATCGGTCCAGCCGTTTCGGAGATTAGCCGGAACAAACATACATATACTGACACAGAGACAAAAATGTTTTTTGGTTGTAACTGCAGTATTATACTTTCATATCATCATCGTCAGCCTATAATGTTCCCACTGCTGGGACACAGGGAGGGGGAGTGGGCTGTAATCCACCACGCGGGCCCAGTGCGGGTTGGTAGATGTCACACGTCTTCGTATTTTTATTTTAAGGAGGACATGCCGCTTTCCTCAGGATGTTTTTCTTCACCGTTATTAAGAGCAGCGGTGTTGAATACACAAAGAAATGCGCCTGCCTGGCAATACTTTCATATGCCTTCAGTATAAAAGCTGTTATTTTGAAATTACAAACAAACACTTCAATTTTATTTATTTGTACAGATGGCGTGATGTTTCTCAAAACTTGGGTTATGGGCATACCCGACAAACTGCATTATTCCAGTAAAACTTGCTGTTTTTCTTTTTGCTACAACCACGTTAGTACCTAAGTATTGATTTCCTCATAAACTTGTGGTCAAGCAATCTATTCAAAACAAAGTTAGTTCTAAGAAATGCAACCAATACTTCAATCGTCGCCATGCATACAAATCTAGGCGCCTCTGCGTCATCAAAAAACGAATTGTATGCTAATGTAATGTGTTTTAAATATATGTAACAAATACATTACATTGCTGAACATAAGAGTGAAAATACAATAAGAAAAAATAAATATAAACATATAAAGCAGATTCAATATCTACAAGTTGTTGGTTGTTTTGCATCCTCGTCAAAATTCAGGAGGTTGTCACAAACGACGTAATTAATGAATTAAAATTAAGGTACCTAGTTAATTATTAATAAACGCAGATTTTTTTGGTTGTTTAAGTTTGTCAATATTTCAGAATAACCCCCATAATGTGGTTTAGGGAATAAGAAATTATCGAATAAACGTTTGAGATTGTTTGTATGTGTGGAAGCGCGGTTTTAGGGTGACATTCAGACGGGCCGCGTTTAAAACACGGCTGGTTCACACTTACCGATTTCCGTAATTAAATAAAAAAAAAAAATAGCTACCCATTTTACTACTGATTCGGGACGGGAATCATTAGCATAGTTAGCTCCTTGAATTTGACGAGGTTGCAAATCAACACCTTGTATAACCAATAAAAAAATCTGTCACTACCCTTTTCCGGGGTTGGCTTCCAGTCTAACCAGATGCAGCTGAATACCAGTATTTTTCATAGAGCTACTGCCTATCTGACCTCCGCAACCCAGTTAGTACTAGGTAATACGATACCGCATGGTAAGATTGGTTGTCAGACTTTCGGGTACACCGATTAAAAAAGAGGATCTGTAATTGTCTGGGAAGTAGTTTTTAGGGTTCCGTACCCAAATGGTTAAACGGGACCTATTACTGAGACTTCGCTATCCGTCCGTCCGTCTCTCACCAGGCTGTATCTCATGAACCGTGATAGTTAGCCATTTGAAATTTCTACAGATTATGTATTTCTGTTGCCGCTATAACAACAAATACTAAAAACAGAATAAAATAAATATTTATGGGGGGCTCCCATTGGCGGCGGGGACCTCTCGCGTCCGGCCCTGGTTCAATCCATGGTACGGAGCGAGAGGGAATGGGAAGCCGTCGCCTCCTTCTGCGAAGCAGTCATGCTAGCGAAGGAGGTGGCGGAACATGAGAGGGAGAGAACCTCACGTCCCAGCCGCCGCGGGAGATGCCCCGGGCGTCGGGGGGCAACCAGTGGCCCCCGGCCACCGTAGGCGCGGGCCTGTGGACGGTGAGTAATGGGCTAGCTCACCGTCCGTCCGTCTTATGACGACAGGCCGTGCCGACGGCGCGTTTGTGTTCCGCGCGCGCCTCAAGGAGACGTCAGCAAATCGGAAGGGGTCCGAGAGGCCCGATGCCTGCCAGGGCTGCGGGTTGTTTGAAAGAGATACCGTGGCCCTGGAACACAAAGGGCTAAGAAGGAACATGCATGGGTTTTAGTCAGTACAAGTCTGACACTCTCTCCCGCTCCGCCCAGAGCGGGAGAAGTCATTTGATGATTTCCCATCAGTAAAAAAAAAGGGGCGCTCCCATTCTCGTTTTAATGGTACGGAACCCTTCGTGCACAAGTTCGACTCGCACTTCGCTGGTTTTTTTCATTACTTCCGATAATTTGATCCATATTACCGACACTATCGAATGGTGTAAATAATACAGTGTATTTTTTTCCAAAATCGATGGGTTTTATTCCGGGCTAGGAATATTGATTTTTCAAAAACCCAATGCTGCAGTTTTCATTCAAATCGGGCTCGAGTCTCCATTCAGTTGTTTTCGCTATTCCTCATAGTTTCCGATTTGGCCACCCACGCCCACTTGAAATAAATCACCCAGTATACTGTATACTGGGTGATTGTGTATTATTTACATATACAGCGTGTAAATCACCTCATCACGAAGCCGTCAACCAAGCATTCTGTACATGAAACTAAGTAACTTTAAGCAAAAATGGGGTGTAAAATCATGTTTTGTGGTAGAGCTCAATGTAACGCACTCAAAACATTGTGCTGATGGACGGATTGAGTAGTACGGGGGTCGTGGAGGTGTTTAAAGTAAAAATCTTACATTAAAAACTTGTATTTAAAAAAATACTTGTCAAAAAGTTGGAACTTTGACCCCTAATATCTCCGTAACTAGAAGGTTCCCAGGTATGGTGTAAAACAAAAAAAATATCGCAATGACAGGGAGAACTAGTGCCTTTCGGCTTCGTTAAGAGGTGTTTTACACGTTTTACACCCTTTATGTATAAAATCTTCCATTTGCGCGCGAACTCTGCATGACGTATTTCGTTCGACGACCTACATGTAAGCGACTATGCGCCGACGCATCTCTGAAGACATCTAGTGCAACACCATGTGCTTCTAACCTAAACATAATATAGACTTTATGACTCAAACATTAAGGATCAATTCAATTGCATTTTTCTCCGATAAAGGTAAAGATAAGACATCGCTATTGACGAACGTAAGTTTTCTATTGATAAATAAAGATAATCAGCAAAAGAAGCATGCTTTAATCTTGGTTTATATATTTTAAATATTATTACTCATTTCGCTATAGTATTAATACGTCATTATTAAAAACAAGGCCACCACACATACGCAAAGGAAACCAAAATTCATCCATACTATACTGATATGTCTGTTCTGTTACCATTTCACACCTTACCTGCTGAACAGACTTGAATGAAATTTTGCATAGAGATAGACCACCTGGGTGGCGTTTCTGGTTCTGTGAGAAGCCCGTGTAAAAGGATTCCTTAACTTAATTAAGTACTAATGGCTTATTTATTATGCTTAAATAAATAAATGGTTTAGAATATCGGGTATTTACCCTAGTCTAGTACGTTTCGGTAGGATAATTTCCGAGCACCACACGGGACAAGCCGCGGAAAAAAGTAATAAAAAAATCCATAATCGTCCTTTACCCGACTCATGCACATAAAAAAGAGGGGTAAGTTTTTATACAATGCACATTAGTTGGTAGCGCAACAAAAACGTCAAAGTTAATCTGTTAAGGTATTGTAGAGCTACGGATTAAAATGCTTCTTGGGACAAATATAAATGGAGGTTGTAACAAAACAAGTTTTACTCGTTTGAAACGCAGGCACTTGAACAATGACATTGGTTCGTTGACTAGTTGGACCTTTGTTTTGGTTACATAAATAAAGTAAAAGAGCTACTCGGGTTATGAAATACCCAGTAGCTTCAAGTTTCCTTGTCTAATGCTTTAAAGAACTTGTGTAAATGAGAGTTGAGAGTACTACTAGTATCCAACCCTTTTTTTTTTTTTTAAGGATGGGAAATCATTAAATGATTTCTCCCGCTCTGGGCGGAGCGGGAGGGAGTGTCAGACTTGTACTGACTAAAACCCATCCATGTTCCTTCTTAGCCCTTTGTGTTCCAGGGCCACGGTATCTCTTTCGAACAACCCGCAGCCCTGGCAGGCATTAGTGTACGGCCTGAGTGCACGCTCTATCCGAGCGTCGGGCGGAGCGGGGAAGAGCGGTCGAAAGCGCGTTCTTTAAGTGGCCTCAGTGCACGCTCAGCGTTTGTGTCGATCATGGCGTCTGCGTCGTATGATATTATTGATATGTATTTAGAAGAAAATTTGTGGCTAAAATTTAATTATGAGTCAAGACAAGGTCCTAGTAACATTGTGAAGCAAAGAAAACAATTTGGAGAGTTTTCTACGTTATTTGAAACATTAAGGGTGAATGAAGATTAACTATTCTGTTCTTGTATAAAGAATGCGAAGATAACCATATTTCAGGTTTATTTTGTATTTCTGAAATTATTTCTTCAAACGACATCCTTCAAGAACGCTCGTATCACCGCTGCAAAACACAAACTGGTTTGAACTTGCACGCGACGCCCCGTTCGACGCAAACAAGCCCGCTGCTGCCCACGCTCCGCTCGGCCGGCACTCAGGACAGCCACTACGGGTAGCACGTGTTTAACATGAACGCTGCACGCCCCTCCCCGCCCGACGCTCGGATAGAGCGTGCACTCAGGCCGTACACTTAGTATCCAACCCTTCGGGGAGAACACGACTTTAAAAAAGTCCCGCACACTGGGAATATCTGCTGTATCGTGTACAAACATACAACGCCAGCCAGACCCAGAACAACTGCCTGTAGGCCAGCGTTTCCCAATTGGAGGATCGCGACCCGGTCCGGGCCATCAAAATAAAAAACCGGGTCGCAGCACTTCTGCCTTGTTCAAAAAATAAATCTTTTTTATTTAAACTTAATGCACTAGTAAAAAACTGTATAAAGGCGGGTTTATTGCCTTGGGCATTTTCTCCAAGTCCACATTAGAAAAAATTGCTCCATTCACACGAAATAGGCGATGCCGATCTATTTTACTTAATGTAATCAGCGGGAGAAGAGGTTTTAAAGTATTGAGTGGGTCACTAAGGGCCAGTGTGACATTTACCGGGCCATGGCAGAATAATGTTTGTGAAACACTGCTGTAGGCCATACAAATATGTTCCGCGAGGGAATCGAAACCCGCGACATGCAGCGCAGCAGTCTCGCTCAGCCCAAAGACTATAAGGCTCAGCCACTGCGCTTAAATAAATAAATAAAATAAATTAAAGTTTATTTCAGACTACAGTCCATAGCTTTGTTAGTATTTTATTGTTAGTAACAATGGTGCTTAAATAAGTAGTTTAGTATTGTTAGTGTTTACAATGTTAATTATTTACTAAGACCTATTCCTATCTCCACCCAGTGTCTCTGGAAGGGACAGTCCGGTCTGGCAGCAATCATCTTCAAAATGCTGTTGTCACTACCATGCAGACGCTGTAGTAGGGAGGCTGCTTTCTTTCGAAAGATAGCGTGGAAGCCATCTGTGCGAGACTCCGTGAACACTCCTGACGCGCTACAGCGCCATGGCAGTCCCAACAACATCCTGAAGGCATTATTATATTGGACGCGCAGGACATTGCAGGCTCGTCGAGTGTATGACACCCACAGGCCACTCGAGTAGAACGATTGACAGAACCGTGCTTACCGTGCCTTCAAAATCTTATGTTATCGACCACAATAATATATTTAAATTACTCGAGTTTTTTATTTAAACATCCGTGAAAATATACAGTTAATTTTCTTCTACTTTCACAGTATGGTTAAACACACAAAACTGATGTGTCACTATGATACTACTATAAATTATGATAATTCCGCGATTGTCTTTAGGCATAATCATAAGTACGCGGAATATTTCCTACAATAAAAAATAAAAAAAACAAATGTATGCGAAAACTCCAAAAAAAATGTGCGACTCATTTATTAAGTACTTAAATCAAAGAGATATTTGTACGCTTTCTAGATGAATTGGTATCCACTCAATTCCTCTCAAAAGAAAATGCTTTTCCGTTCTTTAATCAAATATAAACCCCAGAGGGCTTTTTACTTTAACCAATACTTAAATTCAATCAATTTTGAAGTGCTTCAATTTAATCAGGGCACCGCATAATTTTGTAACACACTTTCAATCATTATAGCTTTAATTCTACAGCTTTGCAAAATACATTCTACGTTTTGTAGTAAGCAACGGCTTATTGTCGGGCCTACGATGTCCTCCCATACGTAAGTACTACACTATAACATAGAAACATTGTAAAACCAAATGGTTTCAAAAGAGTAACCATAGAATTTCTTGCCGGTTCTTCTCCATAGAAAACGACCAAACCAAAACTACTTTTTGTCGACGTTTTTTTAAGTGCCCATGTACGCCCTATGTGAAATAAAAATATTTTGATTTTTCACACTGCGTTGAAAAGAGAGTTTTTTTTTTTAAAGAAACGATATTTCGTTTACTTGGATGATATACTGTTTCATATTTTTTCCAGCTATTTTGATTTAAAACCAAAATATTGAACAGATTTTAACCGACTTTCACATGTTTTTTTCCATTCATAATCTCATAGGCCATGTTATACTGTCAAGCGTTATATGACTTATGAGGTATCAAACAAACATACAAAAAATACATACAGTGGAATTAAGAACCTCGTTCTTCGATTGAAAACAAAATGTAACATCATAATGAAAATTATATTTGAGTTAAAAGACAACAAGACTCGAAAATAGCTAGATCATAGTTACTAAGCATTGTATGGGATTAATGTAGTAATAAATCGTACGATTCGAGGTAATATGCGGCAAATAGTAGCAACGCGCAATAATTATCTAATTTATTCTTGCGCTTTGTTCGTTCAAATCCTGCTGATTACACTAAGGAAGTACTTAAGATTGTATTAGCTATAAGTAGCTGTTACTTAGGGAGCCCTATATAACTCAGAAGTTATTTATGCCCAGTTTAGATTTCAAAATGTTATGATTTTTAGATAGGTAAAGAGGTGATAAGATATGCATCAATGCGAATCTGCGAATAACTGTTAGCTAAGGACAATCACTGTAGTAGCACGTGGCATAAGAGCAAATAATAAATATCCGTCATACTCTTTGCAAACATAGCTAATACAGACAGCAATTATTATAATGTAGTATGTCCCCACTCCCCAGACGCCACAGTAACGAACTCAAAAGTTCAGAATTCTAAACAAAGCGACATCTCTGTGTGGTTCTCAGTCTATCAAATTGATGAATTAACATAACATCACGCCAATAATTCAAGAAGGGTAATGCAGGTGTAGCTAATAGAACACCCAAAGGGGTTTGGGTAAAAGTGGCATGATTTTTTAAGTCTGCGGCCACTAATGAAAAATGTTTCATTAGTAAGAACACAATAAGACATTAATTTTCTTCTATGAACAATTATTTCCAAAATGCATCGGAGCCGAGATACACAGGGTGAAGTTTTCAAGTGGGTGGAAGGCCGAATCCGAAACTATGAGGAATAGCGAAAAACACTCAAAGGAGTCACAAGCCCGATTTTGATAAAAACTAAAACTGCATCATTGGTTTTTTTGAAAAATCAAGTTTCCTAGCCAGGAACCGAAGCCGTTAATTTTGAAAAAAAAAAACACCCTGTATTATTACACCATTCGATAGTGTCGCTGCTAAGGATCAAATTCTGGGAAGTAATGGCATACGGCCAACGATAGGAAAGAGTTATTTTTTGATAAAATACGTAACAGTATGCAAATTAATAGTAGGAACAACACAACTTTGACATCAGATATTGCAGCTCCGATATGATTTTCGCCAAAATTCTTTTAGGAGTGATTAATATCATATATTCCACTATACGTTAACAACAATTATCTTTGTAGCCGCTGTGAAAAAAAATCATGCCACTAGTCCATACAAACTTTCCCAATGCCCTTTCGGCCTTTATGTTTAAGTCCTATTTTATTGATGAATTATTTTATTAGTTACTAGCTTTAGCTCGCGGCTTTGCTCCCGTTACGTACGAAAATTAAACAACGGAAACGTTTTAAATGTAGCCTATGACACTCGGGGATAACGTAGCTTCTCGTCCGTGAAAGATCAGATCAGTGAGGAGCTCGTGGCTAAATAATAACAGCCGCCCGGGTCGATCTTTAAGGTTAAGCCGTGCTTGCCGAGGTTGGTCCGTGGATTGGTGACCATCATTACATACCGAGTTTCCTCCGTGCCTCGGAAAGCACGTTAAGCCGTTGGTCCCGGCTGTCATTTGTAGATCTTTGACAGTCGTTACGAGTAGCAGAAGCCAAAAAAAGTCTGACATCCAGTCTTACCAAGGGGTATCGTATTACCCAGTTACTGGGTTGTGGAGGTCAGATAGGCAGTCGCTTCATGTAAAATACTGGTACTCAGCTGCATCCGGTTAGACTGGAAGCCGACCCCAAGAGAGTTTGGGAAAAGGCTAGGCAGATGAATTGCGTTCGATTTCTTTGGCGCTGAACACTAAGATGTTATAAATTCAAAAAGTGCGCCGAAATTATCTTTTCATCACACTTGCACGTAAACAGTGTCATTACATACAGGTTAACTTGGCTGTAATGCCCCATATAAAACCCTACGGCGGTAAGTAATTTTTTTTTAATTTACAGCAGAGCATGACAGCACACAGGTCAAGCAAGTTCAAGCAAGGAGTTTACACGCAATTGAAAAATTGTCTTAAAATGTTATTTAAACAGGAATTTCATTCAATCTCGCTACATGTTATATAATTACTCAAGTAATGTTCTAAAATCTAAATAATCGATAGTTTTTTGTATCAAAACGTCGCTTTTTTTTTTTTTTATACTCCGTCATGGCTGTATACCTAGGTAAGTATTTGCCTTTAACGTTTCTGAACAAAACATTTGTATAATCTGTGGTGTGGGCAAACAGCCCGCCATCCGCAAATCAGTTCACGTATTTCGTAATAATATGTGCTGACTTGTGTATATTCATAATTATTAACTCGCAAGTGTGATGAAAAACATTGTATGTTTCACGGGCGGTACGGGAATTACGAACCTCGACTCAGAAAGCCTTCAGTCTTCGACTTCGGGCTCCTACTAGAGCCTCGATCGTAATTCCTTACTTACCGCCCTTAATACACAATATACTATTGCGGCGCACTTTTTGAAATAAAGAGGTATAAAAACTCATTACTGACCGCTAAAAGTTCCTTAAAGAAAACACTACCTTTGGGTGCACTTAAAGGCGAACCAAGTCGTCCTTTTCGAATAGATGGGATGAAAACATTATTGTTTTACTCCTTTTCTAGTGTGGGAAAGAGATGGCGCTAGACATACTGTATAGCTCCGTCTCTTACCCACACTGGAATAAGAGTAAAAAAAATACTGCTTTAAGCGGTCATGGTAGGCCAGCATGTCCCTGTTAGGCCAGGCCTTCCGTTATTATAAGGCATCAGGACTAATAACCGTCTCCGTTAAGTAGCCTACGTAGACGTCTCAACATTCGATAATGTCTAGCCCATAGAACAGGAGCGCACTTTAATATGATAATCCAGTTAATTACGGCAGACAGCTCATGAGCTCATTATGCTTTAAAAATAAAATGATGGCCGTATCGATTTCCCTATGGGGTTTTCCTTTTACAGATGATAATTTTATTTTGTATTCAATTCAATAACTCATTATTTTATTATATGTATTTCTCATTTCAATATGGATTTTACAGCTTCGAAATTCTGCTCTCTTCAGAGGCTTGGCTGTTATCAGATTGACAGATTATCATTCTCCATATCACAATTTATTTGGGGTCGGCGCAGCATGTCTTCTTCTTTCATACTTCACTATTACTCGTCCAGTCATCAAACACACACCTACCTTTCTATGCCCCATCCATCGTTTCTTTGGTCTTCTTCTACTCTCAAAAAAACCATACCTATCCACATTCATACTCAAAACTTATTCCCGTTTGAGCACCTAGAGCACCTATTTTTTGGAGGCACCAATGCATTGTGCACCGTATATGTAGCACTCAATAATAGGTGCTCTAAAAATAGGTGCTCAAACGGGAATACTCCGACATTTTCCTCATTACTCCGCATCTCACGCTCATAATCAGATAGACAGACTTGTAAACGTTATTGTTTAAGGTCATGATAGCTTACCAAGATCTTTATCTGACAGTACCTAACCTCTTGAATTTGACTAACACGGGACTTCTAGACTACCTAACGTCTCGTCATCGTTTTATGTGTAATGAAATTATTATCAATTGATTTCTTATCTTAGTCTTTATGATAAAATAAGCCCTAAGATCAAAAATCTTCCTACGCTTAGAATCCGTTGTGCGAAGCAAAAGTCGTATAACCACAATACCGCAGTTTCTAAGAACCCTGGGACTGTTGTCCCAATATCACTTAAGCGTAGCAAGAATCTACAGAAGTTGACCTGGTTACCATCAAAGCAGAAGAAAGGAGGTGTCAGATTTAGCTTAAACAATATACAAGGTGTAAGGGACAGCTCTACACAAACTGACAGGATGCATTCAGCTCCTTATTTTGAAACAGGTTCCATCGAAATTTTTCTCAAGAAACTTTTAGAGGGTTTTAATTTAACACCTCTTATCATTTATAGATTTTCGTTATGTTCAAACGTTCCCCAAGACACTTCTCGGTTTTGGTGGAAACAAGACTTTTTGGAAATTAATATCTCTTACCTGTGAGACACCAAGATGGTCGGCGATGTTTTCGCTGCAGTAAACGATGTCCCCTTGTTGGGACAGCACCAACACGAAGCCGTCCAAAGCCTTCATGTAGGAGAGCTCTGTGGACACCTCCTCCATACCCTCGGGGTTCTGCATCTTGGGATGTTCTGATTCCGACTCTGGGACTGGAATATTGGGTTAAAGTTAGTCAAGTTATGTACTTTCGAAGAGGATGTTACTGTTCTTTGGTTTTAGCCGTGGTAAGCTGGTATGACATAAATTGGTCGTTGGTCTTGTAAGTCATGAACAATTCAAATACGAGCTTAAAACAACAGTATTAGGCCTCTTATGTTACAATATAAAAATAGTGCCAAGCATGGCAAAAAAGACGTTCTCTTAAACATTTCAGTCCGCTAGTAGTCCTAAAATATGGAAGGACCATCTCATCAATTAGCGCATATCAACGAAAAAAAAGAACTTACTTCCTCAGTTGGGTTGTGTCAAGACATGAAAAACATGAGCAATGAACGAAAGGATTCATAGTCAAAACCACAAAAGCATCACTAGAGCAGAAGATTCCTATGTATCAAGGATACGACACGATGATGATGGTGTACAGGTTTTTAAATATCTAACCCTGTACCTACAAAGTTTTCCATGAACGTCATTCAATCATTATCAATTAAAGGACATATTGAACTATGCAATGTAGCAATTTCAACGTTTATAAATCACGTTCGTGTGTATGGCCGCACTGCAATTTACTTAAACCCGCCATATTTCGCACATGCTGGATGATGAATAAGCTGTATTTGCATATTTAAATAGTATTGTTCGTTGCATAAACTAACAAACTGGCTTTATTTGAATGGGGGCGTTAATCTGAACGAAAATAGTAACAGTTCACGGCCCGATTATTTCTGGATACATTTCAGGCAATAAAAAGTTTTCAGGAAAGGTAGACTTTGTTTAGGAAAATGTAAACGTTTAAAGCCAAAATTAAAACGATCAGAAAGTATCAGTCATAGGCTGCAGTATCTTTTTGCAAGGTACAGTAATTGAAACACAGGACGCTTAGATCATCAACATTACTCGTATTATTCTAGTTGCCTCTGGAATCAGGAGCGTAATTACGAAAAAAACCCGTGGGATAAACCGATTACGTAATACTTTGTTGATATGACTCAGAACTGATCAATATCAGCGAACGCCTATCAGTTTTCGATGTTTCCATGGGGACCTTGACCAAGTATTGTAAAAATTCGGCACATGCAGATGCAAAACCAAACTTAGCAATTCAAATTGCATAAGTAAAAATAAGTGTTTAAAAAATCAAGGATGCAACTTTATTTGTATGAACAGTTCGAAGTTCGGATATTATTGACGTCAATGTGGTTTGACGCGTGGCAGTGCCATGAAAAATCAAATCCGCGCGTGCCAAACATGCTAACAAGTCTGCTTGCGGTTAGCGCAGGCACATAATGATTTTATTATTCTACCCTTAGAGGAAACTAGCACATATAAACTGTTTAATATTAATAAGCGTGTAGTTATTGTCTGCTACTGTTCGTTTTGATGAGCTGCAAATAATTTATTAAATATTTTATTTATGACGATGCATAATTCTAATTTGGTTCATGTTTCGTTTAAACGCCTACTACTGAAAACTGATTTGAGTTATTACATGTTACAGTCATGAGATCATTTCATATTGGAACCGTCTTTTTTGCATGACCACACTGGCACTTTGATAGGATTGAAAAGGTTTACGTTTTCATATTGACTGTCATATTCAAGGTAAATACCTAATCATTAACTCAAAAGCATATTCCTATTGAATCCGGATTGCGGAGGCGCGCCTTGGCGGTTGTCCAGCAATGTACTCCAATTGTTTAATTTGATTAGCATTGCGTCTAAGCCAACAAAGTTCAACGCTCTAGAAAGGACCTATGGAGTATAAACAATCGTAGATTCTGCTGAAAACTTTGTTTCAAAACCGGTCAAGGAACTAACATTTCTCAAGTTTTCAGCAAGAATTTAGTCTTAATTCAACCACCAGATGAGACAGAAATGGAGGGCAAGAAAGCGAGAAAACATAAAACAGGAGAACATAATAATATATTATTATGATTATTTGAACTAAGTCTAATAACTAACCAATTCGTGTATGTTCGACATAAATATAAATTTGTTGAAGAAATAAATAAATAAATAAAAGTCCAACATTAAACCACAATTAAGAAGAAACTGCACAAGAAGTATATACAAGGTGTTGTTTTGCATCCTCGTCAAAATTCATGAGGTTACCTAGTTACCTACCTACCTACCTAGTTAATTACAAACGCTGATTTTTTGGGTTGTTTAAGTTTTTCCGTATTTCAGAATAACTCCCTTTACGTGGTTTAGGGAACAAGAAATGATCGAATAATCGTTAGAATAGAATAGAATGCATAGAATAGAATAGAATGCATTTATTTGTCAGAATATTGTACAAAGCGTTTATGTGAGTATTATAGTATCTGCCTATTACAGACACTCTATACTCACACTTATCATCCATATTCATACTTTTATTGGTTTTACATTAGCATTTTACGAATCGTTTCGTTTTTATAAATATTTTCTTAGTATTCTTTGTTGTGACATAACTTGTCAGTTGTCATTTACTTTTATTTTTAATTGTTACCAGCCAAATTCTTTATGAAGGTTTCATTTAGATTATATATTACTAAAAATTATTATCATCAATTTGTGAGTTCAATTGTTGTATTTTATAGTTAATTGCGAATATTTGCTGTGTAAAGATATTCTGAGTTATATTTATAAAAATACTATGTGCAAGGTTTTTGACCAATTGTTACTGGCTGCTTTGAATACTGGCAGGTTGCGTCTTACTAGAGCGCAGCAGTTTTGAATCTGGAAATAAATTTCAAGAAAGAAACGAAGGATCAGGGTGTAAAAGGGATTTCTGATGGATGCCCTTGGTCAGTCAGAGTCAAGAGCTTGGTCAGTCGAGTCAAGAGCTCAGTCAAGTCTTCAGTAACGCCAATCTAAAGCAGGCTTGGCAGATGAACATGCCGGCTGAATTGTCGATGCCGTTGCAGAGAGCGCTGCGCACCATTTTACATAGTGCTTCTCTATCCTGTGTTTCTGGAGGAGCGTTCTTCGTTTGGTGCTGCCGTGGCTGCTGCTAGCTGCAGTGAGGAAGCTGCTCTACGAGCTGACGAGCCTGGCACTGGAGCTCGGTACGTGTCTGCTGGTGGGTCCTGCCCAGCTGCCCTTCATCATGTTCGTCGTGGTCAAGCTGGTCTTGATCATCGCTTTCTACATCTGGATGTTTGTCTTCAGTTATTATCACGCTCTGAGATTTGCGGAGGCATTCAAAACGTTCCCGGCTAACCTGTCCTCTACTTTTTTAATAATTTATTGTATTTTTTTATGTCATTTTATAATATATTCATTTTCCCCTAATAACCTTTTTTAATGTACAAATCTGTTTACTTCTTCTTATCACGAGGAGCAAGCACGTTTGTTACAATATGTATTACGATCATAATATTCTGCCGTTTCCGGCGTACAAATATGGTTTGTAGAATTGTGGTTCATCTTTACATTAAAATTGAGTTATTGATCATTAGAATTACAGATAATTTAAATAAATTGAACAGTACTTGTATAAGAGATTAATTATATAAGTCAAAATTCAATGAAGTCAAGGAGATACAATATGATTTATATAGGCAATAATGTCAAATATTTAGGTAAATTTGTCATTCATAAAATCTTCAGTCAAGTAATAACATTTGTTTTAAAGAAAGTTAAATAATTTAAATTTAAATTTTCTGATGCTGAAAGTTTTGAAGTCATCAGGTAATTTGTTGTAGACAGTTATGGACATGCAGTATACATTATTAGAAAATAATTTAATTCTACGCCTAGGAACATAAAGCATATGCACTTTACGGCTGGGTCTGGATACAACATCATTAAACAAGACAAATTCGTAACTGTTTTGGTGAACAAACATACAAATTTCCAAAATGTACAGTGCTGGAAGTGGCAGTATTTTAAGTGTTTTAAATAGTGGAACACAACTGTCTAGTGGGTGCGCTCCACAAACTGAGCGCACGCATTTTTTTTGAGCTCGAAACACTCTTTCAAGTTCAACCGAATTACCCCATATTATAATACCATAGCGCAAAATGGATGATGGATGATACATAGCCATGGTATGCACATAGTGCCGCATTAACACTAGCCACGCGTGTTAGTCTATATAAAACATATACATCTATCTATCTTCTATCTTCTTACATATAACATCAAATCTATCTATCTTCTTACATATAACATCAATATGAGATTTCCAGTTACAGTTTATGTCAAATATTATCCCCAAGAATTTTGCGTAATCGACCTCTTCTATCGTCTCATTTCCATACTGTATTTTAAGTCGTGGACGTGTACTGTTATATGTCTGGAATTGTATCATATTTGTTTTGTTTAAGTTAATATGAAGATTATTGTGTTCAAGCCATGTAATAATTTTATTTAATGTCATGTTTATTTCATTATGGTACTCAACAATATCGTCATTTTCTTTTATAATACTGATATAATAATAATATAATTTTAAAAACTGATATATATGTATATATAATACTGACGTTTGAGATTGTTTGTACGTGTGAACGTGCGGGCGAGGATCAGACAGGCTGCGTTTTAAACACAGGTCACTTACCGATTTCCGTAAATAAGAAAAAAAAAATACCTACCCATTTTATTATTGATTCGGGTCGAGAATCATTAGCATAGTTACCTCCTTTAATTTGACGAGGATGCAAAACAACACCTTGTATGTAGAATCAATCATAAACACGAGTTTAATCTTGTTTAATATAACAGGGAAAATTAGTCCCACTATCAAGTTATTCTAATTAGGGCGTCATCTGATGACCAGGGCAAAGTGCAGGTCCAATCTGATAATAAATCTGAGTCAATAAGCAATCATACTTAGAAAGAGTGAACTCGAACTTAAATATGGATCTACGTAACGTTAGTATAAGAACGTGTCTCTTTCTGCATATTCTATTAAGATTTGTATATCTTTGATAGTCTGACAACCAATATTTTCAAGGGGTATCGTTCTAACCAGTACTACTTGGGGTATGGACGTGAGATAGGCAGTCGCACCATGTAAAATCTAGTTTACAGCTGCATCCGGATAGACTGGAAGCCGACCCCAACATAGTTGGGAAAAGGCTAAGCAGATAATAATGAAACTAAATATGCTATCACAGTGCTCTGATATTTCTATACAAGGTGTTGTTTTGCATCCTCGTCAAATTCAAGGAGGTAACTATGCTAATGATTCTCGTCCCGAATCAATAATAAAATTAGTAGGTAATTTTTCTTTTTTGCGGAAATCGGTAAGTGTGAACCACCCGTGTTTTAAACATAGCCCGTCTGATCCTCGCTTTATAACCTTGCTTACAAACAAACAAAAAATCTCAAACCTTTATTTGATAATTTTTCATTCCATAAACCATGTTAAGGGGGTTATTCTGAAATACTGACAAACTTAAACAACCAAAAAAATCAGCGTTTATTAATTATTATCTAAGTACCGTAATTTTAATTGATTATTTATATCTTTTGTGACAACCTCCTGAATTTTGACGAGGATGCAAAACAACACCTTGTATCATGGCTATACCCTATTTCCTATATAACTTTTCCGTTACACCCTGTAGATGAGAAGATTGCTGACAAACCGCCATTGTACCCATGGATAACAATATTATCAAAGACTTGTGTAACAATTTTGTTACAGAGTAAAGTTTACTCTATTTATCTGTACCGGTAACTGTGCAATGTACATTCTATTTCGTTAGATATTTTTGTTATTAATAAGTAAGTACCATAATCGAAAGTCTGATATATTGCTCACCTGCGACAATATAATTCCCTATCTTGTAAGATATTGAATCAAAGCATTATTATTTATTTTTGATAGTATAAGTCTCCGATAGGAGCTTTCTTATTAGCTTCATGGATAACAAATGTATTAAAAGATCTAGGTAGGGTAATTGATGGATTGCATATGATTGTTGCATGGTTTAGATAAAAGTCATGAATATTATGTTTCTTATGCTATAGGTAGCAACAAATTAATAAAGTTGGATAAGGAAGGAAATATACAACGATACTGCCTTGTTATTTTTGACGCAGATAAAGTGCAATAATCGATGCACATTACTCTCGTTCATTTTGTATAAACTGTCGCGCAATTTTTTGTATTGAAATGCGCTGTGGCCATACACGGCTATAAGTTATGTGCACTCAGCTTTAGACAGGAGAATTTGGGGACAACACGGAGCTAAACCAGTTATGTGTTTCATCAGATATTGACATAAAAACAAAACTATCTTACGTGGACGTGATACATGATCAAGACGGTTGAACCAAACGGTTTATTTGTTTTAAAATGACTATTTCTAACATCATATAAGTTTTGAATCTTTGATGAAGCACTTGTTTAGCAATGGAACTTTCAAGCTTGAAAATTTATTAGGTTTGAGCAATGTCTACAAGTAAATCTGCTGATTGTGTCGCTTTATTATGATGAGAAAAGCTTTTGTAATTTGGGTCAAAGGTTCTATCAGCTACCAATGTCACAAACGAACGAAATGTGACTACAAATGACAGATTTTTTTTTACTTGTCCTTATCCTAAGGTTCACAATACTCTAATTGCTGCATAATGTTTTATTGCTTAGTTACCTATAAGTATCAGAAGAACCTTCAACTGTACGCAGTACTACACTTGGGAGCAAATAAATCGAACTACTTCCTGTTTTTTTATCGTATAATGGTAATAATATCAATATTTTTGGTATTATGGAACGCATCAATTCGAATTATATATCGCCTAAAAGTTCATTATACAATCTTTACAATGAGCGTTATGTTTAACCTTATTGAATGATAAATTATTGGATCTGAAAGTTAAATGATTATTTTAATAGATTTTTTTTTGGGGTTAAAACAATCCAGAAAAACAATAAAAAATCAAATTATTGCAAACTAAATATGTTTCGAATTGATAAGTTCCATATTACAAAAACTATTAACCATTATACGTGAAAAAAAGAAGTGGCTCGATTTATTTGCTCCCAAGTGTATTATTAATAAGCAAAACACACTTACGCAAGCCCACAACATCTCGCACTTTCAGATAGGATATCGCCAGGCGCATGACTGAGGCCTTGTCAAGCTGTTCTACATCTTCTTTTCTGGCGGGGAGAGCTGCTGTCAGCTCGGCAAAGATCTGCATCTCCTTTGTGCGTCGACATCGCGCTGCCACACGCGACTTCTCCTTCCGTTTCTCATTATTCCTGGGAAAAAGGAAAAGGGATGTTAGAAATATGTAGCGTTTTAGGGTGATTTTGGGCTGAAGTTTATAAAAATAGAAAATACAGTATTACTCTCGACGATATTTAGGGACGAGCAGCACTCTCTGGCCAAATAATTTCTAATAAAACATTTGATTTGATGAATTGGGCAAGTATAGTTAGTAGAAGCCGTAAATTTTTATTAAGGGAAAGTGGTTGTAGAAAAAGACCATTAGGGGAACATTAACAAATTACAATTAGGACACTTGTCAGTACATTAATTATCTATTTATGTCCCTAACTTACTAAGCTAAGCGAGCTCAGAAAATTAGGGACACAAATCACATCAATACATCACAGATTGATTCAATTTTGGATCTGACAAAATCATGGTGTAATTTCAGCCATTGTTGACAAGCGGTAAGTCGCTAAATAACATTTAACTGTAAAATGTTGAAGCAAAAATGTGTGACTGAAAAAAAATAGAGCAAATCAGAAACCATTGTTCTCAATCAAGGCAAAAACCTCACGCCATCGCAGAAAACTACACGCAGATATTTAACAAAGAAATTCATTAAGAAATTATCTGCATGCATCAAAATGAATTAAATACCGAAGACGTACTTTGAGAATATAAGCAGTTTTACAAAATGGCGTCGCAGAGAAAATCTAAATTAAAAAAAAAACTAATTACGTCAAATTATTACAGTACCTACCTTTTTTTTATAGAACATAATTTTTGTTTATCCTCTAAAACCTCAGGAACTCCTGGTACACACATTTTTGCTCAAACGTCACTCAGTTCATTAAACAAAATTGCGGAGACAGTGCAATACAAGACAGTGCTATACCAACTCACTAACTAGTATGTTCGGTAATTTTAAGTTTACAGTTTATTCCATTAATTTGTCATTAGGCCCAACGGCCGGCCATATTATCGCTGTTCCAAATGGAGTATTTAAGAAATGCGTCACAAATGCATTTTCGTACTAATGTTTTGGTCTTTTGTTTGTTAGTTTTAATGAGCACTGCGGTTTGGGGTCTAGGTGTATTTTTTCAACATTTGTTCCTAGTTACAGAAAAATACAAGGTGAAAAAACTTTTACTTTTCTATCAAACATAATTTGGAAGACTTAACACTATTTTTCGGGTAAGTATTCCTTTTTATCAGTTTCATCCCGCCTATCATTAAAAACGGATTAAGTATAACAAAACCACCAACGGTATTACAAAAACTCAGGTAGCCACAACTAAAAAGGATAGGATAAGAAACCCAAATACAAAGTTGAAAACTACAACAAAGACCAGAGTAAAAATCACGTGAATTGTAAACCAAAGATTGTAACTGATTGATGAAGATGCTGACGACTTAATAACAGCTATCGACGTTACCAAGGCAACTAATTCAACTATACTAACATACAGTTTATCAGTACAACTATCGTAGATTAGATTGGAATAGAATTGAAATAAATGTAAGACTACGTCGGAATTTTCTGACAAATACGTGCCATATTTAGTGGCGCCAGTATCAGCAATTTAACACTATAAATAAAACCGCAAATCCTAATAGTTATACTTTACACATAAACAATACTAAGAAACTATACTAAGAAATAATCACACCATATTAGTGGTGTCACATGCATGAGGAATGTTTTTGAACAACGACAAGCAAAACAAGATCATATTACTTAGTTTAAAATCATGAGTATGGCAAAGACCAAACTTGGGGAAAAAAAAATGAATGATCAATATGGAGTGATAGAAATAGACTTATCGGTTATCATTTCAAAGGAAACAGGAGCTACCGTAGAAATTTACTCAGGTAGGAGAAAGAAACAGAGATATGAAAAATGTTAAAGGATTAGACAAAAAACTTTGAACGCAACCGTTCGCCTAAGCATGGAAAATGCCCTGGAAGACGAGCGACTAATCTGCATCGTCCTTCAGATTACCCTTGGACCTGGACTTTGTTCAAGTAGTAAACTCGAGGTTACTTGCATTATCGCCACTATCAAGCACGTCTCATACCATGTCTAATAATCTAAGTAATAAATATACTAGACAGCCAATTAAAAACAGAAGACTATACGCCAAACGCCGAAAGGACATGCTTTTCTCAATACCCGACGCCACACAATCAAAAAGTCATGATGAAAACCATTTCTCATAATTAGCGTCGTTTCAAAGAGCTCAATAATATGAATCGACAACGCTTACTCCTCTGCTTGCGATACGAACTCTTATATTGAATTGAATACTCCATTGACGCAAGTAAGTCTCCGAACGTGCCCAGAATTGATGAAGACGTTCGAAATGTACGACACAAACTAGACACAATTTATTTATCAAATGAACTCGTGTGAAATTCTGGAGTCTCCATCGTTACACAATGGACGTTTTCTCGTAATTTGCAGTGGCTACAACACTTTCTTATCCACGTTTGTTGTGTCTGCAATTGTGCATTGATGCTCCATATCATGCAATTTAGTGCAATCTATAGTGGGGTGGTTGATATAAAGTTTTATATCTTTGCTGTTATCGATATGTAGGAAAGTTTTGGCAATTTCATCAGATTATGTAAGAGCCATTATTGGTTTATTGAAGTGCCGAATAGGCGCCACTTCGGCTAAGGAATAATCCAGAAGACAAACCAAGGGCATAGAAGTTTTTGAAGTGAAACTTCTTATGCGACCTCCCAACAAGTTTAACGCTACCATGGAGGGGGAATATTTTCTATAACTCACTAAGAGATGGCAGTATTATAAGATTGTGATTACGTAGTTCTACTAGGTACGCAAGATGGCGTGTAAACAGTCATCCATTCGACTCTTCGGTGTGACCAGCCCTCGCTCAATTTCCATGAGTAGAATAACCTCGATAAACTTATGTAATAAAAATAATACAACAAATTATTATTTAGAAGCTCCATAAAATAACGAGAGTGAATGCGTGGCACTCGAACGCATGCGTGTAGTTTTACGAAGTTACACTTCTTCCTCACGGAGGGACTCTACGCACTATTTTACTATGTTTAGAATGATGATAAATAAGCTATGGACAATTAAAAGATAAAACAGTTCATGCACTTATTTCCTATGCGGGTTGAATTGACCCAAAGTACAGTACGGGACAAGTTGTGCTGACTTCAAATGAAACCATAGAAAAAAAAATATGTTTGGAGCGAGGCCCATCACTCACATGATCCCTACCTTACCTACTAATTCAATTATATTTACTTACGCTTACAAAATGTAATGATTAGAAGAAAACTAAACAATCAAGGAACCAATATTTTTTTTAGCTCTAAAAACCTTTTACTCAAAAGGTTATTTTTGTGCAAAAACGTGAAAAGAACCGTCTTTTTGTTTCAACGTCTTATTAGTCAATACTAATTTAAAATTCAGTATAAATATGTATTGGCAACGTGAAAATGAAATCTAAAATTCTAATTTCAGTCTTCGTACAGTTCGGTAAATAAGGGAGTGTCTTATGGAAATGGAGCGGAAAGATCCTAGGCGCCATGAATCTGCTAATAATCGACTAATGCATGAAGTCTGATAACAAAAAAATGGACCGTAGAATACGTAACATAATAAAAGAGTTGACGAAAGGTCCTTCGATCGATATCTCCAAGCCAGTAATTTAAATAAATTTGTGGAACGCTGAATGGGAGTTAAAGGCCCAATTTAAGATTCAGGTCGCCACAAGCAGACTGAAGTATATATTCAAGGAAAAACGAAATATAGTAGTACCTACACAGTTTATACTTTGAACCCTGCACAATACACATGTTTAGGAGTATACAAATATGGCGACGATTAACCAAGTTTTCGTGTTACGACCGATACCGCAACTACATGATAGAATGCAACAGATTGAGGAAAAATATGTGAAGCACTGGAATTTAGGAGCAACAAGCCGTAAACAATTGCTAACAGAGTATTAATAAACATTATTCTCGGAAACGCGATCGAAGAATAAATCAGTGGTCGAGAAACCTCTAAAAAAAACTTGTTTGTTCTAATTGAGATGCATGATTGACTGAAGCTAATGAATTCATACTTAATAATAATAACAACGAAGAAAAAACAAAAATGTTCAAAGGAAATGATGATATGAATAGTGGCAACATTGTAGATTGTGATAATTTAAGAGTTGGAATCTTCAATTGGTTACTAGGGGAAGATTATACTAGTGTGAACGATAATTTAGCACGGCTTGAGGAGTGGAAATTCCAGAACGAAATAGAGTTTTTTTGCTGCCATTGCATGCACGTCGACAAATAAAGGCAGTATTAAAGCACGTCCTTCCAGACATGCTATATTTAATTTACTTCATATTAATTACATTTTATTGCTAAACATGGAATTCAGTGGCGCTACACCTACACATTAATTAAAATCTCTTCCGGAGCCAGTTGCAAAAAGACACGAACCTACTTTATGTTATTGCAAACGTCAAGCAAGACAACAACAACATCGGGTGCGATAATTAAGTCTCTCTTCACCAAAAAGGTACTGTTTTATGAATCACCGTTTATCACATCGATTGATTCAAAGTTAAGGATTACTTCGCAATTATCACCTGAATCATATTTTAGCTGGGCGCCATTTTAATAAGAGCGAATTTCAACAATGAAACTGAACACGATTAGCACATCTGAATGGCGATTAAGAGCTGTCAGCGTCATTATTCCTTAGCAATGATGAGTCTGACCATTCTTGAACACGGTTAAGATGATCCTGATTGTGTGAAGTGGCATTGGCGAAATTTGCTCTTAGAGAATGTTGTTCCCTTTAAAAACAAAAGTTTTTCGGACCAATGTCAGCTACACGACACGACCGTTGAACAAACCGTTTGTCAGTTCGTCAGCTAATGGAGGTGCAAACAACGTAACAGCCAGACAATTGGCGGTGATTGCAAAAATAATCGCGTTCCTGTCTACCAATTGAGGGTTCCTTGTTCTGACGTACGTTCAACCATTAAATGGCGGATCCGATTTGTTTGTAGTCACGCACGCAGGCTAGACAGACTGATAAATATGGATGTAGTTATCGATATTATAGAATATGTCGTTGAGGATATTGTGTCTACAAAGTATAATATGAAGTACAAATTGCAATTGAATCATGATAGTGAAGCGATCGAGAAGATAACGACGCGACGTTTGATTCAAATGGATATCTCAGTTTAAGTTTGATTGCGAAAGTTGACTTTAGTTAACAGTCGTATGCGAAAATCGACATGAAATCATAAGACGAAGTTGAGAAATGTTTTTTTTTCGTCTAACTGATAGTTTGATATCTTCATGCGTTCTAAATTGAACTTTGGCCAGATGCAGTTTTTATCTAATGGGTACTTTGTAGCATTAATTAAGTCATATAAGCCAAGAAATTCTGATGTATAGAACGTAATCGTGATTTTCTATTGGCTGTTCATCGACTTGCGTGAAGCGACCAGCCCGTGCTTCACTTGATTTTGACTCGGTTGAAGGTCGCACCGCGTTGACTTGTGGCAATTAGCAGCGTCAGGTGCATGCCTGACACATGCTGAGCTGGACTCCCATTTGGTGCAACCTTGAGACGCACACCGCACCTTGTATAACGTTATTTTATTTGAAGTATGTCATGGTGTTACTATAACTGTTTCGTAAAAATGTTTTTTCTTTGTTTTTTTTTTCTTTTTTATACTGGCACCTTGTTTTTATATAGGTATATTTATGTAATCCGTGTCATTAATTGTGCTTCTGTGTGTTGTGCTATGTCTTTTGTATGCACTGAATAAATGATTTATCTATCTATCTATCTATCAATTTCACTGACTTTAAATAGGAGGTTCTGAATTCGTCGGAATCTTGCCCGCAACGATTTGTTTTTTTATAGTTTGAAAGGGGTGATGGGATCCTGGAGAAATCGAAGAAACTTTTTTGCAAATAAATAACAGATCTCCAAAAAAACACAAAAAAAATGGAAAATAACTTTACTTTTAAAAGTCAGAAACAAACCAAAATCGACGACTACCGAAAAAAGTTCAATAAAGTTTTTTCATAGTTGCATGGTTAATTATAGGCTAATTATCCACTACTTATTAGTTTGCATGTTATATTTGCCATGCCAACTTCAGTGAGGTAGCGTGTACGAACATGGTAACACGTGATTTTTATACATTAAGAAGATTACTATGTTCGCTGCACAATGCACCTGTAGACTTACAATACAAGATAAAGATAAAAGTACAACATTGATAACTAAAACATACATTGACCCACCTTTTCAATATAGTTTCGAATACGTTAAAAACAGTGTAAGTACATAACTGTCATTAAATAACAACAACAATATAATAATATTATGTTAACATTGTTGATAATATAAGCGATAAATTAGGACAGTTCCTTAATAAATAAACAAGTTATATTTAGGAAATATCCATTTGTGTAATTAAAACAGATAATTCGCCTACAGATAAAGTGACAATTAACATATTTATAACTTTTATAAAATCTAAAGTAACCATCTTACTTTAGAAATGAAAGTCAAACAAGTGTATTGTGTTTAGATAATTATTATATAATATTTAATTGTTTTATGTTATTGGTCCAAAGTGCAATAGTCTTGTCAGTGAACATTTCCGATACGCTAATCAAGATGAATTGATTGGTAACAATGAAGAAACATGTTGGTGTAAAAAAACCGGCCAAGTGCGAGTCGGACTCGCGCACGAAGCGTTCCGTATACTATTATTAATAAAAACGAGCACAAAAAAACACTTTTTTGTATGGGAGCCCCTCTTAGATATTTATTTTATACTGTTTTTAGTATTTGTTGTTATAGCATCAACTGAAATACATAATCTGTAAATTTCAACTGGCTTACTATCACGGTTTTAGAGATACAGCCTGGTGACAGACCGACCGAAGTCTCAGTAATAGGGTCCCGTTTGACCCTTTGGGTACGGAACCCTAAAAATTGAGGATAAAAGAAGGCACTAGTGACTAGATGACAAGAAAATCATACAAAGCCAACATACGTGCTGTTTTTAATTAATATGATGTTGACGCTATAAATGAAGTAAATAATTTTACTAAGAAATAAGATGATAGATAAAAGACAACGCAAGTAAACAAAAACATCACGACATAATTGATCAATTAAATGCGAACCATTCCGGTTTTATAAATCATGTACCAAAACAAATTGTGGGTACGACACAACTTAAACCAGTTAAACAACGGACAAGTACCTACAATTTACTTGACTGGTAAACAGTCAACAACTACAAAAAAATATATATTAAAGACATTTTCCTCAATCAGATTTATAATTTGTGCTTGGGAAACTATTATAATACGATTAAAAAGTAATTAATCTCATTGGAGAACGTGACGCGTCGGCCCATCCTGGGCGCCATTTTGCGAGACTATCAAATCAACATGGCAGCGATATAATTAGAAAACGATAGGTAATATTTATTTTATTGTAAGTCCCAATTGAAAATAAAGATTAATTTTATTGACAAATTATGGTTTGCTAAGGCTTCCTTAAAGTCTAAAGATTACTTGAAGTGCAGTATCATGCGATAAACAAAGCATTTGTTGATGCGGTTGGTGTCTTTCATTTTGTTTCCGCATGGATATGTCGCAGGCAATTTGTATGATTCGGCGTTTTACAAACGGCGTCGTACGTTTAAAAACGCTCGCTGTTTTAAAATATGCCGAAGGCAAAATGTAAATTGCCTTGTCACTTTGTAAGATGCCACAACATTCGATAGACAATTCAATCGCCGCCGTTTACAAAATGCCGCGGCAAATTGAACTATTTAAGTTTTTGAGGTTATCCGGCACGTAAAAAAGTCTAAGGTGTCCATGGAATCTGGTGATCGGAGGACTCCTGCGGAATATTATTGGTTCTATATTTGCCTTAGGCATATTTTAAAACAGCGAGCGTTTTTAAACGGACGACGCCGTTTGTAAAACGCCGAATCATACAAATTGACTGCGACAGATATGTTGTGAAGATTGATTGACAGATGATAGTGTACATTCTGACGACATTAATGCATTGAATTTGCTAAACAGGGTTTCCCAGAATTTAGAGGTCAAGAACAAGACATAATAAATTACATTTTCAATTAAAATGTTTGTCACGCAGCCGGTGATTTGCCGCAATATCAGCAGCAATCGACGGTAATTCTTGTTTATAATGTACGTGACAAAGTTTATCGTAAAGACGAGTTATCACATAAACACGCTGCTGATACCTTGCTGTAGGGGTCACACGGAGAGAGGTTACGTTATCGACATTATCGGACAACAGGCCCGTGTCTTCTCCACGTTTGAGTTCCAAGTTTTAATCCAATTGCAAGCTATCTCTGTGGCGGACGAATTGGGTACCCAATGATATAGATGGACAAAACTAGAGCCCAATTTGTAAAAAAAAAACTCGACGGAATACTTTGCCAGTGTCAATGAAATTACGTTTTTATGATTCATTCGACATTTCTTCACTTGTCAATGGTTATGCTTCACAAAAATGAAGTGGGATGACACTGACACACCGTTAAACATCTTCATGTGACTTCTAAATACCAGCAGCAGATATTTTTACTTTACAAGATCACGAGTTTTAGAATCTGAGAAAGCTATAATACTGGGAAAGTGATGTCTAACATATCACGCGGTCAAATCAGCTGATACGTTATTTTGGCGTACTTCCATGGATTGGTAAACCAATAAAAATGAAACCTGCATGTAAACCACGTGGGGATAGCCATAAGCCGCCGCCACATCACTATCTTTTCTAACCCTTGCATCATCTAACCAATATTTTCAACCTTATTCCCAAGGCAATAAGATAAAATATTCCGTTCAAGATTAGATAACAATCCAAACACCAAAAGTGGGCCATTAAAATTAAGTGGTATAACTCTCTTTTTGTGCAAGTATATACCAAGAATAGTGGTACTAAGTTTTAAGCAAAGAAAAAGCGGAATTACCGCTTTGCTAGCCGTCATTAGCTAGCTAGCTAGTATTTCTGAGAAATATTAATTTGTAAGACGTTAAAATAGCCGTTTATTTCCATGGCAATAAATCAGAATACAGAACTAGTCAAAACAGCGTTTGAAACATGTTTAGAACTATAAACAAGTTGAATGAACGCTGCGACCAACTTAGCAGTTAACACGTTCAAGGAGTTTCAATCGACTGATTAATTTGTAGTTTTCACACTAACTAGGTCTCTTTGCAACTCTACACATGCCATACGTGCTTCAGGATGAAAGATTTGAATTCAATTTCGGCAGAACGAAAAGGAAGCATAATTTGATGAAACCGCTCAGTTAATTGGTAGAAAAAAAATACATTCAGCATTTATCTTGTATAAAAACGTACGATACAGCTGTAAAATAGAATAAACAGTTATAAAAGACTCTAAACTTGTAGATTAAAAAATCTATTGTAAACTTACATAAAATCTTCCAAGTCAACAACATTCGTGTATTGACACGCTTGCCCATCAACATTAAAGCACATGCTATTGTAATCCCAAGCCGGCTGTTCATGGCATGGCAGGTTCTGGATCATAGGACGATGCGGGACGAAACTCACTGGCTGCTGAAACACTTCCTGAACAGGATAATATGGAAGCACATTATCGTGCCCATACGGCACGAACGGCACATTTCTATAACACTGTACTGAAGGACTTCGAAGGTTCGAATTATAATCACCATAACCACACTGAGCGTCGACCGCCTGCCTAGACCACTGACCAGACATCGGGCACTGCAAATTCCATCCTACATCCTCAAAGGCCCCTACCACAGGGCATTCCTGAGGATACTGTTCGCCAAAACCGTTTACGAGCATTTTGGTATCCGAAATCTCGCATTCGTTTTACAGGGAACAGCAAAACAGTCCATCGAGGTACAAAAACAGCGAGCAACTGATAGCAGCAAAGATGTTCTTATCTACTTTGAGGATAAAAGCCATAGTAGCAAAACTTGATAATAACAAAATTATTAGATAACATTGAATTATTCGACCCTGGCAAGTCTAGCTGGCAGTTGATATCGAATGTCTTATCGAGTTTTTTTGTGGATTTCCGAATGGCATATTATTTTGAATTGTTTTGAGATATGAGGAGAAAATCGATTTAACTTCATCCATTGATTTTTCTACAATCATGCCACCTTATGTTTATTGGACCCAAAGGTGATGAATGATTACGAGATCCACTTAACTGCGAAGTGTCTAGAAGTACTACGACAATGTTTCAAATAACTTTGTGACGTGAAATCGACAACAATGGTGTGATATGAAAATCGATTTCGTAATCTGTTTTTACACTATCACTAAACAAACACGACCAATGTCCGATTAATGATGGATTCATGCAAGTAAAGTAGCTTTTCCCAATTCCACATGGATACCTAATCACTGTATCGAAAATAGATAAAATGTCGAATAAAACAACACACTGAATTATAAATATTAGATAATTATTATTGTTAATTAAGCATGCCATAGTACACTTGAAGTCTCCAGTAGCTAATTAGAAGAGTTATATACGGTGCGACATACAAGGATTGCCGACGAGTGGTATAAAAACCAGTTAAAAAATTCGACACCGAAAGGATGGACTCCTTTGGTTAATGAGACGAGACATCCCGACGAGGATTCCCTTAAATAGCAACATCATAAATAAGCATACCATATCACATAAGACTGAATAATTACTCAAAGGACAATTAACTGCTAAATGCCAGGCTTATTTTAATCATACAGACCTTGATTTAAACAAGGTAGAAGATGATCCAAACTTCAATTTAAAGAGCAAAAGGCACGCAGAAGCCAAATGCAATAATTTAACACGAATTTTAATATGTCACACGTGGAGTCAACCGAAGCTGACCTAAATGTGCAATTTGTTGAGTGCATCGTAATTGTTCAACATGGTCAGACATTCTGTTGTGAAACTCCAAGGTCCAAATTAAATAATGTAATCATAAAATGAGTTTCTTTTAAATTTTTTGCACATTGCTCGCAGAACGGATGGCCGATGGGGCCGAAAAGTTCTGGAATGGCGACCACGAACCAGAAGACGATGCGTTGGAAGGCCTCCCACAAGGTGGACCGATGACCTGGTGAATGTTGCGGAGATCCGCTGGATGCGACCGGTCAATGTGGCGACACTTGGGGGAGGCTTATGTTCAGCAGTGGACGTCTTTCCGCTGAAATGATGATGAAATGTATTGCTTAATCGCAGTAATAACTAATGGACTTTCACCGATCGATCCAAACCCCCGAAACTTTTACTTTTATTTCGTATCGTTATTGGAGGAAGGAGATCGGGAGTAATGTAGGTTATCCGTGTATAGTCGTTGCATACAACTCATCACACGCAAATTGGAGAGTTCAGTTGCGAGCGCGATGAGGAGTGAAAACATAATAGCTTTGATAAATTGTTCTGTTTGGATCTGAGAACAACGCTGTAGATCTGCAGACTCTTCTCAATTGGCTACACTTCAACGCCCATTATTCACATGCAACGCTGCTTGTTTTGCTTACATCGATTCGTAAAACCTCTACTGAAAGAAAAAATTGAAGAAAGAAGAAGAAGACATTGTAAGGAAATTTTATCCTCGACTTGTTGCAACACTGGTTTTCAATTTGTATTTCGTCTGACTTTCTTTTCTTTCGTAGAGTTCACCAGAAGGGCCGCATATCATAAATATGTAACGCAGCGTTTGGCTTATTGTGTCAGCCGACAAAACTCATAGATATTCAACTCAACGCGTTTGTGGGCCGGCGGGCGCCTCATTCGAAACAAAAGTTTAATTTAAACATGTTTATCTGTGTGTACTCATGTAAGTATTTAATAATATGTATATTCAGATAGCGGACAGCATTGGCTGGAAACCGAATTAACCGTAACAAAAAAAAAAAGTCTTCTGTTAACTATTATTTTACGAGTCTGAGATCTCTATGTAAACCACAGTTAGTAGTAGCTTGTTTTAACAAGCATGGAAAAATGTTTACCGAAGAAGCAATTACTCTTTATGACTCAAGTGGCTTTGATGTTTAACTGACAAAATTAAAGCTAGGGAGATAAAATATAGTACAAGAAAAACAGGTATACTTAGACATTGAGGCAGATAAGTTTAAAACATTCTAAGATCTTGTGGCTTACGCGGAAAGAATTTTAATGGACTGGATTTAGTCGTGGGTTTCTATCAGTTTCCCGTCGCGGCCCTTTTAATAATGATAAACATAAAAAACAACCACAATCAATTTTGTAATATCGATTGGAGTATAAAAATAAAAAATCCGATAGCGAATAGAATTTTTTCGAGCGCTTCAATCACTGATACCAGACTATATCTTTTACGTCAATGCAAACGATGCATTCTTATTTATTTCTTTTGTGTTGTTGCGAGGAACTAGCTTTGGTACGTCGGATAAAGAATGAAGTATTAGTCATTTTTATATTCGACATCTAATCTGGCTATTCATTCATTTTTATTTCAGATGACCAAGATCCATTGGGTTATGATTATGAACAACATTCTTGAACCTATAACTAAAACACAGACTGTGTACAGGTGACTAGCGACCTCACCAACGGGCTGTAATACCTTCCGACTGTGGCGCTCAGAATGCTGTTGGGGCTGCCACGGAGTCTGTTTAGCAGCGATGCCGCTTTCTTACGCCGTACAGCATCGAAAGAGTCGATACGAGCCTCAGCGAACATAGATGACGCGCTACAGAACCGAGGCAGACGCAACAGCACCCTAAACGCGTTGTTATACTGCATCCGCAGAGCATTGTAGGCCTTTTGGCTATGATTTATCGATGCAAATGAATTATCAACACTGTCACAAAAAAGGCATTCAAGTTACTTTTTAGGTTCAATAAAGGATAAAAACTTTCTCTCTCGAGATTTTTTGGTCCAACCCACCACAATATCTCAGCCATGGGCAAAGAAAATATTTTTGGGGCAGAAGACCATCTTGTGAGAATCTTGAAATTCTACTTTATTATGAATAGTAAGGGAAGGTAATAGAAAGGGAAATAGCGTCCACCTGCAATCTAGTTGGAACATAGGAATCTCGTAACTTGGCAGGCGATTTTTGGTGTCATGAATATCCGCCTGCCAAGGAATTATGTTGATGATAAGGACGGGTTTTCCAACTTATGACGATTTGCAGAAGCAGTCATTTGCATGGAGAAAAAACGCTGCTGAGCAAAGCATTAATCTTGGCAATAAGGTTCACTTCTTCAGCAAACCAAAATTAGTACAGTACTACAGTATATTATTAGAACGAATGATTGCGAGAAGTGCTGGTGCAGTTTTAGGACGTCGAGTTTAATGCAAATCGAGCACAACAAAAGTTTTCTGATTCAGAATGTGGCATTACATGGTTGATGCCGTAGCCGGTCATTCAAAATAGCGGTTGGTAAATGTCCTACTGTTGTATAAAAGGGACGGTATAAAAAAAAAACCGGCAAAGTGCGAGTTGGACTCGCGCACGAAGGGTTCCGTACCAATATTTATAAAAACCACCATATCGCTCATTTGGTGCAACAATGGCGTAATTACACTTTTAGAAATTTTACAGGAGATGCAATCAAAGATTCAGATTAAAGGTATGGCATCTTGGCGAGACTTATTACGATTCTAGTGGTTTTTAAAGCAAGTTTAATATGTGTAGTTTCTATTGTAGTCCAAATCGACACTGTATATTGTAGATAACCTAGGTTACAGGTAAAAATAAGACAATGTACCTGTAAATATGCCAATGTTGCTTCAGAATTCAATTAAAAAAATAACGCATTCTTTAGCAAATTTTTCATTTGTGACAAAATAAAACTAAATAATTGAATATAATCAACATAAACATTTATTTATGAATGTTTAACAAAATAAACTTAAGAAAAGACAACCAAATGTGTTCACTAGGCATGAACTTAATTCAGATTAAAAGGGAAAACATCTTAATACTAACATCTTATAATCATCTAGGTAATAATTTTTAAGTTTTAATTGGCACAAATAATCACAGATTAATTATTAATTACCTACTTACTTTTAACTAAGTGATAATTATGCGCTATTATGCAGCCGAGACAAAGTATACAAGAGAAAAAGTGCGAAAAATACTTAAGCAATAGCAAAACCTTTACAAAATACTTTCATAAAAAGCAGAGTAATACCGTGGAATAATGTTTTTTTGTAACAGTTCTTTTAACCTCTCCGGCCCGCGCGAGCCCATCGGGGATCGCGCCAAACCCTCCGTTGAACCCCGGCGAACCCAAAAGGGACCGCCTCGTACAAGCAAACTTAAACCCTTATCGTACGTACAGTAAGGTTCTAATTCGTTTGTAAAAATTTACGTCTCTGGCCAACTAGAGTTCGATTAAAATGAAACCAAACATACCAACCTAACAACTGCACAAAATTATTAAAAAAATAAAGAAACGCGTCTTTGTCGACTGTCAAAATGAGTCATGGCGGCCAGTGTGGAACGGTGGTGTTTTGTTTTGGAATGCAGTGAAATTTTTGTGTTTTGTGTTGTTAAACTTTGGTAAGTAAATGTATAGTATGTTATAAGTGTATAATGTAACTTTTTAGCTAGTCATTTGCTGGAAAAAATATCTAAAAATTATGTTTTTGACCCAAAAATTTCTCCAAAAATTCCTTTGTTGTGAAGTTCGTCAGTCGAAATTGAAAATATGAATTTGACTCTTTTACAATGAAATATGGTCTTGGAAACATTAGTAATAAGCGAAAAAATAGTGATAATTCATAATTTCATGCATTCGAGGCATATTTATTCATATTTATTGATATTTCAAGTATTTTCATGCATTGAACTGCGCAGTTAGAAAATGGCCGATTCTAATAAGACGTTTGAATTGGAATCTTGCAAGAATAATTTATGTAGGACTCCTAAAAAACACTGTCATTAGATTACTTGTATATTTGTTATGTTAGATCTAAAGTTTCGTGTAAATTGATTCAGTAGTTTTACCAAAAAAAAACAAACTACGACAACAGTATGTTTGCGGCGAGCTCTCTGAATTCTATGCGATGTTTATAATTCTCAAGTAGTTATAAAACAGTTGTTTATATTGTAATACATGGTCACGTTAATCATGAACCCGAAACTGTTTACCGCTTGAGATAAGAGCTAATAGAACTCGCGCGATAAGCTTTTTATGAGCGCAGGACACTTGACACGCTCGATGACGTCATTGTGAGGCCGGATGGGTGTTTTACCGTTAGAGCCGGAAGGTCGGAGAGGTTAAATCATTTTTCTTGTTTGCGGAAATTTCTCTTTTTGAAGTATACGCTGGAACCAAATTGATATCTTCTATTGCCTTAGTTATTCGTTGACTAGTAGATCTTTGTTTCTTTTTTTTTATTTCAGCTTCACTCCAGTCATCGTCGAATTTAAGTTTGTACTTGTATACTGCATCATTGTCTTTAGTAAATTCTATTGCTTTGAGATCTGAGATTTTTATGGTGTTACCTCCTACATCTTTGACAATGTTAAGTTCAATTTCGTCAGACATCTTTTTCAAATCATAAAAATCATCGAAATTCAATTCTTCAACATGAAATTGGTTACCTTTTTTCTTTGCAGATCTTATTATTTGTACATACTGATCTGGTACGTAAACAGCGCCTGATTTTTTAGCTCTTTTTATTGCCTTTTCAATTATGGAGTGGGCTGTATCTCCCTCATTTTGGGTATGTCCCCTTATTAAAAATTTGTGAGTGATTTTATTGATTGGTAGTGTTTTGACGGCATACAAGTACATGGAAAATATGAATCTGAAAAATAATAAAATCATTATACACTGCACAAAACTACAAAAAACAGTTCTTAACAAATTAAACGAACCTGTTTTTTTGTTGCCCGCCACAATTGTCACTATAAAATGTGATATTACAACCAGAGTGTTTATTTGCTACGCGTTGCAAATATTTAAAGACACAGGAACCAACCTCAACCGCTCCTCGACCTCCCATAGCCTCATGCCAAAAGTAACAATAGGTTTGTTTGTCTTTTACATCTGTTACCTGTAAAACAAAACGGTTATCAATCTATTGACAAATAAGGAGCATACAAGTTTATTATAAGTCATAATAGGTACATACTGTAAAGTTTAAGCAGTTCAATTTTGATTTATAGTAAAACGACGAGGACTCGCCAACTGGTACTGGCATAACTGCTTGAAGATCATAAATTGCAACTATTTCGTTACTATCTGTATTCCTACATAATTCTATGTCAGTCTTCTTTTCCACTCGACTAAGTACTTTCTGCCGGCAATGTTCTGTGTAGTCAGCCTCTAGTTTTTCTTTATCCTCTCCAACGGCATTTTTATATTGTTCACAGATATCACATTGGTCTTTTTTGGGCACAAAAAAAGAAATATTGAATTCCGTATTAAATATGCGAAAGTATGAATCGTAAGTTGCAGCCTCTTTGTTTTCGGATTCTCTTAATCTCTTATAATCGCGATGTAGTTCAGCTATTGTTAGGCCACCATCAATATATTCTCTACTAGTGTTGGCGCGGAGATAGTGGCTTTCAATCCTACTAATTGAATTTATATGAATTCGAACCGATTCTTGGACCTCAGAACTAGTATGTCTGTGATTTGCATGGCGGCCGCGCTTGTCAATTGGTGCTACACCCTTAGATTCATTACTTGTCTTGGCCTCGATTACGGTACGTAAAGTACGTTCGGAAATTCCCAAAGTATTCAGCAAAAATAATTTGCACACCCTGAAACTTCTACCATTGGATGTCAAGGAACAAAAAGTATTAGGTTTTCTGTTGTTTTCCACACCAGTTTTCAAACGTCGTTGTGCCAATTGTAGTACAGATACTGTTGAATTCAAAAAATCACGCTGTCTTTGAAGAGAGGATAAATCCCAATACATCTTGAAAATTTCATACCTTTGCTCTTCTGTGAAGTGTTCTGAACATTTATGTTTGCATTTGTTAGAGCAAGGGGGCTGCATTTTTTTTGCAGAAATGGTTTTGCCCGTTCGAGAAGTATACTCTTGACCTGAATTCTTCAACTGATTACGTTTATTTTTCTTCCAAGCCGCTGGATTCCTTAACCTTTTTTTTGTTTTCTTTTTAGGTGATTCTGAATTTTGATCGATGTAGTCAGTAGATTCATTGTATCGAATACTATTGTTAAAGGGAATGTCATCAGGTGGGTCTTGAAAATCGTTAACATGTACAGTACGGGGATTGTTATCTAGGTTTATAATTAAAGGTTGATCCTGCGACAAAATTGAAACACTTTGTTTAGAAGTGTTAGATGATGAAGAGCTCGATGATGAGGAAGAGGAAGATGAAGAAGAAGACGAAGATGAAGAAGAACTCGATGATGATAAGGATCTTCGTCTACTGCTTATTACTGGACATGTACGTTTAATTTTATCAGGACGGTATTCTTCTCCACTGTCGTTTGGAGAAAAATCCGTATCATCTTGTGTATTTATTTCAGGTACAACATCATGAGTCAATGACTTAGAGTGTGTTTCCAATGTTATATCAGAATCCATAGATTGGTTAACATAAGTTGGCAAATCAATTGGAGCTTGAAAGTTTGATGCATATAAGTCTGGCAAATCATTTTGTGGCATAATACTTTCAGTACGAATCACTTTATTTTTTGGTATAAAAGTGTCTTTAACATTAACTGCAACAAAAAATAATATTTTTTTTATACTCGTAAATCACAAATGAAAGTATGGTCTACTATTAAATAAGAATAAACTTACATACTACATACTTACCATCTCTACATCGTTTACTGACTTCTGAAGCATTTGGTTTTGCAAATGGGGGTACTTTCCCTTCCATCGTACAATAATTCACCAATCTTCTTGCACGGTTATCCATCATTAATAATATTCTTAACTGAAATTTTAAATGAATTTAGTTCCAGAGGTATTAGCTATTTATAGCCATAAATCCACTAATTGAAATTCTACTTATTTACAATCCACGTAAAAAGTACTGGAGTAACAACGACACAGTTACGTAATTCCGTCTATTTTCAAAAAAGAACATACTTTATTTGCAGCAATAACGACATAATTACACAAGTCTGACATTGTTCCAACAGTTTAATATTTTATCTGGAGAAAAAACGACGTAATTACTCAATATTGTCATTGATCTACCAAAATATATCACATTTGGTGCTACAATGACATATTTACAAAATTCCGCCGTTATTTCACCAAGAAGGTACTTATTTTTGACAAGCATTGACGTAATTACGAAATTCTGTCATAGTTTTACCAAGAACATACACATTTTTGGAACAACAACGCCGCAATTGCTCAATTACGGCGTTGTTGCACCAAAAATTATCTGATGAAATGTCATAAATACCTTTACGTCGTTGTTGCTCCCAAACACAACCACACTTAGCGGGGCGCCCCGCGCAACTGGCTATACAGACGTTGTAGCAACAGAAATGGCGCCATTTTACTCAATTCTACAACGACACTCGCGCCATCTCGCGGCATATCACCACAAATTCAATTCTGTCGATGTTTCTCCCGATGTAAATAGTCTTTCCGCACATTTTGACATTATAAAACTTGTTTAGAAAAAAAGTGTAATTACGCCATTGTTGCACCAAATGAGCGATATATGATCTGCAAATGAGACTCGTTTTGAGTACAAGTAACGCTTAGCGCCATCTATCGACATTTCTATGGAGTTGTTCGAAATTTTCGAGTCAAATACAATTGGTCGACTATTACTCGTAAACTTGTAAAGCCCACTTAAGTGTGATAGTTTTCCTTTAAACTTCGTTATATCTAAGTACTACTGCCGTGACATTTGCATTTCTAACTACAACCGTTTAGTTGGTAGAGGGGGGGGGACACTTGACTCTAACAAAAATTGGTACTTTAATGCTTGATAAGTCACGAACGGTTTACTTAATCAAAAAACGATCTTCCCAAATCCCAAATATTTTTAAAAGACTTATTCAACGATATCCCACACTATGGGAAGGACGAAAATAAAAATTATCATCCTTTCTTTACATGTAGGGGAGGTATCCTAATTTAAATAATTGTTTTTTTCAAAATTTAATTTTACCACTTTTCTGGCGTTATTAACGTGTACTCATGCCAAACTACAACTTTCTAGTACCAAGTTTTTGAGCTAAACCGCGGACTGACAGACGGACATACCGAAACTATAAGGGTTCCTTGTTGAATACGGAACCCTAAAAATAGATATAAATTGCTTTTTAGGTTTTGAAAAATCCAAGTGGACTTTTTATCTTTAAAATACACCCGTTTAAGTCTTATTTGTGTCTACGGCCAGAATGCTAAAATTACACGCACAAATAAAGACTGAAAACATGGGTAAGCTATTTTAAATTACTTTAAATGTATGAAGATACCATTATGAACTATCAGTTATTATTAAACAATTGTGTCATGCTTCTTTTGCTCTAAACTCTAGATAGGTACTATCAGCCTTATCATTGACGTCACTGCAAATGATAAGTTTTTAACTAACCTGGGTTGGATAACGGAGCCATCGTTTTTACTCCTGAAATATAAAACTTCATGCCATGCCATAATACGTAAGTAAAGAATCTAGAGAATTACTAAAGAACTAAAGAATTTTCAGATTTAATTCTGTCTTCACTGCTTCTGATAAAAAGATACGGTCTACTGATGAAATGATGCTTCTGATAATCTTAATATTTAGACAACAATGATGTCAGTGTCTGCAATCAGTGCTCACGCAGAGACTAAGTCTTCATTGTTATTTCGAGCTTTTAGAAGATCGGCAATTCTGATAAGAAAATATAAGTTTATCAGTGATATCACGTGCCCTAATAACTTCCAAGTTGTTTTGGATGATAAGCAAGTGATTTCATTATCAATTGCCATTTTGGATAAAGGAACTGATTCTTGTAACAAAAAGAGTTTGGTTTAAGCCGGAACATCATCATGTTTGCGAACATTGATGGTATTACATTGCTATGTCTCGCATGGTGTCACAGGTTTATGTTAAGCGATGGACGCGTTGCGTGCAGGAGACCTTTATTTTTCCCTTATTTTTGTGTGCTTATTTTGTATGCGCATTCCCATATTCCAATAGGCTTTAGGTTGGGATAGCTATACTGTATACAAATATAGCTAATATTAAACAACTTTATATGTACAACACTGATATTATTAGTGAGTGAACTGTGAGGCGTTAAATTAGAATAAAACGCATCGAAAACTATCATCGTCAACTTCACTACAAAGCTGTCAAAAACTTAAAACTGTGAGTAAAAACAACAAATAAAGACAAACAACGAACATAAAAGTGACCAGTGCCAGTGACAAAACGACCATAATTAAATAAAACAATCGAAACAAAAACAAAAGTGAAATGTCATAGTGTGGAAAAAAAAATTCCCTTATGCGTCACAGTAACGTACTTTTTTATTCAAATTTTGTTCGAAGAAGTAAGCAGTAGACAATTTCAACACTGTTACGTAACGACCAAGTGGCTAATTAGCTTCAGTTACCATACAAGTCGTCCACCGCTGTGCGACTCCTGGTTCAAACCCAAGCTAGTGCAGTTATTTTTGGATTCTATAAAATTTCTAATATGAATTTCTTAGATAACATTACCTTTCGTCGCAACCGTACTAAGTCAGACGCAAGCACAACTAGTATTGAGAATGAAAGTAAAACTTCCACTGAATCGCCTATAGATGGCACCACAACAAGCTTACCTGACATTTCTGATGACGAAGACGAGCAAACTAATGAACTAAAAAAGCAAATTGAACGATTAACAACAGAACTAAACAATGCTCACTATAAAATAGAATCATTATCTCTCGAAAATACTAATCTCAAGCGTGTTAATCAGGAATTGCTTGAGCAAAACGAACATTTTAAAGACAAATGTAGTTCCTCCAAATTACAAACACCAGTAAACCAAGATTTAGACGAAAAAAACAAGTTAATAGTTTTAAATGAACCAAAAATGAATACCACAACTACAGTGCAACACAGTCATAGCAAACAAAATAAAATTTGTATCATCAGTACCAATAATTCTAATAAGGTATTATCGATTGCAGAGGAAAAACTAGACAATTATAAAATCTATCATTACGTAAAAACAAACTGCGGGATCCAACAACTACTCAAAGGAATAAAAAACATGCTTATGGACTACACTAAGGAAGATTTTTGTATAATATTAATTGGAGAAGACGACTTTAAAACAACGAATGACTATTTTGGTTTAATCTATGACATAAGAAACACATTGAAAGAAATTGACAATACAAATATTATCCTATGCCTACCTACCTTTAAGTTTAATAGCAGTTCAAATCTATTTAACTGGCGAGTAGAAAACTTTGCCAACTTGCTGTATCTAGATATAATGACTCATCTACATGCATACCTATTGGACTCAAACCTACATCTCATGTATGACAGGACAATGTTTAGCAATTTGACAGGAAGACTGAATAACAATGGAATGCGCACCATATTTGACGATATAAGACGACAAATGGAAGACATAATTGCTGTAAACCTTATGACAAACGACAACTGCGATCTCGAACAAGAGGATCAATCAACGACAAAGGGAAAACTAGGTGACAGCTCTCAGTTTTTTCTCTAACATCGAATTACATCAACGAAACAAAGTACAAAGAAACAAAATAAGTCAACTGACTAAGTTTACACTAATTTTCCAAAATATCCAAAGCATCGGAAACAAAGTAGAATTAGTAGAACAATTACTTTTAGATTCTGAAATTGATTTTATCTCACTATCCGAATTGTGGAAAAATGAAAATTATTGTCAATCAATCTTGCCCCAGGGATATAAAATAGCGTCCATTTTTTGTCGTAAAACCCGCGAAGGCGGAGGAGTTTGTATTATTGTTAAAGACTCATTGGATTTTATTGAACGAATAGACATTGTAAATCACTCAAAGGAGTATATTATAGAATTTAGTGCTATTGATGTACCCAAACTAAACTGCACTTTTATAGGACTTTATAGAGCAGATCGTCATATTGATATATTTCTTCAACAATTGGGAAAAGTTTTACATAAATTAAATACAAAAAAATCACATAGACACTTAATAATAGGAGGAGACTTTAACATAAACGTGTATAAAAAAAATAAACAGACTCTGGAGTTCTTAAATTTTATGAAGACATATAACCTGCAACAAATAATCCGCGAACCAACACGAGAAACAAAGACATCATCCACTTGCATTGACCTACTTTTTACAAATTACCCACCACTCATAAACAAAGCAACTGTCAAAGATTATGGACTATCAGACCATAAGGCAATAAATGTTCAGTTAAATGTAGATTATTTATCGTATAACAATAGTAAAACTTGGTATACCAAAAAAAGATTATTTACAAAAAATAACGTCGAATGTTTCAAAACTTCACTAAAATCTGTTAATTGGGAAAAAATACTAAATAAAAATAATAGTGTACACACAAATTACGAATCTTTCATTACAATAATAAAACACAATCTAAATAAACATATACCATTGCAAAAAATAAGAATAAAATGCAAACCAAAAAAAGGATGGCTTACTAAGGGTCTCAGAAAGTCATGCGAACATAAAAGAGTCTTAAGAACAATTTTGAATGAAAGCAAAAGTGGTGTCATAAAAAAACACTATAAGCTTTATAATAAAATACTAAAATTGACTATTAGAAAATCAAAAAAACTAACATATATTGAACAAATGCAAAAATCTGACAATAAGGTAAAGACAATGTGGAATATAATTAACACAAAAACAGGGAACACAAAAATAAATAGACGTGAAAATATATCATTGAACATAGACAATGAAGAAGTAAAATGTCCGTTAAATATATCGAACAGATTTAACGAATTCTTTGCGACAGTAGGGCAAAATCAAACAACAAACTCGAACATTGGCAAACTCGTGGTCAACCCCCCTACTTGTTCAATGTATGTACACCCGGTAGACCAGAAAGAAATAATTAATATAATAAGGTCAACTAAAAATAAACATAGCTGCGGTATCGATGACATTCCACCAATTTTATTAAAGCAATGCGCAATAGAACTTTCCATTCCCCTAATGTTTTTAATTAATCAAAGCTTCCAAGACGGCCAATTTCCAGACGCACTAAAAGTAGCTTTGGTTAAACCAGTACATAAAAAAGGTGACAAGCATATCCCAAGCAATTATAGACCCATAGCACTGCTACCAACCTTTTCCAAAATATTTGAAAAAGCTATGTGCAATCAGCTATATATATTCCTGGAAAAGTTTAATATTCTTGACGACGCACAAAATGGATTTCGAAAATGTAGATCAACAACATTAGCAGTTTATAAATATGTTCAACAAGCGCTACAAGATATAAACGACAAACAATACGTAATTGGGCTACTACTAGACATGACAAAAGCATACGACAAGGTCCTCTATGACATTTTACTCACTAAACTATATGGTTGCGGCGTACGAGGACCAGCTTATTCGTGGTTCAAATCATATTTACATAATAGAACACAAATAGTACAAATTGAAAGTTACGACCATGATAAAAATGAGATCAAAACTATTAGATCACAAGAAAAACAAATTACTTGCTCAATCCCACAAGGAAGTGTGTTAGGATGCCCTCTATTTTTAATCTATATTAATGACCTTCCCAAAATATTAGATAAAGAAAACGCTTTACCAGTACTATTTGCAGACGATATTTCAATACTAATCAAGTGTAAAAATTTAAATAACCCTAGTCTACAAATACAAGATACCCTCCAAACTGTAAATACTTGGCTCCAGATTCACAACTTAGAAATTAATAGTAATAAAACTAAAATAATACAATTTAGATCTTATAAAAAACCACCTCTCAATTTAAAAACAACATTTAGAAACGTGCAAATAGAAGAAGTTAGTACATTTAGCCTACTTGGCATTAATATTGACACACACATTAATTGGAAGTCACACATAGAACATATAAAAACAAAACTCTCGAGATACACTTACGCTCTTTTTCAAATTAAATTAAGCACTAACACACAAACAGCCATGGCTGCTTACTACGCATACGCATACTCATGGCTGCGATATGGCGTCATGCTATGGGGTAATAGTGTACATGTAGATGAACTATTCTTATTACAAAAGAAGTGTATACGAATTCTAGCCCAAATAGATAATACGGAGAGCTGCAAACCATTCTTTATTAAATATCAGATTCTAACTCTGCCGTCAATATATATACTGGACATTTGCTTATTTACTTTCAAAAATATCAACAAATTCGTTAAAGTAGAAGATACGCACAACGTCAACACTCGACATAAAAAGAGGTTATGCGCACCATCCTCAAGAATTAAAATGTTAAGTGACAGCCCTTACTATATGGCAATAAAAATATATAATAAGTTGCCCAACACGTTTAAAACTGAAAAATCAGTAACAATATTCCAAAAAAGGCTAAAGCTATTCCTAATCCAAAAATGTTTCTACTCAGTAAAAGAATATTTAGAGTCTAGCTTAAAATAACGATTATCCCTCATGTACTAAAGTGGCGATCTGTCCTATAAAACAAAACAAGATTAGTCTATCCTATTTACATTAATTTAAAACGTTGTTATAATTTGTACTACCTGAAATGGATGACATAAATATTGTTGAATAATTATATTGAATTCATAAACATTGACATTTAATTTTGACTTAAAAGAAAATGTCTCAATTTAATTGCACTGATCTAAAGGAAATAATTAATTAATAATAATATTTATTGCATGCTAATTTAGGATGAAAATTGCAATGCTTGTAAAAGGCTGCTAAGTCTTAAGTAACAACATAAAATAACACCAACATTGTACACTTAGTTCGCAATAAAAACTTTGACTTTGACTTTGACTTTGACACTTGTGTCTTAATGGAACCATTCAAACAAACATAATATTTACCTCAAATATCGTACCGCATGTCTTCGTCGACCCTGTCTACTTGTCCTGCCAAAAACACGTAGGTACAAATTACGCTAAAAAGAATATCACCTATGAAGGAGCACAATCGTATAATAATTTACCATCCTTTATAAAAAAAAATTAAGCGCTTTCAAAACTATCAAATTATATTATTGGAAGCACTCATAAATAATGTTAGGTACTAGCCTACTAGTTGAGAATAAAACCGTTGAACGTGTATCCCAAACCAATTTTATAAACTAAATCATTTTAAGACTACACATTGTTTTCTTATTACACTGTGACATTTTTTTTATTTTATTTTTACCTTATTTTTTTTACATTTTTTTTTTTTATATTTTATTATTTTAAGTGACATTTACCGATGTGACATGAATACTTACTTCAGTATTTTATTATTATTATTTTTTTTACTTTATATTTTATTATTTTTTATGTGGCATTTACTGATTTGACATGCATATTTACTTTTTTATTATTATTGTGACATTTATTGATATTCGTGATTTTTTAAATTAATTTCGTAAATTATTATTAATTATATTTAATTATTGTGAATGTGAGGACCATGCAGGTCACATTATTTTTCTCCCACCACTATCTGGCAGTTTGAGTACTATAAGCGACCTACCCAAATGTCCTTTCTTTGGTATTGTTCGTCGTTTCGTTGAGCTCCTTGAGTTATAAGTCGAGATACACGATAACTGACAAATACTTGCACTGACTGGACAGGTCCACTCAAATCTGTGTGGTTCTTTCTTCAAAAGACCATTTCAGATACTAATCTGCATAGTCCTCATGTAAATTGAGCAATGTCTGGACTTTAAAAGAGTAACAAGTTAACAGAGAACCTCTGAGTTTGTTTCGGCTGTTTCTTCTCAGAGTAGTCAGGTACGAAACACCGGCCCCATCTAGCTTAAACGCTACGACCAATAGGAGGGGAGCAGCAATGAAAAATGTTGCGAAAACGGGAAAAATGTGACGCAGACGAAGTTGCGCGGGACAGCTAGTAAAGTTTATTAAACTTAATAAGGCTACATCACAAGGAGCACGTTGTAATTTACGTTTGCTAACCATTAGAGTACTAGATATCATAATAAAAGAACGCATTTGATACCTCCACAATTGCGTTCGCATGCAGTAACATATTATTAAAGTAAATTAGTGCTGTAGACCAGTAGGTAGTAATATGTGTTCTACGTTAGTTGGATAATTTGTCACTACATCCTTTGATATTAATGTCTGTACCATAATAGACAACGTCTCAATTTTAAATTTTCTTTGATGGCAAGTTTTCTTTTTGCTAGCTTTGTTCTTATTCGAACGCTGGGCACATTTCTTCTTTCGAACAGTTTAGGTACGTGATATTTGCCCTGCAAAAAGATAGATCACCAGGCCACGTTCTTGGATCGAATTTCAGAAGCCATTGCATAGACTTGCATGTTTTTTCTATGGTTGTGTCGAAATTAACAACTGTACAATACTTGTAACTTCACAAAACAGATGACATGATTCATTCATTTTTACTAAGAACTAAGTAAAATATTCTTCCTACAAATAGTTTTTCAATTTTGTCAAATTATCTGTTCCAAATATGGCATTGGACTTCACAACGCAGCCAGACAAACAAGTAGCGTCGTAATGGTCGTAACAGAGTTCATGGACGCGTGCGCTTGCGCATCAAGTAAACCAAACAAAATAGATCATTGTGATAAATTCGGCGCGAATTCCCCGTCCATCTTCTTTTTTTGTTTTTTCATGCAAATAAAACGGTGATTGTGAACCAAAGTGCAGTCTAAACCACTTTGTATTCATGATTCTATGTAAAATGTAGTACTACATAGAAGCTTTTGGTAAGCTTATTATAAATAAATAAATTATTCACTCAGAAACATGAGGAAATGCACTTTGGGAAAAATATTTTTTTCACGCCTGGGGGCCTACCATCACTGAAGCAAGAATGAAGTAATACTTTAAGAGATGGTGGTACAGTCCCTGTATAACATGTGTACCAAAAATAACAATCGAATTGAGAACCTCCTCCTATTTGAAGTCGGTTAGAAAGGTGGAGCAGAATAAGTTTGTATTACCAGATTATCACACACACACACAAATGTTTAGGAATTAATAACTACTTTAACTGCCTCACTACTGACTGCTTCATTGGTGTAGTAGTCGTAAGCGCGACTGCTGAGCATAGGTACCTGGGTTCGATTCCCGTGTCGGGAAAAGTGTTATTGTGTTTTTCCATCAGGAATTTCTCAGTAGCAGCTGAAGTCTGTATTTTTGTGCCCGGGTGAGGGAAATAGGCTCGACCCCTATTGCATGGGATTTTAATATAACTGGCGAAATGTGGCTGTACAATAGGGGATAATCCTATTTTTTTTTTCTTTGTCCTTCGGGTAGTTTATTGAAAAGTATTGGACACGTATTTTTTCTTTTTTCACGTGGTCATAAAATTACGGAGATATATTGAGTTGAAATGGCGCATGACGTCACATGTAGGTAAGTTTTATACCTACTTGTGACGTAGTAAGCCCCACTCTCCAACTTTAATGAGTTCTAACTAAGTAATTTTTTGATATTTTGATAAAACAAAAAATACGTGTCTAATATTTTTGTATTACTTGTCTGACGGACAAAATAGAATGTCGTTTTCTTTACCCAGTCCGATCCCCTATTGGCTACATCTCTGCCTTACCTTTCGGTCATTAAAACGCATGATGTTACGTTAGCTACTTTTATTTCCCACAAAAATAATACAAGGAAATGCTTCTGGAGACACGTCACGAGGAAAATAACAAAAACCTATTTCTGCTTATTTGACCTGTTTTATCATTGGATGCTGGCTATACGAACTGCACGTATTGTGTAATAGAAAAGGTCGTTAAACCGTGTTTTATGTTTACAGTTAGACGACCTACTTAGACGAAATAATTATTGCGTTTGATAAATATACCAAGATTCATAACGAGTCTGGAATTTCCAAGATGTTGATGTATTTTCAAAGATAAGGGATTATTCCTTATCAGCATCTGCCTAGCCTTTTTCCAACTATGTTGGGGTCGGCTTCCAGTCTTACCGAATGCAGCTGAATAATATTTTACATGGAGCGACTGCCTATCTGACATCCACAAGCCATTTAAACTAGATCATTTCTGATAATGGAAATTCCTGAAAATTTGGATTTTTTACTTAGAGACCTGTAAGAGATTTGTGTTGTTTTTATTTTTTTGCCAATGGTATTTAAATGCAAAGGGAAGACTATGGAAATGGAGGCCTTTGACCAGTAGAGAGCCATAAAATCAGGACGAAAATTTGCTAAATAACACGATAAAAGTGAATGACGTACTTTTGTAGCATTCTAAAGGAACAGGAATAACAAAAACATTTTGAAGGTCTTCCAATCATGTTTCTTTAGTATTCCGCACACGTAGTTCTAATAATATTCGAGTATCGATTGAAACTCTTTTAGGTAGTTGCATCCGTTTCGAGTTCAGTGTAAAACCACAAAATAAGAATAAGAAGAAGCTTTTATGACTGCATAAGAAATATTGAGGCGTTTGGGATTGCCTTATGCACGGGATTTACCTGTTCCCTCGCGTAATAATGTTTTACAATAAACATTTTCTCGAAATCGAGTGACGACGAGTTTAAATATTAAGTAAGTATTGACCTCGCACATTATCGATTTTCCAACTAATTGAAACAAAGCACACACCCATTTATAAGATAAATAAAAAGTCACTACTGCTTTGTTAAATGAAGAAATCTGTACGCAATTAAAATCTCTTTCTGGAAACTACAGTAAAATCATTGCTAAGATAAACCTGGAACGAACGATGGCCTAGACATCGAGTAATTCAGCGAAAAGATAATTTATCTCGCTTCGCGCTAATTGTCTTCAACAGATTGAAACCCAGCCTTTTCGCGAAACGATGGAATTGGAAATCATTTGGTCAGTAACTAAAATCATCATGACAACTTCACGAATCAAAGAATTTAAATAGCTGTAAGTCTGAATGTAAAACTGCATTAAATTAAAAGGAAAATAGAACTAAAATTTAAAACCATAATTATATGCTGTAATATTTTAGATGGAACATTTTTACTGAACTGTCCTACTCCTGGACAAGACCCCGTCCCCATTCTTGCCACTGCTTTCGATGTTGTGCTTCTTCTGGTTAGATGTGATGAAAAAACCTAACTATACATAAATAAATAATACACATACACAAATAAATAAAATTGAAGTGTCTGTTTGTAATATTAAAATAACCACTTTTTACTACATGTATTTGAATGTATATGCGGTAAATATATCAAAATAACGTTTTTTTACGATTTTTGCCAGTGTGTCTGTCTGTCTGTTTGTTCCAGCTAATCTCTGGAGCAGCTGGACCGATTTTAACGGGAATTTCACTGGCAGATAGCTGATATAATAAACTTCAAGTTTAGATCTATCTATCTAAATGTACAAATTAAATAAAATTGAAGTGTGTGTAATATTAAAATAACCACTTTTTACTACATGCATGTGAATGTTGTGCGGTACATACACAAATTATTTTTATTTACGATTTTTGTCTGTCTGTCAGTCTGTCTGTCTGTTTGTTCCGGCTAATCTCTGGAACAGCTGGCCGATTTTAACGGGACTTTCACTGGCAGATAGCTGATGTAATAAGGAGTAACTTAGGCTACTTCTATTTTAGAAAAATAAAAATAATAATTGAAATAAAAATGCATAAAACAAAAAAAAATATATAAACTAAATAACTTTTTATTACATTCCGCGCGGACGAAGTCGCGGGCACAGCTAGTTCGTAATGAAACATTGTATTTTGGCCATTCTCTATAACGTTGACTCCTAACGAAACCATACAGTTTCAGTACTGAAGTGGTTTTTCCTAGTGGTTTTTCTAGCGCTTAATTTAAAACTCTATTGTTGGTGCCTACCAACTAAAGAGTTCTAAATTAGGCTCTGGTTTTGCCCCATCTGTTGTTTTAAAAGCAAAATGTCCCTATTACAAAACAGTATATTATTGGTCTTACTTAGTTTTCTTCTATTGTGTTCTCTTTGAATCTATCAGCATCAAGCACATCATGGCCATCAGTAGCCGTTTCTGCTATAAGGTCGAATCTGCTTACCCGTTTTACAATAACAACTGTCATGCTTAATCTAAGATAGCCTCTACATGACGTCACATATTTCAAGTATCTTGTCTTTCAACAACTTAAGTTCAAGTTAAGCTTGGTTGATACGCATACTGTTTACATTTTCAATATCCTTAATGCTGTCTTAAGACGGAAGCCGGAAGCAGGCAGTTAGTATTGCACCTGTAACATACTGCCTTTAAGAAAACTTAAAAGCGATTATTACATTACGGTCGACCCAATGATATTCTTGATGGTTTTCGAGAGGAAAAACCTTCACAATTTTTGAGTAAGGAGTGGCAGGAGTGTGTGAGGTCTTTTCGACCGAAAAAAGCTTCAGCGCAACAAAAATTAACAGAGGAAGGAAACGGATAAGAGATTTGGCATCTAACGATGCAAATGGCTCAGGGCAGAAACTGGGTCCAAAGACGCTTTGATGGAATGAAGATCTTTACGAGATAGATCTTCTCACAGTAACGCGTGATACTGTATTTTAGGTGGTTGCTAAAGGAACCTGACTCCCAGTCTCCCATATAAATGCCAACAACTTTCTTTGTTTGATTGATGATTGAAAACACAAATGAAAATGAGGAATTGTTTTTGAAGTGAAACTTCTTATGCGACTTCCAACAAGCTTGCGTTAAACGTTTAACGCTCCTGGGGCCTGGGGAGGGGGAATAGAAAGAGACAGAGCGAGAGTAAATGCGTGGCAATCGAACGCATGCGTGTAGTATTACGAAGTTCCACTTCTTCCGCGTCGAGGGACTCCACGCACTATTTTTTTATAGGTTCCTTTGTTTGATTGAATTGATAGTTGACTGTTTCGTTGGTCTTATGCTCGCAAGCGCGACTGCTGAGCATGAGGTCCTGGGTTCGATTCCCAGGCCGAGCAAAGTATTGTTGGATTTTTCCATCAAAAATTTCTCAATAGCAGCCACGGAGTCTGGATTTATCCCCGGTTGGTGGCATTAGGCTCGCCCCCTGTTACATGGGCCTCAAACATTACTCACCAAATGTGGTTGTGTACTATTGGGTAGGTACACCTCTTCCTAACCCTGCGGGGATAAGGCGTGTGATGTTATGTGATGATTGAAGTGTTGGAAGTCATTGTCAAGTTTAAAACTGTTGCGAGAGAGTAAACCGACATCCGTTGCCTGGCATCTATAAGAAATGTGGTATGCTAGGCTTGCTAGTATTTGTCTTTTCAGAAGTCTAGCTGTCTGGTGGTGTGTTTAAGCTCATGGCTTATTTGCACCTGATTAACGTTCGTAATAATGATGACGATATCACGTCCTATCATTATTTCTACTTCTAGAGGTAGTTATTGTTATGTCGGGATGTGCAACAGCATACATCCATTTTTCTATTAAAATCCAATTTGCGAACTTGCAGGATTGGTAATTGCGAATGATCGCCCCACGGTCGTTTGTGATGACCTGAGGGGAGACGGTGTTTTTCTACATAGCTAAAAGGGAAATATGTGGTGCTATTGTTGTATTGGTAATCATGCCAATCCAAGTATCCAAGTAATATTATAAATGTGGGGATGTATGGATGTTTGTTACTCTTTCACGCAAAAAGTACTGAATTGATCTGGATGAAATTTGGCACAGGGACAGATAATAGTGTGGAATAGCACATAGGATACTTTTTATCCCGGTAGAAAGATCCCGTGGAACAATTACTTAACAAAAAGCGGGCGAAGCCGTGTGCATACGCTTGTAAGCTATAGATTTATAATGCCAAAAGGTGCAAAAGGATCCGTTTAAAAATTATCGATAATCTTTCTTCGTTCGTGGGTAATGTTTGTGGAATACCTAGTTCATGACCAATGCTATCTACGCTGAATGCCACATCCATATTGCTACTGGTGGTGTCTATTCGTTTTGATTCCTGGAATGAAACCCAATATTATTCCAGAGCAAATTCTAGCAGTTCGAATAAGTGTATTCAACTTGTTTGTTTAGTGTTTCAACGTGATTCTTAGCCTAACAAACATGATATTATTAAATTACCAATATTAGTTTGGACTACTTATAAATTGCGAATTGTTCCGATTGAAATATTAAAGTGCCTGGTTATTAGTAATAAAGGTTCTAGGTTACACGTTCCTTGACCCCACAGAACCATTGTTTAACAGGATTAGAGTCCTGAGTAGTTAGGAGTCAATTACCTCAATGCTTGTCTAGGACTTTAATTTGATAATAGACTAATTCAAAATTAAAGCCTCTGAATGAGACTTACAATTTAAGTACTAATACAATAAGTTTCGATAATTAAGCAGATCGTAAATGAAGTAGTTAGCAATTCCAAGTTTTAAGAAAAAAATCGTAATAGATATGCTCAAGTTATCAAAGTACAGTTATATTGAATAAACAATGATCATGAATTATTTAATACTGAGAAGCCTTGATTTGTTTCTTGGTAAGCAAGTAAAAATTGAGGAAACTGAATAAAAAATCGTGCAGCATTTTAGAGCATCACAATGATGTTTGTTCAATTTGTTTAAATAAGTATTAGAAAAAAAAAAACTTTTAGTGATGGAATTGACAATTTGTTCACTGAACTTAGTCATGAAAACTCAGAAGCTTTTGCACAACAATTTATTAGGGTCATTGACTTTACAAAAGATAGAATTGAATGCTAAGGGAGAAAACTGTGGATAACTAATTTTAATCCATTTTAAATGAAGCTCTAGAGCATGTTCAAATGACTTTTAAGATTTGTAGTACTGGTCTACCTGCCATTTGTGATTCATGGCAAAAATAGATCCCAAATACTTCAATTCAGAAAAAATGTAATAATATCCTCTTAACAAAATTATTTAAAAAACAGTGGTCCAATACTAGGAATTTCTCCTGTGTCGTGGGTGCGTTTACAAACATAAAAACTCATATACAGAAACAGCCAGACCTAGAATAACCACAAGAAACTGTGGGCCATTCGAATATTTGTTCCGTACAGCAATAGAAACCGCAACATGCAGCGCAGCAGCCAACCCCTTTACCACTGCACCGAACATGCTGACTTGGCTATTGTACTACTATTGAGACTGTGCCTCATGGCTTATAGCCAGGATCATTAATTAGGTACTTATCAACAGTCACCTACTCCGTTACAGTATAAAATTGTTTGGAACTTGACAACAACAAAACTTATTCACAATTCATGAGAATATTTCTGATGATGACATCAAGTAAGTAAGATATCTTGGGATATGTGTGTGTAATCACACAATATGTTTTATTGGTAAGTTAAATAAGAACAGCTGCTCAGATCGATTTTCAGGTTAAGCAGTGCTTGCGCAGGTTGGTCCGTGGATGGGTGACCATCCATTATCATTGGAAAGCTCGTTAAGCTGTTAGTCCCGGCTGACATCTTTCATAATTGTTACAATTAATCAGTGGCCCAAAAGTCTGACAACCATTCTTACCAAGCGGTATTACCCAGTAACGGAGTGTTGGAGGTCAGATATGCAGGTGGTCTATTTTTGCTTTATGAAAAACATTGGTAGTCTACATGCGGTTAGACTGGATGGGAACCCTAATATAGTGGGGAATAGGCTAGGCAGGTGAAACCCTTTTAATACACATAGTATTGCGTTAATTTAAGGAAAAATAAGGATTGTACTAAAACAATAGGTACACCCTAGGTTTAACTTACTGAGATAGCTTTGTATGAAAATACTCTAATCATTAATTCAATTCAGACATACCTACTGATACATTAGTATTGGCACTACTTTGGGTACCACACCCACCGCGTAAACTTGTTTATTAGTAGTTTTGGCATAGTATTAGTACCCAAGTAGATATTTATCTGTTTATAAATTAAGAATGGTGTATCATCAACTCATCAAGATGCCTGGGATTACTATTTTGGAATTTCAAAAGCCTGGTCAACAAGCGGAACATTCGCAAAAAAAAATCTTCTACTTTTCTTTTCATGTCATTTAACATATCACGCCGGTAATCCCTGAAGGGTTAGCAGAGTTGTGCCTAAAAGTACCCCACATTACGCCAGTTATGTTTAAGTCCCATGTAACATGGGGCAAGATTATTGCCATCAACTGTTCACAAATCCATACTCCGTAGCTGCTACTGAGTAATTACTGATGAAATAACAATAATAATGTACCTTAACCGGGAATCAAACCCAGGATCTCATGCTGCCAAACTCGTGTTTCACATCAGTTAATGTACATTATGCCAAGAAGAAGCGCAACACCAAATGAAGCAGAAGGAATGTATGTGGAGGCCTTTACCCATGACTCAGACAGATCAGGATCAAGTGTATTCAATAATGACATAATAAATTCTTTGCCGCTGCTGGTTAGCTAAAGACAGAAAAGTCACAAAATACTTAGTAACACACTGCCTGTGGATTATGTAATAAGGTAATTTAGGTATTCATAAATTTCACATACATGTAGTATATAAATCAAGTATAAATAATAATTGTCTGGACAAAAAGGACAATTTTAAGGTTTTTTACATTCTAGCATGGTCCGTTTTCACCCCGCAACCTTAAACATTTTGGTTCTAAGAATCAGATTAAAATTGCACTCCGCACTAACAATTTGTTATCTTAGGAAATCTGTAATTTCAGCAGGGCTAAGTTAGTGGATGATGATGCAATATTAAAAACACATCGTAAATTCCCAAATAATTTTTCAGTTCCTGAGAATAGAAACTTTCCCAGTTTTGATCTTGTAAATAGTATTGTGTAACATGCTTTGTTTATCATTAATTTAGCCAAGAATTAGTTTTATAGATATCTTTGTTGGTCTTTGCACTGTGTTGCTATAGCAAAATTTTGGCGAGCAGTAGTTAAGTTTTTATTCTCATAATGCAACAGGCACATGTATAATGTTATCATACCACCCAGAATCTTTGTTATGGTCTCTTTTTACTGATGAGGATGGGGAAATAACTCATAATCAGAGATATCAACCTAATTTGTTTACAACATAGTCAATTTTTTATCATTAACCTTCAAGTAATCACAGGAAACGTTAAACGCAAACAAATATTATAAAAAGAAACCGAAGAATAGAATAGCCCTTTGGGTCCGGTCACAATAACTACGCCGTAATAGAACGCCATAAGATTTGTTTTTGGAATTGCTAATTGTCTTTACAAGGTTAACTTACCTTCTGAGTATGGTATATTCTCGTCAAATAGCCAAATATTGAAGAGAAAGTTCAATGAATAAGGTGACACTTGGCAATCAAGCTAACAGGAAATTTATAGAAATAATACTTACGATCACACTACTTTATTCCATTGAACTTAAGTCATAGGTTATGTTATCTAAAACACCAAAATAATTCTAAACACATACCTCCTTTTCTGATTAGCTGGTTTCGAAGACATCTCTGATTTTATCATACAGGCACTATTAGGAAACTTCACGATACGAACACAATCTTAGAACACTGCCAAGGAGAGTATCATATCGCTTTCGACGTTATGCTTTTTGGTTTGTTTGATCATTCACCACTAATTAGTTTCACTAATCACAATTTAGGTCATTTTACAATGCACTACACATAAAAATGCACTTTGTTATCGTGAACTTGCACAGTAGAAACACGAGATTGAAAACGAAGTTTGTACAGAAGTTGGTTCTATGGACGATTTGATATTTTTGTGCTGACTCTGAATGTTACGGGCGCCTCATTGGTTAAAAGTCGCACAAACATAGAAAACTCCAATCGTATTTTTCATACGTTCACAGACAAACAACTAAACGTGTCATTATTGCTTACAAGACAGCATCAAAAGATGGCGCCAGCTAACAATATGTTATTCCCTCAGTTACACCGAAAGATGTCACTAGTAGTAGCACTCTTAAAGATCACACATTTGCTTTGTAAAAATATTTAATCCTAACGAATTGACGAAGTTGTTTATTAGAAGCAGTTGTATGTTTTTCACAGTTTATAACATGTTGCTAAAATAAACGACTTTTGGCAATGCTCATGCAGTACTTTGATAACATAACAGATAGCAGCACTCCCCTCAAAGAATATCAATATTTTTGTCAGTGGTTCGTGGTTCATAGTCCACCAGTGATCACCTGTTTAACCCTATCTTTTTTTGTATTTTATAGATGAGTTAGATGGAACATAAAATTGTTGCTCTAGCTGATCCCAACATGCGTTGCAATGCACTTGAACCTACATACCTACTTAATACCTACCTAAGAACCTTCTACAGAGTACAGAGTATTAAAAAACAAAAAATGAATCAAATCGGTTATGTCATTCTCAAGTGTTGGCATGACCAAGGGAAAAAGAAATAGGGATTTATTTATTTATTTATATAATATTTATTTCAGGCAGAAGTACCCATACACAACAATTATAATACAGCGGATAAGATATATAAGATAATCATACAAAGTTTGTCGTAATAAACATAGTTTTGACCCGCCGGGCAATGAACATAGCATTTCCAAGCGTGCGGATAAAGCTGGCCACAGTCAGGCTTTATAATTGCGTGTGAGGCCAAATTAGATGGGCTCCAGCCAGTATTTGTTTGCCTTTTTTTAATTTGGCCAATTATGTTACATTTGTCATGTTTTTACAATTTTTGGATATTAAAGATGATTGATTCGTTCAATTTTGTTGTTGTTTCATTAGAATTTAAGAAGATTACCTAAAGATTACATAGTTAATTATGAAAAAGCCTTGTTTTACTTTAAAAAAAAGTTGTGTTAAACAAACTGACTAAAAAAGTAAGAGTGTCCGGCTTCTTTACCCAAATATCCGGCTAAAGTAACTGGACTGTCCGGATTTTCGGCTTTTGACCTGGCAACCCTAAATGCACATCAGGTCCCCGTCCTACCTACCTATACTATTCCCAACTTGCAAAATATGTGCTTATCTACACGACTATTTTTTTTACGCTTATAAAATACTTATAGCTTGCTACAACCCTGGATTTGGGCACACTTATAGGAGCATTTTATTTTTATAACAATCGTATAATCAACTTACACAATGTTATTAACTCCTATGATGTACTTGTAATAGCATTTGAGAAGTATAATGAGTCCTACAATGATAGACACACAACCTTTTTAAGTATGATAACTTTTATAAGCGTCTGATACAAGATCCTTACCAAACAAATCTTGTTTATAATGTGCTAGTAAAGTACTTCGTTGTTGATTTTAAGTGTATTTTCCAATACTTGTTTTATGTATTTTGTTTAGTGTTTCCTCCCTGAGTAATCATTGAAATTAAAAACGTAAATACAGGATTAATTTATTATAAGTGTTAGGTATTACTATTTGGTATGGTAGCATAGTATGTTAATATATGGTGCGAAACCATTGGGAAGTAATATTCAATGTTAAAATATACTATATTTATATCATTTTTATAAAGCGCCTCCAAAAATTGAACGTTACACAATTCTTTTAATAAATTTATAACAATCTAATTTATCTAATATTCGCCATATTTAAAAATGATATAGACCGAGTGCGTTTTAAGACTATTATAAGCATAATAGCGCTTGTTTCAATATTAATAAGAACTATTCGCCTCCATGTTAATATAAAATAGGGTTCCTCATTGAATCATTATTTAAAACATTGTTTTTTTTTTAGGTGTTATATTTTTAAAATGGTTGTATTTCTAGATGTCGACTGTTTTTAAGCAACGACGTAGAACAGATTAAACATGATAACTTTATTCCAATAATATGCATGGTTAAATAGTTTTTAAGCTTATTGCTCTTATAGTGCTCTAATTTAGTGCTTTTACTTTTGTAATAATTCTGATCAAGACTATATTATTACAATCTTATTAAGGACTCCCCTAAGTATGTTATTAAATCTGATCTAATACTCCCACTCAATGCTACTACAGGAGCAGAAATTTTACAAAGACTATTAGTCTTGCTACATGCACTTTTGTCATAAAACTGTCTAATAACTTAATCTTGTAGTGAACTATAAACCTTAGTTATAAGATCAAGAGATCGTGAGTATGACAAGTCTTATAACTTAATCCGGTAGTATACTATAATCATATGTTTTAAGAACAATTGATCTTGTGTGAATTGGTCTTGAAATCACAGCTTGTGGAAAGCTATTATAAGAATGGAAGTCTTTACGGGTGCTAGTATAAGAGTTTTATTAGTCTTGGCAGTCCTATAATTTTTATTATAGGTATTATTTGCTAGTTGGGTTGTCCTCGACCCCTGTCGCCTCTATCGCTCTACTTAACTAAATAATTTCTAAAGCGATTTACACTGGCTCTAACAGAGGAACAAATACTATTTGATTACTTTACCCCCTTGATACTCAATAAGCATAATGCAAACATGACTACCTATTGTAACTATAGTTCCCAGGATTTTGAAGAGGGGAGTGAAAACAAACAATTACGCTTTCGGTTCTTCTTGGTTCACAGCCCCAAATTAATAAAAGTAGATAGGTAAGTACCTATCTCATATCTATGTTAGTACACCACACATCGATCGACACGTGTCTAAGGATATTTTACATTTTTTAGTATACATAAAAGTACCTACCTACTTAACTGACCATTTAAAAAGGTATACTTATGTAAACGATAATTTGTTGCTGGTAAATTTATTTTCAAGAATTGACTAGTTAAAGATGTATACGTAGCGCGTGTCAACAAGTCCACACTTAACCCGGGCAGAGCAGCGAGAGCTCGTACCCTTAGAATCAGTCATCTACTAACTGATAATTTGGTGGTTTTATTCTCTAAACCCTAACCAGTGTAACTAGTGAACACCACATAAACCGATACATTTTCTTCTTTAAGTGTGATTTTGCACTTAGCGACATCTCTGAATTCCTAGTGCGCATATTCTCCAACACTAAGTGATATCTAATTAAATGCCTATACGATACTTGTAAAAGATGATAAACTGTCGTAACTGACCACTAGGGTTGGTGTACAAAACATGTTGCAAATAAGAGGCTAGCTCCACAGCTAAGAACTCCTGTGTTTACAAAGACAGAAGGGAGTCTTGTACCCAAGATTTGATGGGACAAAATTGATATACTATCGCAACATTAACAAATGCTTGTCTTGTAATAAAAACGTCTCATGATACTTACTAATAAGTAAGAAAAAAAAGTAAAGTAATAAACTAGCAAAAGTACGACCACCAAAAACCTGCTAATTAGAGTATTAATAGAAATTCCATATTTTGTTGAATAATTATGTTAACGTTTACATATTGCAATTAATTGCAATTAGATGTTCAGTTTTAGTCAGATATTTGTTTCTATTTTTTTACTCCTAAAAAGACTCCTAAAATCATGGAAAGAAAAGCCCTGTAATTGCTTCATAAAATGTGCCTATCTTCATTCTGGTGTTAAACTTATGAAACACGAGTTTCGTACGTTCGTACTTCGAAAGTTTACAGAGTTATCTCTCCACGTCAATTAGGTTGATTTTTACTATCAATGAGAACAAAAAAAAACACGAAAGTTCATAAAGATAGGATTATCTGACACCAATGCATCGTTTCGGGGCTCATTACTTATCCGATTGAGATCTCTATGGTCCATTTGTCGGACGGGACGTCGGACGGAACATTGATCAACCAACCGTCCGAAACGCCGAACTGGCCAGTGACAAATAGGTGATTTCAATGAGAATATCGGCCGGCCTTATTATTTTTGACGTATCTAGTGGTGGCCATCTTGGAAATTAAGATTAAATGGTTTCGTGATTGTTAGAAAACAATCAATAATTAGAACTGCTTTGGTGGGGTTTTCTGAAATTAACAAACGGACTTGAGAAATTTAAAAAAAAATACAGCTGGCAAGCACATCGCAAAGGCGTACTTCATAGAAGTTTGTACAAGTCCTAATGTATAAGTAGAACACTCACATTTCACCCCATTGTCTTTGATATTTGTACCAAAACCTACTGCTATTTCATTTATTATTCAGTCAGATTGCATAAAAATCCAAATAAATTAACTCAATTATTTATTTTAATTAACAAATTGCACCGATGAGGTAGATAAATCACGGTATAATTGCATTGGTGCGAGAAACACTCGGGTTCTAATGAATGCCATTAATTTTATCTTTGAAGGGGCTTGCATAGCGCCTGCCAGTGAGGTGTGAATGAATGAAAAAAATGTTTTGAATAACTTCCCATTTTGTAAGGGTTACTTATTAATTCTGAAATTGACTGTGAAAAAGTGGGTTATTCTTAGCTGTTCAATTAATACTGCCTCGCTGGTCGAGTGGATCAAGCAAGCGCTTCTTCTAAGCATAAGGTGTTTGATGCCCAAGTCAGGCAAAGTTTTATTAGGTTTTAACATTAGAAATTTCTCAGTAAGAGCTACGGAGTTTAGATTTGTGCTCCCTTGATGGCAATGGGCTCGCTCCCTATTAAATTCGACTCAAACATAACTGGCGAAATGTGAGTACTATTAGGTAAAGGTCTGCCTAACCTGTCGAGGATAGCAGACGTGATCATTAGTTTTTTACCTAATCTAGTACTATCGTTAGATTGGTACCTTCATTCATCTATTAGGCTCTAGACAGACGGCCTGCATTTAAACTGCACTCACTCCGTCTGAAAATTTCAAACAAGCTAGAACCTTATTCTTACAAGATATAGTTGAAAATCTATTAAAGAAATTCGACAGATTGTTGTAGGTTTCAGTTGAAATGCAGTCCGTCTAACTAGAGCTTTATATAATTAACAAAAGAAAAAACAAAAGGTAAATCATTTATTTGCAAAAACATGTGTAGATAATATACATAGTATGATGCTTATTATAGGTGTCAGAAGGTCTTCTTTGGCACAACATGTTTGACCATGGCTGGTGTACAAATTTGGTCGAAAGACAATAAAATTACAAACAATAAAAATTATTAGAATAATAATACAAATCAATCAAAGAATAATAAAATTAAATAAAAAAAAAAAAAATTAGGCAAATAGTCATGCAATTCAAATTAAATAAATTAGATTCAGTATATTTAGAGAGATTTGTCAGTTAAAAAATCATTCACAATATAATAAGCTTTTTCTGTCAGTATTATTTAATGTTTTCTTAAACTGGTCTGTATTTAGTTATTTTACACCGTTAGGAATATTATTATAAATTATTGGCGCCCTGCATACAACGCTTTTATGCAGTAGCGCCAAGGCAAAAGGATTTGATTCAGAATTGACTAGGTACCACTTGCCAAGCCAGAGAATGGAGCCCAGAATCTCAATCAATAATAACATGTGGTATCTAGACCACTAAAGGATCTAACTTATTCAAAATGAAAAGGCGCACATAAACACATTATAATGATACAGCTATGAAATTCCATGAAAACCTCATTCAGTGCCTTGCCGTAACATGCAAGCAATCTATCATTCATTCACAAAATGACAAGCATGCTACACGGTTCGCGGTTGACCATACTATCGTGTATTATAAATAGAAATTCTACAAACTTCCTATTTATTCCTTAACTAGCTGTGCCCCGTGGCCTTCGTCCGCGTGAAATTAGTATATAGGTACTTTACTTTCTTATTTGAATCGCATTTTGTTAAAAATTACAATGTTTTTTTTTTTTGCACAGAACCCTAATCCGTTTTCCAAAATAAAAGTAGCCTAAGCCCTAAGTTATTTCTTATAACAGCTATTCCGTCAAAATCGGTCTAGCCGTTTCGGAGTTTAACCGGAACAGTGAAAAGCTGTTATTTTGAAATTACAAACAGACACTTCTTAAATTTTGTTATTTGTATAGATTTACAGGCCGTACATTTTCAACCGAACGATTATTAGGTACGTAGCATGCTCAGCTTTATTTTAGTTTTAGTTTTGCCGGTAGCATTTTACTGCAAAACGCCTACTATATCTTGACCTTCGAACAAATTAAGAACTAAGTTCAAAATATCCGAATTAGACGATCTGTGGTCTTGAATTATCTATGGGGAGGCGTCGTAAGTGACGTTTGAGACCTAAGCTGTCCATATATCCCATCTGTGGAAATTGTTTGGGCTCCGACTGGCTCAGTTTCGATGCCTTTTTAGAGATTACCAAGTCGGAAACGGTAACGCGTGCGCGTGTCCACATGAGCGCCTGCATTGCCATGAAGTGTCAAGTGATACTGGCCACAAGTCTAGATTCCAGACGAGAATATCTTCCATCATACTTAACAAACGGGCCGGCTCTTGGGCGCCTGCTAATAATTCCAATCCTAAAATATATTGTTACAGTCCTAAGTTCCATTTTCTACTCCTGGTTTATATTCTAGTACAATTGAATTCTTAATTGGAATAATATTCATGATGACAATGACGTGCGGTGCCGTATTTCTTCATGAGTATGTCACAAAAGGGGCTAAGGAGTTGCTGGCAAACAATGGGAACTTAGTGCGAACTTTATTTCCAAGCCAACACATATCCTCATCACCGTTGACAGGAATGACGCTCGGTTAATCCCAATCCTTGTTTGTTGGCTTGGAAATAAAGTTCGCACTAAGTTCCCATTGTTGTCACTTAATGCAGAACGTTCGTTTTGACCTCTATTACATGTGCTCGACAATTTTGTAGTTACACGTTTTTTATTAAAAAAATCTTTTTTTTTTCGGTAGATTTTTTTTTTATAAAAATTGTTGATGTTAGGTTTTTTGGGCAGTCTGCCTGCCTTAGCTTAGACAGCTAATGATACTTAAAGCATCAATTAAAAATAATGACTCTATCGTTAAGGATCGTTTAATAAAGAAGTCTTGTTTATACGATCGCGATTCGAAGAACAACGTCAGTAATCATGTGTTTTAGCGACCTACAAAAAGCAACTTACTACAAAAAGTACTACAGCGCCATCTATGAAAAAATAAAAGAACTAATATGGTCTGAATCTCGCAAGCAAAGTTTACATTGTCATAAGACTATATAGGAAAACCTGACAACAATTGTCGAGCAGTTGCCCACCAGACATAACACCTGTCTGGTCGGAGGTTCCTCCCTTTTCTAAGGAGTATCGAGGAACTTTACACCCTGTTCTTCATACCCCTAAAATTTAGGGCCTAAATGTTACATTACTTAACCGTATTATTACTTAAGATTACCTAGACAGGTACTTGATAATCTTTACGCAATAACTCTGTACTTAAAAGCAAGCAGTAGGTATCTACCAAACACTTAGGTACAATATCCTATATATGACAATAAAACAGCTGTAGGCACTTATATTATAAATCTGAAAGTTTTTATGTTTGTTTACATAATTAAACACGGAAAAACAACTAAACGGATTGGCACACAAATCTATACTTGTATACAGAGGTGATATTTGTTTGTAAGTTTGTATGTAGGGGGTAATCTTTGGACCTGCTGATTCGATTCCGAAAATTCTTTCACTAACGGGAAGCATGATTATCCCAGAGTGTCATAGGCTGATAATAGTCTACATTTAAAACGTTGCCGTGGTTAATTCCCGTACATAACGTGAGCAAAGCATCGAGCAAATAGTACTTAGTACATAACCTGGATTAATAGACTATTTTTTACTTTTTTCCTGATACATGACACGCAGACGAAGTCACGAGTAGAAGCGAGTAGATAATAAATGGAGTCTTAACTAAACACATGTCAGTTCATATCATATGGATATTTCAACAGTTAGCCTAAGAACCCTGACTGGTAAAACAGGTTTCCTACTTAGTTGCCTGTCAACAGGCACTAACTAGGTACCTACTTATCCATGTACATAAAATTAACACTACTCCTCCGATTCTATTTAAATCTACAAACCGGCTGATCTGATTATAGAAGAACTTTAATACCTACTTGTTAATGGTTTTACTTAAATAGAAACTTTAAAAAAAAATCTGAGAAACATCGACTCTTTCAAATTGTGTCCATTTACAAGGCGAGAGCAACGGTGGCCCAGTGGTAGCAGCCCCGACTTACGAACAGCAAGCCGTGGGTTCGAACCCAGACAGGCGCATTACTTTGTGTAATTTATTTCATCAGCGCTGCCCTCAAAAACGGTGAAGGAAAACATCGTGAGGAAACCGGCATATCCTAGAAATAAAATTCGAAGATATGTGACATCTACCAACCCGCACGTGGTGGATTACAGCCCACTCCCTCTCATAGAGAGGAGGCCTGTGTCCTAGCTGCAGCAGTGGGAACATTATTATTTTAATATGATATTATTATTATTGGCTGATGATGATGACGACAAGGCGTTTAGGTTTATCGAAGGAGATACTATTAATACAAGAGACATAAGCGAGTAAACCTGAAATATGAAAAAATATTTTTTTTAAGTAGCATCCACGGAGTTTGGATTTGAGCCTGGTTGATGGCAATAGGCTCGCCCCCTTTACATTGGACTTAAACATAACAAATGAAATGTGGGTGTACTATATTAGGGACACCTCTGCTTATCCTTCAGGGATTATAGTCGTGTTGTTATTTCCTTATATGTACATATGTAAGTACCTTCTTTACCTATTGCATGTGTGACAGAGAATCTATGAAATTGGCGACTGTAAAGATGAAATATGTCGACATCGGCAATCACCAATTTCTATCGTAAATAAGAGTACCTACCACATAGTATTTATTTATTTTTTAACTTGTATTGGACAGAATAATTGTCTTAGTGATTGATAGATAACATTCACCAAATTTTCTTCAGATAAACTGCGCTTCGGATATTCACAGAAACATAGATTTACTTACTAAATGCAGTATCTATTAATCAACTTAACTTAGCGCAGTTCACCTTTCCACATGGACTCTCCTAAGTTGCGCCATGGCCATATCAGGGCGATATCACTCTCACAAAAAACCGGCCAAGTTCGAGTAGGACTCGCCCACCGAGGGTTCCGTACATCATTCTCTTGCCCTTATCCCAATTTATTTGAGGTCGGCGCAGCATGTCTATTTCTTCCATAAAATAAAATATAATATAATAATTATATTATTGGTTTTTTATGTCAGGGGTTTTTTTTTAATTTTAATTTAATTTTTAATCGCCTTAACTTACAAGTTTGGATTTGTCACAGCTAAAACAGACGGTAGACCCTCAATTACAAGTTTACAACTTGACATCTTTACGCGACACAGACGGGTGAACAAAGGGGTCCCATTAGGGCTCCTTTTTCCTATAGGGTCATCATCTTATTTATTTATTTAAACTTCATGTACAAAAGTGGTACATAGGCGGACTTAATGCCACAATATCATCTTCCTAGCCTTTTCCCAACTTTATTGGGGTCGTCTTCCAATCTTACCGGATCCAGCTCAATACCAGTATTTTACACGGAACCACTGCCTATCTGACCTCCACAACCCAGTTTGTCCTGGGTAATACGAAACCCTTTGGTAAGGCTGGTTGTCAGACTTTCGGCCCACTGACTAACTAACCTGTACGTAACGACTGTCAAAGATCTATAACTGCCGATGCGGCTGTTATTATTTAGCCTTTAGAGGTACGGAACCCTAAAAAGAACACTATCACCAATTTATCAGTAAGTAATTCAATTATCTACCTGCCACAATCGTACCTAACATCAGTACAAACTCGCTCTAATTACTTGTCCGACATATTTATGGCGATATAACTCGATCAGATGCGTATCATCTAAGTTTTATTATTTCCGGTGCCACTTTACTTTTTAATAAGCGTTTGTAATGAGGTTTGAGGTAGAAGTGCAAGCATGTGACAGTATTATTTACGGTTCTTTGGACTTCACTGCTTGGTATTGTTGCCTTATTTTTTGGATACACGCTATTAAGCCTCGGCATCACAGATTCCATTATGCGCGCTTGTACGTTTTTTTTATCACCTGCTTAACCGCGCTGTTCTGTGGGTGACTTCAGAGTAAGAGGTATACGGGTATAGGTATCCTCTTACCAAGTAAATCACCCTCCAGTACCTGTGGAGGGCCAGAAATTCAGTCAATCCATGTAAAAACATATTAGTATTTAGTTGCACCTTGCCCGATTTAAAGCCCAGCCCAACCAAGCATTGTTTTTGTCTGCAACTCTGTCATCATCTGCCTAGCCTTTTCCCAAATTATATTGGGGTCGGCTTCCAGTCTAACCGGATGCAGCTGAGTACCAGTATTTTACATGAAGCGACTGCCTATCTGACCTCCACAATCCAGTAACTGGGTAATACCATACCCTTCGGTAAGACTGGATGTCAGACTTTTGGGCTTCTGACTACTCGAAACGACTGTCAAAGATCTAAAAATGACAGCCGGGACCAACGGCTTAACGTGCTTTCCGAGGCACGGAGGAAACTAGGAATGTAATTATGGTCACTCATCCACGGACCTACCTCGGCAAGCACGGCTTAACCTTGAAGATCGACCCGTGCGGCTTTTATTATTTAGTCACGAGCTCCTCTGCTCTTGTCTGCAACTCTGTAATTGTCACAAACAAGATACTTATATATCTGCATAGATAAGTATGTTTTTTGTAACAATCAAGAACTACTAAATAACCCAAACTTACAACAAAGTATAAAATGTCACAAAAAAAAACTCCTCAATGCTGTCAGCTGGTTATGTGCCCAAGAGACTAGCGCTGTTGCAACGTTGTTTGGCAACGCGTAGCCTCTATCCAAGGTAAAAGCCAACCCTGGGGTCCCAGGAATCGTCAACGAGGCGTAGTAGTCGTTTAGAAATCTCGGATCCCACGGCCCCAGAGTTTCGACCCCAAATGGCTCGAAAATATGGTTGACACAAAAGTGACTACATATATTTACAGAACAGCACGGTGTGTTTGGATATAAAATAATTTAGTTTGTTAGATGAAAATATCTATTCAATAGTAACGCCCTGGTATCGGCTATCTCTCAAAGGGCCTAAAAGGGCTCAACCTAACTCTTCAAGGGTAAGACTTCAGGTTAACAAGGGTGAGCTAATTCATCAATGACAGAAGGTACCTAATAGTATAGATTGGTAGGTATACAGTATGTTAGGTTAAACGAGGGACATATTGCGGGAGGGTATTCAGTATTCGATTCTCGTCCCAAATATGTAAAAAACCTATAACGTATATAGGAGAATTTTTAATGTTTTGTTTAGTGCCTAGATATTTTGGACTGTCCTAAGCCAGGTAAGTTTAAAGTATGAAGGGAAAATGGATTATACCTAAGAGTCATTGACCCGCTCACATGTTCTGCGATAGTATTAAGTCGCTAGCGCAAGGGTGTATACACGTTTCGTGACATTTGCGAAAATTTTGTTATGGTTCTGTCTATTATTTATCAGAGTTTTTTTTTTGTTTATATTTTTATTAGTATCATGTTAGCATGTACTATTATGGGTTTGAATATGTCCCTCGTTTAAATTAACATACTGTATAACTAAGTATATAATATCACCGTATGCTACCGGCACACACTCTTCCTACGCGACAAAGTAACACCTGCCTCGACCACCTCATTTTAAAAACGAGAAGACCTGCTTTTTGTTTCATCTCCAACACTTCGGTCACTGATCATGACACTGTTTTATTATTTATGGAGAACAATAGCCCATCCAATATTTCACTGAAAAAAGCTAGACATTCCCGGGTTTTGGATTTTGACAAAATTCAATTGGACCTACTTCAGACCGATTTTAGTCCCGTTTATAGCACCCCTGATGTTAATGAAGCAACAGACTTCTTTATCAACACCCTTAACATTATTATATTTCAAAACTCTGTTCTGAAAGTTTTGCCCAACCGTCAAAGGCTAAGTAAGCCCTGGATGACTCCAGGGCTCCTTAGATGCCTACGAAATCGAGACAATATGCATATGAAACTTAAAAAAAAAACCCGATGATAAAATACTTCTAACAACTTTTAAAAGATACCGGAATTATTGCTCTAAGATACTTAAAACTATCAAAACCAATCATGATAAAGCTCTTTTGACTAATGCGCAAAATAATAATAAAAAACTCTGGGATGCTATAAAAACTATCACCTACACTTCAAAAGTTAAAACACACGCCAATGCTCTTCTTTCACCCTCTGACCCGCAGCGCTCTGTCAATGAAGTAAACTCGTATTTTGCTAACATTGGACGCACCTTAGCTGAAAACGTCCCACATGCTTACCTCCACAAACCGAAGATCTCCCATCGCTTCATAATAGTTTTGCATTGCTAGGAACAGACGAGCCGGAATTAGATAGTTTGATCGAGAAGTTGAGGGGCGACTGTGCGGTGGGTGCTGATGGTGTGTCGGGTACGTTTCTCAAGAAATTTAAAAATATTCTCACCCCCCATCTGACTCATATTTGTAATTTAGCTTTCACCTCCGGTATTTTTCCAGATGCGCTTAAGCTTGCAGTAGTGCATCCTGTACACAAGGGCGGGGACAGAGATTGATCAAATAACTACAGACCTATATCAATTTTGCCTACACTTTCAAAATTAGTTGAACGGCTCATGAATAATAGATTAGTTAAGTACCTCGAGCAGAATCATCTTCTTTCCCCCTCTCAATATGGTTTCCGTTCCGGAATTTCTACAAATAAGGCTGTGCTAGACCTAACCACTGACATTTTCTCCAACCTGGATAAAAAGCAGAAGGTAATTGGTATTTTCTTGGATCTGGCCAAAGCCTTTGATACGATATCTGTCCCCAATCTTATTGCTAAACTCGAAAAAATCGGTATTAGAGGCACTCAACTTGCTCTTTTTCAAAGTTACCTCACGGGTAGACGACAATGCGTCAGGATCGGTGATTGGACAAGTGCTGAGCTCCCTATATCTTACGGGGTCCCCCAGGGCAGTATTATTGGTCCGACCCTATTTCTCATCTATATAAATGAGCTCTGCCGGCTAACACTTCCCCATGCGTCCATATTCACTTATGCCGACGATACTGCCCTACTATTCCACGGAGACTCCTGGGAGCAAGTGTTTCGGTACGCACAATCCGGCCTCAACCTTGTCACCACCTGGTTGGCTCAAAACCGGCTTACTTTAAATGTTGACAAAACACATTACCTAACCTTTTCCTTTACAGCCGCTGGGAAACCTCCTACCTCTCACTATTCCTTGATTGCCCACTCCTGCATTTTACCTCACCCCACAGCTTGTAAGTGCCCCTGCCTTACTCGCGGCAATGTGGTCAAATATCTCGGTGTACAAATTGATGATTGCCTGTCATTCTCCACACACATAAACACACTTGCCGCACGACTGCGCAGGTTGATTTACATTTTTAAGTCCCTCGTCACGCTGCGGACACTACAGTGCTAAGACTTGTATATCTCGCCCTCTGCCAATCGCTTATACAATATTGCATAATTACTTGGGGTGGCTCAGCAAAAACTCACATGCTGAAACTGGAACGTGCGCAAAGGGCACTCTTGAAGGTTGGTTGGCGGTTACCTTACCACTTTCCTACCATCGACCTTTGTAGGACATGTTCGGTTCTCTCTGTTCGAAAATTATTTATACTTAATATTGTTTTGACCACACACTCTCAAACTCCCTACACTCCACACAAATTTGACTCCAAACGACGTAAACACACAGTCTGTCCCTCCATCCGCACAAAGTGTCGTTCAGCCCAACGCGGTTTCCCTTTCCTTAGCAGCTACGTCTATAATAAAGTAAATAAAATTTTAAATATATACCCAATGTGCAGATCAAAATGCAAATCAACTACTACAAAATGGCTACTTGAATTGGATTATGCAGAGACTGAAAATTTACTATGTATTTTAAAATAATTTCGCCTACCAGAAATATTCTCCCAATCAAATTAACCTTGGATCACGTATCACCTTTACCCACACTCGCACACACACATTCACTCATACACACACACGCACACACACTCTCGGGCAAGTAGGCACTCACGCCCAGTGCCCTAGGCGGGCTTGGGCGTGAGGACTTATGTTGCACTCACGGACACACAACACTCTCCATAGACTACTCTTAGGACATCACTTTTTGTTTTGTTTTTAATTATCTTCCTCTCATTACTTGGAGCTTTTACAATGTTGTAGTACGTAAGTGCAATTTTAATATTGTAATTTTAAGGGTGTGAACCTGGAGATCTGTCATACAGGTCTCGAACCCAGTATAGACTCCAGCTCTCACAAAGGTTTTGAATTTGCAAGTGACCTACATTCTATGTTCCGAAATTGTACCTTTTTGAGAGAAATAAATTACTATTGTATTGTATTGTATTGTATAATCCCGTTAAACTAGGCACGGATATTTCTCAAGTGGAGCTTAAGTTTCTGACGCTATTCAGTAACTAGGTTCCTAGAAGTTAAACGGAAACTGTAAGACATAAACAAAAAAGTTCGAACATAGAATAGAATTTTATTTGCCACAATAGTTGTTATTATACAAGGTGTTGTTTTACATTGTAACAAACTTGTTTATTCTTTGTGATAAAAAGAAGTAAACAGATTTGTACATTAAAAAAGTAATTAGGGAAAAATGAATTTAATAATTAATGATGATATGAAAAATACAATAAATTAATCAAAAAGTGAAGGGCAGGTTAACCAGGAAAGTTTTAAATGTCTCCGCAAATCTCTGAGCGTGATAGTAACAAGACAAACATCCAGTTGTAGAAAGCTGGCTTGATCAAGATGAGCTTGACCACGTCGAACTTGATGCAGGGAGGCTTGGCAGGACCCACCAGCAGACACGTACCGCCCCAATGCCAGGCTCGTCAGCTCGCAGAGCAGCTTCCAGCAGACACGTACCGAGCCCCAGTGTCAGGCTCGTCAGTTTAGAGTAGCTTCCAGCAGACACGTACCGAGCCCCAGTTGAGTGTCAGGCTCGTCAATTCGCGGAGTAGCTTCCTCACAGCAGCTAGCAGCAGCCACGACAGCACCAAACGAAGAGTCAAAGACCGCTTCTTAACTCCACCAGGCTGTGCTCAAAACTCAAGATATGACAGATCTTGACTTCAAACTGTAGACTTAGCTGTTTTCTTGATTTCAGACTATACTGATTTCTTGTCTCCAGACTGAACCGAACTCTTCACTCCAGACTAGAACCAAGGCATCCGTCAGAAATCCCTTTTATACCCTGATCTTCCGTTTCTTTTCTTCCAATTTCTTTTTCAGATTCAAAACTGCTGCGCTCTAGTAAGACGCAACCTGCCAGTATTCAAAGCAGCCAGTAACAATTGGTCAAAAACCTTGCGCATAATATTTTTATAAATATAACTCAGAATATCTTTACACAGCAAATATTCGCAATTAACTATAAAATACAACAATTGAACTAACGCATTGATGATAATAATTTTTAGTAATATATAATCTAAATGAAACCTTCATAAAGAATTTGGCTGGTAACAATTAAAAATAAAAGTAAATGACAACTGACAAGTTATGTCACAACAAAGAATACTAAGAAAATATTTATAAAAACTAAACGATTCGTAAAATGCTAATGTAAAACCAATAAAAGTATGAATATGGATGATAAGTGTGAGTATAGAGTGTCTGTAGTAGGCAGATACTATAACATCCTCGTCAAAATTCAGGAGGTTGTCACACAAGACTTACATAATCAATAAAAATTACGGTACCTAGTTAATTATTAATAAACCCTGATTTTTTAGTTTGATTATGTTTGTCAGTATTTCATAATATCCCCCTTAACATGGTTTAGGAAATAAGAAATTATCGAATAAACGTTTGAGATTGTTTGTATTAGTGGAAACGCGGGCGAGAATCAGACGGCCCGCGTTTAAAACACGGGTGGTTCACACTTACCGATTTCCGTAGATAAGAAAAAAAATAAAATTACATACTCTTTGAATTTGACGAGGATGCAAAACAACACCTTGTATAATAATCGACGCTCAGCCATATTTTATTATTCGGCATGCAAACATTTACTTATATTATTTATTAAACGTGTACTTAGGTACTTACATTTTAAAATTAATTACAATTACCAAACAATTTGTAAACAGATTGCTTGGTTGACGGCATAGGGAAGGGCCCTATGCCGTCAACCAAGCATTCTGTACATCAATCTAAGTAACCATACGCAAAAAATATTGCTGGGAAACGACTTTTTTTGGGTGATAAATCTCGTTTTACGGTAAAACTCAACATCAAAACCACCAAATATCACAAGTCGACGTAAATGGAATCGACGTAGCGGGAGTAATTCGATGTAACGCACTCAAAACATTGTGCTGATAGATGCATTGAATACTAAACGGGTCATGGAGATTATAATTGAAGTAAATTTCAAACATCCAAAACTAGTACCGTAAAATGGGGTGAATAGGGACACGGGGGTGAATCGGGACGAAACTTTGAAAGGCATTTTCACGTTTTTTAAATATTATTGGTAGCCTAAAAATACTCTGTATTCAATAATGAAATTCCGCATCAAAAGTTTTGTTCCTATTCTCCCTCGCATCCCTATGCATTTTTTTTTTTTTGCGGTTGGGAAATCATCAAATGACTTCTCCCGCTCTGGGCGGAGCGGGAGTGTCAGACTTGACTGACTAAAACCCACCCATGTTCCTTCTTAGCCCTTTGTGTTCCAGGGCCGCGGTATCTCTTTCGAACAACCCGCAGCCCTATCCCTATGCATCACGTTTAAACGGTATTTTTTAAAAAAGTTATGAAAAAGTTGCAACTTGTACCCCTGTCCCTGTCCCAGTAGTTTTTGCAAACAAATCTGCAAACGGGAAATAACATTTGCGATAAGTATAACTTGTTTCTTGTAAACAAATTCGTACCTTTCCTTTCATAAATGTAAGGGGGTTTACAGACATGGCCACTGCATCGATCGGCGTAATTTTAATTCCAGCAAATCACCCTGGCAAAATGGAGCGCTTCAACACATGATACTCACAGAAAATTTTAAAGTAAGCTTGATCATTAGGTTTGAGCGCTGTCCTATTAAAATTGCGGGTTTTCTATTTTCGACTTGGTGCTACGCTGGTTTGCGGAAAAATCAGCTGATCAGCTGGTGCATTAAGCTTCCGAAGAAGAACTCAATAGCTAACGTTAAAAGTGGCATATCTGCCAAGACCCTAAGGAGGATGTCGTCATCTGCCTAGCCTAAGGATTTCCCAACTATGTTGGGGACGGTTTGCAGTCTCAGCGGATGCAGTTGACTACCAGTATTTTACACGGAGCGACTGCCTCTCTGACCTCCACAACCTAGGTAGTACTAGGTAACACGATACTCTTTGGTAGGACTGGTTGTCAGACTTTCGGCCCACTACCTTTAACGACTTCAAAGATCTACAAATGACAGCTGGGACCAACAACGGCTTAACGTGAAGTAGGACTAAATCGCTAAAGCTAAAAGTGGCATGTCTGCCAAGACCCTAAGGAGGTTGTAGAAACGGCATACTTTGCTATGCATATGGTAATCATATGACGATGCAGGCCAGTAATTAATACTTGACAGTATCGCCACATAAGTGCCCGTTTAATTGCCAATTTAATTGAAATGCAATGCTGATTGGTATCTCAAAGCTTTGTATAATATCCATATTGGAAGAATACTAGTAAAGTACCTAGATATCTATCTTAGATCTTGTTTCTAAGTCAAATATTTTCTTGAAGTTCAATTTTATACGAAAATAGATTTTATTGTTAGTGCTACGTAGTAGCTGGTTATTTACTTAGAAAAGTGTACTTAATAAATTCACCGCCCACTTTTAAAATTATATAAATATGGTTTTTGCTGGAAGTTTCGTCTTGTTTTTTTCTGCATTAATTTATCCGACTTGGATTGCTAATTACAGTTCTTGCTGAACGTATTTTTTTTTCCTTTTTTTAAGATGAGAGATGACTAGGTACCATTCATACCAAAGCCGTGGTCTTAGGCTATCATTTACATTATTTTTATCAACAATATCAAACAGCCCGACTTCACCTACCAACTGCTGAGCTGGCCCCGTTTTGTTTGTATCAATCACCCTGCTCCTATGGTAGCCTCATCCAAGTTATACTCGTGATGGCGAAAATTTCGTCTACCCAGCCAGGTGAAAAACACTTCTCTTTACATTCCGTAATTAAAGATAGTCACTTGTGACATTGTGGTAGGTCCTGTCTGATAAAGGTAAAGGTTGGTCTGAAAAGTGCTATAAGAGCCTGGCAGCACCATACTCAATATCTAAATGATAAAGGTACCTTTACATTAATAAAAAAAAGTCCCCTAGACAATACAAAATAGATAGCCCACTTCGAACCAAACGACCAATATTTTGATAAGGAAGGGACAGACGATCAATACTTGAGAGCAAATTGAACCGTTACGATGAAAAATAATAGAAAAAACAATGATAAAGAATTGTTTCGCGTGTGGCGCGCTCGTCACGCGACTAGACAACCATTTTGTGAACGTGTTCCCGCGTAAAGGGGACTCTTATTACGCAATAAATTACTGTCGGAATGTCACACGCGTTATCGACGTGTCTAAACAAACTGTCGTTCAGTTATGACTGCCATGGCTGGTGATCTGTGCTTGCCATTAGCAGAATAACTTTTAGGACTTTAAACACTGTTTTAAGCTTTCACTATTTATAACTAAGCTTACACTGTCACTTACGGGATATCTTCCGTGATCAGCTCCTGATATTTTGTCACTGTTGGAAGCGCCGTGACTCAACCCATCCCCATCATGGCATCATCCCCCGATCTGGTGGCCTACCATGACGTCTTAAAGCAGTATTGTTTTAATCTCATTCCAGAGTGGGAAAGAGATGGCGCTAGACCTTTTCCACACTGGAATAATAGTAAAACAATACATATAATATAGGTCACCAGGACTTTTCCCACTTTCCAAAGGTGTATCGTGTTACTTAGTAACTGGGTTGTGCACATCTGATAGGTCGTCGCTCCATGTAAAATACTGGTATACAGCTGCTTTCGGTTGGACTCGAACCAGACCCCAACACAACAGATGATGAACCAACTGCGAAGTCTTTTTGTCTGCCCTACATGTTCAGTTTGGTGAAATGGCCATATTCTGATGAGCAACCCGCAATGCAACCGTGGTCTTTGAAGCCTAGATATAACGACGAGTCGAGGGAACTGCTGGTTGAGCTTGGTCAAATGGAGATACTTATTCTCAATTGATTCACAAGGCGACTTTAAAAGTATGGTAAGAGTGTGCAGCTTCAGGATAGCTGGACTGGAGGAGAGTCAGCACCTGAATTGTCACAGACCTGACGAAGAACAGACCAGACCCAACTAGCAAAATATGTGCTTATAACTATCTACACGACTATTTTTTTAACGCTTACAAAATACTTATAGCTTGCTACAACCCTGGATTTGGGCACACTTATAGGAGCATTTTATTTTTATAACAATCGTATAATCAACTTACACAATGTTATTAACTCCTATGATGTACTTGTAATAGCATTTGAGAAGTATAATGAGTCCTACAATGATAGACACACAACCTTTATAAGTATGATAACTTTTATAAGCGTCTGATACAAGATCCTTACCAAACAAATCTTGTTTATAATGTGCTAGTAAAGTACTTCGTTGTTGATTTTAAGTGTATTTTCCAATAGTTGTTTTATGTATTTTGTTTAGTGTTTCCTCCCTGAGTAATCATTGAAATTAAAAACGTAAATACAGGATTAATTTATTATAAGTGTTAGGTATAACTATTTGGTATGGTAGCATAGTATGTATATAGGGTGTAATATAGGGTGCGAAACCATTGGGAAGTAATATTCAATGTCAAAATATACTATATTTATATCTTTTTTTTAAAGCGCCTCCAAAAATTGAACGTTACACAATTGTTTTAATAAATTTATAACAAGCTAATTTATCTAATATTCGCCATATTTAAAAATGATATTGACCGAGAGCGTTTTAAGACTATTATAAGCATAATAGCGCTTGTTTCAATATTAATAAGAACTATTCGCATCCATGTTAATATAAAATAAGGTTCCTCATTGAATCATTATTTAAAACATTGGTTGTTTTTTTGGGTGTTCTATTTTTAATTTGGTTGTATTTCTTAATGTCGACTGTTTTTAAGCAACGACGCAGAACAGATTACACATGATAACTTTATACTAATAATATGCTTGGTTAAATAGTTTTTAAGCTTATTGCTCTTGCTCTAATTTAGTGCTTTTACTTTTATAATAATTCTGATCAAGACTATATTATTACAATCTTATTAAGGACTCCCCTAAGTATGTTATTAAATCTAATACTCCTACTCAATGCTACTACAGGAGTAGAAATTTTACAAAGACTATTAGTCTTGCTACATGCACTTTTGTCCTACTACTGTCTAATAACTTAATCTTGTGTGAACTATAAACCTTAGTTATAAGAACAAAAGATGTTAGTATGACAAGGCTTATAACTTAATCCGGTAGTATACTATAATCATATGTTTTAAGAACAATTGATCTTGAGTAAATCACAGCTTGTGGAAAGCTATTATAAGAATGGAAGTCTTTACGGGTGCTAGTATAAGAGTTTTATTAGTCTTGGCACTTCTATAATTTTTATTATAGGACTTATTTGCGAGTTAGGGAGCTGTCGGTGTCGATGTGGCCGATTGTTTGTCAAGTAAAAGTGAACCGTAACTTGAGCTAGCATTTGCTGAATTTTTGTTTCCTCCAGAACTGAAGGAATCTGTGTCTCGCCGATCGACCTCGTCATAATGGCCTAGACTTTCCAATTATTGTAGCAGATATTGTCGTTACACAAATAGAAAGCAAAAATGCTTTAATACCCAGAATTCGGTCCTGGCACAGAATATAGTGTTTATTCTATTCAAGAATTGGAACCATGCTTCGCAGCTTTAGTAAGCCAATCGCGTGATCGAACAAGTTTGCATTCTTCTATTGTCCGGCTCGTCGGTCTGGGGGACAAGCGCAACGTTGAATGGTCTTGTAGGGGGTTGTGACTAGTCTAGGCTTTCTTGCCCTGGGTTCAATTCTTAGGATAGAGTTATTGGATTTTCCTGTTTTAAGTTTGTCCTGCCTCTTTGGTCGAGTGGTCACGACTGCGACTGCTGAGCGTGAGATCCTGGGTTCGATTTCTGGGTCGAACAAAATGGTATTGGATTCTTCACTTAGGAATTTTTCAGTAGCACCCACGGAGTCTGGATTTGTGCCCGCTTGATGACAATAGGCTCGCCCCCTATTACATAGGGACTTAAAACATAACTGGCGAAATGTGGGTATATTGTCAGGGTACACCTATGTACTATATATATATATACTATGTACCCTTTTCTAATTACAGGCGTGATGTTATGCTATGTCAGTTGCTCAGTTATTAATAGTCCGGGGTTTAGATTTTTGCTTGCAGTTTGCGGCAATAGGCTATTACGTTCACGAAAGTTTAAATTGACTCCTTTAAATCGACGAAGCTGTACTGCACATAAACATACACATTTTCTGCTTACCACATTATTTGCTTCAGGAAATACTGTTGTGATATTTTATTTGCACGCTGCACTATAAAGTCTCAGCTAAGGACGGGACATATGGCGATGGACATGTAGGTCTCTAGGTACCTATTCGACACAACAGTAGCATTTGGTCACATGCATAGGTCTGGTGACATGTCCACCTTTCGCTCACAAAGGACATTGGCCTTATTTAACATTATAATGCAGGTGCAAAACGACGATAATCCTCAGCAATAAAGATACTGATAAATGAGTCACATCATCAGCCATAAATTAGGCTTTGCTTGCCAACACATTTTTTTTTTTTTTTAATAAGTCCAATTAATATTCCCAGGTCGAGGTATACTTAGACCGTGTTGACTGAAACATTTGAATAATTAAATACTTGCACTTAAATCATTAGATAAAGGACAGAAAGGAATACATTTATTTTCACCCATGTTGATTAAAATAGAGTTCTTTGTCGTTTACAAGTTCTTAGGCCCGCTTGCACGGCACGTCATGACGTCACGCCACGACACGTCAACGGTAATGGATTTTATCCATCGTTCTTTGCCAGACAATTATTTGAACACATGAAAAACAATATTTTAAAATCGTTTAGAGTTGAAAGATATTTAGACCCAACAATCTTAAATCTCGTTTAAGAGCCGTGTCATAATTACTTTAGTTAGAATATTGACACTGACAGCTATAGAACTCCGTTTAGACGTGTTAATCGCGTTAAGGTCTTATGGTGAAATCTGCTCTTAATACTTTGTAGTGCTAGTGGGCGTCTAAGTCCAAATACAATGTGTTCTAGTGTTCTTCACTTAACAAAAAGGTCGACGAGATAAATGAATAGGGTACTTAAAATAGCCCAGTTTGCTTTGTCACCCTATTATCGTCGCCACCCCTAAGTGTTAGGAGTGTACTTAAATATTCCTAAGTACTTATACAAAATTACTCGAAACAATAGTTTTTACTAAGCGAAAATAGGTTTCGTAATTGTGAAGGTAAATGAAAACGAAAAATAACAAGATGGAAAATAATGGACTGTTTTCGTTTCATATATGAAAGCTTTATCTATTTTTTTTGGTAGTAGTTATAAATAATGAGGTGCTAAAATGATGTAGACAACTATTATATTGCCCGCTGAGAACAATTTATTGAGGATAGAATACAAATATTGTATATAGAGTGGCCTATTTTACTCGATATGTCTTTTCATTATGTAGGCGTTCCCTATTTTGTCAAAATACAATAAATACTAAAAGCTTGTATCACAACTACAAATCACATTTTTGCCTCGATTATTTTGTTTGAAGTAGAACGCGTTTCTCGCTGTCTAGCACTACGGTATATTTTTCAGTCTAACGGTCATGGAGCATTCCAATTAGACTGAAAAACAATAAAAATAATAAACTACGTAAAAGTAGTGAAAATTAATGAGTTTTGCTTTGAAAGAGGGAAAAAAAACTTCCTCTAACAGAGAGCGTGTCCAAATTGTACTTTTTAGGATGGAGCTCCTAAAAAAATACAAAAATATTCTAGTACTAAAACAACATTAAGTAAAGAGATCGTTCACTCCGCTCGTTCTGTCGAAACTTCGTCTAAAATCCGAAGCGTAATGTACCGAATAAATTACAAAATCTTTTTATCTGTAGATCTGGACTCGACAGCAATCCATCTGGGAGGGCTTAAGAAGTTAGACGAATATTCAAGTCGTTTGTACTATTAATGGTTTGAAATCGGAATGTTAATACTGGCCGTTGATCTTCGAAGTTCGGAGTTTGAATTATGAGGCTTCTGCTGCTGGCCAGTTGTTGGCAGAAAGTTGGTTGTCAATTGTGTTACCTCTGCCTTGCGTCTACTATCGAAAGAAATAACCGCAAATGCAGCAGTATTAATTTAATTGCAAAGTGTACGACACCAATTTTTTTTGACTATGGTATACAAAGTGTTGCATAATCATCCTATTATTTTCCTGGACGCGGTCCCAGACTGGTTTGGTAAAATGTTTAAAAATTAAAGATGGCTTGACTAAAATTGGCTTCATCTAACCCATTTTCTGTTCTCAATTGACACACATCTTGTCAGTTATATCAAAAGACCCCCTGCATTGTATCGACCGCATATTGCGGAATGCGAGTCTAAACAAAGCGTAAACGTTTTGGTTGAAAGGTTTACACAATAAAGTGTTGCTGTACGGACCGACAAACAAAATTGAATCAACACTCAATAGGACGCGGGGAAAGTTTATCATCCCACATCTTCGTTGCGTGAATTATGTAAGAGTATTTATGAGACATAGAGTGTGTCTGAAAGCGTAATAAAGGACATTAATTAAGAATATTTTGTGAATGAAGAGTGTGTCATGTATTTGGGCAAAAAAAGAGGGTGGTTGAAGAGATTGTTGTTTCAAAATTGGTGTGATATCGTGGCGATAGTCTTTCTCTGTCTACGACCAAGGCATCATCATTTTCTTGCCCTTATCCCAATGTATTTAGGGTCAGCGCAGCATGTCTTCTTCTTCCATACTTCTCTATTACTTGTCATCTCATCAGCTTCCTCCATTCTTGCCACATCCTTCACACAGTCCATCCGTCGTATCTTTGGTCAGCGACCAAGGCACGTTTGCCTTGATCGCTGACCAAAGCTGGCAAATGGCATTGCTTTAATTAAGTATTGCAATCTTATTCTGTATTGTCCGATATATCACATCCTTATCTTGAGTCGTTGTTGCAAATATATTGGTCGACTTTTATTCTTAACAACTTGTGGCCAATGCTCTGTTATATATTTTTTTTGGGCTGTTATTGTTAAAGCAATCTGAAAAAAGAAAAATACTCGCTTCATTAGTCGTGTTCTTTTAAAAACAGTCGCTATTTTTACGAACCGTTTAACGTGGGAGTTGCTTTAAAAATATCGTCACACTTTTTACATTTTGCGCGCAAACGACTGTTAAAGACTCCATTAGCAGCACTCTATAGCTTATTCATACTCAGAAAGGAATCTATTCTGTTGTCTGTTTGTTATACCAATGAGAGTTATATCTCTATTTCAGGAATGTTAGCTATAAATTTAATTGTATGAGTTTCGTCATTCGCCCTTTGACGTATGATGATGAATATACAAAGGATTTGGGTCGAACACCATAATAAATCAAGGTGAAATAAACAACGCAGCAATGGTATACCTACCTTTTCCTTATGCCATGACTGAAAAGATTAATAGGTTAAAGTAGAGTACATTTTTATTTAACCACACGAAAGAGAAAGAATGTGTATTTAGATTAGATGTCGTCAGCCCACCTGCTGCTGCTGACGATTTGACGACTGATACTCCTTTGATCGAAATATTCTCAAAAGTTGGTTACCTTAGAGACTTCATTCATCAGTTACTAATTTACCATCTATAATATTATTTCTATAGCGCACAAAACATCTAGAAATTCATATTGATATTTAACTAAACAATTTTCTGTTTAATATCGCTTTATTTTCACTCAACATAATTGTAAAGATTTAAATTCAAAAGGCTCAATATTATGAAAGGGTTCATTGTTTCTTTGCAATGAATATTTAAACGTTATCAGATCGTTATTAAACTTAATCGAAGTATTTTAATGAAGTCCTTGAAAGTGCTTGACATATAAAATCTCCATAATGTCTTTATTCAGGCTTAGGAATAATAATGTCAAACTCATTACATTGAAAGTTTAAAAAAAAGTTGTTAACGCTGACAACCGCCAGAGGGCAGGTGTGCAAATGGCGGCAATAATAAAATTAAATAATTTTCATTTGTCACAAAGACCGCATTTTCATCGCACGTGTAATATTTTTATACCTTTTTGACATCTTTAATTGCCTACGTGCTGTTGATTCGTGTTTTAAATTGCAAATTGTATAATTGTTACGTATTTTACAGCTACATTTGCTTTGTGCAATTTATTGAGGGAGAGTAATATTCTTGTTTTACCATCTGATTTTGTCTCTAGTTACAAAGGGAGAATTTTACAAGTTGATAAGGTGTACCACAACCTTTAAGTTATAAAAGATAAGATTGATTTTATATAAGGGCTGTACACATACCTATTCGCAGTTGCGAAAACGGCCGGAGGGTTACCTACAACTTGTTGTAAACACTGTTTGAAACTTTCACGGTTTTTTTTTAATGTATATTAACGATACAAACTTACAATTTTTGGATTTAAAAACCATGTTTTACTTTTTAATGAGGAGGGATGCAACGCATGTGACTAAAAGAGTGATGGATATGAATGTTGATGGATGGAGAGGGAGAGGATGGCCAAAGAAAAGATGGAAGAATTGATGGTGTGAAGAATGATATTAAACAGAAAGGAGTAAATGATGCTGTGACATCTGATAGAGAAGGAAATCTGAAATGGAAGACAGAAAGGTGTTGAATGGGACAATGGCAGGAAGATGATAAAACCATTTTTGACTATTCTTTAACACTGGAAACGGGATATTTTCCATGTTTACTATTTGTTTTGAGTTCCCAAAAGAAGGATCCCATTATGAGTGTTAATGACCAAGTCAGTTTAAAAACTTATATCATGTTTTACTTCTCTCCAAATTTAATGGATATTTTTATGTTTTACGGATGGGAAATCATCAAATGACTCTTCTCGCTCTGGCCGGAGCGGAAGGGAGTGTCAGACTTGTACTGACTAAAAACCCACCCATGTTCCTTCTTAGCCCTTTGTGTTCCAGGGCTACGCGGTATCTCTTTCGAACGGTCCCGCAGCTCTGGCAGGAATCGGCCCTCTCGGACCCCTTCCGATTTGCTGTCATCTCCTTGAGGCGCGCGTGGAACACAAACGCGCCGTCGACACGGCCTGTCGTCATAAGACGGACGAACGGTGAGCTAGCCCATTACTTGTCGCAGTCACGACGTTCAAGCAGTAATCATTTTTGATCCGTCCTGTTTGTACTTTTCATATATTTTTTTTCTTGCATTGGACCTATATTTTTTGTTTTATTTTATTTTTGTATTTTTGTATGCATGTGATGTCCCTGCGACAAATAAACATATTTTCTTTCTTTCTTTACACACCGTCCACAGGCCCAATTTAATTTAATGGACCTTAGTTCAAAACTACAAAAGCACGAGCTATAGATAAAATTACAGTAACAGATAAGTAGTTAAATAACCCATAATGATTATCTAAGAACAGATCAGGAGCAACTATCCTCTTGTCTAACACATGGAACACCTCTTTCCCCATAATCACCATTAAAGTGGTGATTCCAAATAATGTAACATAAGTGCATCGTGTATTGGATGTGTCGGTTACAAGAGAAGAGTTACTCGCCTCGATCAGACAAAAGTTGATATTGTAAACACGATACTAGTATGCTAAAAGACGAAGAGCGCATTGTAATATAATTTAAGATCAAGCGTGTAATCCCTGAAGGGTTATTAATTCATTTATTAGCTTCATCATCATCATTTCAACCGAAAGACGTCTACTGCTTTACATAGGCTTCGCCCAAGTGTTCGCCACATTGACCGATCCCGTGCGATTCGTATCTAGCGGATCTCGCAACCTTCACCAGGTCATCGGTCCACCTAGTGGGAGGCCTTTCAACGCATCGTCTTCCAGTTCGCGGTCGCCATTCCAGAACTTCTCGGCGCCATCGCCCATCCGTTCTGCGAGCAATGTGCCCTGCTCACTGCCACTTAAGTTTGGCAATTCTTCGGGCTACGTCGGTAACCTTGGTTCGCTTGCGGATGTCCTCATTTATGATTTGGTCACGCAAGGAAACTCCGAGCAAACCCATAGCCCTTTGGGTCACTTTAGGCCTATTTATTAGCTTATACAATAGAATATTGACTGGTTTAGCAGCGTCACAAACTAGGCACAGCCTGTATCTTAGCGACCCAAACACTAGAAGCGCAAGAAAAACTTTTAGGCAGAAGAGTATCCAGGTACATGTCGTCAGTATGTGTAAGTCCTTGTAATACGGGATAGTATTTTATTTGCAACAGCATGACTCCGAGTTGTATGGAAACTAAGGGAACTCTACTGGAAAACCTATTTACTATACTTGACCATGGAATGGAACCCGGAAACTTGCCCCACCATGCTCAACAGTACCGCAATTTGATCACTAAGTCTCACTTCGAGAAAATGCCTGGCGAGCCTGGTAAGTCTTATTTTATAGTATCAGTTTTGAGTATCGGTTGAAACGACTCTCATGGTTACTCTCGCCTCCAAACAGTCTGCTACAAATTCTCCCCGTGTAAAAGAGCCTTTTCTCGTGTCAAAATATTAACCTTTATAACAATCGGAGGGGCTTATATTTAACCGGCCTTTACACCAAGACTCGTTACGATAAAATATCGTTATAATGAGCCCTCGCCGACAGGTTAACAAGCTCTTTCATCTGGCATCGCCCGTGAAATGCTGTCTTTTTAATTATATTGACAGGTGATGATGTTTTGTACACTCGGTTACAGAAAAACTTAACCAACCTATTTAGTCATCTCGAGATACGACTTTAATTTTATTTAATTAAAGTTTATATTCGGTTATTGGTTTATTCTGGGATATCAACACACACTTATCATTATAGCTATCTGTTAACGTGTTTTCTCTTTTTATAGAATACCACACAATAATAGAGACGTCTCGTTACATCATTTTGTATAAATATTTAGATACCTTGTTTGCTACACGGGTTTTTATGGTAACTATTTGAATTATTAGACGTTCTATTTCGGCTAGATTTCCGTCCAGAGTTCCAGACCGGCTAAAAACAGGCCGACGTCATGTCACATAGCATGATAGGCAACAACAACTGACTTGACAGGTAGACCGTATCAATTGTCAGCCAGAAATACCCTGAATGAAATATTCAATTCCTAACTGTTCCAAATTCAAACTGCATTGATTTTCACGATCCATTGAGACTGACGTGTTTGACTGTACCCGCCTATTTTATGTTGAAAATAAAACAAAGGGCGGTAGTTGCAGCCGTTATGGCCGAAGTAATTGAAATAATAACTGATCCTGTATCCTCTGTAGGGGTTAACGATCTCTCACTAATGGGGGGTCCGGGAGAAATTGACGGGTGTGCGATAAGCGCGCCTTTTTAAAGCCGGATGATCATTAACCAAGTAGTAAGCTGTAATGTAAAGGTTTAAATGAATGCTTGGTATCCTACGTTACCTATCTTTTTGGGGAATTTAATTAATTTGGCGTTCCAGGTATGGTGGTGGGAAAATGGTGCGATACGGTAAAATTTAAGGCGGCATATAATGCAGGAGGTAGGTGTGCATTATTTGAATATTATCATATTTAAAGTCTTCACTCTAAAGGTGCTTGGCGTGAAAAGTGAAGACGAGTGTGTCTCTTATTGTATCTCTAGCGACTACGTATTTGATGACTATGTTGTCGCAGAATCCGATCATGAAATGATCAAGCCGCATTCGGTTGACTGCAATAATGAACGCAATGCAAGTCATTAGGATACAGACGAACAATAGCCTCTTGTCCTTAGTTGCCATTTGTAACCCATCAAAATACAGGATCGACTTATTTCTGCATCTCCGTAAAAGACGTAAGTGCCATTCACGCTAAGCCGTGTCGATAAAAAAGGTGATGATTGTACTCAATAATAATAAATAATAACAGCCGCACGGGTCGATCTTTAAGGTCTTTAAGCCGTGCTTGCCGAGGTTGTTCCGTGGATGGGTGACCATAATTACATACCGAGTTTCCTCCGTGCCTCGGAAAAGCATGTTGAGCCGTTGGTCCCGGCTGTCATTTATAGATCTTTGACAGTCGTTACGAGAAGTCAGAAGCCAAAAGTCTGACATCCAGTCTTATCAAGGGGTATCGTATTACCCAGTTACTGGGTTGTGGAGGTCATATAGGCAGTCGCTTCATGTAAAATACTGGTACTCAGCTGCATCCAGTTAGACTGGAAGCCGACCCCAAGTTAGTTTGGGAAAAGGCTAGGCAGATGATGATTGTACTCAATCACTATCATTGTGCTTGCCTAATTTATTTGGGGTTGGTGCAGTATTTGTCTTCTTCTTCCATGTCACTATTACTGGTCATCTCAGCAGTCACCTACTTTCTAGTCATCATGTCTTTCTTCTCACAGTCCAACAACCGCTTCATAAGGTGATTGAATCATATAATATGTACACAGTAAATATATAATTGTAGACTTAGTCTTCGCTTTTAAACTAACATGGTCACTAACACTATCATTAACACTGAAAACGGGATATTTACCATGCTTACTATTTGTTTTGAATTCCCGATATTTTGGCACTGATGCTTGAATCAGTAGTATGGTGCTTGCACTATGCTCACGGATAAAATCACAAGTGTAGTATCAGTTTATCCGTGAATATGGTGCTTGCAACAGTGCCGAAATATCGGGGACACATATAGTACTAAATAGTACCCGTCTTCTGTGTAATGATAGTCTTCGCCTTTGCCACATGCCAGTCGTAGATTATAAAAAGGTGATAACGATTCCTAGACATGTCGACACCATAATTGTTAAAGACGCAACACTTACACGAATATGAAAACTTTCCCACGTTATAGTCTTAAAGTAATGTTTTCAATTGAAGAGCTTTCACTAAAGTTTTCATTTATCCGAACAATAACGTTCACCCGAAACTTAGAAGTTTGTTACAAGGCCCCAACTTTGATATTAGGAACAGCACTTTAGTGGGAAGAAGGCGTTAACTGATTGTTATGGTTTCAATTATTTTCGTGATCGTTTCCTTCAATAATAGTGTTATGCTTCTTGTTTGTTTTTGGCAGTTACACAATGTTGTACCTATGTATTTCTACATTGACAATCTTACATCATTAATGTTTGGTTCGTACACATTGTTAAGATTACTTCGTTTGTTTTGGGCAAATCTTGCCCAGGTTTCCTGGCATACTTGACAGTTTCATCGACACATTTACATCACACAGCATCAGCGTATTCCTTGTACACATTCCCAGGCTGAGAATGCCGAGATCTGCAAAAAAAAAAACCCTTTAAATGGTTAACAAAATCCGATTCAAATAGGAAAGTAAAATTTTTGTTATACTTAATTTCACACGGTCGACGATAAAATACGCCAAACACGTAGTTCTAGACAAAACTCTGACCAATATATATAATACACGAACAAGCCACAATAAATTATTCACTCTAAGCAAGCACTTTTGTTATTAATTACAAAATATTATCTACTATCTAAAATCGGCGTCAGTAATAAAAGGTTAAACCATTTATTGATTTAACTGTTCGTTATTTAAACGGAGTTTGTTATTTAGGATTAATTATTACGTTCACCACTCGATGTGTGGTTTGTGCCCGTTTTAATCAAAATCAAACAAATACATAATTAGAGGTTTTTGTAGGTACGGCTGTTCTAATTTTTTTGTAAAGTGAAAAAATATGTGTTGAATTTTAAAACATTAGTGTTCCATTCCTAATCCAGAGTGGGAAAGAGATGGAGCTAGACGACCACTATTTTGTTTTTTTTTTTGGTCTGTTGTCGACAGTCTATGCCTTGATTTCGAAACAGGCCATTAGTAGTTATATTTTTTGTGATCATTCTAAAGAGATTCTAGAGCCTTCTTGGTAAGTACGCACGGCGACCAACTAAGCTATGTAAAAAAACCGGCCAAGTGAGAGTCGGACTCGTACACGAAGAGTACCGTACCATTATTTATAAAAACGAGCAAAAAAATAGAGGGTATTTAGTCTGAACGGCCCAAAACCGAATCCTAAATCGGATTGTTTTTCTGTCAGGATTTTTTAACAGCAGTCAGTCAGTACGAAAGTCAGTAATTATGCACCGTTAGTCGAAATAAGATGGCCGGTAATAACTTAGGGACTGAAATATAACTGGTTTAATAACTTTTGGAAATAAAGGCGCAAATGAATTTTATTTTTGAGATTTCGCAAAATGGCGCCTAGCGTCTAGTAGTTTGAATTAAACAACTTCCTTGAACAAGACATATTTTCTTACTCAAGAATGTTTGTGAAATATTTATAGCATGGCTCCTTGTTAAACTATACGGAAATGGCATTCAAAAGATCAGAAACGCCAAGAGAAATATATTGCTATTGACAACGGTCAAGTCCCGTGACAGTTGATTTCTTTTTTAAACGCAGATATGTCAGGTCCTGGCAGGTGTCCCAACTGTTGTAGAGCGACTATATCTGTCCATTGAAACTGCAGTAACTCGTAAATATCGTCCATGTACGATGTTCCATATATGCGTCGATGCATTGAATTTTGCCTGTCACCTTTTTAAAAAAGCAAGGCAGTTTCTGTGCTTGTCACTTGCAGGCAGAGCAATGGTCTGTCAAAGAACTTTTCACAGAGACTCTAGTAGATAGTATGCCTCGTTGGTTGGGTGGTCGCAACCATGACGGCTGAGCATGGTGTTGGGTGCGATTCCTGGTTCGGGTAAAGTGTTATTCCACCAGGTATTTCTAAGGAAAAAAGCAGCCAAGGAGTCTTGATTGATGGCAATAGGCTCGGCCTTAACATAACTGGCTAAATGTGAGAATAGTGTGGATTTTCTGCTTTCGAGGTTACAGTTTGCATGTCGATGTTTCTTACACACTGTATGGTGCATTTAATAAATGAGTTCTTACTAATTATTTCAATTTCAAGTCCATTACTTTCCCTTCACAACACGTCGTCGTCCACAACTGAATTACAAATACGATCGTACTAAATTATGATGTGGTTATTGCTGTGCAACCACAACATATTTGCGCACTGTCAGAGAGTGTGACGACAACACAAATATGGTGGGTTAGGGCTGGCTACTCAGTTAAAGGCATTTAGACGGATAAAAGAAATGATAGATACATTGATTGAAAGATATGGTAGACTAGTTTGAGCCCGCAGCTTCGCTCGCGTTATTCAGAATTTGACAATAGCCGGCTCGGACACGTAGCGCCATCTATTATCATAAAAACGTTATTGCTGTTTTCCTCGGAAACAATACTTTTTTTCGTGTCCATTTCTGTACATCTGGCAATGAATATGCAAAATTTCAGGATGATCAGTTCAGTCGTTTAGGCGTGAAAAGGCAACAAACAAACAAACTTACTTACTTTTACTAGACGGAAACTAAAAAAGTCCTCATGATCGAATTTTGGCCATGACGAATCGCGAATCACGAATCTCAGCGGAGACTAAAGTAGCCATTAAGACCGGAAATATTCTAGTGCAAAAGTGTGTGCACAAGCACAGTGCACTCACTGTTTCCTTAACTTCATAGTTCATACTCAGAAACGGCAGAAAGTAAATAGGTACTGAGATGAACCAAAATATAGGCTGACTGGTAATTAGTGACCGATACTTAAGCACATGATTATACTCATGAAAACAAACAACTTTCCCAAAGAAACATTTTTTTTATACTTACTAAACTTTCATACAATATCACAACAGCCGTATGATATTCGCGCGCGCGTTTTAATGTAACCTATCAGCTCTTAGCCGCGTGAGGCCGTTCTGTCTCATTACTATCGTGCCGTGCGACAGTGGGTCGTCAGAGCATGACTCGCAACCCGAAATTTCATACGGCTGTTGTGTTATTGTGATAAAAGTGAATGAGTATAAAAAAATGTTTCCTTGGAAAAGTTGTTTGTTATCTTAAGTACAATCACGAGTTTAAGTATCGGTCACTAATTACCAGTCAACCTATATATTTAATCAAGGATGTCCTACTCTTAAAGCCTACAAGGAGTATCAGGAATTCGAGGCTTAGGAATTACGATCAAATACACTTTCCTCTATGAGCTCATGGCTAAATGATAACAGCCGCCCGGGTCGATCTTTAAGGTTAAGCCGTGCTAGCCGAGGTTGGTCCGTGGATGGGTGACCATAATTACATACCGAGTTTCCTCCGTGCCTCGGAAAGCACGTTAAGCCGTTGGTCCCGGCTGTTATTTGTAGATCTTTGACAGTCGTTACGAGTAGTCAGAAGCCATAAGTCTGACATCCAGTCTTACCAAGGGGTATCGTATTACCCAGTTACTGGGTTGTGGAGGTCAGATAGGCAGTCGCTTCATGTAAAATACTGGTACTCAGCTGCATCCGGTTAGACTGGAAGCCGACCCCAAGATAGTTTGGGAAAAGGCTAGGCAGATGATGACACTTTCCTCTATGAAAAGCTTTGCCCTAAAATGTAACTATTAAGATTTGGTAATACCTTTAGTAATAAAATACTAATCTATTTCTACATTAAGTTTCAATCAGCCCTAAGCGATGATTATTACCACTCGTCCTTCATGTCGAGCATTAAGAACAAATATAATGATGACAGCTTCTCAGAAAAAAATAATGGCAAATATTTATTCGAATCGTACATATGTAATGGAGGTACAACACAATCACGGACTATTTGAAGACGAACATAAGACATCACATATTTGAACTAAATTAACAAATAATCTTATTGTAATGCCTACTGCATAGATTTTTTACAAACCTTCAATAGACTTTCAAACTTAACTCACACAAGTTTAGGTGGAAATCCAAATTCAATTTTATATTTCTAATCACGTATTGATACGGTAATCAAAGTCTATTTTATTTGACATTTGATATTTCAGAATCAACAAAATTACATGCAACTTTGATGGTAATCGGGAATTCTGTTTGAATAAAATTGTGTCAAGAAATCGGTTTTGAATATTAAATAAGTAATAGAGAATATAAAATGGGAAACCAATTAAGCCATATTGACCTGTCGATAGGCAAACGGTATAAATATTAAATGTATGGAAACTTGGAAGCAATAACGTAGACTTAGCATACGTTTTCTCAAAGCAATCGAAAACGCTTTGAAGTAGAAGAATTTGGAATTGCATACCTTGGTTCATACATACTAGTAGATCTATTAGATGGTAATTTATAAATAAAGTAACAGTACGTTTACAGTTGAAACTGTTTACTGTTACAGTAGTTTGATTTTTGACGGCACGGTAAGCGCAGTGGCTGAGCGATTGTCTGCTGCGCTGAGTGTCACGAATTAAATCTCCGCACGAAAAATATTTGTATGGCCTACAGGTATTTGCTAAATTCGTATATAAACTCACGACTTTTTCACATGGGGCTAGACAGAAGCTACAGAACACCAGTTGCTACGACCCTCCTAGAGAATACTCCTTTTACTTCATTCATGTTCTTACAGCTTGTCATACAAAACAGTTTCGATTGGGTACTAGTACTAGGCACCGGTTGTGCGTTGTTTCGTCGCTAATTGTTTCATCGAATTTCGTTTCACATAAATTGTTTCTCATATTATCATTTCATAGAATAATCAATACTCAGAATACTTACTTTGAAGAAATTTAAATCATCAATTTTTGTTTCAAATAAAGTTTAATGTTAGAATAACAAATCAAATATTCTTTATCCACATATTGTTTGTTTCACATAAAACCTATTACGAAGAATTACATTTTATCGAGTGACAGTTTCTAAAACTCATACCTTTGAAAAATACATACCCTCCTATAAAATTACAACACCGCATTCACAAAAATAATGCGGTTAAATTCTTGTCAAGTAGGAAAGCAGTCTTTTTATTCTTACTAATGGTGTTTATGCCTGTTGCACGCAGCATGCAAGCAAGCATGTAGCATGCAAGCAAGCATGCAACATGCAGCGTGCAAGCAAGCATGCAACAAGCATGGTTTCTGTCACGGCTCCGGCGCTGCGGGGCTCCGGCGGTCCCACGCGAGTTCATCTTCGCAGATGGTATTAACGGTTGTGCGTTGTTTCATCGCTAATTGTTTAACCGAATTTCGTTTCACATACTTTTTTTCTCATATTATCATTTCATAGAATAATCAATACCCAGAATACTTACTTTGAAGAAATTTAAATCATCGATTTTTGTTTCAAATAAAGTTTAATGTTAGAATATTCATATCATAGAATAACAAATCAAATATTCTTTATCCACATATTGTTTGTTTCACATAAAACTTATTTCGAAGAATAACATTTTAATCGACTGACAGTTTCTAAAATTCAAACCTCCTATAAAATTACAACACCGGGTTCACAAAAATAATGCGGGTAAATTCTTGTCAAGTAGGAAAGCAGTCTTTTTATTCTCCCTAATGGTGTCCATGCCTGTTGCATGCAGCATGCAAGCAAGCATACAACTTGCAGCATGCATGCAAGCATGTAGCAAGCAAGCATCCAAGCAAGCAAGCATGCAACAGGCATGGTTTCTGTCACGGCTCCGGCGCTGCGGGGCTCCGGCGGCCCCACGCGAGTTTATCGTCGCAGATGGTATTAACGCTCACCACCGCAGCTTCGGCTTGCTGGCCGGCGAGCCGGCCAGCCTCAGCCGCGGCGGCGAGCTTAGAAACCACCTGCTCCTCAACTCGCGGGCCGCCTCATCCTTCCGCGCCTACGTGGGCTTAAATTACACTCTAGGGGTAGGGCAAACAAGACTACGTAAGGTCTGTTTTGCAGCCATTCGTTTCTGTCACTAACTTTTGTAGTACAACATATTGGCTTTTAAAGACAATATTTTAATTTTTAGTTAATAATTTCGTTAAAATAAAATACCATGGAAACATACATCGAACAAACAATATTCGCTGAAAAATAATTCTGCTGTTTGATAAGTTTGTCAGATAAAAAAATGTGACTGTAAAATTCTTTGAATTGTGTTTCTGTATAATATGTTTCATTCAAGTAAATGGTAGTCGAAACAAAAATATTCGAAATAAAAATACAGGGACTAAATAGTATGTGAAACATTTTCTGGGAAACGAAATTCTGTAAAATTTCTGTCTGCGAAACAAGGTGACACCACTAGGCACCCTTTCTGAAGAACATTACCAATAAGCTCAGTGTACGTCCTTCCTTAACACCGTGGAGCGCGGCGTTTCCCCTCAACTCTAACTCGTACATAAATGCCTTAATACTATTTCTTTAATTATTACGATGCAAGAATAGATTGGAAAGTGTCCGATTAAGATTTGTAGCTTATATTACAACCCTAAGGGCCTAAAGCACATATCGATCAACAACCAAGAATAGATTACACTTCACACATCACAGGCAGCCTCTATTTTCTACTTCCCCATTACCGCGCGGTTTGCGCTATACATCCTCAATCTTCGATTATTAAGTGGTTAGTGGCCAATGGCCATTCTTCATCATCTCCACATTGGCCCATAAATATGGCCGCTAAATTGGCCACATTTTAAGCGGCCCTACTAAATGGTATCAAACGATCTAATTGCTTTATTCCACCCGACGACTCCTCGATTACTGCATACAATGGTAGTTAAGTTTATTTTTCCTATTTTGTAATAAACTTCATGCTTGCAACTTGCTGGGGTTTATTAGTTTTTTTTTAATGCTGGTTTCAAATTATAAGCTTGCAGTAAAGTTTTGTTTTTAATCAGTTTTATGTGTGAATTTATTGAAAATGTGTTGGTGCCGTTTATTGAATTGGGTATCTAATATTTTACACGTTTGTCAAATAAAAAGAGTACTGTTTACAAATGTGTATAGGGTACAGTAACGCGTGTGTGTTTATTTATTTCACGATAGCTTGTTCTGATGTGTAGTTAAAAGTGAAACCGCTGCAAAGTGAGGTAGTCCTGAAAAAAAGAACCTTATTTTTACGATGGATAAGACTAGGCACTCAAGACCGAAATCTGAACGAGGCGAAGCTTTGTATTTCCATGAAAATAACCACTTACAAGAAAATCATGACTGCGTATCTTCCCGGGCCAAATACACGACTATAAAGTTCAAAGTGTTTATAGGTAATTTCTTAGGGATCATCATTGCCGGCTCAAATCATTTCGTGTAAGTAGTCATCTCGTGAACCACATTGCTCCTCCTTTTACGATCTGTTCAAGAGCCAGTGGCCATAAATATTCTTTTTCCTCTACTTTGAACACGATTTTGTCCCTCATCATAGTTTTTATGTTACATAATATCGCTACCGACATTTATGGGACAGCAACAATTTATGGTCACAAAGAATATCCCATCTTAATACTTTTTACACACAAAACGACATGAATAACTCCAAAATTCGAGTTGAAGACTTCATTAAACCGTTATCTGAGACAAAGGTATTAATAAATTCTTTAAGAACTGTAGCTTTAAAAGTCAAATTTAATTCAATCGTGAAACAGGTTTGTAATTAAATAAAAGAACTGAAAAATGCAAAACGCGAATTGCAATTAAATTTCTGCCGTCACAAACTAGGCCACAACTGTTGGCTACGAGTACGAACGAATGAATAGTGGAATCTACATCACTTCCTTTAGCATGCATGCGATCCCTGAAAAATCTACGTTTAGTAATTAACAGTTTTGGGTTTATGGCTTAAGGCAAACTGTTGACCTCGATCACGCCTGATAGAAGGCGATGGATGAGGTGAACTATACTCTTGCTTTGAAAGCTGACTGGTTAAAAGATGGACGGAACAAAGGCGAACGGCAGAATGTTTCAGACTTTGGTGTTTGTTTGCGGGAATCGTTAATAACTCTCTCCTCCTACTCCATTTATCTTGTTTTCGTGGTAATTATGCGCCATGTTCATTTATTTATTTATTACTATCTGTCCCCGGCATGCGTTGCAATGCTTTTTCTTTTTACCTACTCTACCTACCTACCCTACCCTACCTACCTACCTACCCTACATACCTATCTACCATACCTACCCTACCTACCTTACTACCTTACACTACCTTTCTCACGTTTTATACCTTCCCTGGACTACGACATACATTTTAGAACCAAAATCAGCAAAATCGGCCCAGCCGTTCTCGAGTTTTAGCGAGACTAACGAACAGCAATTGATTTTTATATATAGAGATAGATAGTTAATTAAAACGGTATAACACCAATCACAATCATTTACATAGAAACTGAAAACAAAAGTAATACATACAGTTGACAACATTCAATAGTTTAAATTAAAATTCAAACTGACACGGAACATTGGACACTCTTGCGTACTTTCACTCACAGAACGCCAGACATAAACGCATTAATTCATAAAATGTCTATCCTGCATAACCACCTCCAGGATTTAAAAAAAGGTCAACCATAGAGCCGAGCTGATGACTAGTGGCTACATATTACTTTGTACTTGTAGTCCATAATATTACTTTGTTCTTGTACCGCATAATTTGAGTCACACACGAAGAAGAAGAAGTTCTTAAAAAAAATATCGTCGAGCTGTGGCGGACACTAGTCGCCTTGTGTCTTACTATACCCATAACTGAGTCCATATCAATACCTACAAGTCTCGACCTCTGCAATAGTAAAAAATACAATAGTTGCACTTGTGTTTTTGATTAGAGGATACTCGATTGTAATCACTGTTATTATTCGTATGAGCACCGTGTGAGTCTGATTTGTGGCTTATTTTGAAATATTTCTAACTAGCCTCTGCCGGCGGCGGCGGCTTCGCACGCATGGAATTCGATCACTGTCCCACGGGATTGTACTATCCAATTGTACTATCCTGTGCCATACAATTCCGTTCAGAAGTTTTCGCGTGAAAGAGTAATAAACATCCATCCATCAATACTTACAAAATTTCGCGTTTATTTATTACTAGCCTATGCCCGCGGTTTCGCACGCGTGGAGTTTGATCACAGTCCCATGGGATTGTACTATCGGGATAAAAATTATCGTATGTGTTAATCCAGGTTATAAACTACCCTTGTGCCAAATTTCATACAAATCCGTTTAGTAGTTTTCGCTCTTTTGCCTAATGTTCGCATGTCCTACTGTTGAACATGAAAGCCTGGGTTCGATTCCTAGGTCAGGCAAAGTTTTATTAGGTTATTCCACCAGGAATGTCTCTGAAATCTGGATTAGCGCTCGGTTGAGGGCAATAGGCTCGCCCCTTAAATTGGACTTAATCGTACCTAACTGGCCAATTGAGAGTGCATCATGGGGTACAACTCTGTCTTACCCTTCGGGGAAATTCTGGCATTACATTACTTATACTGTCAGCCTGCTTTATCCCACTATTGGGCAAAGGCGTCTCTCCATGACTTCCAGTTGTTTCGATCCAGGGCCAATGTGGTCGCTGGTCTTGTCCAGCTCGTCCCCCATAATATTATGTTTTCTTAAAATATTTATTCCGCGCGAGCGCACTGGCGTTGCAAGCATAGTTTAGATGAAGCATCCCTGCAAGGAGGTGTCAGATTAAATTCTCTTCTTCTAGATTAAAAGCCGAGACTAAGGATTAGCGCTCCATTCTATTCATAAATCTTCATATTTAATTCAAGAACTTTACTATGAATAATTCAAGATAATTAAGAGGATCTCGTGGCTAATAATAACAGCTGCTCGGGTCTATTTTCAGGTTAAGCTGCGTTTGTTTAGGTTAATCTGTGGATGGGTGAACACCACTACATACCGAGTTTCCTCCGTCCCCGGAAAGCATGTTTTCCCGGCTGTCATTTGTAGATCTTTGACAGTCGTTACAGGTAGTCAGTGGCCCGAAAGTCTGGCAACCAGTCTTACTAATGAGTATTGTATTACACAGTACTAACTGGTTTGTGGAGGTCATATTATAGGCAGTCGCTCTATGTCAAATTAGGGTATCAAGCTGCATCCGATTTGACTGGAAGCCGACCCTAACATATTTTGGAAAAAAGGCTAGGCAGATGATAATACTATGTATGAATAATTAATAAAAATATTAGATCCCTATAAATAACTAAGTATCAAAATAAATGCTTATAAATATATTTTGCCCATCATGTAAATTAAGCTGGGCTATAAGTTATGGGATAAATAAATTGAGTTCCAAATAGGAGCAATATTATATTGCTCGTGGTGAATTTATGGGTTTGGCAGTAAACCATATCTGTCTCATGAAATATATGAAAGCTTATAATATTTTTCGAACTGGATTTGGAAATTGCAACTCTGCTTTATATACTGCAATTTATACTCGTACACTCGGCACCACATGAAGTGTGCACAGTTGAAGTAGATCCGATGTAGATTTCTCGTACTATGACAGATCCGCATAAACTGGTTTAGTCTATCTTTATCAGCTGATAAAGATGATGACATTACGAGCTCCTTATCATGCATTGCTTCTATGAGTTAAGCTTTTAAAAGTAGCTGCATTAGCAAAAATTTGCAGGAAGTAGTAGCTTATTTGTAAAGTAGCGCGTCCGGAGTAGTACCTGCTTCTTCGGTTACTTTTATAACAGGTCTTCGAAAATGTTGGTTCTCTACAATCTTTTATAACTTATGCTAACAGGCACAAACTATCTTTTCAGAGGTTTGTTACAGTAAACCTAACACGAACTTTTCGTGGGTATTTTTATTGACCATGATAAATTTTACTCCTATTTCACTGTGCAGAATGAATAAAAAGGGGAAGGGTGTGTGTGTTCGTTGAAGGTGGTCTGATAGATCTCAAGAACGCCGTTGTAAGTAACCCTAGGATTAACATTATAGTAAAATAGCTGTGAAATAATTTTGGTAAAGTACATGCCAGGTGAGATGACCTGGTGGCCTACCATGACGTCTTAAAGCAGTATTGTTTTACTCTTATTCCAGAGTCGGAAAGAGACAGAGTTATACAGGTCGTCTAGCTCCATCTCTTTCCCACTCTTAAATAAGAATAAAACAATACTACTGCTTTAAGACGTCATAGTAACCCCGCTGGACGCGTATCATGAAGGCTGGCTTGAGATAGCACCAGAAAACAGTGCCTGGAAGGATATGTGGGAGGCCTTTAACTAGCAGTGGGACATTCAAGGCAATACCAATACCTAGGCCGCATCATTGGTTCACATCAGGCGAGTTGCGACCAAACACAAGCCTATTAAGTACAAAAAATTACATATTATACATTAGTTATTACACATTAAACGAATACTTAATTGACAAACAAATATATTAAACACAAACACAAAAAGACATCATACTTTGTTAGTCGTCTAGAAATCACACTGCTAAATATAAATAGATAAGTATAATATTATTTTATTGTTTTTAAATTTTATAAATGTATGATAATTTTATGAATGTAAGTATTTTAATTTGATAAATGTATGGTAATTTTATAAATGTATAATAATTGTAATAATGTCACTATAATAAATTGATCTAGTAATTTATAATAACATTATTGTACTGAGAGAAAGAGGGCTATCTTCTCTCCCAATGTTGCTGTGCCCAACAGGGTCCATATTGATCACTTATCTGATAACACCATCTTTCTAATATGTACATATGGAATGCAAAAAAAAAAAATGAGTATTGAAAAAAAAGTAAAAAACAAAATATTTTACTCTATTTAATTCATCTATCTCTCTATGGACAATTGGCCATGAGTCATCGGTATTTAAAAATTGATCGATTCCTCCTGTTGTACTACTTTACTCAGTAAAAACTAACGGAAGTTAAAAAGGTAGCTTAATATTAACCAGTCTACTTACCGCACTTAATGATAGCAAAATATTATAATTATTTTTTGCAGACCTATTCATTACAATAACACAAGCAGGATTTAGTCGGCTTGTAATTTTGCAAGGCGGCTTTAAAATATCTCATTAAAAACTCGTTGTACGGTGTACAAGGACATAATTAAAAACACATAAAAATGAAACAGCCCTTATTTTATTGGAATTTCATTCAAATCTAAACCAATTTCGAAAGGCTTTTGAAATTTTAGTATGGAGTGGTGCTACTTTATTTTACCATTAGATTTTATTTTTAAACAAACATACAAAAAAACACACGTAAACGTATTAAGAACCTTCTCCTTTTTAAACCCCGACCAAAAAAGAGGGGTGTTATAAGTTTGACATGTGTATCTGTGTATCTGTGTGTCTGTCTGTGGCATCGTAGCTCCCAAACGGAAGAAGCGATTTTGATAAAATTGGTGTCATTTGAAAGGTATTTTAATCGAGAGTGTTCTTAGCTATGTTTCTAGAAAATCTGCTCAGCCGTTTGAAGCTCATCACCTCTTTTCTAGTTGATGAAGGGATTTAAACAACTTCTACGGGTCTAGTTGATTGGAAATTTGAATTCTTGTCAGTTTCTCACCATCGGCATCGCCAGGGGGGTAGGCTGCACACCCCCCTTCCCCCTAAAAGCTCTTTTTTATTTTAATTCATGTCTTTCCTTGTTTTCGTTAATAAGCGAGAAGAGGCGCAACACCAAGAAAAGTGGAAGGAATGGGAGTAGACCTATGCCCAGGAGTGGGACAGTCAAGGCTAAGAAAAAATAATTTAAGTTTAAAAAGCATGAAATAAAAATAAAATTAAAAATTTAAAAAACCCCCGACGGACAAAACCTCAAAAAAAAAACAAAAATAAAATTAATCCAAGCGTCGTAGCGTCGGGGGACCGCTAAGTAGACCGCTTAGTACATAAAAATATACAAACAAAGCGGACCCCCGACGCTACGACGCTTGGATTAATTTTATTTTTGTTTTTTTTTTGAGGTTTTGTCCGTCGGGAGTTTTTTAAATTTTTAATTTAATTTTTTTGAAGTCTGTTAAAAAGAAGCCACGAAGATACTCCTGTATCAACCAATAGCTAGGATTCAAAGATGGCACCTTCAGTACAACTTTAAATGCTTATGTTTCGGAAACGTGATACTTTAGAAGATTTTGTCTCATAATAATATAGGTAACACTGGTTTGTATTGATCTGATGCCCACTATTATTATATATAATTATTAGATACAATAAACCCTACTACTCTAATCTGTTCAAAGTTAGAGTGAACAATCTTCTTCTGGGTAAGCTCGTACCATCGTCGACTTTGTCTTTGTCATCTCTGACCTGACTAGAGTCAAGAGCAAACCCATCGCAAATAAAAAAAAAATGAGGATATAATAAATAGTGTAAATAGCGCGGCCGCAGTGTCGAAAGAAAAAATTACATTTATACAAATGTAACGCTAATATATATAGATATGACGGAGACAGTCATTAGTACGGATATGAATCGAAAGCGAGAGCTTACTTACCAGTCTACCCACACCTAAGCGCGCTTACTACAGAGTCGTGATGTTTCGAGCTCGCGGCGAGGAGGACAGTCAGTGTCTGATCGCGGCGGAGTCAAGACGTCCCGAAACTGTAACCCGATTCATTGTGCCTAGTGTTACTGTGTTGGATTGTAATTTCAAGTAATTTGTTAGTTCGATAAAAGCAGTGTACTTTGTGTATAGAATCTGGTTCTTCTTACCTAACAGACAGATGTGTTGCTGGGGAGTTTGTTCCGCCACTTCTTCTTCCCAGCTAAAACACTAGGAAGTGGCGAAGGGCGGGCGTTTTGGGGGACTGTCTCTTGTAATTTTGACATTCAAAAGGTGCTGATTATCAGCCTAGTTTGAATAAATGACTTTTGATTTTGTAGTGTGTGTTTTCATAGCACTAAACCCATGTTCTGCCCACATAATAACCGAGTCTATCGAAATAAAAATCACCTCACTACGACAGATATATGTAATATATAATGTTTTATTAAATAACAAAAGTTTAATCAACAATACCTTTACCAATGCTACGTAGCCGGTAGCAAACCCAAATTGATAATAAAAATATTCATTAAGTATGTCATCGGCCTATATTCCCCAAAGAATAAAGGTAGAAGTAGAAAGTCAGATGTTTACCTACTGTCAGCCAACGATAGTATTCCGATGACAGAGGTTTCTATTAATTGGCCCCATGGGGTCTGCCCGCTCGATCGGACAGACGCGCCATCCCAAACTTCGGGTTGTTACAGAAATGTTTTGTACAAAAATATAATCGTTTTGTTGTGATGGACCTATGATTGGGAGATTTCAACAATAGGGGATGATCACTACTTTTTTTTCTTTGTCTGTCGGGTAGATTATTGAAAAATATTGGACACATATTTTTTCTTTTTTCACGTGGTCATAAAATTACGGATATGTATTGAGTTGAAATGGCGCATGACGTCACGTGTAGGTAATTTTTATCCCCTACTTGTGACGTAGTGAGCCCCCAGTCTCCTACTTTAAACAGTTTTAAATAAGTATTTTTTTGATATTTTGATTAAACAAAAAATACGTATCTAATATTTTTGTATTACTTGTCTGACGGACAAAATAGAATTTCGTTTTCTTTACCCAGTCTTCACCCCTATTGTTTGGTTTAGTATCATTGACAAGTAAGACCAAAGACTTTGGTTATCAATTTCATAATAGGAAACTAAACTTTTTTTTCTTAGTTAAATCTAATTGAAGGAAAACCAGGCCCGTTAGAGATAATTGAACGGTCCTTGCCTGGAATGCAAATGTGATGATGTCCATGTTGTGACATCACTATTTAGTATGTTATTATGTGTTAAGCCTTTTTGAATGACAAAACTATTTAGAAAATGTTATTGATAAATGTGCGTTATCCTTTTGATTTAGTCTTACATTATAATTATGACATAGTTATTTATTTATTATTTTTTTATGATTGTTGCTATATTGTAATTTGACAAACAGATTGTGACATTACCAGATTATGTAAAAATTATAACTCGTAGTAATTGTGATTGTCGTTAATGCTTTGGATTATTTTGACATTAAGCTCTTTAACAGTACACATTATGACATATATTCTTCATTGTATTATTTGCGAGAGATTTATATTTAATTCATTGATTATTTTGATTGTTAATATTATTGGTTGATTTAGTCAGATCTGTAACTACCTATTGAATTTGACTATGGCTAATAATAATTGCATCGATGGCTGTATTAATAGTACTATTTAATTCAAACCAAATATGTTGCATGCCGTAAGGTAAAATGTATCGGGACACTTAATAAATATTCCAACTCACATATATGTATACCTACATTATCAGCAAATAAATGATTTCTTTCTTCTTTCTTTCTTCAAGCTCTAGTGATTGTCTATGATCTACATCCGTCCGGTCACCATAAGTTGATCTCAACCCGTCTGCGACACTACGCACTGTCTGTATATAAAATGTAACCTGTGACCTGTGATAATAAAACATAGTATACCCAACGGTATCTTTTATTCCACCACGAAACATAACATGGTGTCAGAAGTGGGATGCAACTCAATAACAATTTGCCCGTCCTAAGAATCGATCCTAGGACCTAATGCTCAGTATTGGCGTTTGCGACCACTAGACCAAAGAAGCAGAAAAATATGGAGTTTTTTCCATAAACAACAATAATCGCTCCTGTGACCTGTCCGAATGCTATCGCGTATATTTATTCTATACACATAAAAAAATACTCTTTGGTTCTTGAATTTACTTCTTGGCTTATAATGAAAATAATCAAGAAGAACCTACTCCTCCTTTCATGAAACTTAACAAAGCTGCCGAAATGTGGATGTGGGTGAAGGTTATTAATACTCCGCCTACCTATGCTTTCCAGGAAATGCAGGCGTAATGTTACTTACCAGAATAACAAACCTTCAATCACTCAAAAACAAACAACCCAACTTGAACCTGATTACAAAGTACGTTAAGGCGACCATAAGTGCCCGCGACCTTGAGCGAGTAAAACTGCATGCGTAACGCTTCAACGCCCACCAAGATTATTCGGAAAAACCACCCACCTTGATTTATCAAACCCAATACAAACGTATAATAAAATATGGGTTGTTAAATTGTCTTTCAGATGGTCAAAGTTTCATGCAAATCCGATAGTTTATGCGTTATTATCGTTTTTTTGTCTGCGTTGGACATGAATTTACAAATTAATTACACTATGTTCTAAAAATATAATTTCACATTTTCACATATTTTTAAAGAAAATTGTCTAGTATAAAATATATTTTTTTCAAAGAAATAAAACTAGAAGTTTAGACGTGATGTTCAATTTAAAATCATTAAAAGTCGTATATGCGCCTTAACATTTTTGCCTCAGAACGAAAAAATAACTCGTGCATTCATTTCAAACCACAAATATAATAACTTTGAATAAGTGTAGAGGTATTAATTCTCCATAGACCATACAGTCGGACAATAATACATTGATATTTGCTACTAAATTATTAATAGCTACCATGTAAAGGACCTTACGAGATCCGACACCAATAAGACAGCCAATATACAGTTAACCTTTTGATAGAAAAAAGATCAAAAATAAAAAACATCTCTTCAAGTATATTTTATGAATACACACCTGCGCCCATCACCCTTTTTGTTAAGCATAAAAAGGGCATTTCGTAATTTAGATCTCTCAGCATCCGTTACGATCGTCTGTTTACCTGTTTCTCTTGTTTACGAGTTTCAAGTCGAACGTAAACGTACACGTTGAATGTGGCACACATTTTGATCTAAAACTGTGTAGGTGCTTTTGAAATATTTGGATAGCTATTCGTGTAGATCAGTTCGGAGAAAGTGTTCTTTTTTTGTGCAGGGAAAGCTGAAAGCTGCCGTTCGATCTGTGGTGCTAACCACTACCTGCCTAGACTTTTGTCACCTATGTTGGGGTCGGAAAGCTGAAAGCTGCCGTTCCATCTGTGGTGCTAACCACTACCTGCCCAGACTTTTGTCAGCTATGTTGGGGTCGGATTCCAGTCAACTGGATGTAGCTGAATACCAGTATTTTAGATGGAGCGATTGCTTATTCGACCTCCACGACCCAGTTAGTACTGGGTTATACAATACCCCTTGGTAAGACTGGTTGTCAGACTTTTGGGCCACTTTAACGACTGCCAAAGATCAAGTCCTCCTTAACTTTGGAATTAATTTAAAAAAACCTGTATCGCGTGATATAGGTATCAAGTAAGTTAGGTACTAGGTACTAAATACTTTACATTGAGAAAAGTGGGCACTATCTCATCTTCGTCTGCATTACAATAAAACTATACCTAGGTATTGTTAAAAAAGATTAAAAGGGTTATACATTACTTGCTATCCCTAAGGGGTTAGGCAGAGGTACCTAATAGTACACACACATTTCGCCAGTTATGTTTTAGTCCCAAGTAATAGGGGGCAAATCTATTGCCACCAACCGGGCACAAATCCTGATTCCGTGGCTATTACTGTGATATTCCTTATGGAAAAGCCCACACTTCAGCATCACACTTTGCCCGACGGAATGGAACCTCGGTCCTCGCGCTTGCGACCAATAGACCAGGGAATCGAACCCAGGTCCCATGCTCAGTTGTTGCGCTTGCGTCCACCAGACTAACGAGAGAGTCCTGAGTAGCAGCTAAGCTTAACCATGTCAAAATTATCCACAGACAATTCTGGAATGCATGATGATACAAAATGGGAAGTTATTTAATAGTACATTGTTACCCTAGGGGTGAAAGTAACTTATTCAGTCCCGAGACGGAGTTTGGCGCCCGAACGAAGAATACAAGGATTTTTTTTTTTTTATTAATAGAAGGAAAGTAAAAATAAAAACATGAATTAGCTAAAGAAAAAATGAGTAAATTTTATTTTACATAAATTAACAATTTTTCCCGCCTATTTTGTTTTTTTTTCTGTGGCCAGCCAGCTATTCAGCCATTAATTTTCATATTCATCATTGAAAAAAATGGTAAATATTTTGCCCAAATCTATGTTAAAGAAATTGGTGAAACTAATTTATAATAAAGTTATTTAAAAAAAATATTCTTTATTCAATACTTAACTTTAAGTTATTTAGAAAATACATAAGCAAATTTCAGCAGGTTGTGATGGCAACCTTGGACCGGAGTCGATGGAGGCAGATTGTCCGTTTAAAGGGGTCCAGTGACCACGATCCTCAGTAATGAGGGATCGATTGAAGAAGAAGTTTATACAACAAGTTTTATGAATTCTTTATTCAATACTTAACTTTAAGTTATTTTAATTTTACATCGTGGCTGCATGGAAATTTTTAACATGGTTCAACAAAAATGTGAAAATAGAATTAGTTTTTTTTTTATAATTTGACATCTGTCAATTGAAAGCGATTCTCCCTTGGGATGAAAAGAATTACTTTCATCCCGCTCCTCAGGCAACTTCAGACCTACTTTCAGAGTATGAGTAATGAAAAACATTTTACGCAATAGCACGAATCAAACGCAGGACCTCCTGCCTAAACACGTGTTATGATACGAAACAATAAAGGTAAGTACCTAAGTAGGTCCCGACTTTTCTGTTTTTCCAAAATGTTTACAAAATTACAAAAGTTTAAAACCATGTGAACGGGCTTTTATGTTTTAATTTTCGGAGGGAACCATGAAAGTTTACCGCATAGGTCCGTTGTTTCCTTAGGATCGCAACGAAAATGGTTTGTTTAATTAAAAGCTGTAGAAAAATAAAGGATCTGTGACCTTGGAACAGACCGTATTTACTTATGTTATCATAACTAAATTTGTTATCTTCCTCGAGTTCCTGTAATGATAATATGAAGTTGAATAATTTGTTCTGTGATAATTTCATTTCCTTGCGGGATTTTCCGTGGCTAAACTGGCACGTGGCGTCCCGCTCGGGTGACTTGCCAGCAGTGTGATTCTGTAAGACCTCACTTAGAACTTCGAATCAGAATCCGCTGTGAGTTTTTTGATTGGCATTCCAAAAACCCGGTTGATAATTCGAATTTACACTAGCGCCACCCTTACGAGCGTGTCAGCGAGTTGTACTAAATTAACAGGGAGATTTTGACAGATAAAAAATGAGATGACGTAAGAAGTGGCATTCTGTAAGGTAATTTTGAACCTTACGCGAAGTGACAGTGGGTAGCGATGTGAGATGCGAGTTGTTGTCCGAATTTTACAGAATCGACGTACCAGGTTGGCCAGTGAATACCCATTCACTGGCTTACCATTACCATTCCATACCGAGTTTCCTCCGTGCCTCGGATAGGTTAAGCCATTGGTCCCGGCTGTCAATTGTAGAACATTGACAGACGTTGCAGGAAGTCAGTGTTCCGAAGGTCTGACAACTAGTCTTACCAAGGGGTATTGACTACCTGGAGTACCTGGTACTAACTGGGTTTTGGAGGTCAGATAGGCAGTCGCTCCATGGAAAAATACTGGTATTCAGCTGCATACGGTTAGACTGATCGCCAACCCCAACATAGTTGGGTAAAGCTAAGGCACATGATGAATTTGGTAGAATTGAAACTTATTTGTTTTCCCGAATCAATCTTTCTGAACTGCGCGACAAAGCACCCGTATGTATGCTATCAATTTTAATATAAAACATCGACAACCATGTGGACAGCTAAAACCATAAACAAAATTTATTCGGAATATTAATTAAAAATAACTAATTTCCGTGCTTCATTAATTGCCCCTTATTAATATTCAACAATCAAATTTAATTTTATTTTCCAAATTTGAACATCTGGCATCGAATGCGTTCGGTCGAAAGGCCATAAATTGAGTCGGACAAAATACCAAAATGTGTGCATTACTTATGCATAACTCTGTTGGGGTTATCCACACACATGAGCTAAAATGATTTGTTGTCCCATAAAACGCCTAACTTACGTAGCGAGATGGGAAGTCGCGGCTACTGCACAGGAACAATCCTGCCTACAAAGTTTTTATGGCCATCGTTCTTTGAAACGCAAGTGCGCTCGTTCAGTAACTTTATGATTTTCAAAACCGTGCTGTGTGTTATTTTCATACAATAATACACAGTTTATGTTCGACAATTTGACGTTTTGATTTACTGCTAACGCCTGAACTTGCACTCAATAAATAACTGCTTATTTTGTTCAAAACGAGGTTGTATTGACTGGCAAATTATATTCAGGTATAGCACGTACTGGCTAAGATATTAGAATTGCGGGTCTGTTTAAGTATAGAGAAGGTAATGATAATAGCTTATAGCTTACTTCCATTATCGTACAATTTTACGGTTTCGGGCCCTGCCTGGAGGTTTTTCCTTATTAACGGTCGGAGATGTTATTATATACGTAAATAGGCCCGCACAATTATGTCTGTTACGAATAAAACCTATTCTTATCTCTCATTTGGATAGCTGTAATAAAAGTATCGTTAAAGTTAATACAGAGCTGTTTACTTGGGGCCATGAATCAACTCAATAACTGGAGTATTATGAACTAGTGTTTGCAAAGTTGTGTATTGTTTGTAACTTTAATTCTTGACATACCTAAGTATCTACTGAAGGGAAAGGTGCTGCATTTAATTTATAAATTGGTATTGTTACGTACGAACACGTACGAACTAAAAATTCGAAGACATGTGACATCTACCAACCAGCACTGGGCCCGCGTGGTGGATTACAGCCCACTCCCTCTCATAGAGAGGAGGCCTGTGCTCCAGCAGTGGGAACATTATAGGCTGATGATGATTGTTACGTAAATGGCTTTGTAAGGATCTCAGCAGGTGGCTCTATAGTTTCTGCTATGGTATGCATTTATAAACGATTTAATTAATCAATACTAACATTCTGTCGATAGCGTTTATGTTAGTATGTGAGGTTCCAGAAAGCAATAATTGAAGGTTTCAAGTTATATACATATTATTCATCTACAAGAAATGAGTTTTTATCAGTATAGAACATTTATCACCTATGGAATATACATATACTATTTAACATTGACGGAACACAACGTAAATAGGTACATAACATGGATACTTGGCATGGCCTCCAACGTGATATCAAATTTTTTGCTCTATCAATGTCATAGGAAATTATTCTTCGAAGTATCTCTCGGTAGCTCAGTACCTCTCGGTACCACGAGATCTATCACGAGGTATACTGCGTTCGCTATTTCTTTTCCAAAAATGTAAATAAAAATGTGTTTTTGGCGAAATTACTAATTTAAAGACCCACACATTAAGTTCAACCTGTGCTACCACTTCAAGCCTCCTCACAAGCTATTTCCATAATTTTTAGGGTTCCGTAACTCAAAAGGAAAAAACGGAACCCTTATATCTGATCACTTTGTTGTCTCTCTGTCTGACTGTCTGTAAAACCCCTTTATCTCAAGAACGCGTGGAGGTATCTAGTTGAAATTAAAACCATATATGAAGATCTACAGTCCCTACTAGCTGTGAAAAAATCGAACTTCTAAGTTTAAGTAAAAAAAGATACGGCCGTTTATGCCGCAAAAAAACGTATATATTGATATTGACACTCTCAAATGTATAGGGATCAAAATGTACCTATAGGGTACTTCCTGATGACCTAGAACTATGAAATTTGGCAATTATATTCTCTTATACTAAAAATACAGGAAAAAATCATTAGTAATTAAATCATAAAACAAATAATATTATTTTTTATGATTTAATTAAGACGCATAACAAAAGTGAATTTGTTTGGATCCCTCGGTGGGCGAGCCCGACTCGCACTTGTCCGGTTCTTCCCTATTACAAGTAATTACAAAATCAACTTAATTTACACCGACACAAAGTTGATATTCATTTAACTGGAATTAAAATCGTTTGGAAACGAAGAAGTTAGTAAGACCAAAGTATGCGCGTGCGCTGTTCAAGTGCGTCGGCCATGTTTGTCGTCACAGCTGACTGGCTGCGAAGAATTTGACGCCCCACACGTAAAATAGCGTCTGTTCACACATTGTATTGGTTCTTAAATTATGCTAATGTCGTTTGCTTATAGGTAATTAATAAGGTGTATAGAGAAAATGTAGAGAATATTAATAATTTTTAATGACAAGAAGAGGATCCTGACAATTAAATTTGACGACATTTTAGGTAGAGTTGTCTACGACGACGATTAAATCCTTTTTTTTAATGGCATCTCCCAGTTCAACCATAGAGGTTGTCGTCCGCTTAACCGGACTATCCTGTGCCTTGAGTGTAAGGCCTCCAGTTAGGGCATAAATAAAACTTACAGACTATAAAACCCCTTTTATACCTCTTTTTGAAGCCTAGGTGTGCCACACAATAGACGACCATTTCTTACATTCTTTGACTCATTCATCAAGACATTAAGAGCTTTGTATCATAATCATCGATTCTCCAAACTGCATTATCAATCTTGCTGAATTCACTATAATCAGCCTGTAGGTTTGTCCGTAAATGGGTGACCACACATTACTTACCGATATAACTGCGTGCCTCGAAAAACCCATTGTTAGTCCCGCGGCTGATATTCGTAGATTTTTGACAGTCGCCACAGCGCGCAGCGGTGTGATTCTGTAAGACCGCACTTAGAACTTCGAATCTGAATCCGCTGTGAGTTTCTTGATTGGCATTCTAAAAATCCGGTTGATAATTCGAATTTACACTAGCGCCACCACTACGAGCGTGTCAGCGAATTGAACTAAATTAACAGGGAGATTTTGACAGATAAAGTATGACATGACGTAAGAAGTGGCATTCTGTAAGGTAATTCCCCCGTCACTTCGACACTCCCTTGGCTAAAAAATCATAGATGTGAGATGTGAGTTGTCGTCTGAATTTTACAGAATCGACGTACAGGTATTCAGGGGTGGAAAGTCTAACAACCAAGGGTATCGTATTACCCGGTACTAACTGGACTGTGGAGGTCGAATAAGCAGTCACTCCATGTAGAATACTGGTATTCGCTGCATTCGGTTAGACTGGAAGCCGACCCCAACATATGTAGTTGGGAAGAGCCTAGGCAGATGATGGTGAACCAGCCTAATACTTTTCCACTGCTGGGACACAGGCCTCCCCTCTAAGAGAGGGAGAGGGCTATAACCCACCTAGCGGGCTCAGTGACGGTTTACCATGTAGGACTGATCGATTTTGATAGGTACTTATGTGAAATTTTATCTACCCTGTGGATTCCCTAACTTTGCCAAAGCCGCCAAGCTCCCTTCGAGATATGATAGTCAAATTTAGTGCATATAGCAGGATAGCCAAGATTCCAAAATTCAACAACTTTTTGCGATACTTCTCAAGTTCTCAGTTCTTCCCAGCACCAAAATCTCAGGCATTTGTACAAATCGCCTACTCTTACTGCCTACAATCTTACAAACTATAAATTCTTAGGACTTTGTGTTCATTTTATCATACACAGACGTTTCAATTTTAATGAAAAGCCGAGTAATCTTCATAGTTTACGAGTTGAGCTATTTTCGAAAGCATTGTTGGTAAGTACATAAATATGAAATATGTTGGTAGTAAAGAGAACTTTAAGCTAAAAGCGGGAAGCTCGTGGCTAAATGCTAACAGCCGCTCGTGTCAATCTTTAGGTTAAGCAACACTCGCCTAGGTTGGTTCGTGGATGGGTGACCACCTATTACATAAAATGGTTCCTCCGTGTCTCGGAAAGCACGTTAAGCCGTTGGTCTCGGCTATCATTTGTAGATCTTTGACAGTTTTTTTACAGTACAGTCGCTCCATGTAAAATACTGGTACTCAGCTGCATCCGGTTAGACTGGAAGCCGACCCCAAGATAGTTTGGGAAAAGGCTAGGCAGATGATTATGACAGCTTTTTTTTACCAATGAAAAACTTCTATACAGGGTGTAACGGAAAGGGTATACAGGGTGAAATTGAACAGATGCGACAAATTTAAATATACAATAATACGTGTTGTCAACAAAATTTAGAACATATCAAATGTAAAATTAAAACAGAATCTAACAGTGTTACGAAAAACGTTAAAATAATTAAAGTATCAAAGAATTTCGCGTACTACCGTTTTCGCGTAGTGGGCACGATTTAGGTATACATTCTCACTATGAATGAATCGCGCCGCCCCCGTCCGCCCGGCCGCCCGCGCATCTCTTTCCCGCGCGCACGATTAATAAAAATTTTGTAAACCTTTTCATACTTTTGTCGGCTGAGGACGATCAAAAATACAATAAAAGTAAATAGTAAAACAATGTTTTAGTAAGAGGTATAACCTGAATAATGTTTGTTACAACAACAAATCAATTATTGTATTTTTGGCGTATTTAAAAAGTTGGAATCACAATACAATAATTATTAAGTATTTACACTAAATCAAATCAGTACACTTACGTGTATTTTAATAATTGTCCAAAATGTCCACCTCAGTTTTGTAAACACAATTGAGCACGGCGCCGCAAATTGTCCTTAAGTTTTATTAATTAAAGTTTGTGATTTTACAGTTTCGAATGCACTCCTGATTTTTTGTTTTTTAGCTCGTCTGTCCAGCATGTATTGAGTGATTCTTAGAATTCTTCCCAATGAAGGTGGGACATTAGGATATTTTAGCCGAAATCTTCGCTGCGTTTCACGTAGATTTCTTACGGTGTTGTACCACACAACAATATCAAGATACTGTACGTTTGTTAACGGTTCACAACTATTTCGTCTCGTCCTAGGCATTGTTATGACAAACACAAGACAAAAATACAAATTATTCGCAATACGTAAAGTGGGATTTGCGGAATGCGCGCGCGACCGTGACCTACAAACGTTTTAGGACGACTAATGAACTAAGGAAGGGTGGGCGGCGGGAAGGGATGTCGGCGCTGGCGCTCATGCGAGGTTTGGCAACGTCGCGCGATACTTACACTAGAAAATAGGCAAAATTAGGTAAATGACCGCTATGAACGGCAACGGGATTATTGTGCACTGCGATGAGTAGGACGAGATTTTTTGATACTTTAATTTTTCTTATTTATTTTGCATTTTAATTTATTTTGCTGGAGTACTGATAATTCGTACTTAAATAAAGATAATAACATCAGTGGACCATTTTAAAGCGATAATCACGTAATTTTTTTTAACGATTTAGATTGTAGAAAAAACAGTTTATAATTATTATGTTACTGTAACTGAAGCTCCCATTTCTTTTTGTCGCATTTATTCAAAGTCAGCCTGTATACATCCTTATGGGTGTGCTACAGACCATCAAACTGAACATGTATCTCAACATAAAAAAAATTTTGCAGAAAAAAAAATATCAGCTGCCTATACATTTGGGTCGAATAGGTATTGTAATTTTCTATGGGGCAGCAGATATTTTTTTTGCTGAAAAACAGGTTTTATGATGAGAAACATGTTCAGTTTGATGGTCTGTAGCACACCCGTACGGATGTATATACCCTTTCCGTTACACCCTGTATATACACATAGAAGTTTTTCATTGGTTGGGGGGGAATAATTAATTCAGAATGATGAATACGTACGTGGTTACCGTTGATGCGCCGATGTCGCTTCCTTCCACCGTGTATATGTATATACAAGCTATTGTTTTGCATCCTCGTCAAATTCAAGGAGGCTTATGATTGTCGACCCGAATCAATATCAAAATGGGTTGGTATTTTTGTCTTTATTATTTACTAGCTGTCCCGCGCAACTTCGTCTGCGTCACATTTTCCCCGTTTTCGCAACATTTTTCATTGCTGCTCAGCTGCTTTTGGTTGTAGCGTGATGATATATAGCTTATAGCTTTCCTCGATGAATGGGCCATCTAACACTGAAAGAATGTTTCAAATCGGACCAGCAGTTCCTGAGATTAGCGCGTTCAAGCAAACAAACAAACTTTTCAGCTTTATTATTAGTAAGTATATACTAGATTAGATATACGGAAATCAGAAGTGTGAACCACCCGTGTTTTAAACGCGGCCCTTCTGATCCTCGCCCTATAATCGAGCTTTCACACATACAAACAATCTGAAACGTTTATTCGATAATTTCTTATTCTCTAAACCTCGTTAAGGGGGTTATTCTGATATACCGAACCTAAAACAAGCAAAAAAATCAGCGTTTATTAATAATTAACTGGGTATTGTAATTTAAATTGATTATTTAAGTCTTTTGTGACAACCTCCTGAATTTTGACGAGGATGCAAAACAACACCTTGTATATATATGTTCCTATAGGAAGTGGCGAAGGGGGAGCGTTTTGGGTACTGTCTTATGTCATATTGACGTTCAAAGGGCGCTGATCTCAGCTTATTTTGAATCACAAAACACTTTTGAATATTTTTTAATGTTAAAGTATCAATGTTTCCTGAAATATCGAGTACGAAATCGATACTTAACGACTATTTTCAGATCCCTATTCGAATGTATTTCTGTAACCAATAAACAAAGTCATGTTGTTCGACTGCGAACTGTAAACAAATTCCTTTGCAGAATATTTATAGGTTTCGATGGCTGCGTCTGCGCAGGGGACGGCCATTGTAGCGGCATTATGAAAGAAACTGTTGTTCTTTCAAAGCTTTACCGACACTTAGTATGCGTTTGGGAAACGTAAATAGAAATAAGTACCGAAACAATGAAAGGCCGAGGTGCTGAATGATTGTGCATACGATGACACATCCAGCTACAATTACCAGTGTAACATTGCCTCGATTTGTATAGATTTACCGTACAATGAGAGTTCCGCATAAACTGGTTTTCATATCTTGATTGGTCGCCGTGCGTATCTAGGCAAAAGTGGATATCATAAATAGCATTTAGGGGTATGAAGCTCTCGACCGGCCGAAAGTGCAGTGTGCTGTGCCATGGTCGCTTGATGAGAGGCTGAGGGTGCTGACCAGGAATGCGCTTCCGCTGCATGCTTGTGGTCAGGAATACCCATTTGAAGCTGGCTGGCTGTGAGACTCGCTGCTCGAAAGCTGGAGGAAGTGGTGTTGATGATTATGACGTCACGTTGCTCGAAGGCTGCGCTGACGTCCATTTTGGGGTCACCAGTTTAGGTGTATTAGGAACAGGGTGTAAAGTTCCTCGATACTCCTTAGAAAAGGGAAGATCCTCCGGCCAGACAGGTGTTATGTCTGGCGGGCAACTGCCCGATAGTTGTTATCGGGTTTCTCTATATATTGCGACTTGCGGAAATTGATGTTAGTTCCACCGTCGTATCATAGATTGCGCTGTAGTACTTTTTGTAGTATGTTGCTTTTTGTGGTCGCTACAAGCACAACTATGTCAACGTTTAACGTTTTCAATGCTGAGGACATAAAAAAAGCAATTATTTCCTCTTCTCTTATACCCATCTACTTTCACACTCAAGCTCCTCACTATGTTTTTCACATTCCTCCGCATCAGATGGCCATGTCCAGTCTAGGCTTGAGAAGTTATTTTAAAATATATATATATATATATAACACCCATTTCTTAATTAAAAAGCAAATGTTGGGCCACAAAAGGGATGAATGAAAGGTATTTTGCTGAGATGTCGTGAGGAAAGTTTTGAGCATGAATGTGGATGGTTATAGGAAGACCAAAGAAACGATGGATGGACTGTGTGTAGGATGATATGGCAAGAAAGGAGGTGTCTCATGAGATGACAAGCAATAGAGAAGTAGAAGAAGAAGACATGCTGCGCCGACCCAAATAAATTGGGATAAGGGCAAGAGAATGATGATGATATTCTTAATTCAAAATTTCTTTCTATTTCTGGAATGATTTGAGCACTGCTCATCATTCAGTTAAGCTGAAATTTTAATGACCACCGAATAAGTAGGTCAAAATTAACCCGAAAATTCAGCACCCAATAAAAGTAACGGCAAGGTTTATTCCCTGATAAAATCAAACAGCACACTTACACATACCTTCCTACATAATTATATACATTACCGTAAACTGCGGACTAAAAGGATAACCCAATCAGGCCACTACGTGTTAATTAATTTGTAAAATGGATACGATAGCTAGGTACTATGTGTACTAGGTTTATATGTATAATAGGTAAGTCATCATCATCATCATCATCATTTCAGCCGAAAGACGTCCACTGCTGGACATAGGCCTCCCCCAAGTGTCGCCACATTGACCGGTCCCGTGCGACGCGCATCCAGCGTTTGCCCAGTTTCGCGTTGAAGTCCCCCATGACAACGGTAAAGTGAGTTTTGAAACCATGCATGGCTTTGGAGATATCCTCATACATGGTCTCCACTTCGTCGTCGGGGTGTGCCGAGGTCGGGGCGTAGACCTGTATGACCTTCAGCGAATATCTTGAGGATATTCTGAGTATCAGGTACGCCACCCTGGTCGACACACTCTCTATCTTCACCACGTTATTCACAAGGGACTTGTGGACGATAAACCCAACACCACCCTGGGACTGCCGGTCACCCTCTCGGAAATAGAGTAGGTTGCCGGATTTTAGGATCATCGTGTCCTCCCCTTCTCTTCGGACTTCAGATAATCCTACAATACTCCATCGCAACCTGCTCAATTCCTCTTCGAGTTCGGTTATCTTCTCGTCAGTTCGGAGTGTTCGCGTGTTGTATATTGCCAGGTCAAGTCGTCGGTATAGGCAGCCGGATCTCTTCCGGAGATTCTTCGCACCCCTTGCCACGCCATTACCTCGACCGCTACCATAGTCGAGGGTGGAAGGGCTGCCGGGTACTAGGGGCCATTTTCGTATTGCGCTCATTAGGGGGGGTTTTCGCCATAATCCCCACGCTTGGCAGACGGGTTGGAGATCGCAGTACGGTTGTTGCAAAAAGCACAGAGAACGCTGCTGCCCATTCTCTGGCAAGTCTCTTAGTCGCCTCTTACGACACCCACGGGAAGATATGGGATGGTGCTATTCTTAACGTCCGACACCATACAGATCCCAGATACTAGGTAAGTACGTCTATTTTATTATACAGGCTGTAAAGGACACCGACGCTAAAACGCTTACCACGTACTCAGTACATCGTTCTGACCCCGCCCCCCCACATGGAAATTTTGAATCGGTAATTTAAAAAAAAAACGAAGAGCAGCGGTGGCCCTGTGGTAGTGGTGGTGGTGCGACTGTACTGAAGTACTCACTACACCGTGCACCGTGGACAAGTTATTCATACCTAAGTTACCGACTTCGAAAAATTTTGATATTAATCGTTAAATTGCCTTGTAATTTCGGTTTTTCGGAGTTGTAATCTTTGTGCATACCGCTAAGGGTCAGCTCACACTGAGACGCGACGCGACGCGACGCTGCGCGCACCTTGAGAATTCAGAATACGTTGCGCAACGTATTCTGAATTCTCACAACGAAATGTATGCAAAATTTGAGCTCAATCTGACACCGTAGTAAGTCCAATTGAATATGGGAAGCTGATTAAAGCGTGTTAAAAAAGAACTGAAGTCTCTTTATATATATATATGTATATATTTACATAAATAAGGTGGGTAGATAGGTAGGCAGTAGGTAGTTAGGTAGGTAGGGAGTAAAACAAGTGCATTGCAACGCATGCGGGGAGGAGCTAGTCACAAATTGATTGAGTAATATTAGTTTAACATTGTTTATTTTTATTTTATTTTTTAATATCGTTCCGTTCCTACAGACAAACTGTGAAAACAGTTTTGTGGGGCTTAGTTTTTAAATGAAAGTTTGTATAAAAATTGTTTGATAAATAAATAAATAAATAAATAATAATAAATAAATATTTTTTCTCCTACATGAAGACAACTTTATTTGCGATTCATAACTCATCTTTAGAATAGAATAGAATAGAATAGAATTTTATTTTTGCAAATATGGGTACAATAGTTGTTATAATAATCAAGGCTCAGCCATATTTTACCATTCGGCATGCAAACATTTACTTACATTGTTTATGAGACATGTACTTAGGTATTTACATTTTAAAACCAATCAAAATTAATAATATATCAATTAAATAACACATAACATAACAATTAATTAACTAATACATTTTTCTGCCAGGAACTCAGTTACACTGTAGTACGCTTTATCTATCAAAAATTTACGTAGTCTACTCTTAAACATCGCGGTATTTAAATTTTTCCATCCACTTGGTAATTTATTATAAACAATTGGAGCCATGCAATAAACACTGTTGCGCATCAAAGCCGTTTGACTTGATACTTGACATAGCTTGCTATTGTCACGCCTCGCCTGTTCCTTGGGAATACATCAGCTAGGCGATTAAAACGATTTGGATTTTGCTTAACAAACATAGCTACTTCGAAAATATAAATACAAGGAAGTGTTAGGATATTGTATTGGTTAAAATAGGGCTTGCAACTGTCTGTAGTTTTAAGTTTAAACAATGATCGGAGACATCGTTTTTGGGCCTTAAATGCTGTGTCTCTATCTGTTGAGTTCCCCCAGAAAATGATGCCGTAGCGTAAGTATGATTCAACTATGCCGTAGTAAGCCGTTAGAAGCGTTTTGGTATCTACTATGGAGGATAATCTATATAAAACATATGCAGATGAACTCAATTTCTTACACAAAATATCTATATGTGCTTTCCAATTTAAGTTGTAATCTATTTGTAATCCTAAGAATTTAGTATCTTCTGCTTCCTTAATATTGTGATCTTTGTGATTTTGATTAACTATGTTTAATTTCTAAGATTTTTTTGGCAGAAGATGCTAATGATGAGTTAGTTAATTAGTGCGAGTGAAGCTATTTTAAGCGTCTTAAAACAAATGAGTTCACTTTCGAATTTGTTATGTGCGGTTACTAGACTGAGGTCCAAAACGTACTTTACAAAATAGCACTACTGGAAAGTACCTAGAAGAGGTTTGCTCAATTGCCAATGAGTACCTACCTACTCAGTATGAGGGCGATACGAGTACCATCGCAACTTGTTTTCTTAATTGATTTTTACACGTCTGACCGTGGGAATACACGCAGCTGCTGCATGCTTTTGTCTTTCATTTCGTTTAAACGCTAAAATGACTGAAATCTAATTTTCTTTAATAATTACTAGAGGAGCTCGTGGCTAAATCATACCAGTAGCTCGGGTCGATATTTAAGGTTAAGCCGTGCTTGGTCCGTGGATGGGTGACCATAATTACATACCGAGTTTCCTCTGTGCCTCGGAAAGCACGTTAAGCTGTTGGTCCCGGCTGTCATTTATAGATCTTTGACAGTAGTTACCAGTAGTCAGAAGCCAAAGTCTGAGATCCAGTCTTATTAGGGGGTATCGTATTACCCAGTTACTGGGTTGTGGAGGTCAGATAGGCTGTCGCTTCATGTAAAATACTGGTACTCAGCTGTATCCGGTTAGACTGGAAGCCAAGCGGTTAGATTGCTGCCTGCGACTTCGTTCGCGTGGAAAGTTTGATGCGATTTCAGGATAAATTATACATATAAACCTTCCTCTTGAATAATACTGTCTATGGATTAAAACCGCATCAACATCAACAGCGTACAGACGGCGGGAAGCGACTTTGTTTTATACTATGTAGAGATTCAGTGTATTTTTGTTTTTCGTTGGTGGAGTTTTCATTTTGAGGTTTTCTTTGCTTTGTGCAAACTGCAAACAATGATAAAACGCTCGACCCTTGTCAATGACAACCCATGCTGACCCAGTGAAGTAACTCGGTACTTTTATTTCCGTCATAAATGTAAACAATCAAAATATGGGTTATGTTTGCCTGAAATAAATGATTATAAATAAAAATATTATGGTTGGACACTCATTTACCTAACTTAAAGGAGTTTGGTTGTTTATCTATCTTCCTCAATGTCATTAGGTACAGAGGAGAAATTATTAGTTTGCTATATTTTATGTTCAGTTACAGATAAGATAGATTGTTTTCTTATTTTTTTTTATTATGCTGCACCTACTATTTTTTCTCTTTGTATCAACCTAAGGTAGACTGGCAGAATGCTCCTTTGTATAGTGTTTTTTATACTTGTGCTCAAATTTTTAATAAATAAGTTTTTATACTTATATCCCTAATAAATTTTATTTTACGATACGTAAAATATTGAGATATTAGATTTTTTAAGCAATAATGTTGTTAGTTTTTTTTTTTGAGGAAGTTTTATAAATATTATTATAAACGTGCTTTAAAACTATAACGTAAAATTTATTACTTGTTCAAAAACATGACAAAAATATTACGAAGACATTCCATAAAACCGTCAAAAGTCGGCTTATGGCCATTACGATCCATGAGCCGACAACATAATAAAACATACTAGGGTCTATGGACCCCATGGTATCCTATACACCCATTAGTTCCACCTCAAACGCATCGAAACATGAACTGATAACAACTGACTTTATCACCTTGTTAATTTAACTTATCTATGACTTTCAAGTAATTAGGAATAAATTAAACTGAGATCGCCTTATTACGAAGTCGATGAGGTTCAAATTGCGAGGCTAAAAGTGGTAGTGATATGGGCTAGTAAGCATCGCCTTATTACAAAGAAGATACGGTTGAAATTGCGTGAGTATTAGTGGTGTAGTATGGGCCAGTAAGTGCGTATGCCAGTTGCGTGTCATGGCGATAAGTAGTGGACAGTGGCTTCCTTTTCTTGTTGTAATTAATTGTGGGAATGTCGTGAAAATTATTAAAGAATATTCTGGAATTCTGGAAAACTCTTACAAAGAGGTATCGTATTGCACGTTCTAACTGGGTTGTGGAGGTCAGATAGGCAGTCGCTCCATCTAAAATACTGGTATTCGACTGATTCCGGTTAGACTGGAAGTCAACCTCAACACAGTTGGGAAAACGCGTGGCACATGAAGATGATGATTATGGAATTCTGGATAGTCTTATCTAGGCTAGTCATCTAAGCCAAAATGCAAATAAACTCAAACTCAATGCATTTATTTCAATTAGACCATAACAGGCACTTTTGAAAGTCAAAACACAGAACAAAACGCAAAGCTATAGTCCTAGTCACAAGTCCTAGGCATAGTAACTTGTGAAAGTACCTACTGTAGTTATGGATAATAGTATAATAAATATGGATGTGTGAAATACATCCTACTAATAAGTAGTACAGTAGTACTAATAGTAGTACTAATAGTAGTACTAATAGTAGTACTAATAGTAGTACTAATAGTAGTACTAATAGTAGTACTAATAGTAGTACTAATAGTAGTACTAATAGTAGTACTAATAGTAGTACTAATAGTAGTACTAATAGTAGTACTAATAGTAGTACTAATAGTAGTACTAATAGTAGTACTAATAGTAGTAGTATTATAAACGCGAAATTTTGTAAGAATGTATGTTTGTTACCCTTTCACGTAACAACGACTTACTTAATGGATTTGGGTGAAATTTGGCACACGGGTAGTTTATAACCTGGATTAACACATAGAATACTTTTTATCCTGGTAGTACAATCCCGTGGGATAGTGACCGAACTCCACGCGAGCGAAGACGCGGGCAGAGGCTAGTGCCTAATAAATATGTAAAGGGTCCAAACATAATTCGATTGACATAAGCTACCAAGAAGTTCATGTCAATCCTGTCGAAAGTCACTGTAGAAATATAAAACAACTAGCTGTCCCGCGCAACTTCGTCTGCGTCACATTTTCCCTGTTTTCGCAACATTTTTCTTTGCTACTCCGCTCCTATTGGTCGTAGCGTGATGATATATAACCTATGTTACTCCTAATACCTGCAAAAATATGTGTACAAAGTTTCATGATGATCGGTTTAGTAGTTTTCGCGTGAAAGCGTAACAAACAAACTTACATTCACATTTATAATATTATAGTAGGGATTTAAAAGCGATTCGATATTTCTGACAAAGATTTCTTCAATAAAACAATTGGATAACTTACTTATCTGTCCTTATCTATATCGATAACAGCCAAAAACTTAAGTGAACAGCTTCTTACAAGTTTCCATACTAATCTTTTTAACTAAATCCAATTCCCACACTTTAAATTCGGTGTCAAAAGCACTTCCTCTTTGCTACTGTGTCCGCGGCATACCTCGCTGAGCTCGTGGCCTTACCTATCAGTTTCCATGAGCTAATAAAGCTCTTTAACAGTTCCTATCTTATCATATGGTCATAAAGTTCAAATTCCAGAAAACCAGTAGAATATATCTAAAGGGGAGAACACACAAGGAGGCCGCTTGCACAGTGACATGCAAGAATCTCGCTACGTGCAAAAGACATGGAAAATTCGACTGTGGAGTTCGTGAAACGGCAAAACAGTTTTTTTTGTAATTTGGCACACAACAATCTCCACCTTCGTTTTTATTGCCTTAAAAAAAGAGTGATATGTTTGTCCCAATATTATGAAAGAACAATTAAATGGCACATTTTAATATAGCAGATTTAGCAAGATTAGTATTAAGATTTTATTTGGGCTACCAATAAAGAAATTTTAGCAACCCGAAAACCACGACAAGGCAAATCAACTGGAACAAAACGTGCAAATAAACTCTCTATATTTCAGAATTTAATTAATTAAATTGAAAATGACTTGATTTTGAAATGATCTTTAAGTGACATAGTTGAGTGGTCCGGTTTAGTAGCATACATTTTACTATAGAATTTTATTTCATTTACGTTATTCCCGTTATACGTGTATCCCCCGCCTTTAAGCCGTCTAATCCCTCTATCTAACCGGCCCTTACTGGCGGCAGTTTCGGACCCGATAATGTATTGCTCATCATATCACTGGAAATCGTCCATAGGTATATCGTAAAGCAGCTTCATTTTAGCGGTAATTGGATAGCCCATCGTTAATTATGTAATTAACATACCGCTTTAGGTATTCGTGTATATGGTACTTAATTGTGGTCATAAAAAACTGGTACTTCTTTCATATCGTAAATACTTGATACCATACAAATAATCAATCAACTGAGCCTTTCGAGGTGCACAGCTAGTCTGCCTGTCAAATTGTGTGTATATTGACGTCGAGTTCTCCACCTTCGGCATACACTATGTCCCGGTCACCTTGAATTTACTCCTCTTACTACGAAAAAATACGTAGTAATAATATTAAGCCGCCGTCAGAAAAGTGGGAGTGGACTCTGGATGTCGCTGAGTCCGCTAAAGACGAACGACTAAAGTATTACCATACGTAAGGTGCATCCATACCGTGGTTATTATTTGTGGGGCAAAGTTTGCAAGTGTCTGTGGAAACAACAGACGTCAAAGAGTTATAGAAAGTTACTCTTTGACGTCTGTTGTTGTCCCACAGACACTTGCAAACTTTATTGAATATTAAACAAAAACGCATTTAAAAATATAAAAAATAGTAGCCCACCGGCATCGGAAACAGGGTCCGAGCTACCGGTGGTCAGGGCTCTTGAGAGAGGAACCTCCTCCTCCACAATACGCGGCGTGTCCAGAAGTACGGCTTCCTGAATCAAGCCCAGCTGCAAAACGACCCTCCTCAGAAGTTGGTCGAGGCTGTTGGCTACTAAGCCATTGGCCAACACGACTATCGGTACATTGCTAGCTGTACTCATGTCCCACACGTCGCCAACCAGATCTAGACACTTGAATTGCTTATGAAAGTTACTTATTGTTTTTATGTTGCAAAATGTGGCTCTTCAAAATTAACTTCGGTGTGGATGGACCGACCTATGATACGTTATTTTAGCACAGGGCACGAATGCCAATGTTATTGTAAACATCTGTGTCAAAAGAGAATATTCGATTTCCTGCGTGAGTTAGTTTTAATAGTCATGAAAGGGGTGACATTTTTTGTCACTAGTGGAGTAGATAGTAATAGTAACATGCCAAAAAATGTCGGTATTATTTTCCGGGTATGCTCAAAAATGAATTTTTTACGCCATTTTCATGACTACACATAGTTTCCACTTTTGTGGCTCGTATTGTATATTTTTGTTGAGTACTAATCTATCAAAACCACTACATAAAATCACATTTGTATATCCCCGAAGGGTTTGTCAGAAGTGTACCTACAGTACACACATTTCGTCAGTTATGTTTAAGCGCGTTTACGCCTTTTCATACACACTTTCAATTCCTTATTTTCCGAAATGACTGAACCGATTTTAAAGAAACTTTGTACTATGCGTACAAAGTTTAGCAGGATACATAGCTGTCTAAAAAGTTACTAAAATATATTTTCTAAATGTCTTTAAAGGAATTTTCTGTTTCTATGGGTAATTTACGAGTACAATCGGTTTAATTTTGCAGTAACAAAAATTTTCGAAAATGTTTTGTATTTTCATTAAATTCGGTTCAGTCATTTCGGAAAATAGGGACTTCAAAGTTTGTATGAAATGACGTAAGGTGTAAACGCTTCTAAGTCCTACAGGGGGCGAGCCTGTTGCCATCAACCGGCCATGAGTCCAGATTCTTAACTGCTACTGAGGTCATCCTCTTTCAAAACCCACTAACGATCTGAGAATCGTAACCAGGACGGCAATAGGGATGGTGACTCATTTTTTTTTATTTGTGACGGACAAATAGTTAGATTATTAATGTTAGATTATTAAAAAGTACTAGCTGTACCCAGCATGCGTTGCAATGCACTTTTTACTACCCACCTACCCTATCCGACCTACCTACCCTATCCTACCTACCCTACCCGACGCTACCTACCTACCTACTCTACCCTACCCTACCTACCTACTCTACCCTACCCTACCCTACCCTTACTACCTACCTACCCTACCTACCTACCCTACCCTACCTACCTACCCTACCCTACCCTACCTACCTACCCTACCCTACCTACCTACCCTACCCTACCTACCTACCCTACCCACCTACCTACCCTACCCTACCTACCTACCCTACCTACCTACCTACCCTACCCTACCTACATACCCTACCCTACCTACCTACCCTACCTACCCTACCTAACCTACCCTACCTACCTACCCTACCCTACCTACCTACCCTACCCTACCTACCTACCCTATCCTACCTACCTACCCTACCCTACCCTACCCTACCGTATCCTATGTCCTTCTCCTGGCTCTAAACTACCTCCCTGCCAATTTTCAGCTAAATCGGTTCAGCCGTTCTTGAGTTATAAGTGAAGTAACTAACACGACTTTCTTTTATATATATAGACTAGCTGTACCCAGCATGCGTTGCAATGCACTTTTTACTACCCACCTACCCTATCCGACCTACCTACCCTATCCTACCTACCCTACCCGACGCTACCTACCTACCTACTCTACCCTACCCTACCTACCTACTCTACCCTACCCTACCCTACCCTTACTACCTACCTACCCTACCTACCTACCCTACCCTACCCTACCTACCTACCCTACCTACCTACCCTACCCTACCTACCTACCCTACCCTACCTACCTACCCTACCCTACCTACCTACCCTACCTACCTACCTACCCTACCTACCTACCCTACCCTACCTACCTACCCTACCCTACCTAACCTACCCTACCCTACCTACCTACCCTACCCTACCTACCTACCCTACCCTACCTACCTACCCTACCCTACCTACCTACCCTATCCTACCTACCTACCCTATCCTACCTACCTACCCTACCCTACCCTACCGTATCCTATGTCCTTCTCCTGGCTCTAAACTACCTCCCTGCCAATTTTCAGCTAAATCGGTTCAGCCGTTCTTGAGTTATAAGTGAAGTAACTAACACGACTTTCTTTTATATATATAGATTTGACACGTATTTTTTCTTTTTTCACGTAATCGTAAAATTACGGAGATATTTTGAGTTGAAATGGCGCATGACGTCACGGCTCAGTATATTTTATACCTAGTTGTGACGTAGTGAGCCCCCACTCTCCAACTTTAATGAGTTTTAACCAAGTATTTTTTTGATATTTTTATAAAACAAAAAATACGTGTCTAATATTTTTGTATTACCTGTCTGACGGACAAATTAGAATTTCGTTTTCTTTACCCAGTCATCATCCCTATTACGGCAACTAGACTGATAATCTCACGTAAATTCTCACTGCAAGTTATTATTAATAACTACTCGTACAACAGTGATATAAACCTTATGCCAACGAGAATAAGGTCACTTTACCTGCAAAAGCAGAAGTAAAAAACAATAGTGAAAGGACAGTAGGATAAGTGTTAAAGCTTGAAACACACAGTGAGCGGGTCGGGCGCGGGTCGGGTCACACACAGGTAAAGCCCGACCAGTGCGCGACACACGCTGCCTGTGTCTTGCTGTCCATATGTCGCAGTAAGATAGTTATAGCTATAGTTATCATCATCATTTCAGCCGAAAGACGTCCACTGCTGGACATAGGCCTCCCCCAAGTGTCAGCACATTGACCGGTCCCGCTATAGTTACATGTACATATCCCCATGGACATAGCTATATCACTGAAGATATTTTTAAGAACGCGGTTCATCATCGATGATGATGATTATAATGTTCCCACTGCTGGGACATACGCCTCCTCTCTATGAGAGGGAGTGCGCTGTAATCCACCACGCGGGCCCAGGGCGGGTTGGTAGAGTTCTAGGACATGCCGGTTTCCTCACGATGTTTTCTTTCACCGTTTTTGTGGACGGCAGTGATAAAATAAATTACTTACTGCTCGTTAGTCGGGGCTGCCACCACTGGGCCACCGCTGCTCTCCAGCCGGCCTAGCATGACCGCCGTAGAAACGGGCTATGTCTACGGAAGAATCGACAATTCGACAGATATTTCTATCGTCCCAAGCATGGCGATATTAAGAATGTAGAAAAGAAATGTTTCTTTTCTTCAGTCGACACAAGTCTACAACGTCAAGCATGACGACCATATTTTCTCTTCTTTTGACATTTGGGGGTAGAAACATTACTTCTGAGAAATGTCTTTAAACTAAATACGAGAAATACGTTTCGTGGTTGCTTTGAGTTACGTTCAAAAGGTTGAAATGTTATGTAAAATATTTAGGTTTAATTTCGCGAAAAAGATCCAGGATGCAGAAACACCGCCCACGAAAAATGAAAAACTCGTGCAATTGGCAACTTTTTTTTGTTAACTAAACGTAATAATATTCAGGGAATATAAACATCACGTGATACGTCCCCGTTGCTATGGACAGAATTTCTGTCTATGTCTTCGTAGAAACGCGAGTCGACGGGGCGCGCCATGCTCGGCCAGAAGAAATGTCAAGTTTTATAGAAAAGATTTCTTGTCGTTTCTTGGTAGAATAGAGATAGAACGGTCATGCTAAGGCTGCAGGTGGTTCTTAACTATCTTACTAGGATTATAGGTCAACTATGATAATAACTCGCTCTAGTAGTAACTTTCTACGATACGATCTACCAATATATATCTAGTTATAGCAGTGAGCTGTAACTATTTTACTGCCACACAAAATTACACGAAATTATACCCGCCGTACTCAGACCCGACCCGCGCCCGACAAGCACCCGCTCTCTGTGTGTTTCACGACTAAAATCCTGTTTGAGCCAAGTCTAGTGAAGGGTGGTCAGGAATCCTGGTGAAACCAGTAATAAACGTCCACTTAAACATTATTATGACATAAATAAGCAGATGTTTACTGACGCGCGTCTTTTACGACGTTAAGTAAAGGGTAAGGACAGAAAACCTGTTAAGCACACGCATCAAACTTAACGAGCATTTCATTTGTACTCAATAAGATTCCATTTATGAATCTGACACTTCATTTATCATTATGAAGAAACTAGCTTTTGCCCGAGGCCTTGCTCGCTTAAATTCCGGAAATTATTTCACTGGATTCATTCTCACTTTCTCCGTTCCTTTATTCCAATTTCTTTGTGGTCGGAGCAGCATGTCTTCTTCTTCCATACTTCTTCATTACTCGTTATCTCAGCAGTCACCTTTTTTTCTAGGCATATCATCCTTTACACAGTCCATCCATGGTTTCTTTGGACTTCCTTTACTCTTATAGCCATCTACATTCATGCTCAAAATTTTCTCTCACTAACTACTACTAACGCAGAGATCTAGACTTGTTCACCTGTTTTGCAGTATCGAAACGTAGAAGTAGAAATATAGATACTACACAAAAACTAAGTTTTAGTGTAGTATCTATGTTAGTTTGACGTACCTAATTGGGGTGACGACTGGTTAAAGAAAACGACATTCTATTTTGTCCGTCAGACAGGTAATACAAAAATATTAGACACGTATTTTTTATTTGATCAAAATATCAAAAAATTGCTTAGTTAAAACTCATTAAAGTTGGAGAGTGGGGGCTCACTACGTCATAAGTAGGTATAAAAATTACCTACATGTGACGTCATGCGCCATTTCAACTCAATAATCTACCCGACGGACAAAGAAAAAAAAAATGTGATCATCCCCTATTCTCATTTTGACAATATTTTCTTGCTGGCTACTCTGCCACACACTACGCAACATTTTCACATTAAGAAAGTTCAAGTGTGTAAAGTAATATTTTGTAAAGCAGCAAGTACTTATTTTATAAAAAAAAATCGTATGTAAAACAATAAAATACTCTATTTACAGAAACGCGAGTTTATTTACTTACGAACATCGGACTTTAAATGAGGATGGCACGGTTGACATATGTCGGGCATGTCCGGGAGAATCGATCGACACATTATTTCTGGGTGTTCTCGTCTGGCTAACGGAGAGAACTTGCATAGACATAATCTCGTTCCCAGGATAATCCACCAGCAACTTGCTTTGAAATACAACCTTGTGGAATCAGAAGTGCCATACTATAAGTATGCGCCCGGCCCAGTTCTCAATAATGGTAATATCACGTTGTATTGGGATCGACCTATCGTCACTGACAGGACTATTGTTGCCAATAAGCCTGACATTGTGTTGATAGCTCGATTGGAGCGTCACGCAATGATTATTGATTTAACGGTCCCGCACGACGAGAACCTCGTGAAAGTAGAGAAAGATAGCAAATCAAGTATCTTGATCTGGCTCGCGAGGTTGTCGACATCTGGGATGTAAGTGAAGCAGTCGTTTCGGCCAATGGCCTAATAGCCAAAAGCTTCGACCAAAATCTAAGGAGTCTTTCGCTTGGCAGCTAGATCAAGGGCTTGTTTCAGAAAGCAGTACGTGTGGACACAGCTCGTATTGTTAGGAGGTTCCTCTCTCAAGAGCCCTGACCACCTGTAGCCCGATCCGGTGGGCAACATTTTTATATATCATTAAATGTTTTTTATATGATTTTATAAAAATATTTAAAAAATAAATAAAGGAATAAATAAAGACTTGAACTTTTTGGTAAATGGGAATAATGGGAAAAATTTAATAATTTGTAGCCTACTTAAACCATAGACTTGCATTTTGACTCTGTCATGATGCATCGAGGATTGATAATTCCATGTACTTAAATAAATAAAATGTACCCAAAATCGTCCAACGGGGATCAAACGCAAGAAGTTTAACTAAGTAGAAAAAAAAACTTACTTTGTTAAAATAACAAACCCTAGTACTATTTTACTCTCTGCATTCTCCTAATCACGCTTTATTTACAAAACCCAGCGTCCCATAAAGCTCATGATTAAATACAACACTTTTTACGCCTCCACAAAATTTCAGGGGTGTTTTGTACACCCCCTTGATCCCCTCTTTACCCCCTTCGCCCCCCGGGCACCTATAAGTTCAAATAATGCTGACGCGTCAAGGATTGATTCCATTTGGGTTTTGTTTGCCCAGTAATAATAAAAGAGTTCCCTTTTTCGGGGATGTTAGTAAAAAAGAAAATGTTATATTTGACCGGGGTCGTAATATGGTTAGGAGAGTGGATACTTCTCTATTACTGGGGGCGATGCTCGAAAACGTTGGGGTATTCGAAGAAAAACGGCCTCTAGGGTACAAATTTGGGTTTGAAGACTGCAATAGATAAATTAACTGGTTCTTCGCAACAACGAAAGCAACATATCTAACTAATGTCTGTAATAAAAAACTACTCCTAATATAAATTTTACTTAAAAAAGCTTTTATTAAAATGAAAACAAGAAAATTAGGTTTAGCAAAGTTTCGTGTCCACGCGTTATTGAACTCCTCCTCGAATTATGAATGAAAGCTGAAGACAACCTTATATCCAAGGACTGTGAAAAGTAAGATTTCTAGTTAAAAATACTAAGTAAGTAACGCCTGGGGCCTAGTTTGACCTCTGGAAAGAATTAGTTCTAAATATTTAATTTTTATGAAACATAATATTCCCAGTAAAGATTAATGGAAATATTATTTTCATCTCTGGTAATATTAGTCGTGTCCTAGAGGTCTACTTAAGTTGTTCGCTGTTCGACAAGCGTTCTCGCTGAAAGTTTGGGAAAATTGCTAGTACCAACTCGAATCTCTCTATGTTTTCAATTTGTTTGGGAAAAGAGTTTCGGGTAAGTACCTAAAGGTATATTTTTAGTTATTGAAACGAGTTAGCATAGATAAGTATCAGTTACGATTAATTTTATTTGGTCCTAAATATGTTTTTATTAAAAGGTAATAATAAAATCTACAATAATTACTAAAAAACCGGCCAAGTGCGAGTCGGATTCGCGCACGAAGGGTTCCGTACCATTATTTATAAAAACGAGCAAAAATATCACTTTTTTGTATGGGAACCCCCTTTTTTTTTTTTTTTTTTTTTTGCGGATGGGAAATCATCAAATGACTTCTCCCGCTCTGGGCGGAGCGGGAGGGAGTGTCAGACTTGACTGACTAAAACCCACCCATGTTCCTTCTAAGCCCTTTGTGTTCCAGGGCCGCGGTATCTCTTTCGAACAACCCGCAGCCCTGGCAGGCATCGGCCCTCTCGGGCCCCTTCCTGTTTGCTGACATCTCCTTGAGGCGCGCGTGGAACACGTACGCGCCGTCGACACGGCCTGTCGTCATGAGACGGACGGACGGTGAGCTAGCCCATTACTCACCGTCCACAGGCTCGCGCCTACGGTGGCCGGGGGCCACTGGTTGCCCCCCGACGCCCGGGGCGTCTCCCGCGGCGGCTGGGACGTGAGGTTCTCTCCCTGTATGGGAACCCCCTTAAATATTTATTATTATTCTGTTTTTAGTATTTGTTGTTATAGCATCAACAGAAATACATAATCTATAGAAATTTCCACTGGCTAACTATCACGGTTCATGAGATACAGCCTGGTGACAGACGGACAGACGGACGGACGGACGTACGGACGGACGGACAGCGAAGTCTCAGTAATAGGGTCCCGTTTGACTCTTTGGGTACGGAACCCTATAAAAGGTGTTTGTAAATTTGGATGTACTACTACTTATCCTCTAGCTTAACGTAACATAACATCACGCCTGAAATCCCCGAAGGGTTAGGTAGAGAGGCATACCTACCCATTACTATACCCATATTTCGCCAGTTATGTTTAATTCCCATATAACAGGGGGCGAGCCTATTACCATCAATCGGGCACAAACCCACACTCTGGCTGCTCCTGAGAAATTCCTAATAGAAAACCTCAATAACACTTTGCCCGTCCTTCGAACCTTCGACCTTCGAATTGAACCTAGGACCTCATTACTTAGCAGTTGCCCGTCACGTTTGCGATTACTGGATTAACGAGGCATCAGCTAGCCAGCTACACTACCACTATTACTGCCATAGGATTATGTTTCTTCAATGCAGTCGAAGTAGCTGGCAAAAGTACTAAACTTGCAAAAATAGCTAGCTAAACGTACCTAATAAATACAGAGAAAAAATTGGCTTTCATACTAATCCGTACATCCATACTTCCATACTAATATTATAAATGCGAAAGTCACTCTGTTTGTTTGTTTGTAAGTTTGTTATCTTTTCACGACTAAACGGCTGATCGGATCTTAATGAAATTTGGCAAGAAGATAGATTTCAACCTGGGGAAGGATCATTACGCTAAGACCAATAGGAGCGGAGCAGCAATCAAAAATGTTGCGAAAACGGGGAAAATGTGACGCAGACGAAGTTGCGCGGGACAGCTAGTATTTACATAAAATCTTTCTTGCTTCTCTTCTAGATCAAATCTTTTATGAACGATAAAAAATCATTTATTACCTTTCTAATTACGAGACCACACACTACGCTACATAAACTGACATCAATCAGCAGGACACAAAAAGCAGATATCGCGACACATTATCATCCCACAGGCGCCAAGTAAATGAGCCTTTTTATAATTAACTTTAAGAGAAGATAGAAAAGGAATGAAACAGTCATGTAGCCACATACTTAAGGAAAGGGCAACAGGATGACGAAAACAACATGAACAGCCGACTGGGTAAATAAGGGACATAATTATTGTAAGATTTTTTATAAAATATTCTGTGTATATCTGCTGCTGGTTCACTAAAGTAAAAATAAAATAAAAATAAATAAAAAAATAAAAAAGCCTTTTATTACTTGCTTAATTAAAGTACAATATTCAATAACAGTTTACATGCAAAAAAATATTTACAGATTCAATTTTTTAGTACTATGTTTAAATATTTTAATTAATTATGACTTCTAGATTTAAAATAAAATATTAATAAACATTGATTATTTAGTTAAAGTTATTTCTTTAGCAAGAACCCTCTCAATGAAAGGTAAAGGCCTCCAAAAATAAAATATCACAGCTTAAAAAAAAACACCCTTTATTAGTGTGACATCATCTTATTTTATCGTATTTTCCGCAACAAACCCTTTCATTTGATAAGTATATATTCATATCATGTAATAAATTAAAAAAAAAACTAGACCGCCATCTTTGTAAGTCCGCCATATTGGATTTATAATGACGCCACTTAGCTCACAATGCATTGTCATCCGAACTTAACATGTATGCAAAATTTCAGTTAGTTTAATCGGAAATCGGGAAGTGGGTAACCTTCTAAGATTTTATATACTTAGTTAGTTTTATTTAGTTAGTTACAGATGAATCCAATAAGAGTGTTAATAAAGCCATGAACACTCTTCATTACAAAAAAAAATTGCCTACATGGACGAGACAACTTATATGAGATTCATTGCCCTTGATCACCTAAGTATGTGACGAGTCCTCAAGTGCGGAGCCTTTTATCAGCACGTCTCACTTTTCGAACCCACCAGCACATATGGATAGCCAACCTGAAGGAGCTGGCTGGGACAAACTGGAAGCGGAAGGTGGTAAGCTACGTCAGATCAGGTAAACTCCTAAAGGTTCATGTCCCTCGTGTATCAAGTCATACTGTACAAACAAGTACCTACACAGATCCGTAATTACGCAGCCTCAGTACAATCAAGTGCAATAAACGTAATAATAAAGATAGCTGCGCGCGCGCACCGATACGAACTTATTATTGCGCAGATTGCGCTTATTTATGCCCAAGGAATGGCTAGATGTGTATCGTTAATGTCGAGACCAAATGAATAGCTTTGATGTATGTTTGAGTAAATGTTTAATCATAAAATAATAGTAGAGTGTGTCAGATACGATTTTAGAGATGATTAGCACTGCCCTAGGCTAAGCATTAACAGCCTATAATTCTGGGACAAGTGTATCATGTCTGCGAGAAGGGGGGCTATAAATGTGTCTCATGTCTGCGAGAAGGGGGGGCTATAAATAATTTGTTGTGCCCAGTCATGGTTGGCAATGATACAAGTCTGCATTCATGTCTGAATTTTAGGTTCTAGAACGTTGTTTTCGTGCAGTGCAATGAAAAGTGTCTGCCTTTGTTCGAACCAAATTTTGCTCTTTACGAAACAGATAGCTCAGTCGTTTTGAGTCCTCTAAAATCCGCCGTCGAGAAATATCTTTTAGGCATGCTGGTTTGGTTACCTCGCGATGTTTTCCTGCACCGATGCAAGTGATAATTTTACGATACGCACATTAATACGAAAAATCAGAGGTCTCTTATCTTATCTCTCATCTTAGGTTCGAGCTCGAGAGCGATGACTTGGCGTTCCAACGGCCACACCACAAGGCTACCACTTGCGTATGATTATCATGCTAGGTATTATCTCAAAACAGGTAATATTTTGGTCATCATCATCATCATCTTCCTGGTCTTGTCCCATTTTATTTGGGGTCGGCGCAACAGGTCTCTTTGCTCCATACTCCTCTGTCATTCATCATGCTATCATTTACTCCTTTTTCCTTCATATCATTTTTCATACAATCCATCCATCTTTTCTTTGGTTTTCCTCTCCCTCTTCATCCATCCACATTTATATTCATCACTCTTTTAGTCACATGTGTTCCATCCCTCCTCATCACATGTCCATACCAAGACAGACGACTCTCTTTCATCTTTTCTGTAACAGGCGCCACTTTCAAACTTCCTCTTATATGCTTATTTCTAACTTTATCCATTTTAGTCACTCCTCACATCCATCTCAACATTCTCATCTCTGCTGTATGCAATCTTTTTTCATCCGTCTTTTTCACTGCCCAGCATTCCGATCCATACAGTAGGACAGGTCGTATCACGGACTTGTATATTTTCCCCTTTAACTTGAGGGGCATCCGTGGGTCGCAAGTTGTTCCAGTGACCTGTCGCCATTTCATCCATCCTGAGTTGATCCGGTGCGTAACATCCCGGTCTACATCGCCATCTCCTTGGACAAGCGACCCGAGTGTTACCGAAAATCGGAGCAGATCGGTATGGGCGTTCCGGCAAGGGCTATAGGCACAGGACTGGAGAGACCGCCGAAATCACAAAATAAGTATACCGTTTTGGTTCTACTTATTTTCAGGCCAACATTCTCCAATCTTTGCCACCACACCTCCAATCTGCTCTGGACCCCTAGGCCACTCTCGGCAAATATAACAATGTCGTCAGTAAACAGCATACACCAGGGAGCCTAGGACAGGTAATATTTTAGTAATGTTTATTATTCCTGCAAGAACTCGCTAATTACTACACTCAGATCAAAGATCCACAGTGTAGTTATGCAACCAATGCCTTCGTTGTTCTTATCCGGGTGTCTATTAACACTTATTGTAATTTGTCATCTGACAAATCTGCTCCTCTAATAGTGTGCGACCGAAAGTCGATTTCTGGACGAACGTTAGTACCTGCAGACAGCATCAGTATGTGCTAACCCCTGAAGTTTTAATATGTTAGACTGCTACAACATTGAAATAGTTGCGAATAATAATCTAAAGAAAAAAAAACTTTAGAGGTGTCAAGGGACACCAGGATGGAACGAAGTTATTTAATTTAATTAAATAAAAAAAAATTAAGTTAAAAAACCTTTTTTTAAAAAAGCTGTTATTTAAATGCTACAACTACGAGGTAAAAAAAAAATTTCTTTGCGAGCCCAGCCATGTGATTTGCAATGGAATTGTTGGTCCAAAATTTTAGTTACTTACGTTGTATAAAATTAATACATACCCTCAAGTTATTCATTTATAACGTTAGTTTATGTCGATCTAAAATTTCAAGCGTTTCCTATTTTATCGTTTGCGTTAATATGCAAAGCGTTTGGAAACCAACTAGGCCCAACACAGATTTGAACGCATTTGTCTTTTCTTTGGGGGGTAAGCACATAAGAAAGCCGTGTGTACCTACTATTTTTTATTCTGTGTCAAAATCCGAATCCGAAGAAAATTAATCGGCTATTGCGCAAAGCTGCCGAAGCCGAAGTTTTACTAACACAATGAAATTCAGTTCAAGATTGGCTTAAAGTGAATAATATAATGTCTATTTTGTGTTACATATAAATTAAAAGTTTTATGTACATTTGTACAACTTAGCAAGATGATTAAATTTATCCTGAAACTTTTCAAAACTAATAACACTTCAAAATGTGTGTCTCACGTCTTACGTTTTGGCGTTCGTTCAATTTCGCTGTGGTCAAAATTTCGTCCCAAATTATCGAAACCCAAGGTAGTCGAAGCCGAAAGTTGGGTCGGAGACTATACCTCTAATAAACGTCCCGAGCGATGAATTTATGACTCCTCTAAGGATTCCAAGAGCGAGACGAGAGAAAAAGTAATTTCACTACTTTCTTTCATAAATAATCTTCGTACCTCGGAATTGAATCCATACAAGCGTAATTAAGTTTCCATCAAGTAAATAAGACACACAGATGTTTAACTTTCGTCCCAGGAAACTTTGCGACTTCTTGATTAATCGTTTTCGGAGAATAAATAAAATAGTTTTGCTTAAATAAAACTATTTGCTTAGGTTACTTGGTAAGTTACCGCGTCTAAATATTTGATTTCTTGTTTGAGGAACAAATCTGCGGGTAACGGGTTCTATTTATATAAATTGTCTACATGTAATGAGCTGTACCCATGACAGCTGAAGACACGCGGTCTTCTTAAGAGTTTTAGGTTAAAATTGAATATTTTCCATAGCTCTGTTATTTTTTTTTAAACTTTGCCCCACACTAGTAATTTCTCCTGTATCGTGGGTGCGTTTTACAAAAATTTAAACTCACATACACAAACAGCCAGACCCGGAACAACTATCTGTACGCCATACAAATATTTAATCCGTGCGGGGATCGAATCTGCAACACGCAGCGCAGCAGTCGGTCGCTCAGCCACTGAGCCAATCGTGCCGACACACAGACAACGAGGTGTTTCCGCTGCGTCTCAGTATTTTTTTGCGGTGCTAACTGAAACACTGAATTAAATCTTTATTACTTTTAAGTTAAATCTTTACCCAAGTCTTGCTTATACTTTCTTGAGAGTTCTGGGTAAGTATTGAACAGAAAATGAGGTGCTTATGCACCTCAGCCCTTCTCAGTAAAATAACATGTCAGCAGCATATCGGTGACTTGTCTAAAATGTTCTCGAGAAATGAGGGCTTATAGGTACTTTGAGATACAAAAAAATCTTACCTATTTCATAATAGCATGTCTTCTTAAATACTAAGTACGTTTAACGTAAAGGCGGAAACACACTTACGTGTCGTGGCGTGTCGTGACGCACCGGTTTCATACATCGTTGCGACACGACACGCTATGCAAATGTCCCTAACCATATTAAATGTATGAAACCGATATGCTTCTGGCGCGTCCCGACACGCCACGACACGTAAGTATGTTTCCGCCTTTAAACATTTATCAATACAGTCAGAAAAACGCTTTTGAATTTTGTGTTTACATAAATTCATTGCAATAGTGTAAAAAATCTGCACAGAGCATATTCCGTGCAGCTGATAAAATGTTTTGAGTTGCAATAATTTGGAGCCGTCAACTACCCTGCAGACAACGAAGTTGTCGATATCATGTTGGCGGGTTGGCGGTTTTGGTGTGTAGTGCCTTTAAAGGTGGATACAGACTTTGCGAGGCATGCGCCACGAACAGCGCACAACAAATGCCTCGGCCATACGTTTGGCTCGCCCTCGCGCGAGCGTAGCACATGCCTCGCCACGAATATAGAGGTACACACCTTGCGAGGCATTCGATGTGCGTTGTTCGCGGCGCATGCCTCTCAATGTCTGTATACGGCTTTAGAGCATAATAATAATGTACTACCGCTTTCACTGACGGTGGACCTTTTTTCAACCTTATTATTCAGGGCGTAAGGATGAAAAGTTTTCGACCATCAGTGAGTGCGTATAACCTGACCTCGCTTTTTATAAGCTTCCCGTACAGTAAGCGATCAGCTTTATTTGGTTTGCATAGCATGATTGTAGCCGTCGTACGTACCTATTTGTGGGTAGTTCGCATTTTACTAGTGGTGGGCGGTAAGCGCAATGTTTAAAATTATCATTACCGTCTAAAACGTAGCAGCGGGTGGTTGTGTGTGTGGAGCAGAAATATACAGTACCGTATGTAATTGCTATGGTGTGTGAAATATGTGTAGGTTATAATAAAGTTATTTGTTATGCACTAACTGTTGTGCGTCCTTACAAATGTTTATTTGTGAAGTATTTTGTAATTAGCTTTTGCTCATAACATGTCAGTCGTTTTGAATTTGTTGGTTGGAATATTGTTTTAATTTTTTTTTTATTTGCTTTTGGTTAGCTCTTGACTCTAGTCTAGGTCAGAGATGACAGAGACAAAGTCGACGATGGTACGAGCTTACCCAGAACAAGCCTGTTCACTCTAGTATTATTACGATGTTTCTCTTTTATTGTAAGTACCTACGTCGATTCACACAACACGACCAACAAAAAAGTTCTGAAAGTAATCTCTTAACAAAATTACAATATGATAAAGCCTCCTCCAATGACGCGTAACCCTTATCTTGCGACATAACTTGTAAGGGCGTAGCATGACGTAAGCGTTCCACAAAGGGTTGGTCCTAACTTCTACCCCCAAGGGGGTGATGGTACAGTCACGACCACTATTATTATGTAAACACTTAGCGACTTCTAAAAGTGATTTTCTTCCAATTTCATAGTTATCTACATAGCCTTTTCCCGTCTATGTATGTTGAGGTTAGCCTCCTAAGAGTACCTCGTGTCTAAATAATAACAGCCGTACGGGTCGATCTTTAAGGTTAAGCCGTGCTTGCCGAGGTTGTTCCGTGGATGGGTGACCATAATTACATACCAAGTTTCCTCCGTGCCTCGGAAAGCACGTTAAGCCGTTGGTCCCGGCTGTCATTTATAGATTTTGACAGTCGTTACGAGTAGTCAGAAGCCAAAAGTCTGACATCCAGTCTTACCAAAGGGTATCGTATTGACCAGTAACTGGGTTGTGGAGGTCAGATAGGCAGTCGCTTCATGTAAAATACTGGTACTCAGCTGCATCCGGTTAGACTGGAAGCCGACCCCGAGATAGTTTGGGAAAAGGGCTAGATGATGATGTAGTAGGGGGCAAAACTACTACCATTAATCGGGCACAAACCCAGACTCCGCTCCTGGCTGCTACTGAAAAAATCCTGATGGAAAAACCCAATATTTTTTTGCCGTAGCCGAGAGTTGAACCTCATACTAAAATGTGAGTGTACTATTAGGTATACCTTTGCTAAACACTTCGCGGATTGATGTTACTATTCTTAAATAGGGCTCTCATACTTTCAACCCATAAGTCTATAAGAATATCACTTTTTTTTTTTTTAAGTATGGGAAATCATCAATTGACTTCTCCCGCTCTGGGCGGAGTGGGAGGGAGTGTCAGACTTGTACTGACTAAAACCCATCCATGTTCTTTCTTAGCCCTTTGTGTTCCAGGGCCACGGTATCTCTTTCGAACAACCCGCAGCTTTGGCAGGCATCGGCCCTCTCGGACCCCTTCCGATTTGCTGACATCTCCTTGAGGCGCGCGTGGAACACAAATGCGCCGTCGGCACGGCCTGTCGTCATAAGACGGACGGACGGTGAGCTAGCCCATTACTCACCGTCCACAGGCCCGCGCCTACGGTGGCCGGGGGCCACTGGTTGCTCTCCGACGCCCGGGGCGTCTTCCGTGGCGGCTGGGACGTGAGGTTCTCTCCCTCTCACGTTCCGCCACCTCCTTCGCTAGCATGACTGCTTCGCAGAAGGAGGCGACGGCTTCCCATTCCCTCTCGCTCCGGACCATGGATTGAACCAGGGCCGGACGCGAGAGGTCGCCGCCGCCAATCATAAGAATATCACTTGAGTTTTAAATATATATTGTAGACTCCCTGAACGTTTTCGGTCACGGCGGCCAATCTTGGTGGAGATTAGCCATCGGCGCGGGAGATATTATTGTGCAGGCGTATGTGAACAGGCACAGGTGCACTCTCTGTTCTCACTCTCATAGTCCGATGGGACCAGAGAGAGATCAGGCGCAGGACCAACGGCTTAACGTGCTTTCCGAGGCACGGAGGTATCATACCGCCAACTTCCAAACTCCGGGCTATTACTGAGAAATTCCTAATCGAAAAATCCAATAGCACTTTTTGCCCGACCCGGCAATTAAACCCAAGACCCCACGCTGAGCAGTCGCACTTGCGGCCACGAGACCAACGGGACAAACGGGGACTCCGCTTGGGACGGGGATGGCAACGGGGTTAAAATTTTATTTATTGTATTAATATGAATGCTCGCGACTGTACTAGAACGTACTCACCACACCGTGCACCGTGGACAAGTAATTCATACCTAAGTTACCGACTTCGAAAATTTTGGAGATTAATCGTTTCATTGCCTTGTAATTACAGTTTTTTAAAGTTGTAATCTCTGTGAATACCGCTAAGACGGGGAACTTCCAGGAGTTTATGTTACCCAAAAGATGTGTCCAGGAAATTTCCAAGTAACCAGGAATACGTTGCTAGAAACTATATAATGTCTGTATGTGTTGTAAGCCGGAGAGCAGCGGTGGCCCAGTGGTGGCAGCCCCGACTTACGAGCAGTAAGGCGTGGGTACGAACCCAGGCAGGCGCATTACTTTGTGTAGGTAATTTATTTCACCAACACTGCTTTCAAAAACGGTGAAGGAAAACATTGTGAGGAAACCGGCATGTCCTAAATTAAAAATTTCGAAGACATATGACATCTACCTAGCCGCACTGGGCCCGCGTGGCCTTACAGCCCACTCCCTCTGATAGAGAGGGAGGGAGCCTGTGTCCCAGCAGTGGGAACATTAGGTATAGGCTGATGATGATGATAATGTTGTAAGCCGCATCTTGATGAGTATACACATAAAATTAAACACACGTTGTGTAGACTCTAGAGACGCACCTCTAAAGTCCGCTCAACGCCTCACAAAGGCGCTTGTGTTTGATTTGGACATCATAGGGTCCGATACGGACCATAGTCCCATGGATCGACTGTAATGTGCTGGCCTAGGCCTAGGAACTGCTGTATCTTCGGTTAAGTTCAGTATTTGTTAGTACATTAATGTTAGTAAGTGACTCTGTAACAATAAACTGTATACGACGTCATTGTGCCGATAGTTGTGTCGGCCAATGATTTTTAGCCAATAGGCTCGACCAACATCTGAGGAGGCTCCCGATGGCAGCTGGAACAAGGGCTTGATTCAGAAAGCAGTACTTCTGGACACGGCGCGTGTTGGTAGAAGGTTCCTCTCTCAAGAGCGCTGACCACCGGTAGCTCGGACCCTGTTGCCGATGCCGGTGGACTAAATTTTTTATATTTTTAAATGTTTTTATAAAATATTGTTACAAAAGAAAACTGTAATAAGTACACTGTAATCATCTATACAAATAAATAAAATTGAAGTGTCTGTTTGTAATATTTAAATAACCGCTTTTCACTACATGCATATGATATTAATGTATATTCGGTACATAATACCCAATATGTATATTTTTTTAATTTTTATCTGTCTGTCTGTTTGTTCCGGCTAGTCTCTGGAACGGCTGGACCGATTTTGACGGGACTTTCAATGGCATATACCTGATGTAAGAAGGAGTAAGTAACTCAGGCTACTTCTATTTTTAGAAAAACTCTTATTCCAATTAAATGCGGACGAAGTCGTGGGCACAGCTAGTAAGTAATAAGTAGACAGTTTTTTTCTTTTACAAGTTTTAGGAGCGTTTCTCGTTTACCCGTTTCTTACACTATGTATGTCTCTTAATACATCCTAACCAGGAGCCTATTTACCAGGATGTGACATGTATAACTCTAATACATAGTTATTAAATTAAATAATTTTGAAACATTTTAATCCTTACAAAAATGCCGCCGTGTCTAGAACCTACATAAATTAGCATCGACGGTGGCCCAGCAATGTTAATGTTCACATAAACTTATTAATTACACTAAATTAATATACAACATTGTTGACCGTCGGTAAATTTATTAAAACAGCAACTATACTTTGTAACACATCGTTAATAGTTAGCTGGCTATATTGACTTGAAACTAAAAGTTATAGCAGTAACTTAAACTTTGATTTTAAAAGTGGGTACAAAGTTGGCGAAACGTACATAAATAAATACGTACATATAAAACTCACACCGCTATTTTGTGGATTTCATTGCCGGCTTCTCTGTTCCCTGATCATTATAATCTGGATCTCTTCGAAGTTCGAGGGAATCGGTTTCTTCTCGGAAAGCGTGCTTCATCCTAGGCCGCATCATCTCAATCATCAAAATCAATACAGGGTTATTGGAAAAACACCAACTACCTCTTAAGAGGTCATTCTGCTCATCATTATGAACAACTTTCACTATGAGACCAAACCCGAAATCGTGAAAAATAAATCTTTTGTATCAATAAAACTTTTTTCCATGGGGCCGCCTGCTGCGTTACATATTTCATACTTTTGCTTCGTCTAAGTTCATACATCTGATCACACACGCACGCGTGGTGACCAGAATATGTATGAACCAGATGTATGGTGGTCAGGTTCAGTTTTTGTCAGTATTCAGAGGCATTTCAAGCTAGATTAGTTTTTGACCCCCGACCAAAAAGAGGGATGTTATAGTTTTGACGTGTGTATCTGTGTGTCTGTCTGTGGCATCGTAGCTCTTAAACGGATGAACCGATTTTGATAAAATTGGCGTCGTTTGAAAGGTGTTTTAATCAAGAGTGTTCTCAGCTATGTTTTGAGAAAATCTGCTGAGCCGTTGAAAGCTCATCACCTATTTTCTAGTTATAAACCATTGTTTGGATTAATTTGATTTTTGATTTTTTCGTGGTTTTTTATGTCGGGGGTTTTTTAAATTTTTTGTAGTATATAGTTTGTATAATCGATTCGCTTGTTTCCGATACCACAATGTAATTATTGAGACAGGAACAGTTGTAAGAAACAATATAATTAGTTATTAGATACCGAGAGAAGTAGAAACAATGGGGGGGGGGACTTTGTGCAGGAGTCGGTTATAAAAAAAAAAGAAGATAGAACTATATAGATTTCGTGGTCCTACACAGGTTCTAAGTGTTATTTGTATACTGGCGACTAATAATAACGATAAACTATGATCACCAAAAAGTCCGCAAATCATGATGAAAATCACACTATTGGATTCGATCTGTCGAAAGCTGAAAGTAAAACAGCTCGCATTTATTTAGGTACTAGCTGTCCCGCGCAACTTCGTCTGCGTCACATTTTCCCCGTTTTCGCAACATTTTTCATTGCTGTTCCGCACCTATTGGTCGTAGCGCGATGATATGTAGCTCATGTCCTTGCCCAGGTTGAAATCTATCTTCTTGTCAAATTTCATTAAGATCCGATCAGCTGTTTAGTCGTGAAAAGGTTACAAACAAACAAACAGAGTGACTTTCGCATTTATAAGATTAGTATGGATTGCCATCATCATCATCATCATCATTAGCCTACAATGTTCCCACTGCTGGGACTCAGGCCTCCTCTTCTATGAGAGGGAGTGGGCTATAATCCACCACGCGGGCCCAGTGCGGGTTGGTAGATGTCACATGTCTTCGAATTTTTGGTTCTAGGACATGCCGGTTTCCTCACGATGTTTTCCTTCACCGTTTTTGAGACCAGTGATGATGAAATAAATTACACAAAGTAATGCGCCTGCCTGGGTTCGAACCCACGGCTTACTGCTCGTAAGTCGGGGCTGCTACCACTGGGCCACCGCTGCTCTCATGGATTGCCAAGTATTACTAAAAACATACCTAAGTATCGTTATGACATTGCTGTTAATTAAAAAATCTATATTCAGCAGAGGACATTGACAGCTCTTTCAAGTAAGGTTCTTTAAGAAAACGAATGAGCACTACTCTGTCTGGAATTCTAGATTCTAGACACGAGCAACACGAAACCAAGTTTAATTTTAAGCTTAATTCGCCTTAATTCTTAATTCAATCCATGTTAGAGCAAAGTTGAGCTGAAAGAAAACACTAATCTGCTTAAAAATCTTTTTTGCTGAAATATCACCTTAAGTATAATTCATTACGTCTAAATTTACTTAAATTCATTGATAAAGCAATTCAATTAAGTTAAATAACTTTATTGTAATATGTGTTTTTAAGGTACAATATTTCAAATATTTGTAGTATAATTATGCGACTTCACCGTGTCACAATGCATGCCTCATCATCTGCCTAGCCTTTTCCCAAACTATCTTGGGGTCGGCTTCCAGACTAACCGGTTGCAGCTGAGTACCTGTATTTTACATGAAGCGACTGCTTATCTGACCTCCACAACCCAGTAACTGGGTAATACGATACCCCTTGGTAAGACTGGATGTCTGACTATTGGCTTCTGACTGCTCGTAACGACAAATGACAGCCGGGGCCAACGGCTTAACGTGCTTTCCGAGGCACGGAGGAAACTCGGTATGTAATTATGGTCACCTATCCACGGACCAACCTTGGCAAGCACGGCCTAACATTAAATATCGACCCGTGCGGCTGTAATTACTTAGCGACGAGGTCCTCATGCAGCATGCCTGTACGATCTTAATTAGTGTGGAGTTCAAAATAATCACTTTTGTTGTATTGAGGACACCATTATAACATACATCCATAACATCACGCCTGTATTCCCCGAAGGGTTAGGCAGAGGTATACTATTATGTAGTACACCCATATTTCGCCAGTTATCTTGTCACATGTTTAGGGGTATGAGGAACAGGGTGTAAAGTTCCTCAATACTCCATTGAAAAGGGAGGATCCTCCGACCAGACACGCGTTGTGTCCGGTGGGCAACTGTTATCGGTTTTCTCTATATATACTGAAGTCGATGTAAACTTTGCTTGCGACTTGTAGGACATTGATGTTAGTTCCTCCGTCGTATCATAGATGGCGCTGTAGTACTTTTTGTAGTATGTTGCTTTTTGTGGTCGCTACATCACTCACCTCCCGGAGACCGGAGGTCGATAGTCGAATGAGTCATCTTTTAGGTATTTAGACGTGCCAGTTGGAAGCTCGTTGCCGCATTGTTCACGGTGAGTCGGAACAGTCTGCGGTGGTGGGGCGAACCCCAGTGAGTCGGGGCAGGCGCTGCGTTTGCTCCGGTGTGTCGGACGTGGTACAGCGCCGCGATGTGGCAGACAGCTAGAGAGGTGTCGACCGGGAGGTAGAAGCTCTCGACCAGCCGAAAGTGCAGTGTGCTGTGTCATGGTCGCTTGATGAGAGGCTGAGGGTGCTGACCAGGAATGCGCTTCCGCTGCATGCTGGTGGTCAGGTTTACCCAGTTCTGCAAGCTGGCTGGCTGTGAGACTCGCTGCTCGAAAGCTGGAGGAAGTGATGATGATGACGTCACGTTGCTCGAAGGCTGCGCTGACGTCCATTTCGGGGTCACCAGTTTAGGGGTATGAGGAACAGGGTGTAAAGTTCCTCAATACTCCATTGAAAAGGGAGGATCCTCCGGCCAGACAGGTGTTATGTCTAGCGGGCAACTGCCCGATAGTTGTATCGGGTTTCTTTAAATATACTGAAGTCGATATAAACTTTGCTTGCGACTTGTAGGAAATTGATGTTAGTTCCTCCGTCGTATCATAGATGGCGCTGTAGTACTTTTTGTAGTATGTTGCTTTTTGTGGTCGCTACACATGTAATAGGGGTCGAGCCTATTGTAATCAACCGGATACAAATCTAGAGTCCTGGCTGCTACTGAGAAATTCCTGATAGGAAAACCCAATAACACTTTGCATGACCTAAGAATCGAACAGAGGCACTCATGCTGAGCAGTCGCGACTGCAACCACTAAGTCTAGACCAACAAGGCAATCATATTTTTGTACCAAATTAATACGACTTTGCCATGTAGCAATGTGTGTACGACTGTAATAAATGCGGAGTTCAAAATAATCACTTAAAAGTATTGAGGGCAGCATGAGCATAATAAAATAATAAGTGACAAAATCTATACTAATATTATAAATGCGAAAGTCACTCTGTTTGTTTGTGTTTGTTTGTTTGTTACCTTTTCACGACTAAGCGGCTGATCGGATCTTACTGAAATTTGGCAAGAAGATAGATTTCACCGTGGGGAAGGACATAGGCTATATATCATCACGCTACGACCAATAGAAGCGGAGCAGCAATGAAACATGTTGCGAAAACGGAGAAAATGTGACGCAGACGAACTTGCGCGGGACAGCTAGTAATAACATAATTATCTAACGTATATAACAGCAAAATAGTCTACCAAGACTTTTAAATTGTCCATACTAATATATATATTACTATAATAAGATGAGAACGATTGTCTGTTTGCCTGCCTGTTACCTTTTCAAGCCTTAACGGAGTTGGATGTTTTGCACAAGGATTTAATGTGTGTTAGGATATAGTTTGCGATGGTTTGTGTATTGCTTGAAAATGTATAATAAAAGTAAAAAAAAAAAACAAATACTTTTTATCTCGTTAATTCGTCCCCAAACAATAATTTCCTAGTTTCAAGCGGCCGAAACCGCGGGCAAAAGCTAAGTCTACAAATTACTATCGTAAACACGTTATTACTTATTTGTAAGCTATTTACATCAGAATAGTGAACCATAAACAAACAAACAAATGTGTTTCCCATAGAAGTCGTCAAACATTTTACAATAAAATCTTTTATTTAGCAATAAAAGAAAACTTTTTCTCAAAATAAACGAGAGAGTCTATAATTATGATAATTTAATTCAGAAACCATTTATTTTCCACTGCATATTTTTGTGAGGCCTAAATAGTTTAGAATATAAAACAAAGTTTTTATCATAAAGATTTATATCTTGCTGAAAGTGAAAGATTGTATAGGCTTAGGTTCCATAGTAATGGCGGAACGTGAGAGGGAGAGAACCTCACGTCCCAGCCGCCGCAGGAGACGCCCCGGGCGTCGGGGGGCAACCAGTGGCTCCCGGCCACCGTAGGCGCGAGCCTGTGGACGGTGAGTAATGGGCTAGATCACCGTCCGTCCGTCTCATGACGACAGGCCGCGTCGACGGCGCGTACGTGTTCCACGCGCGCCTCAAGGAGATGTCAGCAAACCGGAAGGGGTCCGAAAGGGCCGATGCCTGCCAGGGCTGCGGGTTGTTCGAAAGAGATACCGCGGCCCTGGAACACAAAGGGCGAAGAAGGAACATGGGTGGGTTTTAGTCAGTACAAGTCTGACACTCCCTCCCGCTCCGCCCAGAGCGGGAGAAGTCATTTGATGATTTCCATCCGCAAAAAAAAAAAAAAAAGTTCCATAGTAAGCGAACATTTATTATTGTCTTTTTCGTTGATCTAGCTGGGAGTTGCAAGCGTGATAATTACTGAACATGGTTTTGAGTTCAATTTCCATAACAGACTGAGTATTAGAATTTATTTATTTGTGAGAATGTAGTTTTACTTAATATGGTGTTAGTATTTTGTTCAGATCAATACATTCTACCACAAGATGTGGTGTACAAATATTCAGATGTCATTTACAGTCTAATACATTTTAAGATTTGTGATATAATAAGTCCAATATGAATTAATAATATTGAATATTGCCAGCAAGTTGGGAGGGCCAATAAAAAGGCAATAGGGGATCGGACTGGGTAAAGAAAACGACATTCTATTTTGTCCGTCAGACAGGTAATACAAAAATATTAGACACGTATTTTTTTGTTTTATCAAAATATCAAAAAAATTACTTAGTTAGAACTCATTAAAGTTGGAGAGTGGGGGCTAACAACGTCACAAGTAGGTATAAAACTTACCTACATGTGACGTCATGCGCCATTTCAACTCAATATATCTCCGTTATTTTATGACCACGTGAAAAAAGAAAAAATACGTGTCCAATACTTTTCAATAAACTACCCGACGGACAAAGAAAAAAAATAGGATTATCCCCTATTGCAAGACCAATACTGGCGATATTATCGGTCTAGTCATCTAGTGCATCGTCGGATCCCATTGCGACGATATCGGGCGATATATATTATTGCTGATAACTATCTAAATGGAGAAGTGCAACATTGCCCACTTTATTCACTTTGACGTGGATTTAGATTTATACTGTTCCTTACTGTTTATCCAGTTCTTCACTTGCTTACTGTATTTTTCTTTCTTTATCTTGTAGTAAGTGCATAACTTGGTGTCAGAGTTTTTATGCCGCTCATGGGCATCTGGCTTGGCTTTACGTATCGGTCGTGAAATATCTCTCAGGCATGCAGGTTTCATCACGAAGCTTTTCTTTGCGGCAAGTAATTGGCAAAAACAAGATTTTGAGTATTCCTAAAGAGGTAGCCAGCCAAACTCAAATCTATATTCGGGTCAGTGCTTTCGTAGAACATCGGCAACTTTGCTAGCCGATTCTGGTGCCGATTTAACTGTCATTAAAAGGCATGGAATTTGGAAGTCGAGTAAAGTAGCTGAAGGCTACATAGAAGAGTCAGTGGAAAATAAAACTAAGATATCACTCAGACTAACAGAAAAGATAAATCTGCATTCCACTGACTCTCCACAACCGAGCACTTCAAAAGATTAGCCGGTGCAATCCAAAAATATTACTATAACAGCTGAAGAAAATAGACAAATATCAATGTCCCCAACATTCACCCAGAATCCCTGGATACTGTAGAAACTCAAGTTTCCCAGAAAATATAAAAAATCAACATACCGGAAAAAACTTTTCACTAACTATAACTAATTGTTCTAATTTTACCATAAACTTTAAATTAAATTATCTCAACAAAGTTGTTGATTTATGTAAAATAAAATTTACTCATTTTTTCTTTAGCTAATTCATATTTTTATTTTTACTTTCCTTGTATTCGTAATGAAAAGCACAGTGTTTACCTCGGGTTAAAGACTTATTTAGTCCCTCGAACTATTGGCGCCCTCACCTCGTTCGGGCGCCAAATACCGTCTAGGGGCTATATACGTTACTTTTATCCCTAGGGTAACAATCTACTATTGTAAATCGGCGAAATTTAGTCCAGTAAAATAATACATATATGACACCATGATGATCTAAAAGTCATGATGATCTAAAAATCATGATGATCTAAAAATCACTTGAATGATCTAAAAATATGTCATATAATGCATATAGCCAAAAGGAAGGTTGGTCATTAGTTTTCTGTAAAAGGATATTCGAAGAAAAAAAAAAACGAAAAAATGAACGGTTTCCCGTCAGCATAATTTGTAGCGGAGCAAGTAAACAACTAAGTATCGCTACTTGTGGCAGATATTTACATGTCCTTTATCGAATAACTCAAAAGATAGGAAAGAAGAGTATCGTAGTAGGATCAATATCACAAGTGTCCCCTTGTTTCTTTTCAGCTAGGGATGGACGGTACTGGCTTTTATATCGATAATTTGGATCGATCCTAATCGCAACTATGCGATTCGATTCTAGCAGGATCGTATAGAACGACTTGGATCAGTGTACCTAAAATTAAATGTAGAATCTTATTGTATCGTACTCTGGAATGCACAATAGTTGCATTTGTATCGATAGTTCGAATCTATTTAAATGCAAGTATCGTGTCGTATTACTTATTAATTCCTATAAGAATCTAGAAAATCTTATGTTCTTAATCGTTTTGTATTCTTTTAAATTGATGATCAGGCAATTTAGGACAATATGCCACCATGCATTCATTTTGATACCGGTTTCGTTTGCACCGAGCCAAGCAGTTAGTAGTTTGCATCGTTCCGAAATATCAGCGTTTCGCATCCTGTTTTATCGATACAGTATTTACCGGATCGCATCGTGCATCCCCATTCTCAGCCAATATTTTACCTGAACGAGGACACGGCAAAAGCGATAACGGTCCTAATTAAGCCTAAGAGCTTTTATACGAACACTGTTACAAAGGCTAATTTACATAGTTTTACTTACAAAGTTAATTAGTTCGGTAAGGATTTTTTGTTAAAGAGAACACCGGCCGGAGTTGAATGTTAACGGAAGAAAATCAAAGTGAATCACAGTGGAACGAATGTATGGGAGCGGTTGGACGTAGACATGTCCGAAAAAAAAGAGTAAAATTATGCCAAACTAATGATGCCATCTTATTCGATTACTTAATGCCTTCATAACTTGTGGTGATGAATTTCTTCATAACTCCCATATTTCGGGAGTAATTTGAGAAAATGTGAAATTTTACTATGAAAATGAGTGTATCGAGCTCTCTCCCTCCTGATTCCGGGCTTGTTTCAAGTAGCGGTCTCTAATATCATAATGCTAATACTAAGAGCTATATTTAATACTAAGACACATAGTGCGCCAAATGTGCACTTTCTGGGATAAAGAGTGATGTTTATTTTATAACACAATTTTTTTATTTTTTGTTTATTTTGTTGATTAAAACCGTTTTTCTAAAGGTTTACCTTATTACAATAACATTTCTGAGCAGCCAATTAGAGAAGATATAAGCTAATTAGGATATATAATTAGGGACTTAAGGTTTACATATAAAACTGATGCACTAATGATTACTGATAAGAACATTGCTATTATTTAATTACTAAATGGCTCTTAATACACTAATTTAGCATGCATCATTTACTAATTATCACAATAACTAATTACCTTGCAATATTTAACAAAGGATACCTGGGATACCTGGATTTTATATAAATAGGTCACTATTAGTAACTTTAAAATCAGTGTTGATTTACACCTCGTTGTATCCAAGCTAATCTCGCAATGTATTTTCCAAATTTTAATACAAATCTTGATATTCACGTTGCTTTATGCGCACGCGCACATAAAGATTTACGCGACTTTAACTATTTGTTCAGTGTTTTAAAAGATAACAGTTGTGTTCAGTTATGTGAAAGTGCTGAAACAAGTTTAAAAGACTGGTGTCGTCGATTTTGCTACCGCATTTATGCAAAATGGACACAGTCTGGAAGAAGCACAGATAAGTTTCGGAAGAAACATGAGATTTGGCTACAGGCTGCAATTCAATGGCCGGAATTACAGAATGAAAATATGGAACCTTCTACAGAAAATATAAGTGACGTCATCGAGCCCATAATTTCTCCTGCTAAATCTAATGCTTCAACTTGTACACATCCTAGTCCTCGTAAATCTTTTGAGGACCTTAGTAACCGGCAAAAAAGAAGACGCACTGAAGATAGTCTTTCATGCAGCAGTAGCAGCGCTGAAATTATGTTTTCGGCCGAAAGGGCGCTTCAAAAGGCAGGACAAAGCGATACAGCTTATGTTATGAAATACTTGACGGAGAATCCAGAAGAGGCCTCAAAAATCAAAGCCTTCATTGAAGGTAAATCAATTCAGGTACGGGAAATATCCCCTTTGAAGGCATTGGCTCTTTATGTATCGATGAACTTATCGAAATGGCGCTATAACACTCTTCGGGATTTCAACACTCAAGAAGGAGCTCTTCAATACCCGAGTTACTACATGTTGGTTAAAGAAAAAATTAAGTGCTATCCGGCCAAAGAAGATCTCACAGTTACAGAGAGCTCTGCAAAAATCAAATTACAAGCCTTGATGGATTTAACCTCAAGAAGACTTATTAGGTCGTTAGAAACCCCTGTTGATCCCAATCAACAGCTCGTATTGACCAGCAAATGGGGTTTTGACGGATCATCTAGCCAAAGCATTTATCATCAAAGGACGAGTGAAGATGAGCAAATCGATCTTGCTAGTAATTTTATGATTAGTCTTGTACCACTGCGGCTCGTCTCAAAAGGTGTAACAATTTGGGAAAACGAGCGACCATCTTCCACTTCATTTTGCCGGCCAATATTGTTTAAGTTTATAAAGGAAACCAAAGAAAATGTGCAGAGAGAGATGGCTGAAATCGAAGCAGAGATTGAAGCCTTAACTCCATCCACCATCACTGATGGAATTAGTGTCAAACACCAACTGCTGTTGACAATGATTGATGGTAAAATTCATTCCATTATATCCAATACAGCAGCTTCAGTGTGTGACATATGCAAGGCTTGTCCTAAAGAAATGAATAATTTAGAGTTAATCAAAGATAAACACGCAAACGAGGACATGTATAAATATAGCTTAAGCACCCTTCACGCTTGGATTCGCTCAATGGAATGCTTATTACACATTTCCTACAAATTAGACATAAAATCATGGCAAGTAAGGGGTGATATAGCAAAAAGGCAAGTTGATGACAGGAAGAAAAGAGTTCAAGAGGCTGTAAGAAGAGAAACGGGCTTACTTCTCGATGTTGTGAAACAAGGCAGTGGATCCACCAACAATGGCAACTCGGCAAGGAGATTTTTTGAAAACTACACTAAATCTGCTGAACTGACCGGAATAGATGCTATGCTTTTAAGAAAAATCTGTGTGATCTTGCAGTGTATTTCATCAGGAGAGAAGATCAACGTAACTAAATTCCGAGAGTTCTGCTTTGATACTGCTAAGCTTTACGTGGAGTTATACCCATGGTATTATATGCCTTCTTCACTTCATAAAATTTTAATGCATGGGCCAGACATAGTTCAGAACATGTCAATTGTGCCCATTGGTTTTCTATCCGAAGAGGCATCTGAGGCTAGAAATAAAGATTTTAGAAAATATAGAGAGGGGCATTCTCGAAAGCATAGCAGTATCTCATGCAATGAAGATATTATGCACAATCTTTTACTGTCTTCTGATCCACTTGTTACAAGTATCCGTCCAAAAGGAAATAAGTTTGTAAAAAAATCTTCTTTTAAGGAATTTTATGAGCTTACGGATTCTGAGAAAAGTGATATCGAATTTGTTAACATAAATGATTTAGCGGACATCGATTCTGAATTTGAATTAATTGATGATGATGATGATGACGAAGATAATTAAATGATGTTATTGTTTTAAAATGTGTAACTTAGTAAATTAGAGCTTACATCTTAATTATTTATTGTACTTTTAATGAAACTAGGTAATTTATTATCAACTTACTTAAAAGTCATACTCTCATCAGTTCTTGTGAATATTTTTGTTAATATATATTTCTGTATATATATAATATATTTATAGACCTCTTAATAAGTCTGTCTGCGGTTTAAAGTAAATACAAATGGGGAAAAAACGTTTTTTTTTTTTAAATTTTCATTTCCTTTTATCCCAGAAAGTGCACATTTGGCGCACTATGTGTCTTAGTATTAAATATAGCTCTTAGTAATAGCATTATGATATTAGAGACCGCTACTTGAAACAAGCCCGGAATCAGGAGGGAGAGAGCTCGATACACTCATTTTCATAGTAAAATTTCACATTTTCTCAAATTACTCCCGAAATATGGGAGTTATGAAGAAATTCATCACCACAATTTATGAAGGCATTAAGTAATCGAATAAGATGGCATCATTAGTTTGGCATAATTTTACTCTTTTTTTTCGGACATGTCTACGTCCAACCGCTCCCATACATTCGTTCCACTGTGTGAATGTCCAAACTTCGGTGTTTAATAAAAGTCTGAGGGGTTTGTTTGATTGTTTGTAAACGAATGAAAGTGATATTGGTTGAATTGTGGCATCTTTGGTGTCTAAATTGAATGTATCTTCGAAATGGGTCCCCTATGTTGTTTCGAAAGCCGCTGTTGCGACACACGCTGTTGCGAATTATTTTTCCACTGCCTCACAGGTTCGAAAGCTCATGGACTCGAACGAATTAGTCGCGAAAGACTCTGTTTCGAAAAACTTTTTCACTGCCTCATACGCTCGAATCGAGCTTGTGATTTCGATTTAGTTTTTAAATAAAAGTTTTTTTTTTTGGGCACGCCTGAATTTATAAGATCTTTAGCGTACTCGTATATACTAACTAATACTAACACATGTGCAATTGATTAATTTCTGAAAAATACCACTAATAATAAATACCACTTAGGTACCTAGACAATCTATATATATAAAAGAAAGTCGTGTTAGTTACTTCACTTATAACTCAAGAACGGCTGAACCGATTTAGCTGAAAATTGGCAGGGAGGTAGTTTAGAGCCAGGAGAAGGACATAGGATACGGTAGGGTAGGTAGGTAGGTAGGTAGGTGAGTAGGGTAGGGTAGGTAGGGTAGGGTAGGTAGGGTAGGTAGGGTAGGTAGGTAGGGTAGGTAGGGTAGGTAGGTAGGGTAGGTAGGGTAGGTAGGGTAGGTAGGGTAGGTAGGGTAGGTAGGGTAGGTAGGGTAGGTAGGGTAGGTAGGGTAGGTAAGGTAGGTAGGGTAGGTAGGGTAGGTAGGGTAGGTAGGGTAGGTAGGGTAGGTAGGGTAGGTAGGGTAGGTAGGGTAGGTAGGGTAGGTAGGGTAGGTAGGGTAGGTAGGGTAGGTAGGGTAGGTAGGGTAGGTAGGGTAGGTAGGGTAGGTAGGGTAGGTAGGGTAGGTAGGGTAGGTAGGGTAGGTAGGGTAGGTAGGGTAGGTAGGGTAGGTAGGGTAGGTAGGGTAGGTAGGGTAGGTAGGGTAGGTAGGGTAGGTAGGGTAGGTAGGGTAGGTAGGGTAGGTAGGGTAGGTAGGGTAGGTAGGGTAGGTAGGGTAGGTAGGGTAGGTAGGGTAGGTAGGGTAGGTAGGGTAGGTAGGGTAGGTAGGGTAGGTAGGGTAGGTAGGGTAGGTAGGGTAGGTAGGGTAGGTAGGGTAGGTAGGGTAGGTAGGGTAGGTAGGGTAGGTAGGGTAGGTAGGGTAGGTAGGGTAGGTAGGGTAGGTAGGGTAGGTAGGGTAGGTAGGGTAGGTAGGGTAGGTAGGGTAGGTAGGGTAGGTAGGGTAGGTAGGGTAGGTAGGGTAGGTAGGGTAGGTAGGGTAGGTAGGGTAGGTAGGGTAGGTAGGGTAGGTAGGGTAGGTAGGGTAGGTAGGGTAGGTAGGGTAGGTAGGGTAGGTAGGGTAGGTAGGGTAGGTAGGGTAGGTAGGGTAGGTAGGGTAGGTAGGGTAGGTAGGGTAGGTAGGGTAGGTAGGGTAGGTAGGGTAGGTAGGGTAGGTAGGGTAGGTAGGGTAGGTAGGGTAGGTAGGGTAGGTAGGGTAGGTAGGGTAGGTAGGGTAGGTAGGGTAGGTAGGGTAGGTAGGGTAGGTAGGGTAGGTAGGGTAGGTAGGGTAGGTAGGGTAGGTAGGGTAGGTAGGGTAGGTAGGGTAGGTAGGGTAGGTAGGGTAGGTAGGGTAGGTAGGGTAGGTAGGGTAGGTAGGGTAGGTAGGGTAGGTAGGGTAGGTAGGGTAGGTAGGGTAGGTAGGGTAGGTAGGGTAGGTAGGGTAGGTAGGGTAGGTAGGGTAGGTAGGGTAGGTAGGGTAGGTAGGGTAGGTAGGGTAGGTAGGGTAGGTAGGGTAGGTAGGGTAGGTAGGGTAGGTAGGGTAGGTAGGGTAGGTAGGGTAGGTAGGGTAGGTAGGGTAGGTAGGGTAGGTAGGGTAGGTAGGGTAGGTAGGGTAGGTAGGGTAGGTAGGGTAGGTAGGGTAGGTAGGGTAGGTAGGGTAGGTAGGGTAGGTAGGGTAGGTAGGGTAGGTAGGGTAGGTAGGGTAGGTAGGGTAGGTAGGGTAGGTAGGGTAGGGTAGGTAGGTAGGGTAGGTAGGGTAGGTAGGGTAGGGTAGGTAGGTAGGTAGGGTAGGTAGGTAGGTAGGGTAGGTAGGTAGGTAGGGTAGGTAGGGTAGGGTAGGTAGGTAGGTAGGGTAGGGTTGGTAGGTAGGGTAGGGTTGGTAGGTAGGGTAGGGTAGGTAGGTAGAATAGGATCGGTAGGTAGGAAAAAGTGCATTGCAACGCATGCCGGGTACAGCTAGTTTTTTATAAAGATCAGTCTTAGATTTTGTGTTAAGTACTTACTCATAGAAAAAAAATTACAGTTGAGGTACTAATATTTTTGATTGTTACTTTGTTAATAATAATATTAAATGATGATGTTGACATCTTTGTTGATTTTATTTAATTACTGCTTTTATATTTTTCTGTACACTTTATGACTAAATAAATCGAAATCACAAGCATTCGAGCGTATGAGACAGTGAAAATGTTTTTCGAAACAGAGTCTTTCGCGACTAATTCATTCGAGTCCATGAGCTTTCGAACCTGAGGCAGTGGAAAAATAATTCGCAACAGCGTGTGTCGCAACAGCGGCGTTCGAAACAACATAGGGGACCCCTTCGAAATTATAAGGAACTCATTAACTCCTTATACAAATATACAGGATGTAACACAAAACATGCAAGACCTCTCGTGTGGTGTCTTAGACAATGAAACTGAACAACTTTTGTTTTCTTATGTAACTGCTTGTATAGTTTAAATTGTAGTATAATTTGGGATTAACTCACCGTGTTTTCCTAAAACATATCAATTCATCTTCACTCAAGTTTTTAAGTTTGAATGTAGGCGGTAACCTAACTACTGATGTAACTACTGTCTTCGTAACTACTGATGTGATTTTGAAAATTCACTAATAGAAAGCTACATTATCCCCGAGAATTAACATTTAGGCTATATTTATTTTAAGTTTCCATGACATCATTTCCGACCATAAAACGGGCGAAGCCGAGGGCAAAAACCGTTAAAAAATCTACTTATGTCAACGAAAACAATAGTTTGTTCAATGTTCTTTCATCAATCATATGACATTTGACAGCAGATTTACAACTCAAAGTCTACAAAGCGGGGGTAGAAGATTACTTCGTTTTTACTACACATGGGGAAGGGTTAAACTTTTCTTTCCCAAAAACCGCACAATGTAGGTACTTCAAAAATGTTCTTAAATGTCGCTTCATGCTGCGTTCACTCGGCACAGCGTACTAGTGCGAGTAACTAGCACACTTCTCGTGGTGATATACGATTGTATGCAAATTTTTGATTCATTGTGTCATTCAGTATTTATAGCCTACGCGTGCATTGGCATTTCTTTTTGATTAATAGTTACATTCATAATGGACGTTTATAGTCCCATTGTCAATTAATCACTGTGACTGCAGTGTAGTTTTTCATCAAAAAACTTTCCATTTGTGCTTTCTTTGTGATTTCACTCTTGTTTAGTGTTGTATCTTTGAATGTATGGTCTGGTATGTTACATTACACATAACAGCATGCTTGTAATACCCGGAGGCTAAGTTAGGCTACATGTCAATTGAAATCTTGTGATAATTCTTGCAACTTTCTTTTGAACGTCTGAACTTTAAAACTGCAAAGTAAGTCAGATTGTTTGACAGATTAAACTAGGCTAGTAAGTAGTCCTAATAAACGGTCGATAAAAGGGAGAAATATGGGAAAATTGTTTTACCTCTGATTTAAAATCAAAACGTTTTAATTAAATTTTAGTGCAAATATATTCTCCGTGTTGGAGAACACGAAATAAACATCTAATTCTAGTTAACTTCAACTCGAGCAAAACAACAGCAGAATCTTCCAATACAAACACCAACTCTCAAATTATCTCCTCCATACCAACAGAATCCAATTCCAATTAAAACTAAAAATAAATTATTCTCGTAGCAAAGCACTCACGACCGGAACATAAATATAAAAACCCAGCAATTCCCTTAATTGTGCGCTAGTCATAACATTTAAAACCATAATGAAATGGTTCAAGAAACAATATTAATGTTTGTATAACGAGCTTTCATTGAGTATTACATAACAGTAATTACTAGTAATTTATAGTTAAACAAATATTTTGTTGGTATATTATATTAATTGGAAACGTTGTTAGATGTGTTTGTTTGTGACTTGTGTGCGTTAAATTTATGCTCTGTTTGGATTTGGTAGAGGCAAGTATTAAGGAAGAGTTGACATTAGATGTTTGTAGATTTTCGTTTTTTGTTTTAGACTTGTCTAGTGGTCGCAAGGGCTACAGTTAACTATGAGGTTCTGGGTTTGTTCCCCAGGTCGGGAAAAGTGGGTTATTCCTCAGTAGTAGAAACAGATTATCTCTGCCTAATCTTCCGAGGTTTACAGGCGTTATGATGTTATGTGTTTTGACACGACGGGAACTCGCTAACGTAAACCAGGTTTTCGTTAAGCTTCAGGTATACCTAAGTAATTTTCTAGTTTTTGCGTTACTCACTTAACCAGCAGCGGTGGCCTAGGGGTAACGACTCCGATATATGAGTCTGTATCTCTTTGTTTAATCTATTTAATCACCGCAACACTCGAAACGATGAAGAAAAACATCGAGATTAACTGGCGTAGGTCTGTATCTCTTTGTGTCTCTAAACGAACGGGAACATCGCATCGTGAGAAAACCGGCATGTCATGGAACAAAAACTCGAAAACGTCTTATTGATACCAACTCATACTGAGCCCACGTGGTGGGTTACAGCTCACTGTCTACCATAGTCAAAATCCAAGTCAAAGCATTTATTTCAATTAGACCATTACAGGCACTTTTGAAAGTCAAAAAAACAAAATAAAACGCAAAGCTACAGTCCCAGTCACAAGGCATAATAACTTGTGAAAGTACTGTAGTAGATACACTTATATATAGAGAAGACTACATACATATAGAGAAGAAGCCTGTTTCCCAGCAATGGGAACATAACATGCTGATTATGTAACTCACTCATCCACTACAAAGAGAATTAGTCCACCGAATCATTAAACGTGCGCAGAATTGAAAGAAAAACATTACATTATGTTTTCAGAAACTACCGAAGCTGTAGATTGACCTAGTTAAATAAAATTACACAAATTGCACAAAGAACATTAACATTTCTTTACAACAAAGACGGAGGTAATGAAATGACTATTTCATGCACAGCTCCCCGGCTTTCAGCGAGACAATATCTCTGTATATTATGCTTCATCCCACATCATCATATTGATTAGTTTCAGAGCGAACAAGTCATGGTTAATTGGGTTTCAATTATCAATCATGGTTAATGATTGGTAGGTATGGCATTGGCGTTTGATATAGATAGTGATCCGTTTGATGGATACTCCAGCAATATGATTATGTTCAGGGGATGTGCGTTATGAAATGGGAGATAGATCTATTTGGGGTGCTTGATGACAATAGGGATGGTGACTCATTTTTTTTTATTTGTCCGTCGGTTAGTTTATTGAAAAGTATTGAACACGTATTTTTTCTTTTTTCACGTAATCGTAAAATTACGGAGATATTTTGAGTTGAAATGGCGCATGACGTCACGGCTCAGTACATTTTATACCTAGTTGTGACGTAGTGAGCCCCCACTCTCCAACTTTAATGCGTTTTAACTAAGTATTCTTTTGATATTTTGATAAAACAAAAAATACGTATCTAATATTTTTGTATTACCTGATCTGATTGACGGACAAAATAGAATTTCGTTTTCTTTACCCAGTCAGCATCCCTATTGTTATGATATTATATTGGTAAAAGTAGAGCCATTATGGAAATATCTTAAAAAGTGCCCTACGCTTTTCCACAATGATAGGATTTTTTTTGTTAATCACACTATACTTAATTTAAATTTAACGAAAATTATTTTTTACTTTTTAGTTTGCTTTTCTACTAAAGCGTTTTTTTTTTAAACTATTATTTATTTTCTACTTTTTAGTTCAGTTATCTATTTAATATAATTATCATCATCATCAGCCTAGTCCTTTCCCAAATATGTCGGGGTCGGCTTCCAGTGTAACCGGATGCAGTTGATTTACCAGTATTTTACATGGAATTATTGCATATCTGACCTCCACAACCCAGTTAGTACAAGGTAATACGATACCCCTTCGTGAAACTGGTTGTCAGACTTTCGGGCCACTGAATACCTGTTGCGGCTTAACGTGCTTTCCGAGGCTTAAGTAGATATGAGTTGTTTGAAATAAAAAAATCCGACTTAGTAACCAAGGGGTACCGTATTACCCAGTACCCAGTCAGTACTGGGTAATACGATACCCCTTGGTAAGACTGGTTGTCAGACTTTAAGGCCACTTACTATCTGTAACGACTGTCAAAGATCTAAAAATTAGAGCCGGGACCAACGGCTTAACGTGCTTTCCGAGGCACGGAAGAAACTCGGTATGGTATTAGTGTTCAACCATTATTGAGCCTCGAGCTCCTCGATATAGTTATATATTTATATCTTCTATAAACATTGAAGTAGTTAGGTTTAACATTGTTGCCTTAACAGTTGGATTAAGGCAATAATGGTTTTCAGTTGAGGTTTGTTGCAAACTGAACAAAACCCAACGTTGCCATTAACTTCAGGAGTGCAAATAAACTTTGACAGCGTCGCGTAATTTACTACACAAATAAATAAAATTAAAATGTCTGTTTGTAATTTTGAAATAACAGCTTTTTAGTGACTACATAATATAGAATATAGAAGTAGAATTAGTAGTGGTAATACCAAGTACCTACCGTAACTAAGCAAATAACATAAATTTTAGAAATAGTGATAGTAATAAAAAAAAAAAATGCGAATGTGACCTTAACTTTAAAACGCCATAGGTTCTTTGCTACTCCGCTACTGACTGTCGAAGTTTGAAATGTCGACGTATGTTAGTTCTATAGTACAGGATCTCGATGTACGCCAGTTCGAAAGTTCACTGGAGCGAAGTATGCAAGGCCGACGTATTGTTAGTTATAAAGCATACGAGTGCGATGTGACGAAACCCTCTGTATGCGATCCGATTCGCACTTGGCCGCTATTCTTTCTAACTAGGTAGGTGTTTTCGTGATGAGTCTTACATGTGTCACGCTGTAAAGCCTTTTAAAAGAACGTCATGTGGGATATAATGCCAGTTCGAAATTACCCTGTTACGAAGTATGAAATGCCTCCGTACTGTTACTGATACTCTAACAACATTATAATTAGCAAAATTGTGCAAAAATAAACTGTTAAAGAGCGAGCGAAGCGAGCTCTGGACTTGGGGCACCCCGACTCGGTCGGTTAGGCTCGGACAGGTTAGGTTCGGGGACGTCGGGGTCTTAGTTCGCTCGCTCCGCTCGCTCACTAGACCCCGCCATCCCCTTCGTGTTAGTATAATAATAATAAGTTATTTATTGACATAAAAACATTATACACGGTACATAGGATTCCCTGACTCCTGCGATAGTTGAAACTGTGTTGCAGGAGCCAGTGTCCTCCCCTAATAAAATGTTACAATTTCTATGAAAAAATAAAAAGCAATCAAACAAAAACTTAGAATTAAATAAATACAAAAATAAATCAAATTAAAAACTAGAGTTCTTTTACCCAAATGGGTAAAAGAACAAAAAAAAAAAAAAGATAAACATTTGACGAGCGCTAATGTTTGTTTATGTGAATCTATGCGTGAGTGTATGTGTGCGTGAGTGTATGTGTGCGTGAGTATATGTGTGCGTGTGTATGATGTATGTGTGTGTGCGAGTATGTATGTATGTGTGTACAGTGGGTGTGAGCTTAGGCTTGGATGAATTGTAAGGAAGAGTTACACACCCATGACAGCGACACATAATCTTAGAAAGATAGACTTCACTTTACTTGTTTGGGGGGCAGTAACTAGATTTTGTACCGACCCTTAATAGATAGGTAGATATAACTTACATTAGTGGGAAAAAAAAAAAAACAAAAAAAGATAGAAAGAGCATTAAGTTACCACTGCTCGTAGGTTCTCAACTGTTTCGTAGTCTAGCGACTTCAACCAGCCGAAGATAACTTTCTTAAACCTATTGTTGCTCAACCTTCGTACAGAATTAATTTTGTTGCATTTATTGTAAACGTATGGGGCGATGAAGTTAAAGTGCCTTTGGCCAAATGCAGTTCTTTGTGGAGGAACCGGGCAACGTTCAACTCGCTTGTTTGACACAGGTAAGTTTGGTACATGCTTTTTATGGTATCTCCGTAGGATTTCATAGAAAAAAAGTTTTCTTATAGAAAGTACACCGGCCTTTTCGTAAACATCGCTCGTCGGGTGCCGGAATGTTAAACGCAGTAGCACTTTTAACACCGCACGTTGTGCCCTTTCAGCTTCTATAAGAAGCATTTTGTTGGAACCACCCCAAGCGCATATGCAGTACCTAATTAAACATTCACACAATGCTTGATACGTTCGAAGTAGGAGCTTCTTTTCAGCAACATTGCGTAGTTTTTTGAAAATATAAATCATTTTTCTAATTCGAGCTGCCGTGGCTACTACGTGAGCTTTCCAAGTAAGTTTACTGTAAACCCTGCAGACAGAAATAGGAGCCCCGCGTAGCGGGGCTACGTCGACTATGCTTTTATAGGGAAATATAAGTAATATAGGTGATGGTTTTCCTTAAAAAAGTTTTCATATCAAAATTAAAAGTCATTTATTCAAACTAGGCTGATAATCAGCACTTTTTGAACGTCAAAATTACAAGAGACAGTCCCCCAAAACGCCCGCCCTTCGCATATGTTTGTTGAACTAACACCGCACTCGTATGCTTTCTAACTAACGATACGTTGGCCTTGCATACTTCGCTCCCGTGAACTTTCGAACTGGTGTACATCGAGATCCTGGACTTTAGAACTAACATACGTCGACATTTCAAACTTCGGCATTCAGTAGCGGAGTCGTTCTTTGCACCTATATGAAAATGCTTCCGTAAATGGCCATATTGCAGCCTGTGGTTGTTTTCATAGCGACCAGAAACCAATAGGTCGATGAGGTCTGTAATTGTGATGATTACCGATGTCCACCACCAGCTAGTCCACCAGTTGTGGACAGCGACATTTTTCCAATGAAATTCTCGCTGTCCACCTTATAGTGGACACAGACACAACATTTTTTTTTTTTTTTTCCCTTAATCACTACTGAACAGCGACACGACTTTTTTTTAAATATATACGTTGGCCACCACTAGTGGACAAAATTTTAAACATGACTATTCTCTGTGTCCAATTACTCAACAACTAATTGCAGAACTAATTGCAGTGTATTTGCGGCTTTGAAGCTAAGGTTGACGGGTGTCGGTCAACTTCGGGATTTTGTTTCGTCGACGGATATAATTTCTATACGAGTCAAACACGACAATCAAGTCACAAACTAGAAGATAGGTAACTTGTCATGTCCCTAAAGAAACTAGTATAGCTAGGTTTCAAGTAATGTCTTTTACATCTTCTTTAGGCTACCTTTGTCAATATGCAGTAACAAAAGGCCCACTACCGCTAAAAGCACAACCAACAATACCGTAAGTACTATTCAAGATTAATGGTTCCCCCAAATGGTTCCCACAATCGCTCCTAATGCTTGTCATACCTTGTTAGTTTTTAATTTAATTACGTTAACATTCTAATACATTAGATGTAAAGCTGCCTTTGCCTCAGAACTGGACTGGCCAACGTATTCGTATTTCATTAACCAAATTAATTCATACTTTAATTCCATGAGTTAGTTGTCCTCGTTTCTTTACACAGTTTTTAGTTTAATTAATGTGTCTATAAGGTGGTATAAGTATTACATAGGTACTTGTTTTTTTTTTCTGTGTATTTACATAAATTGACAGGTTGCTTTGTTCTACTTAAGTAGAGCTCGTGGCTAAATTTATAATTACAGCCGCTCGGGACGATCTTTAAGGTTAAACCGTGCTTGCCATTGGTCTGTGGACCATAATTACATACCTACCGAGTTTCGTCCGTGCCTTGGAAAGCACGTTAAGCCGTTGGTTCCGGCTGTCATTTGTAGATCTTTGACAGTCGTTACGAGTAGTCAGAAGTCAAAAGTCTGACATCCAGTCTTATAAAGGTGTATCGTATTATCCAGTTACTGGGTTGTGGAGGTCAAATAGGCAGTCGCTTCATGTAAATTACTGGTACTCAGCTACATTCGGTTAGACTGGAAGCCGACCCCAAGATAATTTCTTCGTAGCAGCCACGGAGTCTTGATTGGTGCTCGATTGATGGCAATAGGCTCACCTCTATTACATATAATCGCAATGGTCTCTGTTTCTCTTCTCTAAGTAGGTATTGTTGGGATTGTATACATGCAGGTAATTTCAGTCGGCACCATCGTCACCCCTTTGTAACAAAAACTTTTCACATTGCGAAAGGAAAAGTGTCTTTTACTTGCAACAGGTGGGCAATCCACTGTACCGTTCCACTCATACCTATTGTGAAACCATCTGCTAAAAAAACTTTTTGGTAATGCTTTTGTTTTTATTTTATTACCAGCTCTGTTTTGCGCAGTTTTCAGGATTTTGTCCACTGTTTTGTGTTTACCTTGATTATATGTGGGTCAACTATGATTGCACCTAATAAAACACATCAACCATAGAATAGAATTATTATATTATAGCTAGTCCATATTGTCCCATTGCTGGGCAGAGGCCTACCTTCATTCCTTCCAACGTTCACGATTCTGTGCTACATCTATGCAATCCTCTAGGAAGACATCCAGTTCGTGCCGCCGCGCCATATCCTTCGTGGCCTGCCGCGACACTGTGCCACTGTTTCAGACAGACATGTCCTGTCCAGTCCCATTTAAGTCGAGCAGCCTTTTGAACCACGTCAATGATTTGCGTTTTGGAGCGTAGTGTAGTGTATTCTTGTAAGTTTAGGGCGTGTCTTACTGACACATTCAATTCATTCCATAGCCGTACTGCTGCTACTGTTAAAGATTTGTCGTAGAAACTGGTAGAATTCATCGGGATCCACAAAAATCTTGGGGAAAATTGCAACAAAACCCTAACTCACCCAATTTGAATGCGGCAATATGATCAATCAACTATCAAGTATGTGAAACTCAACGGCGTCTGCGTCGTCAGGTTAGTGGTCACCTATGCAACTGCTGAGTATGAGATCCTGGCTTCGATTCCCAGGCGAGCAGTGTTACTGGGGTTTCCCATCATCATCATAGTAGCCACGGAGTTTGTGCTTGTACCCGGTTGATTGTAATAGACAAGCCCCCTATAACTTGGGACTTAAAAATAACTGGCGAAATCATCTGCCTAGCCTTTTTCCCTAACTTTGTTGGGGTCGGCGTCGAGTCTAACCCGATACAGCTGAGTATCTGTATTTTACATGAAGCGACTGCCTATCTGATCTCCACAACCCAGTAATTTGGTAATACGATACCTCTTGGTAAGACTGGATGTCGGACTTTCGGCTTCTAACTACTCGTAACGACTGACAAAGATCTACAAATGACAGCCGAGACCAACGGCTTAACGTGCTTTCCGAGGCACGGCGGAAACTCGGTATGTAATTATGATCCACGGACCCACCTCGGCAAGCACGGGTTAACCTTGAAGATCGACCCGTGCGGCTGTTATTATTCAGTTACAAGCTCTTCTTAAATATAACTGGCGAAAATTGGTGTAACATTAAGAGTATATCTCTGCCTAACCCAAGGATTACAAACGTGATGTTAGGTATATCTTAAGTAAGTAAATGAAAGTCTCTCAAAGAATGCGTTGGCGTAGTTTCGTTGGAACCAGGAACAATTGGCTTCAATTGAGATATCCAGATGCCCTGAATCTCTAATTTCTTGGGATGATCCGATAACATCATTCTCTATTAGTGCAAATCGACTGATGGGAATGTAATGGTCTTGCTTTTTATCAAATAGTTCATATCGTTGGGTTGTCTATTCTAATTATACAAGGTGTTGTTTTGCATCCTTGTCAAATTCAAGGAGGTACATGCTATACTCATGATTCTCGACCCGAATCAATAATATTAATATGTACCGTAGGGTTTTCTTATTTACGGAAATCGGTAAGTGTGATCCATCCGTGTTTTAAACGCAGCCCGTCCGATCCTCGCCTTATAACCTCGCTTACACACATACAAAAATCTCAAACGTTTATCCGATAATTTCTTATTCCCTAAACCACGTTAAGGGGGATATTTTGAAATACTGACAAATTTAAACAACTAAAAACGCAGTTTTTAGTAATAATTAACTAGGTAGGTACCGTAATTTATATCAATACTTCCATACTATCCATACTTAATATTATAAATGCGAATGTCACTCTGATTGTTTGTATGTTTACTAAACAGCTGATCGGATCTTAATGAAATTTGGCAAGAAGATAGATTTCAACCTGGGGAAGGACATAGGCTATATATCACCACGCTACTACCAATAGGAGCGGAGCAGCAATGAAAAATGTTGCGAAAACGGGAAAAATGTGACACAGACGAAGTTGCGCGGGACAGCTAGTTGATTATAACTCTTTTGTGACAACATCCTGAATTTTGACGAGGATGCAAAATAAACACCTTGTATTAAAATTGGTATTAAGACTATCACGTTGATCGAGTGGTCGCAAGCACGGCTTGCGGACCTCATGGTTCTGGGTTCGATTCCGAGGTCGGGCAAAGTGTTACTGGTTTTTTCCATCAGGAATTTCTCACTAACAGCCACGTAGTTTAGTTTTGTGCCCGGTTGATGGCAATAAGCTCGCCTCCTATTTAATGGGACTCCAAGAACGATAACTTGCAAAATGAGGGGTGTACTATTTGCCTAGCCTTCAGGAATTACAGGCGTGATGATATGGAGATATGATATTATATTAGTAGATATTATTAATTTGGCCAAAGAAAAATATTTTATTTATAAACTTGGCCTAAACATAAAATGAGGCGAAAATTGTAAGCTGCTAAATAGGTATTCTGATACTTTAGAATGAAACAATAAAGCTCTTGACGGCGTTTTCATCATAAAATAATAATGCTTTAAAATTAACTTTCGTTGAAAGTAATTCGATAATTTGAAAAGGTCAGGGGTTTGATTACTTTCCTATTTTTAAAGTCAGATCATATTTTACAGAGGCAATATATCATCATAATTTCAGCCGAAAGACGTCCACTGCTGGACATAGGCCTCCCCCAAGTGTCGCCACATTGACCGGTCCCGTGCGACTCGCATCCTGCGGCAATATTAGTCAAATAAAAATTAACAGTTCCATTCATATTGACTGTTCTAGAGGACTTTCTATGTAACAGCTAATTTAATTAAAATCACTGGCGAAATAGTTGTGCCTCGGGGATCTGCCATTTGCGGAATTCATGGTATATAGCAACTTGAGCGTCGATGTCCTTTACACCGTGTATATTTCGTTCGTATTCATTAGTCATTTAAATTCAGGTATATGGTTTATGTTATGCATGTATTATGTATGCATTTATTTTACAGAGGTAAAATATAATCATCATCATTTCAGCCGAATAACATACATACATAACATACATACATAGGCACATAGACCTAGGGACATAGGCCTCCCCCAAGTGTCGCCACATTGAACTGTTGAGTAGTTTTTGAAAATAGAATAATTCACATTTTCTTATATTTCCATTAAAAGATTGTCTTTAAACAATTGCATGGAGCGATAACATCCTCCAATGTGTCAACATTTCAGTCGCTATTATGTTTTTCTTTATCATGAGGTCAGTGCCCAACCTGGGGGGGTTACTTTGACGTCTTAAAGCACTATTGTTTTATTTTTATTCCAGTGTCGGAAAGAGACGGAGCTATAGAGGACGTCTCGCGCCATCTCTTTCACACTCGAATAAGATTAAAACAACACTGCTTTAAGACGTCATGGTAGGCCACCTGGTGTCAGAGTTTTATGCCGCCATGGCCTATGCCCTTAAGACTTGGCTGTACATGCCGTCGAGAAATATCTCACAGGCATGCTGAATTTCTCACGATGAGTTCACCGACATTATTACCGATTATATTATTCGCACAGAAATTAGAAAAATCAGAAGTGCGTGTTTTGGTTTCCAACTTGAGACCTACTTGGCAGTCTGAAGGTCACGTCACTAGGCTACCACTGCACAAAGCTATTAAGTAATTAATATGGTTGACCTTTACATAATAAAAGGATGTATCTAAGATGGTACCTAGTACTTATTAAAGTATCCTAATTAATAATGTACCAAATAGGGTCAAAGATTAAGAAATAATTGGTGCGGTCCATAAGATTTCATGATTTTATTCCCAAAACGCAAAAAGATAATTGAATCGTCCTCTAGAAAATAAATGTCAAATAATTTTATTGTAAATAGTCGGTCTACTTCATCCAATTACTTGGGACTTATTATATTGTAATTGGAAAGTGATTGACGGAATTGTTAATAGTAATTTTATGGCAAATCGCTTTACGAATATAATAAAAAAAAATTGTTTTCTAGCAAAATTGCTCGTTTTGACCAAATCCCTATTTTTCGTGGTTCTTGTCGACATGGAGTGACGTCCAGTCTCAACTTCTGCGCCACCATTGAGTACAAAGCCCAAACTGCGGCCAAAAAGCTGGGCATCCTAAATAGAATGAAGCGATACTTCAGGCCTGGGCAGCTTTTAACACTATATGAAGCACAAGTCCGATTCTACATGGAGTATTGCAGCCACCTTTGGAATGGCTCAGCTAAATACCAGCTGGCCGCACTTGACTCGGTGGGACACAGAGCAAAGAAGCTGATTGACGACGTAAAATTGGTGGATACCAAGCTTGGCTCATCACCGCAAGGTTCCCTGTTTGTCGGTCTTCTAAAGATTGTACTTCGGTGAGTGTACCCAAGAACTCCACGACCTCATCCCACCGGCCCCCTTCTACCATCAGACATCTAGACGCACTGAAAGTTACCATCCCTACCTTATTGCTATTCCACCAATTCGCACTAAGCGTTTTCAAACGTCTTTCATAATATGCACAGCAAAGGAGTGGAACTCTCTGCCTGCGTCTGTGTTTTCGAACGCTTACAACTCTAATCTCTTCAGAGTTAGAGTGAACAGGCTTCTTCTGGGTAAGCTCGTCCCATCGTCGACTTTGTCTCTGTCATCTCTGACCTAGACTAGAGTCAAGAGCAAACCCATCGCAAATAAATAAAAAAAGAACACAAACATTTATTAAATAAAAACACAATTACATAAACATAGGCCTTTTTCACCTTGGGATAGGCGGAAGCTATAGAACGCGTGACATCACCACCTACGAACCTTACTTACTCCAACCTGGTTAAGTTATTCACTTCTTATTCCTGCTACTACGCGCCGTCGGCACGGCCTGTCGTCATAAGACGGACGGTCGGCGAGCTGGCCCATTACTCACCGTCCACAGGCCCGCGCCTACGGTGGCCGGGGGCCACTGGTTGCCCCCCGACGCCCGGGGCGTCTCCCGCGGCAGCTGGGACGTGAGGTTCTCTCCCTCTCACGTTCCGCCACCTCCTTCGCTAGCATTACTGCTTCGCAGAAGGAGGCGACGGCATCCCATTCCCTCTCGCTCCGGACAATGGATTGAACCAGGGCCGGACGCGAGAGGTCGCCGCCGCCAATCGCCGCTACGAGGACACGGCGGTGCTCAGCCCAAGCGGGGCAGAGCTCCACGGTGTGCTCCACCGTGTCCTCCGGCCTATCGTCACAGCCGACCTCCTCACTGCAGCCCACCTCTGCACTGCCACCTACGACGCCGGCAAAATTTCGAAGTTCTGGGCTAGCAAATTATAAACACTATCGTGCTAGTGGGATAGAGAAGTAGAAAACTTTCATACCTCTTTTTCTCCATCCACGTTCAAACAAGAACCTGACCTTTTTGAAGAATATTAGTGTAAACGCTCTTGAAGTACTGTATACATTCCTAGTAATACCAGCCTATTACTGTCCTCCTCCTAGAGAAGGCACCGGGCCAATTATAAGTCCAGGTGGCCTCCAGGACGTCTTAAAACATTATTGTTTTACTCCTTTTCCAGTGTGGGAAAGAGATGGCGCTAGACATCCTGTATAGCTCCGTCTCTTTCCCACACTGGAATAAGAATAAAACAATACTGCTTTAAGACGTCATGGTAGGGCAGGTTTTTACATAATGTTTTCGTTCACCGCAGTTTGTGATGTCCAAGATAAAGTTACTCCTACAATAAATAGTGGCATGTTTTTCCAGTCTTCCCTTCAAAAGAAAACGAAAAACGATCAACCAACTTCCGAAAAAAGATTTACGATACTATTTTTTATTAATATTGTAATAAAATTCAGTAGATAAAGTAGAAAGTTAATGCAGATGTTTAAAGCTATTAATAAACAAACCGTTTAATAAATTGAGTCGATAACTGTCTGGCCATATCACGAATGGTTGACCTGGAGAAAGGCGTGACTTGCCGCCAAGTTTTCACATAACAAGTTTATGTGAACCGTTCGATACAGACTCCGCTTCAATACACAAAGTACGCATCGTAATGCGTAGGTACAATGTGTGTTGTAGGAGCTTGTGGCTAAATAATAACAGCCGCACGGGTCGATCTTTAAGGTTAAGCCGTGCTTGCCGAGGTTGGTCCGTGGGTGGGTGACCATAATTACATACCGAGTTTCCTCCGTGCCTCGGAAAGCACGTTAAGCCGTTGGTCCCGGCTGTCATTTGTAGATCTTTGACAGTTGTTACGAGTAGTCAGAAGCCAAAAGTGTGACATCCAAGGGTCTTACCAAGGGGTATCGTATTACCCAGTTACTGGGTTGTGGAGGTCAGATAGGCCGTCGCTTCATGTAAAATACTAGTACCACTCAGCTGCGTCGGTTAGACTGGAAGTCGACCCCAAGATAGTTTGGGAAAAGGCTAGGCAGATGATGATGATGTGTGTTGTAGCGGAGGTACAAAGGGAGATTTTATCGTGCTGTAATTTCTTCTTTCTAATCTTACACCAACTGCCTCGTTGGTCAAGTGAACTACTCAGCATGAGGTCCTAGATTCGATTCCAATTTCAACAAAGTGTTATTGGGTTTTTTCATCTGAAAAATTCTCAGTAGCAGCCATGGAGTCTGGATGAATGCCCAGTTGAGGGTAATCGGCTCGCCCTGTATTACTTGAGACTCAAACATAACTTTGGCGAAATTTGGGCGAACTCATTAGGTACACCTCTGCCTATCCCTTCGACGATTACAAGGCGTGATGTTATGTTATATTGTAATAAGAATAGAGGGATACCTTGGGGTGCTCATTCTACGAACAAAAACTGTTCGTTGCTTTATGATACCCGAGTAGGTACGTGCGAATTTCTTTTTCGCGAGGAATTAGAGGCTTTATAAGCTTTAATACCTGCACTGCCACAGAGAATAGGGCTACACGCATCAGATGGTTTAGGGCCGAATGACGATACATATTGGAAACTAGATATCTTGATGGCTGTCCTGCACCCTGGGGTGCGGGCAACGGATGGTGTTTTTTCAGACTCTTCCTTTCTAAAACCACCTATATTTATTTGACTGAACGCCCACTTCAAGCCTTTGCCACATTCGGGATAAAAGGTGTTTTTGCTATTAATAGTTTCTATTTACATTTTAAAACATTTCTGTTTAAAATAATTAAAAAAAACGGTATTAGGAACAGGGTCCAAGCTACCAGCAGTCAGGGCTCCAGAGAAAGGAACCTCCTAACAATACGAGCCGTGTCCAGGAGTACCGCTTTCTGAACCAAGCCCTTGATCCAGCTGCCTAACGAGAGCATTATTAGTTTCTATCCTAATTCCGTTCCGAAGAGAAATCATTTTGGGGATGAAACTTTTCCATTATTCCGGATTACATCAGAATTTTATATAAAAACAAACCCATTACTCTTTTATTCCATAATTAATATGTAATTTGACGGTTGACAGTTGGTTATTACTCACAAATTGCCGTGAAAAGGCGTGACCATAACTAAATGTTAGGTGCGGACGAACCAACAGTTGGACCACTATAAGCTGGTCTCGCATTGTATTGAGTCTCGATACAACGCTGGGCCAGCCCAAGGTTATGTTTTCGTTGACATGCAATCAGCTGTACGTACAAAATCTGGGTAGTGGGTGCGATTACCAAAACATGAAAATTTAAACGTTGTTAAAATGTTCTACTATTTAAAATGTTCGTATGCGCAAAGGCTTATTTAGTTAAAAGTACCAATGTAATTTACGGCAAACGAGTAAAACTTGTTCGAACAGCACCTTTTTTTTTCGGATGGGAAATCATCAAATGACGTCTCCAGCTCTGGGCGGAACGGAAGGGAGTGTCAGACTCGTCTAACTAAAACAGTGGCCAGTGGCCCCCGGCCACCGTAGGGGCGGGCCTGTGGACGGTGAGTAATGGGCTAGCTCACCGTCCGTCCGTCTTATGACGACAGGCTGTGCTGACGGCGCGTACATGTTTCACGCGCGCCTCAAGGAGATGTCAGCAAATCGGAAGGGGTCCGAGAGGGCCGATGCCTGCCAGAGCTACGGGACTGTTCGAAAGATATACCGTGGCCTTGGAACACAAAAGGCTAAGAAGGAACATGGATAGGTTGTAGTCAGTACAAGTCTGACACTCCCTTCCGCTCCGTCCAGAGCTGGAACAGGCATTGGATGATTGTCCATCCGTAAAAAAAGGTTACATTTACTCCTTCAGTTAAGTTTTGAACGGAATAGTAACAAGAACAATGGTTCAGCATCTGCATGGCGGTTTCCCAACTATGTTGGGGCAGGGTTTTAGTATAACCCCAGATGCTGGATGAACACCAGTACCTATTTTAACTGGCGCGACTGCTTAATTTGATCTCCACAAACCAGTTACTATCTACGATACCTATTGATACCTTTTGACGGCACGGTTGGCGCAGTGGTTGAGCGATCGACTGCTGCGCTGCATGTCGCGGGTTCGATCCCCGCACGGAACAAATAAATATTTGTATGGCTTACAGATAAGCCGGGTCTGGTTGTTTGTGTATGTGAGTTTAAATGTTTGTAAACGCACCCACGATACAGGAGGCCTTCCTAGTGTGGAGCAACATTTATAAAAAATGATATGACAGGTTTCCAGACTCGATGGACAACAAGTAGGTAATTAAACCCATAGTAATCAAAGATACTCCACAATCCAAACATCGATGTTCACTTGAGTTGAAAAGCTCTCAAGTGTTAATCCCCATCAATTAACACAATCGATTTCGAACCTCTTTGTCAACCCATTGACTTGAAATTAAACTGACGTTTCACGGGTCGATCTTTAAGGTTAAGCCGTGGTTGCAGACGTTGGTCCGTGAATGGGTAACCATAATTACATACCGAGATTCCTCCGTGCCTCGGAAAGTACGTTAAGCCGTTGGTCCCGGCTGTCATTTGTAGATCTTTGACAGTCGTTACGAGTAGTCAGAAGCCAAAAGTCTGACATCCAGTCTTATCAATGGGTATCGTAATACCCAGGTACTGGGTTGTGGAAGTCAGATAGGCAGTCACTTCATGTAAAATTCTGGTACTCAGCTGCACCCGGTTAGACTGGAAGCCGACCCCTAGATAGTTTGGGAAGAGGCTAGGCAGATGATGAGCTACTGAATAATAATATCCTTTTACGTATACATAATAAGCCTGCCTGGTAATCGAACCCAAGACTTATCCTCTACTCTAGCGCTGTGACTACTACGCCAACGACCGACGAGTGTCTACAGTCTAAAGAAAATATATTTAGCATGATAAATTCAGAAGCTTCCATAAATTCAATCTGTTGTCAAAGCAATTAATTCAACACAACAAAATCGAAAGAACCGTATCTATTAAAAAAGCATTCTCCAAAAATACTGTCTTACTTAACAATAACTTAAAAGGGCGCAGTAGCAACATATTCGTGCAACAATAACTTGGAGATTTATCAGCCACTCTAAGTGAAAGTAAGTTGAAGTTACGTGCTTATACTCGAGGGACTTGACACTGGCCCTTGTGTTGAGATCATAACTGTTTCTTTATTAATGTTATTATAAATACCGTAGTGTTTCTGTCTGTCTGTAAGTTTACAAATATATATTTTTGTAAACTGACATTTTCACTAACACTATCAGCAACACTAGAAACGGGATATTACCCGTGTTTACTATTTATTTTGAATTTCCGACAAAACCAAAAAAATAGTAGTACCTAAAGTAGTTCTGTGCAAAAATAAAAAAAAACCGAGCGAAAAAAAAAAACAAAAAACTGGCCAAGTGCGAGTCGGACTCGCGCACGAAGGCTTTCGTACCATTATTTATAAAAACGATAAAAAAAAAACACTTTTTTATATGGGAGACCCCTTAAATATTTCTTTATTCTGTTTTTAATAGTTGTTGTTATAGCATCAACAGAAATACATAATCTGTAGAAATTTCAACAGGTCAACTATCACGGTTCATGAGATTCATGAGCCAAGTCTCAGTAGTAGGGTCCCGTTTGACCCTTTCGGTACGGAATCCTAAAAAAGAAAAAGGGTAGACCGATTTGTCTGCTCATTATCTCAACACCCACCCTCAATAACTTTAGTTTATCCGTGATCATGGCATTTGCAACAGCGCCGAAATATCAAAAACTCAAAATAAATAGTAAAAAAATGGTTAATATCCCGTTTCTAGTGTTATACATGTAAAACTGTAATTTCAGCGACGACGATTTAGGTAGGAACTTAAAAACAGCTCCTCCGTTTTAAGTTCTATGGGAGTTTCTAAAGCAGTGAAATAGGGTGCATAAGTTTACTATGACAAAATCAGAAATCCACACGGACAAAGTCACAGACAAAGCATTATCTTAATAATAAAACTATGATACGTTAACGTTTGATGGCTCACGATGAAAGTACCTGTCGTTAATGTAGTAATAAAATATGAAGATACTTTGTAAGTAGGTAATTACTTGGCAATTAATGTTCTGTTATGTTCCTCATTAGATATTGTTAGAAATCTTATAGACCCCACCTGATGAGTTGTGACCTTTTCCTATTTACAATTGTATTACCTCGTATACTCGTTAGTCATGGCTATCTATAAAGAAAATTGCCTTTTATTAACTTACTAGCTGTCCCACGCAACTTCGTCTGCGTCACATTTTCCCCGTTTTCACAACCATTTTCATTGCTGCTCCGCTCCTATTGGTCGTAGCGTAATGATATATAGCCTGTAGCCTTCCTCGATAAATGAGCTATTTAGCACTGAAAGAATTTTTCAAATCGGATCAGTAGTTCCTGAGATTAGCGCGTTCAAGCAAACAAACAAACAAACTCTTCAGCTTTACTATTAGTATGTCGCATCATGGGTGGCCGAGATGCGAAGTATCGGGTCTTCTTCACGATCCGACATAGTTTTAGGTAAATGTGGGCACTGACTTGGGTACTCGAACGAAAGAACTTTTCAATTCAAATCTCAATAACTTTATTTAAACTAACGGTTGTACAAGAAACAAACACGTGCGTTGGTACTGAGCGTCTGCCATGACTGTTGGAGTTCGACCGTCCAACACTCCGTCCGTCCCTCCGCTAGGGTTCACTGCATCCCCTCTACCGACGATCGTGTCCAAGCGGTTGGGCGCGCTTGCGTTTCTAGTGACAATATTGTTAATTCCAAAACGAATTGTTAGATGGCGCTGTCTGTTGCACCATGGCGCCATCAATCCACGACAAGTATATTAGTATTAGAATTAGACTAGACTTTGCCTGCGGAATCGCCAGTTCGTAGGTCAGAAATTATCTGATATGGGGGGTAACTATGACGTTTTAAAACATATCTGTTTCATTCTTATTCCAGAGTGGGAAGAGATGGAGCTAGATGACCTGTGTAGCTCCGTCTCTTTCCCACTTCGGAATAAGAATTAAACAATAATGTTTTAAGACGTCATGGTTAGCCGGCAGAACGCACTACCGGGGTAAAAATATTCTACGCACTACCCAGGTCATGATTTAGCCATGTGTCAAATTTCATCGAAATGCGATAAGACGTGAAATGATGGCAGACAGAATAACTTTCGAATTTATTTCATTAGTGTGGATTTGGTACCTCATAAACTCTTTAGTCACTACTATCTCAGAAATGGTAATTTGTTAACATCTGGAAATATTCCCTATATCTGCGAAAGGTGGCGGCTTATGTCGGGCTTTTACGGTCTTAAATATTTGGGTACCTCCACCATAAGTGGTGAAGACTCTGTAATTTCTGAAGCAAACTTTAGGATCACTAATAAACGTATCGATGTTCCTTGATTGGCCGACTTGACTCAGAGCAAACAAGTCGTTACACTCAATTAGGTCACGTTGATTCCACCGTAAACGCTTTTCATCATGCGAGATCGTAGTCAAGAACAAAATCCATTCCTTTTGGAACGAAGTTCCTTATCGCACGTTGCGAAAGGAGGCTAGACGGAAAAAATTAAGACGAAAAGTTGTAACGACACTTTTTGCTATAGTTGTAAGCCGTGCGGCCCTGACCACCGGTAACCCGGACTGTGTTCCCGATGCCAGTGGGCTACTATGTTTTAAATTTTTAAATGTTTTTGTATATAATTTTGTAAAAATATTTAAAAATGTAAAATGTATGTTTTTAAAATGAATAAATGGAATAAAAAAATATTATTACAACTTAAAAAAAAATACAATTCCTTCATTAATTAATCTAAAGGAACTTCGTTCCCTCCGGGTGTCCCTTGACACCCAAGTCTCAAGTTTTTATTTTTAGTTAGCCTGTACTGTCCCACTCCTGTGCAAAGGCCACCCCCATTTCAGTTCTCTTTTTAGTATGCTTCTTCTGCCAATTCGCGAGGAAACCATCCAAGGTGTCCCGCCATCTTCTTCTCAGTCTGCCGCGATCCCGTCTAGCTGTCTTGGGGCTCCAGTCTCGCAATATTCTGGCCCTCAGCTGTGCAGACATAATGGCCTGCCCGCCCAGTCCTATTTTAGTCTCGCAGGTTTATAAGCGACGTCGGCAATTTGTATACTGGAGTTCATTCTTTACGGTATATATTAAAAAAAAAACTAGTTTTTGCCCGCGCCTTCGCTCGCGTTTATTTAGAATTTGACAATAACCGGCTCGAACACGTGGCGCCATATGGATCCGCCATAGGAACGTTATTGTTGTTTACCTTTCTTCAGAAACAGTACTTTTTTCGGGATGAAAGGTAACCTATGTCCGTTTCTGTACACCTGACAACGTGAATGTAAAATTTCAGGAGGATCGGTTCAGTGGTTTAGGAATGAAAAGGTAACAAACAAACAAACTTACTTTCGTATTTATAATATTACTAGCTGTCCCGCGCAACTTCGTCTGCGTCACAATTTCCCCGTTTTCGCAACATTTTTAATTGCTGTTTCGCTTCTATTAGTAGTAGCGTGATGATATATAGCCTATGTCCTTCCCCAGGTTGAAATCTATCTTCTTGCCAAATTGCATTAATATCCGATCAGCCGTTTAGTCGTGAAAAGGGAACAACCAAACATACAAACAAACAGAGTGACTTTCGCATTTATAATATTAGTATGGAAGTATGGATCTAAAATTTAAAGTTATGATTAGGATAAACTATCGGCTTATTTTAAACCTGACGACGCAATTTCCAGCCATCTCCAATTGGCTTGAAAACTAGAAGCATAGATAATCTTGTTAACACGGAAACGCGTACCGAGATGGCTAATCAATTCAAAACTACCCACCTTCAAGATAAAAGATAAACAACTTAACTTTATCTCTCATAGTTATGTTATTTTTCACAACTTTTACGTTCCGGAAAATTGATCATCAAACGAATTAATGCTTGTACTTATCTCAACGGCATCTGGTGTTATATAACATGTTGGGACATGGTCGTTTGTTATATAAATATGAAATATGCCTATAAAATACGTGTGGGGGCGCGGTCCCACGCCGGGTAAAGTGTGGTTCCGTAGCAGAGCATACTTAATTTATTGTCATTTCAAGGTATGGTTTTGATTTTAATACTTAAATGCAAAATACGTCGTCAGAACTGACCATGTACGTAGGTGCCCAGACACAGTGGGTCTTGGTCGCGGCAGGCCACGAAGGGATGGCGTGACCAACTGGACAGGTACCGTCAAAACTGGAAACGGACGCACGAGTTCTCGAGAAATCACTTTTAATAATCACTTTATTGTATGGGAGCCTCCTTAAATATTTATTTTATTCTGTTTTTAGTATTTGTTGTTATAACGGCAACAGAAATACATAGGTAATCTGTAGAAATTTCAAGTGGCTAACTATCACGGTTCATGAGATACAGCCTGGTGACAGACGCACGCACGGACAGCGAAGTCTCAGTAATAGAGTCCCGTTTGACCCTTTGGGTACGGAACCCAAAAAACTACGAAATTTAGCTTCTACATTTCTCGAAGGGACCCTAAAATATGGTAGTCATTTCCACTTGTGTCCCATTGGACATTGGTTCACATTGGTTCATTGGTTCACACATTGGTTCTACGAAACGTCATTACGTTTCGTGGATATTTCGAGTGGCACTCGAAACACGTGGCCGGCGGGTCTGTTTAACATGCTCAAAGAATAAATAATATTATCCATCAACCATTGTTCACCAGTAATGTGGTCGCTTAATCAAATAGCTGCATGAAAGCATTCCATTATTTTGTGCTTATCTTTTGGCTTCATAATTATTTTATTGGTCAGAGCCGAGCCGAAACGACCCGAATGGTTCAAGGTTGCGGGTTCAAACCTTGCAAGAGTATATCTCTTACACATCGGCCAGTGACGCGGACGGTAAATGAAACCATCGTGACGAAGATTTCACAGCCAATATTTCGATCTTCGTCCGCGTCTAATGTTAATTAAAAAAAAAATACTTTAAAACCGGATTTTGTTAACAATTTCAAGAGTTTTTTTTTTTGCACGGAACCCTAACCTAAGTTACTCCCTATAATATCAGCTATCTGCTAGTAAAATTCCCATTAAAATTGGTACAGCCGTTTCGGAGATTACAAACAGACGGAACAATATTTTTTTTATTTTTTATTTAAAAGCTGTTATTTTGAAACTAAAAAACAGACACCTCTATTTTATTTATTTGTTGTAGATGTCTACACTTCCTCTGAAATCGGCAACAATAATTATTGAGCGAAAGTCTAGACGAATGCACTTTTTTTCTTTAATTAATCTAAGACGTCTATACGAAAAAAGGCTTGGCTATTAAGTACCTATAACTTCCACAGTATTCTTTACTAGTTTCAACTTTCTGACTGTATGACCATCTTTTATGTCTGCATAATAGCTCTAACGTGCAAAATATAAACTGCTGGCCTACCATGACCCCTTAAAGCAGTAATGTTTTAATCTTATTCCATTGTGGGAAAGAGACGGAGCTATTCAGGGTATCTAGCGCCATCTCTTTCCCAAACTGGAAAAAGAGTATAACAATAATGTTTTAAGATGTCATGGTAGGCCACCTGATCCGATTTGATCATGAAGTCATTACTTTTCATTTCAAAAGAATCCATAGAACACATTTTCAACACACGTTCAAGCATGACATCAGACACATCATCCAGCGCGGTTTAGTCAAAGCCAAGTTAACCTGCAAGCAGTGGGTTAACAGTTCTCACATTTATGGCTTAAGCTCTTATGGTACCGACTATCAATTTGTTTCAATCGAAACAACATCATTGCTTACGTTTTATTCCCTTCGACGGAGAGCTGCGAGGAATCATTACTTTGGCGGTTGTTTTATGCGTTTTCTGTGAAATCAGGACGGTAATGTGTAAATACCTTCCTTCACTGGGAACTGCCTTGAATAGGTGATTGACGAAAGGAGTAAAATACTAGTAACCCCACGATATACTTGTCGAAAAGTCGAGAGAGACGCTTCGACGTTTGACGGCACGGTTGGCGCAGTGGTTGATCGAGTGCTGCGCTGCGTGTCGCGGGTTCGATCTCCGCACGGAACAAATATTTGTATGGCCTACAGATAGTTGTTCCGGATACAGGAGAAATTCCTAGAGTGGGGCAACGTTTAAAAAAAAAAAAAAAGTTCAAAGACGACCACCTCGATGGTCTAGTGGTCACAAGCGCGACGGCTTAGCGTGAGGTTCTGGGTTTGATGCCCTGGTCGAGCAAAGTGTTATTGGATTTTTCTATCAGGAATCTCTTAGTAGCAGCCACGGAGTTTGGATTTGTATTCGATTACTGGCAAAAGGCTCACCCCCTTTCCTATAACATGAGACATAAAACATACCTGGCTAAATGTGGTACTAATAGGTACACCTCTATCAAACCCTTTTTTTTCAGATGGGAAATCATCAAATGACCTCTCCCGCTCTGGGTGGAGCGGAAGGGAGTGTCAGACTTGTACTGACTAAAACCCATCCATGTTCCTTCTTAGCCCTTTGTGTTCCAGGGCCACGGTATCTCTTTCGAACAGTCCCGCAGCCCTGGCAGACCTCCGTCTAACCCTTCGCGAATTATAGGCGTGATGTTATGTAACGTTCAAAGGCTAGCGGTGCTAAGCCTTTATAAACGTTTTAGCCTGATTTCCTCGGGAAAATAAAACTAGAGCGAATATTTTTTACAATAAAATCTATCTCCATCCCTATAAGTTTCGACTGATTAAAAAAACAAAAGTCTTCATGCGATCCCGTAACACATAAAAATAAAAGGCATACGAGTACATTTCCAATAATAATAAAAGAATAGACAACTACACCTTTCTTTCTATAGAGGAGGCTTGTGTCCCAGCAGCGGGAATATTATAGGCTGATTGACACATAATACTTATGCTTATTTTTGATATGCGTGCGGTATTTTTGTGCCGCCAAGTCTTTGCTGATCGTGACGAACGAGACCACACACATGAGGCGTTTTATCCAACTCTATACGTGGCGACACAATACTGTTGCGTCTAGTATTATTGGCACCCGTAGGCGGCAGTGACCAACATCGGGTGGGCATCAACTTTATGTCATTCTATAGTATACGTTAAAATTCAATAAATAAAGTTGTCTGGTGTGTGTCGCCACCGAGTCTTGCATGGGCATTCTTGTGTCTCAGCCGTTGAGATACTTACAGTTAAACCGGAAAGAGTTTGCGCTCCGGTTATCTTCGTTGTGTCCAAATAAGCACGATCGCACCACAAAGGCAAGGTTCTAATTATCTAATCATGGTATTTTTTTGGCAATTGCTCCTAGCTGCGCTCTCTCTCTCTCTCCGCTGTATAATGTTAGATCTCATCTAAAGCGCATACTTTCTCTGGTTGGTTTTTACTTGTGCCAACGAGCCTTATTCCTAAGGGGTCATCCATAAATTACGTCACACGAATTTCATGATTTTTTGCCCCTCCCCCGTCCTTGTCACAGCTGGTCACATTTGTTAGACTATCCCTAGTGGCCATCCCTAGTGTGACGTCACATATTTTGCAAATATAAGATACCAATTGTTTGGTCGACCACTCACTCTACTTGTGTTACGCGACCGTCTAGGCGCCCTTTTAAAAGCCGCCAAAAGCATATAGTATAGTTTTCTTATAATATAATATAGTTGTATATATGTTTTTGAGGTTTTCGTAAAGTAATAGTTTAAAGTTCGTGTTTTAACACTTAGATTATAGTAGATTTTGAATTGTAACGTCACGAAATTAAGGACCCGCCCCACCCCCTTGTCACACAATGTCACACATCGTCGACCCCCTCCCCCCCTTAACGTGTGACGTAATTTATGGATGGCCCCTAATCCATGACAGGTTAACTACAGGCCAGCCCTTAAGTACGCGGGAGACAGTAGCTGTCGGTGACTCGTTTACATGGGCGAGTTAAACTTAATGGATCGTTAAACACGGGATGTAATTAAGATTTTTCAATCGGTTAACCTCAATCGCTCTTTACTTGCAATTGGAATTTAATGAAGACAGAAGTCTTTTTGATGGTATTTTTTATGAGGGAAGTACCTACCTACTGATGTGTTAATTTGCTTTCAACTCCCACATAGGTTTTATGGTAGAAGCGGCAGTCTCAGCTGCCCCCTAGCATGGATTGGATCTCATGTTTAAGCTTAGTATTACTGGATTATATATCCTGTATTTTTTTGTTAACCCGTTGGTCCAGGCTGTCATTTGTACATCTTTGACCGTCGTTAAAGGTAGTCAGTGGCCTGAAAGTCTGACAACCAGTCTTACCAAGGTGTTTCGCATTACCTAATACTAACTGGGTAATGCGACTAGCTATCGGACTTCCACAAGGCTGACCTTGTAGAAGAGTGACTGCCTATCTGGATAGGCAGTCACTCTCACCCTGGTGGTTGAGTGAATGTCATGCTCACTTAAATGTCACGCTGATGGTGGCGGGTGTGTCGGGTCGTTTAGTTCCCTTCAAAAAGGTTGAGTTGAATGATGGCTGATACATGCGTCATGTTCGTGAACGGGCGCTGTCAGTTGTGACTGGTCATCTCTTAGCTGCCACGGTTTATTTTAATTACTTTATTTTTTTATTACTGATTTAATCTTTTACTCTGGACGCTCTTAACTTGCCCGTATTTCTACATTGTTCTCACATATTTGTAATTCTTAACATGAATGATGTAACCAAGATTTTGTAACATATTTTGATTTAAAAGAGTGTCCATGGAGTTTCTTGCCCGTTCTTCTCCATAGAGATCTACGCTACGGAATGGGCAACTACAGTACTTTCACAAGTTATTATGCCTTGTGACTGGGACTGTAGCTTCGCGTTTTATTTTGTTTTGTTGACTTTCAAAAGTGCCTGTAAAGGTCTAATTGAAATAAATGCTTTGACTTTGACTCCATGTAAAATTCTGATATTCAGTCGCATCTGGTTAGACCTTTGAAAAAAAACCCGGAGTAAAGTTTTTATAATAAATTTCATGCGGACGAAAGTCGGCGGACAACAGCTAGTTCTCGATTAAAAAAAAAAAACATAGACTAGTTTTTACACAAAATATGCCACATTTTTAACAGCTGCAAATAACCCATATTTCAGAAGCCACTGCCAATAAAACAGTAGTGTTTGTTTAAAAACATAGTTCTTTTTTTAAACATCGCTTTAAACTGGAACTGTGCCAAAGTTGACGTTTTATTACAGCCAGCAATTTGTCATGTTATCAAGCGAGCCGCGAGTTATGACGGTCGGCTGTTCAATGATAACGCTTTGGACCCTTCCTAAACTTTTGTTTTAAATGTTAAGTTTGCTTTACATAATTTGTGGGTTGTGGTTTAAATGAATAGTTTGCGTATATGGGCTACTTATATTTGTATGCTAAAGTGAAGATATGACGTATAACCTACTAGGGCAGGGGTGGCAAACCTTTAGGGATCAACGTGCCTTTTTTTCGCAAGAAATGTTTGATGAGGCCGTAGATGTGCCGCCAAAAAATTTTGACTTAGTAATCGTTTGGAAAACTAAAATCTTTATTCTCAAAACTCTTTCATCATCATCATCTGCCTAGCCTTTTCCCAAACTATCTTGGGGTCGGCTTCCAGTCTAACCAGATGCAGCTGAGTACCAGTATTTTACATGAAGCGACTGTCTATCTGACCTCCACAACCCAGTAACTGTAATACGATACCCCTTGGTAAGACTGGATGTCAGACTTTTTGGCTTCTGACTACTCGTAACGACTGTCAAAGATCTACAAATGACAGCCGGGACCAATGGCTTAACGTGCTTTCCGAGGCACGGAGGAAACTCGGTATGTAATTATGGTCACCCATCCACGGATCAACCTCGGCAAGCACGGCTTAACCATAAAGATCGACCCGGGTGGCTGTTATTATTTAGCCACGAGCTCCTCGTGATATATATATCAATTCTCAAAAATCTTTATTTACTACCAAAAAAAAAATGCCACTATAGTATTAAAGGTTTCTGTTATACGTGTAACTTAAATGAAAGCACCATTATTAAGACTTCTGTGTTGCCGATTAGATCCCAAATAACTTGAATTAGAGTTACAAGAGGTTACTTTCAGTAAAATGAGCGCAGGCCATAGGAAGATGAAAATATGGTTAATATCAATGGCGTGCCCAAAATATTGTTTCGTGTGCCACCAATGGCACGCGTGCCATTAATTCGCCATCCCTGTACTAGGTAATATTTCAGTTGAAATAAAACAACATAAACTCGCGCCATCCCAAGGGGTTATAGGTCACACCTCTATAGATCCCTTGATCGTGAAGATCCAGCTAAAAGTCACCATAAGTGTACCGATTGTAGCTATTAGCAAGATCTACACCCACATTCGTATTTGGCTGTTTGTGTATGTGAGTTTAAATGTTTGTAAACGCACTCACGATATAGGAAAAAGTCTAGTGAGTGTTAAGTTTAAAAAAGGAATGTGAGGAAAGAGATTTCATCAGTTATGGAGGTCAAGATGTAGTCTCAATATGAAACGAGACGGAACTATGGTCGTCCACTGATGCCTCTGAAGCATCCCAGAGTCAGGATTTATATCCCGACATACTGAGATATACTGCTAGAAAACCCAATATCACCTTGCTTGACCAAGGAATCGAACCCACGAAACTCATGTGCGGAACTAGAGGTTGTAACCACTAGACGAACGAAACAGTTAAAACAACTCGAACCACGACACGGTGTGGAGTCCAGTGAATATGTAAAATCTAGCGTTTAAGGATCATTGTCTTTTGTTACTAGCTTTTAACATTGTACTTTGTTATGCGAACAGTTTTTTTTTTTTTTTTAAACTCGTTTTTAGGTTTCCTTACCCAATGGGTCAAACGGGACCCTATTCCTGGGACGGAAGGACGGACAGTCCTTCCGTCCGTCTGTCTGTCACCAGGGGGCCTACTCTCTAACTCCGTCAACGAAAGTACGGGTCCGTCCGTAGCTAGCTTTAAACTTCGAAATGAACCCTACACCCTAATATTTTCAGATGCCTGAGTTTTGAAAACACATCGGGAGTAAGGACAACTGTCCATTCGTATCGTCATTCATTTTTAGTTCGGGCCCCTAACGAATCCTATGTCCGTAAGTGATAAGGAGTAGGAAACGACCGTAACTTCGGCCGAAACTACGGACTTCGTGCTTAGAGAGTAGACCCCCAGGTTGTATCTCATGAACCGTGATAGTTAGCCAGTTGAAATTTCTACAGATTATGTATTTCTGTTGCCGCTATATCAACAAATACTAAAAACAGAATAAAAAAAATATTTAAGGGGGCTCCCATACAAAACATTTTTTTGCTCGTTTTTTTTTTTATAAGTAATGGTACGGAACCCTTCGTGCGCGAGTCCGACTCGCACTTGGCCGGCTTTTTATTAGTTCCTACCGTTTAATTACTAAAAATGCGGTAGGTAAATTAGATAGACATAATTAACCTAATAAATCATTATGCTTTAACATCAAATCAATCATCGAACTCATCAATCGATTAACAGAAAACTCGATTAAAATTTAATTACTCAATTCGGCTTCTGACAAACGGAACTCACGTGAAAGTTAACGAAGTAAACTAAGTAGTATTTGAAGTAAATTAGAAATCAATTACAAGTTCAATACAAAACGAGTTAATGACGCTTCTGCATGTAATGCTTGGCCGTGATTGATGTACTAATGAAAGTGGTGTCCGATGCCACTGACAAAGCTGAACAGTAGCACAACTTTGGCTCGAGAATAAGACAAAACGTAAAATTCGTTACAACGATTAACAAACTCATAAATTAGATAACTAAAATAACAATAAACTATGAAACAACGTCAACTAACTACGTGATTATTTGAGTAAAAAAGAAGGAAAGAAAGAAAATTTCTTTCTTTACGTGATTATTTGTAAACGTCATTTAAGATACGTACGATTTTTATTCTGTAGTTTAGTGGTTCCTCGAATTTAGAACTGTCAAAAGTTGGAATTCTTAGCTTTGCTTTCTTTGGCGGGTCTTCCTTCGTTTAAATGTTGGTCTATTGCTTAAAAATATTTGCATAATTAATTACTTAAACTCCCTTTAACTTGACTATATTTATGTGTGTATGACTTGAAGGAGTCCAGATCTAGAAGGCTACATGAGTGCTAGTCCAATCGGCCCCTTGCCGAAGGTCAAAATTTGTCGAAAGTTGAAATGGACGGCGTTTTAGTTCCTGTATTTTTTACATGGTTAAGCATGGGATGGGGTGTCTTCTTTTCTTCCAATATAATATTTAGAAGCACCAGCAAGCAGTAAGTTTAATCGATTACGATACCATACCTTGCCATTTTTAACCCCCGATCAAAAAAGAGGGGTGTTATAAGCTTGACATGTGTAACTGTGTGTCTGTCTATGGCATCATAGCTCCTGTACGGATGAACCGATTTCGATAAAATTGGATTTGTTTGAAAGGTGTCTTAATCGAGAGTACTCTTAGCTATGTTTCAACGAAATCTGCTCAGCCGTTTGAAGATCATCACTACTTTTCCTAACTTCCACAGGTCTGGTCGATTCGAAATTTCAAATATTGTCTCTTGTCACCATGGACATCTCAAGGAGGGGGGCTGACCCCCTCCTACTTCCCCCTAAAGGCTCAGGATTTTTTTAAAGTTATAACTCTCTCTTTTTTCGATTATTGGCGAGAAGAGGCGCAACACCAAAATTAGTGAAAGGAATAGGAAGTCATACCTATGCCCAGGAGTGGGACATAGTCGTGGGATAAGAAAAAATAATATAAGTTTAAAAATCATGAAAAAAAATATTGCCGTCTACCACAAAACAAAGCGCGAAACAACTACCGGCTGAACGCTTAGCAAAAAACAAAGCGGACTCGCGACGTTACAACGCTTGGATTTTACTTTATTTTTTTTAGAGGTTTTTTGTGTCGGGGGTTATTTTTTTTTATTTAATTTTTATTAGTACAAAACATTTTTCTCTAAAGAATTTCTGTTCTGTTACAGGAGGTTTTTCCTTATCCTAATAACCTCTATGTCATTTCTTAGTATCAGTCAGTTGCATTATTCCTAACGCTGATTTATAAGAGTGCTCCGATAGAAGCCCATTATTGGAGAAAAATACCGAGTTGACCCACTGTATGACAACCATGTTAATACCGAATAAAGTTTGTTTGGTCTGTCTTGCCTATTGGAACAGCCAACGGGCGTTAAAAAACTTGAAACGCCGCTCAAGTCATTAAAATGTCATTAAGTACAAAGGTCCGTGAAATAAAAGTGTTATACTGTGACATACGAACGTTTTAGAAGACAGAGTCAGTTGTAGAGACTTTCTTGTTTCTTATCTATACTAGTTTTATAAAGAGGTAAAGTTTGTGTAATTGTAAGTTTATATGTACGGGGTCATCTTGGGAACTGCTGGTACAATTCCGAAAACAGGGTTTCACTGGGAAGTCATCCCCGAGTGTCACAGTCAATATTTAACGCTTCGAAGCCGCGGGAAAAAGTTATAGTTTTCTATAAGTCTGTAAGGTCTTATAACTTGATGGGTATATTTTGAACTTTTAGAATCATAAAACTAAAAAGCCTTATTTAATCCACCATTATTCCTTATGGCCAGCAGTGGTAACGTGGCCCGAGCTAAGAGTTCAAGGGTTCGACATGTCCTAGAACCAAAAACCGACACTGAGCATGTGTCAAAATCAAATCAATCAAAATCATTTACTTTAAGTAGGCTAGCTACAGGCACTTTTGAATAGTCAAATAACAATAAAAAAAATGAACCTACAGTCCCAGGTCACAAGACATAATAACTGTGAAAGTACTGTAGTTGTCCATTCTAAAGCGTAGATCTCTATGGAGAAGAATGGGCAAGAAACTCCATGGACACAGATTAAATCAGAATCTTTTTACAAAAACCTTGGTGACATCATTCATGTTGAGATGGTACATTATGTGAGAACGAAACGTGTGGTGAATCACTCCATCTTATAGAAAGGAGGCCAGTGACCCAGCAGTGGGAACATTACAGGCTTTTGCTTATGCATAACACAATATTTGTTAAAATTTGATTGTTCGATCCATGTAAACAACCGCTCGTTTAGCATCAGGCGGAATACAAAAAGAGTGCCAAACAATTATTTTTCCAAAACGTGACACCGCAAAACTGAATATTGGTAACCACTAGCAATAAAATGGTCCGTCCATTTCGATTATTAAATACTCGATTGTTTGAAAAACGTATGACAGGTTGGAACCACTCGAATAATCTAAAAACAGAATAACTATTTTCTGTTACCAAAGAATTATGTTAGGGGTAAATAAAAACATTCTGGAGATCTGATCATGACCAACTGCACGAAACTTAGGGTAGCGGTAGACGGGCGTTTATTGCAAATTTGCAATATGTGGATGAACACACATTCTTAGGCCAGATAGTGTCTTTAAAAAATTATATTCCGTGGCCAGAAATTGCTCAAAACAGAGGGGATTAGAAGGAATAAAGGGAGGCTTTTGTCCAGCAGTGGCTTTGAAAAAATAAAAAACAACCGCATGGGGCGATTTTCCAATTGAGCTTGGAACCCCTTACTGGTGGAGTGGATAAGCCCGAAAGTTGGACAACCCGTCTCACAAAGGGGATCTTTACCAAGTACTTACCAGGCTTGTGGAAGTCAGGTAGGCAGTCGCTCCATGTAAAATACTAGTTACCATAATTATGGTTACATTGGAAACCAACTCCAACATTATTGAGAAAACGCTCGACATGTGATAACTAAAGAATTCATTTCTGCAGTATCAGATTTATAAATTATATAGGTACATCAATTCAGGGTTCCTGTATAGATTTTCTCCTACGTTGAAGGGCACTTTAAGTCCTGGCACTAACTACTTATCGTACACGTATCGCACTTATCCTTGAGTAGATACTAACCGCAAAGGTCCCAATGTGGTCATCATCGATATTTCTACGCAAAATAAATACCGAGATAGAAAATAATAGTAGGATCTTACGAAGTATAGCCTAACGAAGACTCGGTACAATATTTACTTAATAGCACAAGCTTGTCATCTATTAAGATTTTACTACTCGTATCACAGTATATATATTATATAGTATCCTAGTTTTCTTGACGATTATACTTTTAGTACTTAACCTAAATGTCGTTCATCTTGCATCTCAATCCCGCGCTGCAATTTTGACAGCTGTCATAGAACTGTCAAAATCGGTACATTTGAATTTGCAGTCCTTCTAAAGTCATTTTGCCTATGACTTGGCATTTCTGTCAAATTTGGTTCAGCAGTAAACTGTAGTTCGTTTTTCCGTGACGTTCCACGTTATATTGGAGACGTTAGAGTCTGTAATTATGTTTGGCATCTTTACTATGAGCTGATCATCAGATTTACCAACAAAATACCTTCGTTTAAACCTAATTAAACATGAGTTAATCGATTACTATGGGAAACATTCATGAAATGCTGTTCATTAGCGATATCAGTAACCTGAATTCAGAGATATTTAATACAGATAATTGAGTGAACGAATGCAGAGCACGATGGAAGAATGCCACTCGTTATTTGAAGGTAGTAATATAAAAGAGATCATGCTTTCACATCGAACTATGAACTGGAATATCTACATCGGTTATCTGAATGCACCATAAAACAGTTACTATATGAGAAAGAAATTCAGGCCCAAGAAACTATTTCAGATGGGTTTGGAGATTGCTTTACTATAAATGTTTTATACCAATGTATGTAAGAATAGTTTTTTTTTCGTATATTGTGACTATAAAATAATCACTATAATGAAGTTATTTCTATCAGCGGATGCTGCTGGTGACCAGAAGGTCTGCCATGACAATCTAAACTAATATTAGAAAGACTTTTTTTTGTTCGAGGTAATCTCTGAAAGTGCTGATCCGATTACAAATATTCTTTCACATCCTTCACTGCCAAGAAATAGAAAGCTATATTATTGCCGAGTGCCATAGGATAAGCATTATGATAGTATGTATAGTATAACGGGCTGGTTTTCGCAACTGCACGTACAAAAGTACGAAGTCACGGGTTAGAGTTGATTATTATATGCTTTTATGTTACAAACAATACAGCTCGTGGCTAAATAATAACAGCCGCACGGGTCGATCTAAGGTTAAGCCGTGCTTTCCAAGTTTCGTCCGTGGATGGGTGTCCATAATTACATACCGAGTTTCCTCCGTGCCTCGGAAAGTACGTTAAGCCGTTGGTCCCGGCTGTTATTTGCAATTTTTTGACAGTCGTTACGAGTAGTCAGAAGCCAAAAGTCTGACATCCAGTCTTACCAAGGGGTATTGTATTACCCAGTTACTGGGGTTATGGTGGTCAGATAGGCTGTCGCTTCATGTAAAATACTGGTACTCAGCTGCATCCGGTTAGACAGGAAGCCAACCCCAAGATAGGGATTGGGAAAAGGCTAGGCAGATGATGATGTTAAGGTGGATACAAACTTTGCGAGGCATGCGCCGCGAACAGCGCACAGCGAATTCGGCTTTACAAACATACGAATCGTACTCATATCCAGTATAGAAAGGCTAGGTACCTAATTACTTTAATCTGACATCTATCGTCGATCATAATAATGGAACTAAAACCCAAATAGTTAGCTCAAACTGTTTATTAAAGCATTCTATCACCAAACTGTCTGGTCAGAATTAATTCTATACCGTGATGTTTAATCACTACCACAGAGTCCACAGAAATATATTTGTTACCACAGTAATAACTCTGAATTCTAAATAACGTTTCATGAAATCAAATTATTTGAACAGCAAGTTTAGTGAGATTAAATTCCGGGAACGTATGAACGTACCTGAGTACCTGACATCCCGGGAAGCAATTATTCGGCAGAATGATTAAGTTATGCGATACGTGAAGAGGCCTCCTTAAGTGGCAGTCAGTTTTAACACAAAACGTGTATAATCTATACTAATATTATAATGCTGAAGAGTTTGTTTGTTTGTTTGCTTGAACGCGCTAATGTCAGGAACTACAGATCCGATTTGAAAAATTATTTCAGTGTTAGATAGCCCATTTATCGAGAAAGGCTATAGGCTATATCATCACGCTACGACCAATAGGAGCGGAGCAGCAATGAAAAACGCTAAAACAAGGAAAATGTGACGCAGACGAAGTTGCGCTGGACAGCTAGTATAATAATAATACTGAAGCTGAGGCGGGAAAGTGTATCCCTACCCAAACCATTAATTGTGCCACTTACTGAAAATCTCCCACCTGCTGGCTTACCAGGAAGTCTTAAAACAGTGTTGTTTTACTCTTATTCCAGTGTAGGAAAGAGACGGAGCGATACAGGATGTCTAGCGCCATCTCTTTCCCACACTGGAAAAGGAGTAAATCAATAATGTATTAAGACGTCATGGTAGGCCACCTGGACACGAGTTACCATGGGAAAGAGATGGAGCTAGACGACCTGTATAGCTCCGTCTCTTTTTCACTCTGGAATAAGAATGGAACAATAATGTTTTAAGACGTCATGGTACGCCACCTGGAAGTCTTTAAATAGACTCTGGACACAGCTTGGCCGAAGCAAGGAAAACCGGTTCAGGTGGAAATCATAGATGACTCTACCCTGGAGTGTTATGCTACACAAAAGATAAGACACTCGATAATTATCATGTCCAGCCTGTCCTGTTACTTGCACATGAAAGGAGCTGATGGACGTGACGTTGAAAGTGCAAAACTTGCCGCTAAATTTTGGGTTGACACATAATACAAATTGCCGTCGACACGATTAGTAATAAGACAACACAATCAGCCTATAATATGTATGCTACTTCTTAAGCTGTGGCTTCCTCTCTGTTAGATAAATTTTATCCATCCTACTCTATAATCACCACACTGGCCCAGTGCGGGTTGATAGAAGTCTCATGATATGACTGCGATTTTTTGGTTCTCATGTGTGTCATGCCAGCCCTTTCCACAGAGAGGAAGCCTAGTAGTAGGAGCGTTATTCGTTCATTATGGGGTCATAAAGCTCAGTTTAGCAGGTTAATTGCGTAACTAATCCTGTGACAATGGGCGTTGAAGTTCTAACAACATGTACCAACTAACCTAACCAAAAAATTGTGAACTGTTGAAGTCATAAGTACCTACTCCTACGTAGCTAGAGGCAAATTCCAATGAGCATATGAGTGATCATTATCGCCTATAAAACCTCCAAAATTTGGTCGGAGGTGCCAATTATATAATTGGACACAATGCGGTTGGAAGGTAATTGAATAAACCTGCTTAATGCAATCATGGAGGTATTTCATGGCGTCGGTAATATATGAACCGTTTCTATAGTCATGATTATTTTTAAAGCCAAAGTTCAAACCCACGCTCGATTATTATTTTGGTTTGGTGATTTGTTTTTTTGTTTGTTTGTTGGTCAACCGACATGGATGAAATTTTGCACACTTGTTTCACCGTTGCGTTGTTCTGGACTAACACATATGATAATTGTTAGCCTCTTCTTGGCAGTACCTAGATTGAGAAGGAGGCAAATAAAACTGCGGGCAAGAGCTAGCTAGTATGTTCCAAAGCCAAAGTTGGCAATTTCAAACTGTATTTTTTTTTATAAGTTTGCTTTGGCTCTCAAATGACCATGGTTTTTAATTAAGTACCGAATTTGAGATATTCTAATACTGAGTTCTGGGAAAACAGAAAACTATTTCGTGTTTTAATAAGTTTTATAAAAAAAAAAACTTAAGAAAATAACAAAGTTATATCCTACGTGGATATAACTTCGTTATACCACAACAGAATATTATACAGTATGTTAGGTTAAACGAGGGACATATTGAGGGAGGGTATTCAGTATTCGATTCTCGTCCTAAATATGTAAAAAACCTATAACGTATATAGAAGAATTTTTAATGTTTTGTTTAGTGCCTAGATATTTTGGACTGTCCTAAGCCAGGTAAGTTTAAAGTATGAAGGGAAAATGGATTATACCTAAGAGTCATTGACCCGCTCACATGTTCTGCGATAGTATTAAGTCGCTAGCGCAAGGGTGTATACACGTTGCGTGACATTTGCGAAAATTTTGGTATGGTTCTGTCTGTTATTTATCAGTGTTTTTTTTTTGTTTATATTTTTATTAGTATCATGTTAGCATGTACTATTATGGGTTTGAATATGTCCCTCGTTTAAACTAACATACTGTATATTTGAATATTATATATTATTAGAATATATCTCCACTTTGTGAGTCTTGCCATATTCCATGTAGACAAATATACAGCACAAATATTAGATTTAATATCAACAAAATTATGTCCTACCTCAGTAGCATCGAATAATAAACTAACCAATTTAAAACACATCAGCTACTCATGTAAGTATCTCGATCCTGCTGCAAAACATGCAATAATATTGACACGAAAATTATTGAAGGCCTTTCAAAACCTTGAAGAAGACATATATAATATTTAAACGTTTGATGTCATCGTACTGGTAGGCACGGCGACCAATGAAGCTACACAAAACCAGTTTATGATCTCTCATTGTATTGGAGATCTAAACAGAGCGAGGCCTTATTATACTGGCAATGTTTAGCTTGATCTGTCACCGTTTGTACAGTCGCGCGATGAAGTGTATGGAAACTTCATTCCAGCCATGTGCGTTTAAATATGTATGTGTGTGTATTTATAACAAGTTACCTAGACAGTTCAAAGAATTAAATTTAATATTATTAAAGATTAAATTGCACAAGTAGATAAATGAATGTAATTTTATAAGTATTAAAAGAATTTACGGAAAATAAATGTTAATTCTGTAACATTTAGATAAACCCTCAAATTGTGCATGCTTTTTTGGAAGGCGTGGGGAGAGGCCTTTGCCCAGCAGTGGGATGACATAGACTAACAGTAATTTTGTCTCAGCTGAACATTTTTGAACTTTTATAATTTTATTTAACACCATTGCAGAGTAGCTTGTGGCTAAATAAAGACTGCCGCCCGGGTCGATCTTTAAGGTTAAGCCGTGCTTGCCGAGGTTGGTCCGTGGATGGGTTACCATAATTACATACCGAGTTTTCTCCATGCCTCGGAAAGCACGTTAAGCCGTTGGTCCCGGCTGTCATTTGTAGATCTTTGACAGTCGTTACGAGTAGTCAGAAGCCAAAAAGTCTGACATCTAGTCTTACCAAGGGGTATCGTATTACCCAGTTACTGGGTTGTGGAGGTCAGATAGGCAGTCACTTCATGTAAAATACTGGTACTCAGCTGCATCCGGTAAGACTGGAAGCCGACCCCAAGATAGTTCGGGAAAAGGCTAGGTAGATGATGACCATTGCAGCACCACCACCATGTTTTATGCAAATAAATAATTTAGGTTTAAGTTCATACTCACCTAAGACTGATTTTAACCCCCGACCAAAAAAGAGAAAAAAAGAGGGGTGTTATAAGACCCCTCTTTTTTGGCAGTTTGACGTGTGTATCTGTGTCTGACTGTCGCTTCGTAGGTCCTAAACGGATAAACCGATTTTAATAAAATTGGTGTCGTTTGAAAGGTGCTTTAAACGAGAATGTTCAATGTTTCGAGAAAATCTGCTCAGCTGTTTGAAGCTCATCACCTCTTTTCTAGTTGTCTTTTCTGGTCGATTCGAAATTGGAATTCTTTGCACTTGTCACCATGGGCATCGCCAGGGGGGGACCCTGCTGAACCCCCTCCCCCTAAAAGCTAGGGTTGATTTTTTTAAATTTGTAACTTTCCTTGTTTTCGTTGATTAGCGAGAAGAGGTGCAACATCGAGAAAAGTGGAAGAAATGGGAGGAGACCTATGCCCAGGAGTGGGAATCAAGGCTAAGAAAAATAATTTAAGTTTAAAAAGCATAAAATTTAAAATTAAATAAAAAATTAAAAACTCCCGACAGAAAAAACCTCTAAAATCAAAAAATAAAATTAATCCAAGCGTCGTAGCGTCGGGGGACCGCTAAGTAGACCGCTTAGCACAAATACTAAACAAAACAGATTTTTAATTTTATTTTTAATATTTTAATTTCTGTAGAAAACCGCTATGACAGTGTGTCACGACAGCTTAAAACTTGTTAATGATGCAACAAAACAACTTCGAATTAAGTGTCAACCTTCACGAATGTCCTGAAAGGTAGTAAAGTCAAGCGCTTTAATTAGACCCCTGTATTCTGAAGCGCTTTTATGACTTGCTGGTAGCTTTATCGCTTTCCGATTACGATTGCCTTCTGGGTGGAAATTATGTCGATTATTCTCGGCCTCAAATGATTTTAAACTTTAGTAACTGTTCTATAAAGGTTAGATTATGTTGTGTATGGGTTATTATAGAGTGAAAATAGTCGTTTTGTTAAGCAGCTGCAGATTGTGCTAAGATCGTGCGTGTGGTCTAAATATGATAGCATGTATTGCGACATCGTTGTTTCATTTGAATTGAATGTCTACATCTGTTAGGCTTGAATGGCAGCTTAGCGAGCTTCATTAAGTGATTAGAATTTGGTTCTAAGTACGTTACCCAATTTGTGTTAGGCCCTTTGCATACATTCGCCTAAACCGTTTTTATTAATTGGAATGCTCAAGTTGTCGGGCCAGGTGTTATTGCGTTTTTTCCACCAGGAATCTTCTACTATCCGACATCTAGACCCACTGCAAGTTAATTTTTCTACCTTGTTGCTATTCCACCAATTCACACTAAGCGTTTTCAAACGTCTTTTATAATGCGCACAGCAAAGGAGTGGAACTCTCTGACTGCGTCTGTGTTTCCGAACGCTTACAACCCTAATCTCTTCAAAGTTAAAGTGAACAGGCTTCTTCTGGGAACCTAAGCTCGTAACATAGTCGACTTTGTCTCTGTCATCTCTGACCTAGACTAGAGTCAAGAGCAATCCTATCACAAATAAAAAAAAGAAAGGATTTTCGATTTGAAATTTCAAATTTCGGATTTACGATTTTGAATAGTAGCAGCCACAGAGTCTAGATTTATGCCCAGTTAGTGGCAATAGGCTCGCTTCCAATTATATGGGACTTAAACATAACTGGCGAAATGTGGATTTACTAATGGGCACACCTCTGCCTAACCCTTCAAGGATTACAAGCTCTTGCGACCAATAGACCAACGAAGCAGTAAAAATACCCATAATAGCTATTTATGCAACTGTTACGTTATGGACGGTCTTTTAATACGAGTGCCATTTTTCGGTACAAGCGTAGCGCGTACCGAAATAGGTGGGCACGAGTTATTAAAATACCAATAACGTACAGTTGCATACAAGATTTTATCTACGAAGGAAGAAATGAAACACAGATATAGACAAAAAAGTGTTTTTAATAGAAACTTAACTACACACTGACTATTGTCTTCATAACATTTCTCATATACATGTCTTGATTTCTGGTAGTAAATTATTTGAAGCCCCAACTGCTCTATTTGTTATATCTGGTGGAGTATTTTCCATATCACTTGATGTTGAAGACATTTTTAATAAAATTTGGAATAAAATTTCACTCAGATTTTTTTTCCCGCGTCCACTTCTTTTTTATTTAGTCTTTAATAAGTATAAGGCAAAGATCTTGTAGCCGCAACAGCCAAATAGTATACGATACTTTTGTTCTAAACTTGTTCCATTATTGCATATATTGTCTCGATTTCGAAGTAATATTATAGGTACGAGGCTGTATGCTCAGAATGTCTTTGCTTGTGTTTTAGAATAATTTATGACGATTCGCATAATGCAACTTGTGTCGTTATGGGTATCATAATGAAACCGCTGTAAATTTCGTAATTCGAATATAACGAAACCGAAGTAGATAAAATATTTAATAAAATACTCTTTTCTCAAAAACGTTGGCTAGAAAAGGGCCACATGTGGCTGGACATGTTGAAAGATTGGACCAACTGAGGTGTATTGGAAATTTTAGAAATTGTAAGAAACTTTTCCATTCGTTTCACAAGAAAAATCAACTTAATCCTTTTATACACACAAAACATCGATTTATATTGTTTCACGCACACTGAATCGTACCTAACTTCGCAAAAAACTACTGACCTTTGTAGAAAAAAAACAGGCCAAGTGAGTGTCAGATTGCGAAGGGTTCCGTAGTCGGAATTCATATTTACGTATGCACAATATTGACGACACGGTTGGCGAAGTGGTTGAGCGATCGACTGCTGCGCTGCGTGTCGCGTGTTCGATCACCGCACGGAACAAATATTTGTAAAGCCTAAAAATAGTTGTTTCAGGTCTGCCTGTTTGTGTTTAAGAGTTTAATTGTTTGTCAACGCACCCATGATACAGGAGAAATTCCTAGTGTGGGACAACGTTATTTTTTTTAAAGAAACGAAACAAAAGAATATTTTGTTTGTATATCATACTATTTCTCGGTATAAAAAAAGCCGGGTAAAGAATTTTTTTACTGGAATAAACCACATAGTAAAAACATTACCATTGCCTTTTTTTAATATAGGCTACTTTTGTGCCTTAGATATTTGTTATCTTATCACTATTAATATTTTTCGTTATTTCACTACACCTTTATTAAGCGGTGGACGGAATACAGATTCTCCAAATAAAATGTCTTGTGACATACGGCAAGACGAAGAGAGAGCCATGTGGAAATTAAACGGGTCCCGGTTTTTGTCAGAAATGGCTACGGGACCCTAAAATTCATACGTACAAGAAATGCAACGGGGTGTAATAAGAAATAAAGCACATTATAAATAATACGAAAAACGTAGATAAGCATAACCATGGGTTACTTTCCTATCTTATGCTCGAAGAAACATAACGTATTTTCTATGTGACCCTTTAAGATTATTCGTCAAAGTGTCCGCTTTTTTACGACTGTGTATATCTTAGATACGATGTCTGATATATTTAGAAATAGTTTTGTTTAGAAAGTCGTTCGATACATCGTTGAATGTTTTTTGAATGGTTGGCATATCGGTGAGATGGGCTGGCCATACTTTAGCGGTAGGTGGGATAAAAGTTTTCGAAACTATAACATTATTATCATCATCTGCTTAGCCTTTTTTCTCAACTATGTCGGGGTCAGCTTCCAGCCTTACCTGAATGCCAGTATTTTGTATTTTTTCGCAACTACAACGTAAAATTATCATGTTTTACAAATCGGATATACGTAATATTATAAAAAAATATGTATACTACTACTATTCATCCAATTAATAACGTACTATTCACAAATTAAAATATTGAATACGACCTAATGATTATTAATAATAAAATATTTATTAAGTACTTGATTTGAGATAGCAATACTCCTTGCCGAGTTATTTAAGAGAATTATTATTTATACTTTATGTAGTTTAGAATAAGTTAAGTTATGATGAGGCTGACTTGCCTTTGAGGATAAAAGCCTCCAATAAAATATATGATTTAAAAAAATGTACTTGATTTTTCATAGATATTATATATATTTTTAAAACTTTTAAGCAAAAACAAAGCTTTAATTTTGTGTTGACTTTAAAACAATACCTAACTCAAATGTCCTTACAAATGAATAAGGTTATTTAAATATTGTTATTTATTAAATATCAAATAATACTTCAATCTCTGTTAATATAGTCACAGTCAGTGGCGTAGCTACCTAGGGGCTAGGCGGGGCAGTGCCCCGGGGCCCTCCAGCTCAGGGGGCCCTCGAATCCTTACCAGAAAATCTCGATCGAACTGAACTATTTAAAATTTCTCCCGTTTTCATAATAAATATGACAGGTTGCAAAGGACTTTAATCATGGCAACTCAGTTGAGAGAAATTCGAAAGTTATACCTAGGGAATTCCTCCTATGGGTCCTATTTTCTGGGAGAACTGCAGAAGCGTGGAGAAAGAGCGTGGTCGTTCTTTTCTTTAAAAAGGGGAACAAGACCCTATTAAAGAATTACAGACCCATTTCGCTCCTTAGCCACGTATATAAGCTGTTTTCAAGAGTCGTCACAAATCGTCTAGCGCGAAGACTCGACGATTTTCAGCCACCGGAGAAGGCCGGGTTTCGAGGAGGATTCAGCACCATAGACCACATTCAAACAATGCGGCAGATTATACAGAAGTCCGAAGAGTATAAACGGCCTCTGTCTTGCATTTGTGGACTGTGAGAAGGCTTTTGACTCTATCGAGACTTGGGCAGTTCTGGAGTCTCTGCAGTGATGCCAAGTAGACTGGCGATATATCCAAGTGCTGGGAAGTCTGTACGAAAACGCCACAATGACCGTCCAAACTCAGAACCAGCTAACAGGGGGTATCCCATTGCGTCGGGGAGTGAGGCAAGGGGACGTAATCTCCCCGAAATTGTTCGCCAACGCACTGGAGGATGTGTTTAAGACGCTGAACTGGGAAGGACGTGGCATTAATATTAACGGCGAATACATTTTACACTTGAGATTTGCAGATGACATCGTCATACTGGCTGAATCACTGGATGGCCTAGTTGATTCTTCACTACGCATTGGTCTTAGGGTGAACTTGGACAAAACGAAGGTTTTGTTCAACGAACACGTCACCCCAGGCCCTTTTGTTGTCAATGGCGCTCTTCTCAAGGTTGTTCAAGAATATGTTTATCTCGGGCAAACTCTGCATTTTGGTAAGAACAACTTTGAGAGAGAGGCTTACAGAAGAATTCAGCTGGGCTGGGCAGCGTTTGGGAAGCTTCGTCGGGTCTTCTCGTCGCGTATTCCACAGAGCCTAAAGACTAAGGTATTCAATCAGTGCGTCCTGCCTGTAATGACTTACGGGGCTGAAACGTGGACACTCACGGTACGGTTGGTCCATAAACTCAAGGTCAGCAAGCTCAGCGAGCTATGGAGCGGTCCATGCTTGGAGTCTCTTTGAGGGATCGCATCCGGAACGAGGTGATCCGACAGAGAACCAGAATAGTCGACATAGCCCACAGAATAAGTAAGCTGATGTAGCAATGGGCCGGCCATATTAGCCGTAGAACCGATGACCGTTGGGGTAGACGTGTTCTTGAGTGGAGACCGCGAATCGGCAAACGTAAGGTGGGACGCCCTCAGGCTCGGTGGAGCGATGATCTTCGCAGGGTAGCTGGTAGCAACTGGATGAGAGTTGCCGAGAATCAGGTTAAGTGGCGAGCGATTGAAGAGGCCTATGTCCAGCAGTGGACTGCGGTACGCTGATGATGATGATGATGATGATGACCTAGGGAATTTCCTTAAATTCTTTCTTTGGGATGGCAGTGTTGTCAATGTGACGGATAGTGATTTGTGTGTTCTATTATTCACCGATGTGCGTTTTTTTTTTGTGAATTCGAGTCAAGTTTTTTTTTTAGAGAATAATATTAATGCTGTATCAGGAGTAAGTAAGCTAATGTCAATAACTTTTTAGTACTGGTTAATACAGTGGTTCAATTTTATTTGATTTTAGTACCACTCATATTGATGTCCGTTACGTCAATAAATTATGTCTGTGTAACGTGAAATATCGTGAAAAAATGCAGGTAGTTCGATCGTTCTTGGTCTCCACCGTTAAAAGTGGTAACACTACCGGCGATAAAATGTTTGCCAGGGGTTCCCTAACGACGTTTTGTAGCGTATCATTACGTTACTCCTTCCTTTTACTTTTAACGTCGCCGTCGTCAGTAAACAGTGAGTACCTACTCGAAAACAATCTAATATGAATATTAAATAAATATAAATATATTACATAAATAGATTAGAAAACTAAAATTATGGACAAAAAGAAGAAACCCAGTGGTGCATTTAAAGGCAAACAACGCCAAGAAAGGGAAGATAGTAAATAAAAATTACCCAAAATTGACAATTTTTAGTCAGCCTTCTGCAAGTACTTCTGGACAAAACATTTCTATTGATAGTGACTCAAATAATGTGGTATCTGCAGTGTTCGTTGAGAAGCCTACTGAAGAAGATTCGACAATTATTGCAGTTGGAGATACCTCCGCCGCCGATCATGTGAACGTAGATGATGTTTGCATGGCACACATAAGACCGGAGGATTTGGAGGAGAACCACAGACCTCTACATTTTTCGAAAATGTGTACGATAAACCTTCTTATGACTTGGGAAACTTCACGAGCAAAATATTAAGTGATAACGAAAAACGTCAAATTCTTGATATGAGGCCAGAGCTGATGATAAAGTAGCTTAGCATTTTTAAAGTATTTGTACATTTTTACTTGATAAAACCTAACCAGTTTAAATAGCTGTTGGGCCCCATTTTTTTATTTGCCCCAGGGCCCTTGGTTACCTAGCTACGCCACTGGTCACAGTCTGTTATTTCAACGTCTATCAAATATAAAACAATTAACTTAACATAATTTAATATTTTCGTATTTAAATAAATACTGTAAATAACACAAAATAATAATATTATAAAGAAACAATAGAAATAAGTCTGTCTGGAGATCTTTTGACGCAGGGCCAAAATCGAGACTAACTGCGCCATTTTATTTTCTCAATACACTTCACAAAATGGTTGCCCCACTGTCAACTTCAGTCGAACGCCAAAAGATCCTTGTACAAACAGCGACACATCAAGCTACACATTTCCAGTATAACATGGCCTCGCTTTGTATAAATTTCCCATACAATGAGAGTTCCGCATAAACTGGTTTTGTATAACTTGATTGGTCGCCGTGCGTACTACCGTACTTGCTCGTATTGTGTATCACAAGTCGAAATGTTCCTGAAAAAGAAATGTGCTAAGCTTAGAAAATATTAGGTACTGCAGTGCTGAATTTCATCGGGTTCTATAACTCTTTATGCCTCGAGCGTTTTGTGTTCACTCTTTGAACTGCTATTTGAAAGCACTAGTGTGAAACAGATGAATTTTTCATGAATCGACAACCGAATACTGCAGGAGCCAAAAAAATCGCAAAATTAAGTGTTTCTTCCCTTACTCGTAAATACAGAAATTCATAAAGTCATTTCCTAATAGAGGTACTTTTTTTTTGCTATACTTACCGCGAGATTGTCTGGCTCCACAAAAAAATAATTCCAACTTTCCAAAGATCCATTCAGGAGTCTTATAATAAGGACTGATTGTAGTGCACTGAGAAATGATGTGGTATCAATGACGAATCTGACACCCAAATATGTATGTCAAACACAGAGAAATATAAAGAAAGGCTGACACCATCACCTTGGGGAGAAAAAGTATGGTACGGGTATTAAATACAATAATTCATTTAAAGGAAACTAAAAAACCGGCCAAGTGCGAGTGGGACTCGCGCACGAAGGGTTCCGTACCATTATTTACAAAAACGACTTTTTTGTATGGGAGCCCCGTTAAATATTTATTTTATTCTGTTTTTAGTATTTGTTGTTATAGCATCAACAGAAATACATAATCTGTAGTTCGAACTGGCTAACTATCACGGTTCATTTCATCCCAATTCGTTTAGGGTCGGTGTAGTATGTCTTCTTCATTCACACTTCTCTATTTCTCGTCATCTCATCAGACACCACCTTTCTTGCCATAACTATCATCCTTCACACAGTCTCTCCATCGTATTGTTTTAATGTAGATGTAAGTAATAATTCTACTAAGGCAAACTATAAAGAAAGAAAACCAGTTTATTTGGCACATGCCACAAACACACAAAATTAAAAAAAAAACTTAAAACTAAACAAAAGAAAAAAGGAATAATTATTGTGTACATGAACAAAACAAAAAAAGTTATAATTATTGTGTGCCTCACGGCAACTATCCCGAGAAAACACCCAAAAATCATGGCATCTCTTCACTGGAAGTCATCGAAACTTAATAGCTTTATCCGATATAACTGTGTGACCAGTACAACATTCGTGTTTAACTATTAGCATCATAATGTAACACCGGCTATGGGAATATAGCATGGCCGCTGTTAGCTGCCATAACAGACGATAGGGATGCTCTACAACTTCATTTGTATCGATACGATTGTAGCATCGTATCGAATGGCTATGATCGAATAATATCGTATCTTCTTCTGGTATCTGCGATATTTGCACATTTCAATCCTATATATACGTAGTCATAGATAATTAAGGACAGTGTGGTACGTTACAAGTCGTTTCTCTAGGTATGGACATGCAATAAGGAGGGTTGAAACCGCATGTGACTAAAAAAGTGACGAATGTGAATGTTAATGGATGGAGAAGGAGAGGAAGGCCAAAGAAAAGATGGATGGATGGTGTGAGGAATGATATGTAAGAGAAAGGAGTAAATGATGAAGGGCAGGAAGACGATGATATGGTGCGTTACGATCCAGTCATTTAAATACTGTTGTATCGCAAGCATTTATCGTATCAGTTGGTATCGGTTCAAATTATCGGAATATCGCATATTGTTGTATCGATACTTTAAAGTATCGGATCGCATCGTACATCACTAATGTCCGATGTTAGCCGCCATAGGTGACGGCGTTATCAGCCATTTCATTACAGCCCTGTGAAATATTAACCATTGGGCTCATTGACGGTTGATAACGATATCAAAGAGGAATTTCTTCCAAATTAAATGCGGCCACGTAGTAGCGTAGTTTTTGATTGATATTTAATTTGGGTTTATCTGTTTTGTAGATATGGTGTAGATGTTAATGGGTGCGCAGTATAATGTTTATGGTGATTTTGTAAAAGAGTTTTAAATGATTAAAATAGAGAAGTAGAAAGGTGAAAATAAAAGCAACTATGAATATGTTATAATGTACATGGTGCCCAGTATTGAAGAAATTGGTTTTGATGGGAAAAAAATATTGGTGCGGTTTAGGTACCTACAGAATTTAACTGTTCTTTTTATCATGCACTAATTTCATCCCCGAAATGGATGAATCGGAAATACTGTTGGAATGTTAAATTAACAAAAATAAATAAAACATTTTTTAATTTCTATAGTGAAGTAAAAATTAGCTTTTCAGCATAAGCTGTCAAAAATCATAGAACAGCGAATTTAAAATTGATTCCATTGTCTCTGGCACCACCTTTAAGGTACCTAAGTAAGTACAAAGTTACGTCCTTTAGCTTCAAAAATTCTATTACGTATAACATCATCCCATTCCTCCCGTCTTATTTCGTACGGAACCATTATAAGACTTTAGGCCGCATTTTACAGTTAACGGTAGGCAGAAAAAAAATACTCTTTTACGATATTACCCCTCATTAACCAAATAATGTAATAAAAGAGAGAAATGGAAACGTAATCAAAATCTGAGTATAATCACTGGTAAATTGAAATATGACACAATCATAATTATTATACCTGTATAGGGTCGAGATCTACAAACGGTACTTAACACATGCTTTTACTTAGACCTGGTGGCCTACCATGACGTTTTAAAACATTATTGTTTCATTCTTATTTCAAAGTGCGAAAGAGACGAAGCTATGCAGGTCATCTAGATGTTGGCTGATACATGCGTCATGTTCGTGAACGGGCGCCGTCAGTTGTGACTGGTCATCTCTTAGCTGCCACGGATTATTTTAATAACTGATTTAATCTTTTACTCTGGACGCTCTTAACTGGCCCGTATTTCTACATTGTTCTCACATATTTGTAATTCTTAACATGAATGAAGTAACCAAGATTTTGTAACATATTTTGATTTAAAAGAGTGTCCATGGAGTTTCTTGCCCATTCTTCTCCATAGAGATCTACGCTACGGAATGGGCAACTACAGTACTTTCATAAGTTATTATGCCTTGTGACTGGGACTGTAGCTTTGCGTTTTTTTTTACTTTCAAAAGTGCCTGTAATGGTCTAATTGAAATAAATGCTTTGAATTTGACTTTGAAACAATAATGTTTTAAGACGTCATAGTGACCCCCCTGTTCCCGTCTCTGTCTTGCACTTTTAGTTTGACAGTTGTGAGACAGTGACAAAAATAATGCTTAGCCAAAGTAGGTGCTAAATAAATTTATAGATGTCGGTCTTAGTATACCAACGATTTTATGCAGATTCCTTTTACAACTGCGCATCGAGTTGAAGCCATTAAAAGATCTAATGATGGCGTTTAGTGACATAATTTTTACGATCACTATCTTTTATATTAACTGCAATTAACTATCATAAATCCAACTAATCGTTTAGATATTATAATAGTAATAAACCTACATTGATATTAAAATATTTCTACAACTCTGTTTACATTTATCCTATATTATATAATTATAATCATTAGTTTAAGGATCCTCGTAACACGGCTGGCTGGGTTGCCAGTAAAAATAAATAAGACCACAAATTGAGATGACTCGGAGGTTCGATGTGCCCTTTAAACAGGGTTGCCAGGATCGAGAAAATAAGAAAATATTTTCGTCGAGTCTGAATTCTAAATAGGCTGAATAAATAGTAATAACATTAGAAGAAGTATGTCTGTGTGGGCTTGTATTGAAAATAAACATAGTGACATAGTGTTTTCTTTCCGTGGTATGTTAGCAAATTCGAACAAGTTCTTGCCCGGGGATTTGCCCGGAGGTCAGAAATACAGGGAATGTAAATACTAAAAAAATAAAATTATCCTGTGCGAAAATGAAGGTCATGGTGTACCTACCTCTGAGCCTTTTCTGTTCCACATTTAAACCTATACATCTATACAAATAAATAAAATTGAAGAGTCTGTTTGTGATATTAAAATAACCACTTTTTACCCCATGCATATGAATGTATGTAAGGTACATAATAGCATTTTTTTTTGTCTGTCTGTTTGTTCCGGCTTTTGACGAGACTTTCACTGGCAGATAGTTGATGTAATAAGGAGTAACTTAGGCTACTTCTATATTAGAAAAAATCTTTTTCTACGCGTACGAAGTCGCGGGCACAGCTAGTAGTTAATAAAGAGTAGCAAACAAACCATTTTTGCATTGAAGTGAAGGGTCGTTTTAAAACTTTTATAAATAAAAATACTGCGTGGAGTCCCTCCGCGCGGAAGAAGTGAAACTTTGTAATACTACACGCATGCGTTCGAGTGTCATTTCACTCTCGTTATTTTATTGAGCTTCTAAAAATAGTATTTTATTGTTGTACACTTTTTATTACATAAGTTTATCGAGGTTATTCTACTCATGGAAATTGGGCGAAGGCTGGTCACACCGAAGAGTCGAATGCATGACTGTTTGCACGCCATCTTGCGTACTTAGTAGAACTACGTAGTCACAAATCATGTAATAGCGCCATCTCTTAGTGGGTAATAGAAAATATTCCCCCTCCGTTAGAACGTTAAACTTGTTGGAAGTCGCATAAGAAGTTTCACTTCAAAATCATAGGTGCGACTACTACACAAAACCCATATTAATTAACAAATAATTTTTTTTTCTGCCACTTTACTAACTACAAAAAACCCCACTTTTAAATACATGTATTTTATCCGGTTGTGCGTTGTTTCATCGCTAATTGTTTAATCGAATTTTGTTTCACATAAATTGTGTCTCATATTATCATTTCATAGAATAATCAATACGCAGAATACTTACTTTGAAGAAATTTAAATCATCGATTTTTGTTTCAATTATAGTTTAATGTTAGAATATTCATATCATAGAATAACAAATCAAATATTATTAATCCACATATTGTTTGTTTCACATAAAACTTATTACGAAGACTTTACTTATTACATTTTAATCGACTGACAGTTTCTAAAATTCAAACCTTTGAAAAATGCATACCCTCCTACAAAATTACAACACCGGGTTCACAAAAATAATGCGGGTAAATTATTGTCAAGCAGGAAAACAATCTTGTTATTCTCTCTCATGGTGTCCATGCCTGTTGCATGCAGCATGCAGCAAGCATGCAAGCTGCAAGCAAGCATGCAACTTGCAGCATGCATACAAGCATGTAACATGCAACAGGCAAGGTTTCTGTCACGGCTCCGGCGCTGCGGGGCTCCGGCGGCCCCACGCAAGTTTATCGTCGCAGATGGTATTAACGCTCACCACCGCAGCTTCGGCTTGCTGGCCGGCAAGCCGGCCAGCCTCAGCCGCGGCGGCGATCTTTAGAAACCACCTGCTCCTCAACTCGCGGGCCGCCTCATCCCTCCGCGCCTACGCGGGCTTAAATTACACTCTAGGGGTAGGGCAAACAAGACTACGTGGATTCTGTTTTGCAGCCATTCGTTTCTGCCACTAACTTTAGTAGTACAACATATTGACTTTTAAAGACAATATTTTAATTTAAGGTTAATAATTTCGTTGAAATAAAATACCATGGAAACATACATCGAACAAACAATATTCGTTGAAAAATAATTCTGCTGTTTGATGAGTTGGTCAAATAAAAAAATGTCATTGTAAAATTCTTTGAATTGTGTTTCTGTAAAATATTTTTCATTCAAGTAAATAGTAGTCGAAACAAAAATATTCGAAATAAAAATACGGGGACTAAATATTATGTGAAACATTTTCTGGGAAACGAAATTCTGTCAAATTTCTGTCTGCGAAACAAGGTGACACCATTTTATCCCCATGGTAAAAAAACTGTTTTTTACACACATTATTTTCAATTTTCTTTTACATTTTCTTAGAAATCTACGTGCAATATGCTAATTAAGTCTCACCTGCCAACCCTACTTGCAACCATCTATAATTATACCGTGCGTCTACACAGGCCCTTTATAATTAAATTTCGAAGCATCTGCACTTATCATCACTTATAATAATTAAAAATTAATTATGACCCACTGGGGCGAGTGTAGGCTTCTTCCTTTGATTATGTGCCTTACCTGTTATTATTAATATTAACTCTTAGAAATCAGTATTTGATAAGAGTTCTTTAGTCCTTACTTTGGCCTAATTCAAATTTATTTGGATTCCGTGCAGCAAACCTTGTATCTTGTTTTTTATTCAAATAATCTTCTCCCCTTGGTAGGACTGGTTGGCAGACTTTTGGGCTACTGACCTGACGATTGTCAAAGATCTAAAATTGACAGCCGGAGCCAATGGCTTAACGTGCTTTCCGAGGCACGGAGGAAACTCGATATGTAATGGGTAAACTCGATAAATAATCACCCATCCACGGACCAACTTAGGCAAGCACGGCTTAACCTGAACATAGACCCGACCGGCTCTATGCTAACTAAAAAAGCCTAAGCAAAACGTGCTGAATTTTCAAGCACATTCCTCATTAATTTCATTTGCCTAGCCTTTTCCCAAACTTTGTTGGGGTTGGCTTCCAGTCTAACCGGATGCAGCTGAGTATCTTTTGTTGACCAATAATTATAATTATAATACCGTCACATGATATAAACCTATATTTATCTATTATAAACATAATTTAGTCTAGCCAAATCGTTTATTTATATTCGCACTTAATATAATATTAGTATTACCTATTATAATATTTTTTATTTATACACTATACATTTATAACCTAATAAATGCTCAAGTAATCATACACTCACCAAAGAACAAGAACGCTTACAATACAGTAAACTAAATTATCTGCAGAACACTAAATTTAAGTTGAGGGTATACTTACATAATTTCACTCCGCGTATAAGTAATTCTTTCGCTTCCACACACAACACCAATTTATCTCGTCTGCTCAACATCCGTATGTCACTACAGGGATCCAGCAGAATATCAGCGTCAGGTGCATGCCTGACACATGCTGAGCTGGACTCCCATTTGGTGCAACCTTGAGACGCACACCGCACCTTGTATACTCGTCATCTTATTTGAATGTCATGGTGTTACTATAACTGTTTCATAAATATGTTCCTTTTTTGTTTTTCTTTTTGTATATTGGCACCTTGTTTTTATATAGGTATATTTATGTAATCTGTGTCATTAATTGTGCTTCTGTGTGTTGTGCTATGTCTTTTGTGTGCACTGAATAAATGATTTATCTATCTATCTATCTAGTATCACTATTTTACATGAAGCGACTGCCTATCGGACCTCCAAAACCCGGTACCTGGGTTATACGATGCCCCTTAGTAGGACTGGATGTCAGACTTTTGGCTTCTGACATACTCGTACCGACTGCCAAAGATCTACAATTGACAGCCGGAACCAATGGCTTAACGTGCTTTCCGAGGCACGGAAGAAACTGTATGTAAAGATGGTCATCCATCCACGAACCCACCTCGGCAAGAATATCGATCTGTGCGGCTGTTATTATTTAGCCACGAGCTGCTCCTGCTAAGATAAATTAAACCTTTTTATATTTTTATTTCTTACCCCGGAGACTAAAATGTCAAGTCATACTTTATTTCCTGAGCAAGTTTACCTAAGTTAAGACAAGAGTCTCTCGCAACGGTCCATCCTTAGTAAGCAAGCTAAGTAATCCAATTGATTCAATTTACTTACACCTTGGCGCCGATAAGCGACTGTTTTTCTTCCATCTAGACTGGCTGAATTACATTAAAGTTGACTTAGTCCAGTTCCTGATGGTTTTTGGTCACTTATAAAGTAGTTATTTTGCAATGACTGAAGGAAAATTTGAAAATAGAGTTTTGAGCAATCGAGCGAAAAACTACAAAGTTTTTTTTTTTCAGTTTACTGAAACACTCTAAGTGTCTAAAATGGCCCACAAATTCTTTAAATGGTCACAGACACAGAGTTAATAAATTAGGAATTGTCACTTTGGGACCATTTTACGAATTTTAAAGTAATTCAGATTGTTTTGCCATTATTATTCTACTAAAGAGGCAATTTTAGACCCCCTGACCATGAACTAGATTGTTTTCGTTTTTTTTTCGCTTGTTTTATAAAGGGTGTAATACACCTCTTAACGAAGCCGAAAGGCACTGGTTCTTCCTGTCATTGCGATTTTTTTTTGTTCTACACCATACCTGGGAACCTTCTAGTTACGGAGATATTAGGGGTCAAAGTTCCAACTTTTTGACAAGTATTTTTTTAAATGCAAGTTTTTAATGTAAGATTTTTACTTTAAACACCGCCACGACCCGCGTACTATTCAATCCGTCCATCAGCACAATGTTTTGAGTGCGTTACATTGAGTTCTACCACAAAACATGATTTTAAACCCCCCAAAAAAAAAGTCGTTTCCCAGCAATCATTTTTGCATAAAGTTACTTAGTTTCATGTACAGAATGCTTGGTTGACGGCTTCGTGATGAGGTGATTTACACGGTGTAGGTAGGCACTTCAATCTGAGTTTGAAAACGGAACTTCTCAAAGTCAATATCATAAGCTTTAGTCTCGGCCACAATTTAAGATTACGTGCAGTAACGAAAAATTAAGCACGTACACACGACAACCAAGCTATACAAAACCATTGTATGCGGATCTCTCTTTGTATTAGGAAATCTATTACAAGCGAGGTCATGATATACTGGAAATCAGTAGCTGGATATGTTTTTACATCGAGCCACATTCTGAAAAGATGTGGTATTCTAATAAACGTAGCGTTTGCTTTGAGGTAACGTCTCAACCAGTCAACAATTAACCCGGGTAGCGAGAGCACGTTCCCCCAAAGTCATTCATCTACTTACTGATAATTTGGTGGTTTTATTCTAAACCTTAACTAGTGTAATTAGTGAACACAACATTGATAATCGATGTTGGCCTTTTAGACTAAATGAAGCAGTTTGTGAATATTTGAAAATCGTTCAATCAAACCTAAAACAAAAGTAACATGGAGTGGAAAAAAAAAAAAATTTTTGGTAACGATTAAAATTAAACATTCTAGTCTAGGCCTTTGTTTCATTTCAAATCAAATACTATTGTCTAGTTTCTAGACAGGAATTTAATTATAGTCTCTTTTTAAACAATTTTTAAAATAAGACGAATGAACGGGCTTTAATTGGTAACAAAATATTCCAAATTTAATATACAAGGTGTTGTTTTGCATCCTCGTCAAATTCAAGAATGTAACTATGCTAATGATTCGCGAACTGAATCAGTAATAGAATAGGTAGGTTATTTTTTTTCTTGTTTTACGGAAATCGGTAAGTGTGAACCAGCCGTGTTTTAAACGCGGCCCGTCTGATCTTCGCCTTATAACCTCGCTTACAAACATACAAAAAAATCAAACGTTTATAATTTCTTATTCCCTAAACGACGTTAAGGGTGTTATTCTGAAATACTGACAAAATCAAATAACAAAAAATAACAGTGTTTTTTAAAGACATAAATAAAATAATCTTTTGTGACATCATCCTTAATTTTGACGAGGATGAAAAAACAACACCTTGTATATTGGACACAGAGAACAAGCTCAAACATTTTTTTTATTTTAATTAATGCAATTTTTTATTTAATAAAAATGCAGGTACCGTAGTCCTAATGTAGAGCCCAATTCTCTAGACATCTACAGTTCCTGATTTGGATACAATGATAAAACAACACGGCTTCGTTGGTCCTGTGGTCGCAAGCGCACCTGCTGAGCATGAGGTCCTGGGTTACATTCCTGGGTAAGGCAAAGTGTTATTGGGTTTTCCCATCAGGAATTTCTCAGAAGCAGCCACGGAGTCTCGATTTGTGCCCGGTTAATGGAAATAGGCTCGCCCCTATTAAATGGGACTTAAACATAACTGGCGTAATGTGGGTGTACCTACTATTGTAGAGGTACACCTCTGACTAAGAAGTAACATGGATGGTTTTAGTCAGTTCAAGTCTGACAGTCCCTTCCGCTCCGTCTAGAGCGGGAGGAGTCATTTGATCATCATCCGTAAAAAAAAGGCACTACTAGGGTGATGTTACTCGTATATTATGTGGCTTTGACAAACATATTAACACAAAAAGTTTCACACAAAGAGGTTGAAGTCTAAATCAAAGACGGTATGATGAGTTCTAAGAAATAACTTCGTTCTTGTACTTTTCTTATATCCTGAATACAGATGATTACTTTAGTAATACGTCATTACGTTTATACATCTGACCACGAACTCATTATTTTGATCAAAGGAACCATCTACTTCCCACGCTTAGGGAAACCACAACAATTACTGAATTTCCAAAACAGTCGTCCAATTTATATGTACCGAGGTCAGACCCAATCTGCTGACAGATCTTGTGGGAACCCCTTGTCGCTTAGAAGCGGGGACTTGAATAAAGATCGCCGTTAAATAAAATTTTGCGAAAATTGTTGAGTTTGGAGAAAATTTTTGAAAAGAAAATTGTATAACTATGTAGAGTTGACTATATATTATTTCTATCTCTCATAATGGTCATACTTCTTGACATTTTACGTCTAGTGGTTGATTTCTCCGAGATGAACGAGCATGAACTACATAGTTCAACAAGATTGTCGACTGTTTTGAGTGTTCCGGTACTTTTTTTTAAATGAAAATTATTTCCATACACTAGACACAAAAACCTTTAACATCACTAGAAACTTCTCCTGTATTGTGGTTGCGTATACAAATATTGGAACTCACATACCTACACAGCCAGCCAGAACAAGAACCTGTCGGTCAAATCTAAATGTCAATTGTTGGAGTCTACCTTTAGCTATATAAAAAAACTGTCCTAAATCAAATTTCTGAAGACCTGCAAGGATATTTAATGATAAGCCAGAGGATGCATTGAATTTATGGTCATCTAAACCACCGAAATTGCAGGTCAACCCAGAGGATTGGTGGGTTCCCACTGCATTAAGGCCATAGAACACACGAAATTATCACAGTATCAGCGACCAATAACTTAGTCACTTTTCGGAAGCACGAGAGTTCATTTTTCTAAAAAAAAATGATAGAAAACATGATAAGATGAAATGAGTAGATTCCTAGATACTTGTTAACTTAACTTATTATCTTGTTTTACGTCTTTTTGTTTACTAAGCAACGATTTATTGCCCCCTCATACTTAAGTACTAGTGCTGTAACATGATAATATTGTAAATCCAAATCGTTTAAAAGAGGAACCATGATGTTTCTTGCCGGTTCTTCCCCATAGGAAACGACCAACCGGAACCGTGCACCTTCTGTCGACATTTTCTAAGTGCCCATGAAGGCCTATGTGAAATAAAATATTTTGATTTAGACCCTAGTAAAAACACGACGCTGCGTTGAAATATAAAATCGTCGATAAAGTTGAAGTAGCATGCTAGCTTAAGCCCTTTAGTATTACGCCAAGAGCTTTACCAATTATGGATATTACTGCTCAGTAGGTAATTATACCAGTTAAGTAATAGAATATTAATAGACCTGCGGAGACGTATATGATATGTGTACTGTCTGTTTCTGTTCCGAGAGGGACCCAGAAACGATTTATGTTTCCCGCAAGCTAAGTTAAAGGCGGATGAAATAACTATTAACGTTTATATCGTTTAGAATATTAATATTGGTGCAGTGGTTATCAACTTACTTTCTGTTGCATCATAATAGTGTTTTTCAAGTTTGATTAAGAGCGTTTACGCCTTGCGGCATTTCGTACAAACTTCCAAGTCCTTATTTTCCGAAATTACTAAACCGATGTTAATAAAACTTAATACGCACAAGCAGAATACATAGGTCTAAAAAGATACTAAAAGACATTTTCGAAACGTCCGTAAAAAAAGGTAATTAGATATTTCTGTTGCTATAGATCTTTTATAATCGGTCTAATTTAACTGTAACACTATTCGAAAATGTCTTTAGTAACTTTTAAAAGATATCGTGGCTACCAGCTAGATCAATCTTCCAATCCGACCCCACTGAATAAATACCAATTTTAAATACCAGAAAGTCAGTAAAGCAAACAAAAACGGGAACTACTGCAGTGAGTCATAATTATTATTTAATTACTACGTGCTATGATAAGTGTTGATTGTTTTGAACATAATTACGGGCCCCTGTGGGTCGATGAGCATTATAATTATACGCTATTTGGTTTTAAGCGGTAAACTTGATGATTTTTCGAGATCGCCCATCCAGTGTTGAGAATGAAAAAGAAAAGGGTAGAAGCATGCTGGTAGGTAATTATTTTTATGAAGGAATAATTAAAATTAAGTATTTACACATATAATTTAGAAAAACATTAGGTAGAGATGATGTAAGTATCTACATATAGTTCACCAACATTGTCCAGGCAATCTATAGTAGCTTTAAATGTTTGGATTATTAAAGACAAACCTGAAAGTACATAAGTTAGTGCTCATTTACGAGTACGCAGAAGGGACGCGACGCGCGGCCTTCGCTGACACTTAGTGTAAAATAGATGTTCTATTCTAATTCAAGACAGTTGTCAAACACTTGAAGAATATGGTTCCATGTTGGGCTACAAGCGGCCGACGCGGCGTCCGACGCCTTCAAGCGGCGTAATAAATGTCACAGAACAAGTCAAACGCCGCGTCTCCGTAAACGGCAAATACGCGCGACGCACCGCGTGACCCACCGCACAACGCGCCGTCCGACGCGCCGCGTCTGCGTAAATGAGCCCTTACACGTACATGATACATAATTTTATTGCCTTGCTTAGTTAGTAAAGGTGAAGTAACTTTTAGTTATCATAAATTTTTATCCACTATCTACACCGTGTAAATCACCTCATCACGAAGCCGTCAACCAAGCATTCTGTACATGAAACTAAGTAACTTTACGCAAAAATTATTGCTGGGAAACGACTTTTTTTTGGGGGGTGTAAAATCATGTTTTGTGGTAGAACTCAATGTAACGCACTCAAAACATTGTGCTAATGGACGGATTGAATAGTACGGTGGTCGTGGAGGTGTTTAAAGTAAAAATATTTCATTAAAAACTTGTATTTAAAAAAATACTTGTCAAAAGGTTAGAACTTTGACCCCTAATATCTCCGTAACTAGAAGGTTCCCAGGTATGGTGTAGAACAAAAAAATGATCGCAATGACAGGGAGAACCAGTGCCTTTCGGCTTCGTTAAGAGGTGTTTTACACCCTTTATTATAGAGTTTCTTCACTAAAAGTAAATTCGGTGTGGATGCGCCTTAAAAATTTTCAAAGTAAGAGTACTGCTACTCCTCATGTATTTTTACAAACAGGCACATCCACTTGCTCTAATAATACATTTTAGAAACTATTTTGTTTTTTGAGATCCGAAAAACCCGGGAGTAATAGATAACGTTAACATGGCTGAGAAAGTATAACTTAATCCACTCAATGAATTTAATTTCTCAATCGATCGTGATCACTGCCCACGAACTTAACGGGCTCAAACGTAATCCCTCCAAATATTATCCCAGATTAATTTATCTAATTCACTTTAACTCCATTATTCAATAATTAAAGCAATCATGATTGATGTCAGTGGCTGGATTTGACTCCAAGCCGCCATCTTTAAACATTTTAACGTTTCTTTCATTACTTTGTGACAGGTTTATTGTTGATATTTATTTTAATACTAGCTGTTGCCCGCGATCTTGGTCCGCGTAAAATTATTATAAAAACATTACTTCCCTGTTTGCATCGGATTTTGTTAACAATTTAAAGAGTTTTCTTTTTTTTTACACAGAATCCAAATTCTTTTTTTAAAATAAAGCTAAGCTAACTTAAGTGTTAAAATTACGTTGCTCCTTATAACGTCAGCTATCAGCCAGTAAACGTTCCGTCAAAGTAGGTCTAGCCATTTCGGAGATTACCCGGAACAAAATGCAGACAGACAAACAAAACATTTAAAAAAATCGTTTTTTTGTTTGTAAGTACTTACCATCCGTGTGTGTATACTTTCATATGCATTCAATTAAAAACAGTTTTTTGGAAATGACAAACAAGTTTTTATATTTTTATGTATAGATTTTGAACATAAATAATAGACGAAAGATATGTTTTGTCGCTGTCTCTTGAATTAGGTTAATATGGTAGGTTCTTGATGCAATAAGCTGTCTTCTTGTGTGAAGTTATGGTCTATAATTTGATTGGTAACATCTTGCTTAATCAACAACATCGGATATTAAGTCCCAATAAATATGAAAATTAAGTTTCCGAGAGAAGACCGGTCAAAAAAAACACAGCATTCTCCTAATAGGCTAGAAGATTGCTGTTTTTTTTTTTACGTGGTTACCCTTAAGTGAACTCCTGTCTTTTCTTTACATACTACGACAGGATGGAAAGTTTCAGTGGGGCAGTAAGGGGAACCTTAACCGTTGTGCTACACGTGGTTTTAGGAGAATATCCACAATTTATCGCAAATTTTCTCAAAAATTTAAATTCAAGTGTCGGTTTTTAATTTCAAAATAACAGCTTTTTACTAAATGCACATGAAAGTATATACGGTAGGTAGGTATTTATAACAAAACACATTTTTTTTTAACATTTTTGTCTGTCTGCCTGTCTGTTTGTACCGGCTAATTTCTGAAACGGCTGGACTGATTTTAACGGGACTTTTTAAAGTATGCATTTGGAAGAAAGCCTACGCTAGGCGTAGCCCAGCATTATTAAGATTGTAGATAGGTACCATTCACGCACCAATATTTTGCAAATTTTCACTTGTAATGAGTACCTGTGGGAATATAATTCCTTCTGAGAATAAAAATAAAACATATACAAAAGGACGTACTTACCTATAAGGTAATAACCAATTTCAGCGAGCGTTAAAAGGCTCATGGATATGAGATTTTTAAATATATTTTACGAGTGGATTCTTTTTATAGAAAAACCTGAATCCTTATACAAGGAGTTGTTTTCGTCAAAATTGAATGTGTTGGAAAATAAAAATAAACAATTTCGGAGAAAACCGACAGTGTTGAAAAGTTTTGTAAATTCCTTCCGAAACTTTAAGGCTGGGCTCACATCAAAGCGAACCCCACGCGGGATGCAGTACGCGATATTCACATATGTTTATGTAATACCTATACGAATATCTGTCTTTACTAACACTGCAAAACTTATAATACTACAAATAAGCGCAGTCTTGGAATTTTAAAGCTCAGTGAGCGTCGTATAGGATGGCTTGGTGTAGATACGCCTAAGTTGCTTTTAAATTTAAGTTAAGCCTTAGGTACTGTTATCAATGTATGCTAGACAAACATTTTTTCATTTAATTTTCAATTAATGCTCAGTAATGTCCGGCTATTCAGTACGGCCAGTGGAATTAAAACAAAAGCTGCAATTTCAATTAATATCTCACAGAATAGACATTTCTATTATTGAATTGAACACGTATATTCTGCAAGATATTCGAGTCATTAATTTTAGAGTTTGATTATGTTTTAACTAGATTTGCTATACGTGGTAATTAAATGTAGCTGAAAGATTATATTTTGTTTCAATAAAATAATTATTTCTAACTTGAGTGAAATCGAATATAATTGTTGTAAGGGTGTTAAAGACGATAAATTGTGTTAAGAAAACAATAATTAGGTATTGTAGACATTAATTGGTAAGAATATTTGTAATGAACAGAATATTTATTAATATTCTTCGTATATATTTACAAACAAAATTAAAAACAATATAATAATGTACAAATTACAATATAAAAACAGGCACATTAGGCACATCATATACAAATAACTAAAATTGAAGACTGTTTTTAATTTCAAAATAACAGCTTTTTCCTGAATGCTTAATAGGGGACCGGACTGGGTAAAGAAAACGACATTCTATTTTGTCCGTCAGACAGGTAATACAAAAATATTAGACGCGTATTTTTTGTTTTATCAAAATATCAAAAAATTACTTAGTTAAAACTCATTAAAGTTGGAGAGTGGGGGCTTACTACGTCACAAGTAGGTATAAAACTTACCTACATGTGGCGTCATGCGCCATTTCAACTCAATATATCTCCGTAATTTTATGACCACGTGAAAAAAGAAAAAATACGTGTCCAATACTTTTCAATAAACTACCCGACGGACAAAGAAAAAAAATAGGATTATCCCCTATTGCGAAATTACGAGTACCTATGTACGGGACTAAGATCGAGGAAACGTGCAGGAGGTTTGTTTCTGGGACCCTTACCACCAGCAGCTTCGACCCTGCTCCTGATATCGGTGGAAGACTATTTTTTTATATATAAAATGTTTTTTTTATAATAAACAAGAATCTGCCTAGCCTTTTCCCAAACAATCTTGGGGTCGGCTTCCAGTCTAACCGGATGCAGCTGAGTACCAGTATTTTACATGAAGCGACTACCTATCTGACCTCCACAACCCAGTAACTAGGTAATACGATACCCCTTGGTAAGACTGGATGTCAGACTTTTTGGCTTCTGACTACTCGTAACGACTGTCAAAGATCTACATATGACAGCCGGGACCAACGGTTTAACGTGCTTTCCGAGGCACGGAGGAAACTCGGTATGTAATTATGGTCACCCATCCATGGAACAACCTCGGCAAGCACGGCTTAACCTTAAAGATCGACCCGGGCGGCTGTTGTTATTTAGCCACGAGCTCCTATAATAAACAAGAATAATACATATTATTTCAATTATAATTTAAAACGACCCCAATTTACCCATTAAAGTGGGGTGAAGTTATTCAAAAATAACTTCACCCCACAATCAAACCATTCATTTCAATTTAGCATAGTAAACAAATTGTAACAATGACGTTAACATTGCACTCAGCTGTTGTCGGCTTAGCCTAATGCCTTCTGCAGTTTGCAGCTGAAATCCCGGCCAAGGAAGATGTCATTCCTGCGGGTATATCCCACGTCGGATCGCAGCGGCATCTGGCGAGATAATCCGAAAACCAACTAACCGCAGGGACTTAGGATCTTCTTATTGGCCGAATAGGCTGTCAGCTGCACTCGAGGATATTAGGAAAGCTACGTATACAAGGTGTTGTTTTGCATCCTCTTCAAAATTCAGGATGTTTTCACAACAGACATAAAAAATCAGTAAGTATAAATTACGCGGTACCTAGTTAATTATTAAAAAAACTCTGCTTTTTTTTGTTGTTAAAATTTGTCAGTATTTCAGAATACCATACCGTGGTTTAGGGAATAAGAAATTCTCGAATAAACGTTCTGTAACATATTTTTTGTATGCGTGTTTTGTACGCGATATTATTCGGCGAGGATCAGACAGGCCGCGTTTAAAACACGGGTGGTTCACACATACCGATTTCCTTAAACAAGAAAAAAAAATACCTTCCCATTTTATTACTGATTTGGGTCTAGAGTCATTAGCATATTTACCTCCTTGAATTTGACGAGGATACATATTATAACATCACGCCTGTAATCCACGAACGGTTAGGTAGAGCTGCATCTAATAGTGCACTCACATTTCACCACTTATATTTCAGTCCTATGAAACAGGGGGCGAGCCTATTGCCATCAACCGAGCACAGATACAGACTCCGTGGCTGCTCAGATAAATAACTGTTAAACTATTTTCAGGTGCTTTAGGAAAAAAATAGGACAGCATCGTTGGTCTAGTGGTAGCAAGCGCAACAGCTGAGCATGAGGACCGGTGTTCGATGCCCAGGTCGGCCAAATTGTCATTGGGTTTGTTCATCAGGATTTTTTCTGTAGCAGCCACGGAGTCTGTATTTGTGCCCGGTTGATGGCAATTGGCCTGCCCCCTATTACAATTTACATGGGACTTAAACATAACTGGCGAAAAGTGGGTGTACAATGAGAGCCTCTGCCTAACCCTTAGGATATTACAGGCGTTATGTTATGTAAATATAGGAATATGTTGAGTACAGACGCCAGCACTTTAGCCTACAACAATCTGTCGAATGTCTTTAATAGATTTTCAACTTTATTGTTAAAAGAATTAGGTTCAAGGTTGATTGGGAAAATTTGTCAGTTTCGGGTGGTTTGATGTGTTGGTGTCTATACTGTACCTTCTAAGTTCTAGTACTTTCGCAATATTTTCCTTCCAACAAAAGTTCGGTAACATCATTTATCTGTGCACCGCTATCATTAATCCGCTTCATTTGAGGATGATCATTCCTTTGTCAATTACGGAACTTTTTGCCAGGGGCACAGGAGGGGGGGGGTTCTGTACAATTTCCTGACTACTTCCACTTTCTTACAGCTTCCAAATGAAGGGTCCTCTTTGTCAACGAAGTTCTCTTGTTGTTTCTGAGTTCGTGTCTTATTTGCTTTTTTTGATGGCGTTTGAGAGACGCATATTTATTTGTGTTCCAAAATTGAGGGTGTACATTATGGCTTTGCAACATATTTTGTAAATTATATTTAAAAATATCTGTCGTAACGCTTATTTTTAAGGTTTGATTAAGTGGAAGAACCAAACATGGAAAATTGTCGTATAAAACATAATATCTTTACCTAAAACTATGAATGTTTGATCAAGCCGACAAACTAACAGATTATCGTTATTTTTTTACATACAACGGATAATGTTAATTTCAAAACAAACCTTTTAAGGTATTCCTCCAATAAGTTACTTGAGACATTTACAACCTGAACGTTACAAGATAAATACAAATACATTACCGAAAACTAAATAAGTATTCCATAAAGATTTGACACACAAAATATAGTCATATAAATCCTACACGACATCATCTTAATCGAGTGCCATTTTTGTGTCAAACCTTTAAACCTGTAAGGAATATAACGTAAGACGAATACAGGGTGTTTGGTAAAACCACCGACTCAATTATTTGTGGAATTGTCGGTGTTATTTTATTTACTGGCACAGATTCTTTTTTTTTTTGTTTTATTAATTTCAAATCGCACAAAACGTAACATCGTCTGCCTATAGTTTATTTTCAAATATATTGAGGTCGGCTTCAATGATTACCGGGGCCAGCTGAATACCAGTATTTTACATGGAGCGACTGCCTATCTGACCTCCACCATCCAGTTGGTATTGGGTAATACGATTCCCCCTGGTAACACTGATAAGATTACCTGTAACGACTGTCAAAAATCTACAGCAACATCAGAGACAAACCAAGGGATTGTTTCATTTCATTGTTCCATCTCACTAGAGGGGGGGGGGGCATCCCATAACTCAGTTGTAAGATTTTGAAAACGCAAACATTCATCAAACATTTTATGTAGGTACATTTGGTCATATTCATTTTATTTGCGTTCCATCATCACCATCATCATCATCATTTCAGCCGAAAGACTCCACTGACACAGACGTCCACTGCTGGACATAGGCCTCCCCCAAGTGACGCCACATTGATGCGGATCCCTGCAACCTTCACCAGGTCATCGGTCCACCTACTGGAAGGCCTTCCAACGCTTCGTCTTCCGGTTGCGTTCCGGGTGCGGTTTGCGTTCTACAATGTTAAAAACATAAAATTATTCAATTTACTTCATCACCGCTGCTCTCAAAAACAGTGAAGGAAAACATCGTGAGGAGAGGAAACCGGCATGTCCTAGAACTAAAAATTCGAAGACATGTGACATCTACCAACCCGCACTGAGCCCGCGTGGTGAATGACAGCCCACTAGGGCTCTTAGAGAGGAGGCCTGTGTCCCAGCCGTGGGAACATTATATGCTGATGATGATGATTTTCGCAAAATAAAGGAAATATCAGTCACCAAGACACTAAGGATGCACCCTGATCCCATAAAGTCATAGACAATTATGTCTGCCAATCTTCCAAACACTCTGTATAACGTTAGACAAATATTTTCTCTTCGCAATCATTTCATACATTACCTATAAGAAAACAAACATTATTTATGTACATATGATAAAACAGTCCCACGAATAAGGTAAAGGAGGAAAGAAGGGTTTTCGAAATAATCCTAAATGTCAAAAGTTGACTAAGCAATACTGCTAAAGAAATTGTCGTAAAAGGTGGATATTTTTTTTGTAAACAATGGATGAGAATATGAAGGTTTACATTTCGTAAATCAAAAATCAAAATCAGAATATTTTATTTCATACAGGCCTACATGTGCACTTATAAAACGTCGAAAAAAGGTGCACGGTTCGGGTTGGTCGTTTCCTATGGAGAGGAACCGACAAGAAACTCTATGGTTACTTTTTTAAAATCATTTGGTTTTAAAATATTTGAAGTTACAGCGTTAGTACTTAAGTATGGGAGGAGAGCGTAGGCCCGACAATAAGTCGTTGCTTACTACAAAAGGTAGAAAAAAATAAAAAAATGTAGATTATACGTAGACTGACTTATGTTTATGTTGGTCTCTTAAGCCGTGATCTACTTATGTAAGTTACTTAGCATATGATTTGACTTAGAAACAGTCTTATCTCTTTCTTGCAATTGCAATTTTATAGTTGTGCAAGAGTAATAAAAATAATGCTTCACTGAAATACGCGCTAAGTAAGAACAATTGCTGTGTGTGCCCCCACCCTTAGCAATTGTGCTTAATTAGCGCGTATAATATAGTCTAGGATCCCTCCTAGACTTGAAATTCGCATTCACATTCGCGGGTCGGCCAAATTGTTATTTAGATTTCAATGAAATCAGTAGCAGCTCGGAGTTTAGAAGGTGGTAAGCCTAATCTGGTCCCGGTCGTGTCGGATTGCCATTCAATAGGAGACAATAGGATTAAAGGAACAAAGAGTGCACTTGTGTTTGTGTGCATACTTGTGCATATAAAATCTTCTGTGTAATTGGATAATCTTCGCTGAGATTCTTATAGCGTAACAGAATATATATATGTATGTATTTATGTATGTATCGTTATATTTTATTTGTAAATGTTTTCTTACCATGTTTTCTCTCTGCATCACCCTAAGGTAGACTGGTAGAAAATTGTCAAGGCATTGTGTGTGTGTTTTTATACTTGTGCATAAACTTTTAATAAATAAATATCGGTTGAGGAGATAATTATTATTGATCTCGACCTTAAACTTTTACTGTTGGAAGGTAGTGTGTTATTTAGGTACCAACATAATATAACGGCTGTAATTCCCTAAGTGTTAGGCAGAGGTGTACCAAATAGTAGGTACACTCACATTTCGCCAGTTATGTTTAAGTCTCAAGTAACCAGGGGAGAGCCTATTGCCATTAACCGGACAAGCCCATTGGCTGTTACTGAGAAATTCTTGATATAAAAACCCTATACCACTTTGCCCAACCCGGGAATCGTACCCAGGACCCCCGACTCGCGGTTGCGACCGCTAGACCAATGAGGCACCATACAGGCATTTAGATACCATCTACTGAAAATAATAAAGGGTGTAAAACACCTCTTAACGAAGCCGAAAGGCACTGGTTCTCCCTGTCATTGCAATTTTTTTTTTGTTCTACACCATACCTGGGAACCTTCTAGTTACAGAGATATTAGGGGTCAAAGTTCCAACTTTTTGACAAGTTTTTTTTTTAATGTAAATTTATACTTTAAACACCTCCACGACCCCCGTACTATTCAATCCGTCCATCAGCACAATGTTTTGTGTGCGTTACATTGATTTCTACCACAAAACATGATTTTACACCCCCAAAATAAAGTCGTTTCCCATCAATAACTTTTGCGTAAAGTTACTTAGTTTCATGTACAGAATGCTCGGTTGACGGCTTCGTGATTAGGTGATTTACACCGTGTATAACACAAAAAGCCTAAACAAGACCGTAAGTGAGTAGGTAAACACTACCACATTTTCTGTTAAGTCTTAAATGAGGCCGCTTTTCTTACCTTTTCCTTGTGTACCGAACACTGTTAGGCAGTAAAACCACTCATTAAGTACTGTCAATGCAAATTGGCCCTCATTAGTAGACCGATTCATTAGTAGTTAAAACGCGTGTCGGTCGAACGGAGGAGTCTTCAAAAATATTTACCATCTTGGAGCACTGTCAACAAATTAGTGAGTTTTGTCGTGAACGTTGTTGATGGACGGGTTCCAAAAATACTTGGTTTTAGCCGATCGTACCGGTGGACAAGACTGAATGATTGGTCATTGTTAAATTTAGTAGGTGTTTTAAGATATTTACGAGGAAGAAATCAAAAGCATTTATTTCAAGTAGGCCCAGTTACAGGCACATTTGAACTATCGAAACAAAGACAACAATAAAATACAAGAAGCTACAGTCCCAGTCACAAGGCATAATAACTGTGAAAGTACTGTAGTTGCTTATTCCAAAGCGTAGATCTCTAAGGAAAAGAATGGGCAAAAAATTCCATGGACAGATATATGGTAGTGGAAACATTTTGAGGTGACGCTCTAGAAGGACACACTGATCCGTTTGGTGATTTTGAATGTAGAGGAAACAAAAAGATCATTGCAGGAAAAGTTGGGTCATTATGAAAATCATACCAAGACAACTCCATTTACCATTGTGTCAAAAGATCGCTGTCGCTTGAAAGTGTTGCGTTGAAATTGTAAGTACTTACTTCAGAATTAAGCTAGTGTAAGTCGATGGTCAAAATAAATGGAATACTGTGAGATTTTCGAAAAATCTTCATGGACTTAATAGCCCCATGTAAAATATTGGTATTCCGCTGTATCCGGTTAGTCTGAAAGACGACATTTCAAAAATCAATCAAATTTTTTTATTTTACAGAGGCCTACATGGGCAGTTATAAAACGTCGCCGCGTCGTCAAAAGGTGCACCGTTCGGGTTGGTCGTTCCCTATGGAGAAGAACCGGCAAGAAACTCCATGGTTACTCTTTTTAAATCATTTGGTTTTAAAATATTTGAATGTAACAGCGTTAGTTCTTAAGTATGGCAGGACAGCGTTGGCCCGACAATAAGTCGCTGCTTACTAGATAGGCAGAACAAGATAAAAAACATCGACCCCAACATATTTGGGAAAAGGCTAGGCAGATCATTATAAATCCTTTAATCAAACCCCGCTCTAGTGGTTTTGATAGAACTGTCAATGATTATATTAAGTATAATTCGCGTTTATATTAGCAGACTTAAGCCTCGGATTATCTAACCTAAAAATATAAATAAATCAATAATTATTTCGCAGCCTGTTTATGTGAACAGTGTCAAAAAGTTTCTAGTATACACATGGGAACTTTTAGCCAGAGTTTTGTAGCAGTTCCGGAAATAATGTGATGTTAAGAAAAGTTTTTTTTAATTTTATCCTGATAGAAGTTTTCAAGTGTTTTTCCTGATTATGTTGGTTCCTACTGGGATTTTTATCCGAAGGATACTGGGTATAAAAGCGTTTACACGGTCATCATCATCAGCCTATAATGTTGCCACTGCTGGGATACAGGCCTCCTCTCTATGAGAGGGAGTGGGCTGTAATCCACCACGCGGGATCAGTGCGGGTAGGACATTTCGAAAATATTTTTTAGTAACTTTTAAGACCTATGTATCCTGCTTATGCGTATGAAGTTTCATTAAAATCGGTTCAGTTATTTCGGAAAGTAAGGACTTGAAAGTTTGCATGAAATGCCGTAAGGCGTAAACGCTCTTAAGTAGCGTTATGCCTTTTAGATGTATTAATAGGATTGTGTGGATGACATTGGATTAACTGACCAACGTTCCTTTTCAATCTTGAACGTTATCCTGATTTTCAATTATGACTGAATATTTTAGCTGCTCCCTGAATACTATAATAGTAAAATACGGAATCAGTAGAAACTATACTTAATAAAATTGTTAAGGAACGGTTCATCTAATTTTTCATCACGCTTGCACGTATACAACAGTATTTAAACATACAGGTTAACTTGGCCGTAATGGGCTTTTTTTTGTCATGAAACCCAAGGTCGGTAATTTTTTTTTTTAATTTACAGCTCTGCACACAGGTCATGCAGGTTCAAGCAATGAGTTTACAGGCAATTAAAAAAAAATCTTTAAATGTTATCTAAACAGGAATTTTATTGCAATCTCGCTACATGTTACTTAAATACTCAACAATAACTGATGTTCTTAATAATCGATAGTTTTTTTGTATGAAAACGTCGAAATTACTTTTTTTTTACACTCCGTCATGGCTGCCTCAAGATATTTGTTCTATACAATAATGTTGCATTCTGCGTTCTGGGTTCGATTCCCCGATCAGGCAAATGTCAATGAGTTTGTTCAACAGGAATTTTGTCAGTAGCAGCCACGGAGTCTGGATTTGTGCCCATCATCATCATCATCATTAGCCTATAATGTTCCCACTGCTGGGACACAGGCCTCCTCTCTATGAGAGGGAGTGGGCTGTAATCCACCACGCGGGCCCCTTGCGGGTTGGTAGATGCCACATATCATCGAATTTTTGGTTCTAGGACAAGCCGGTTTCCTCACGATGTTTGCCTTCACCGTTTTTTGAGGGCATCGATGATGAAATAAATTACATTAAGTAATGCGCCTGCCTAGGTTCGAGCCCACGGCTTACTGATCGTAAGTCGGGGCTGCCACCACTGGGCCACCGCCGCTCTCAGATTTGTTCCCGGTTGATGGCAATTGGCTCGCCCTCTATTACAATTTACATGGGCAAAGTGTTATTGGGTTTTTCTATAATTTAATTCTCAGTAGCACTCTGGATTCGTGCCCGGTTGATGGCAATAAGCTCGCCCCCTAATGCATGGGACTTAAACATAACTGGAGAAATGTTGGTGTAATATTAGGTACACCTCTGCCTAACTCTTCGGGGATTACAGGCGTGGTGTTATATTACGATCTGTAAATAAGAATGTTAACATAAATTCTCTAAATGATGGTAAGAATTGCATCAAAATTCATTGTGCAGTAAGGACTAGTCAGCCACACATACACACTGAAAGCGAGTTTGTTTTACAATTGTAGTGATGTTTATGGAAAAACTTTTCGCTTATAAAAGTTATTTATAAAAGTTCAATAAAACCGACACGAAGGAAAAACGACAGCCCCTGTTCGCTGTCACAAAACAAAAACGTGAACTGTGAAACTATTAGTAGTTTGACGTTTTATTGGCATTTCGTTGGAACCGAAAATACCATCTGTTGACAATAACAGACAGTTATACATTCTTTTGATCACTGGTTCGATAAAATTCGAAAATTGTAAACTGTAAGGTACTTTACTTGCCCTAATTCTGTAAATATATTAAAAGCTAAAAAAACAATCCACTTTACTAATTTTAATGATAAAACTAAAACTTTATTACAACGATTATTGATTTCGGTCTTCATACACACTTAACAACAAATTAATATTAATTTTAGGTCCTTCTGTCAGTTGATTTTGACAGTTCGGCTAACGTCACATTGATGATGTTTCCTTGTAATAATAAATTTACTTCAGAATCCGGCGGGTACAATCATCACAGTTTGACTTGTGCAGAATTCCAAAGACAAAAACATTTACAGATTGTGGTAACTTGATGTGTTCTCATCTGTACCTATTCCGAATTCTGTCGCACTTATAATCAGGTGCTTGTTCCAATTGTCGGCATAACAAAAACATCGGGGGTACCACAATTAATTAATGTAATGTTACCAAGTTAATTAATGATGCGATACACTCTGTTTTATTTAGGCTTTTGTGTTTATTTGTATTTTTATCGTTGTTTATAGAAGCCGTCAACCAAGCATTCTGTACATCAAACTAAGTAACCCTACGCAAAAATATTGCTGGGAAACGACTTTTTTTTGGGTGAAAAATATCGTTTTACGGTAAAAGTCAATGTAGCGCACTCAAAACGTTATGCTTATGGATGCATTGAATAGAAAACGGGTCATGGAGATATTTCAAGTAAATTTGTAACCTTCTAAACTAGTACCTATTTAGAAAAAAAATGAGAAAAAGTGAAACTTTGACCTCCAATATCTCCGAAACTATGTAGAAGTGGAGCTTTGACCTCTAATACCTCCGAAAATAGCAGATTCCCAGGTATACTCCAGAACAAAAAAAAAACGCAATAATGGGGAGAATGTGACTTTCGGCTTCGAGAATTTAGAATCTTGGAACAAGTTGTGCCAAAATAAATATGCTATCCTTTTGTTTAAAATTGAATATTTATTATTAACAGATATCAAAGATTTAAAGTGAAGTAACTAATCCTCACAAAAGATCACAAAAGCAATTTCATTTAAAGGGAATTTTTAATCGAGAAGTCAATCGTTGGAAAAATCTGAAGCAATCTAGATAACCTAGGGAAGGTTATCTTGGTTGTTCCTCTGCAGGGCTACGGCCTCCCTACCCTCTTTTCGCAATCTAAAGCCAATTCTTTAAATTGAGTTCAGCTCAAAAGCTCAGTATGCAATGTCTTTATTTGTTTATTTACCAACGCTTGCCCGCGACTCTATTCGCGTGGAAATTTGGATGTGTTTTAATAGCCTATGTGTCATTCCAGACTATAATTTATTGCTACAGATTATAAACAGATTCCTTCATTTTTTCTGGCGTGATTGAGTAACAAAAATCCATCCAAACTTTCGCATTCATAATAGCACAAGTAAGATTGATTGACAATGTATCTTAACAATTACCTAGTCGCGACACTGACGCCATTTATTGGGTAACCAACATTCTCAAAAACAAAATAACACATGACAACATAAAAATAAAAACGAGAAGAAAACTCAAAGGTTAATCGTGAACAATTTAAACACAAATATACAAACACCTTAGGAAATAACGTGAATAAAGACATTTTTAAATGACATTCTTGTATCTTCTTTATCATCCAAACTATACAAAGTGCTTCCTCCAGCAACATTAGTCACTACTCCTGTTCCACAGCATTACTAGTGTTGTGCCGTATAACATCTCGATATCGATTATCGATGGAACGTCGCAGCGAGTCGATAATATATCGCAGGTCAGACTCCCAGCATTAACCTATCAGTTTCGTGCCGCGACTGTTAGGATTCATGGATAGTGAAAGCTAGGCTATCTGTAGCTTTACTATATGTATACATATATGTTAGTAGTTTGAATTTTGAAACTATGGTTCGGGAAGTATTCAGTTTTTATATACATCATCATCATCATCATCAGCCTATATTGTTCCCACTGCTGGGACGCAGGCCTCCTCTCTATGAGAGGGAATGGGCTGTAATCCACCACGCGGGCCCAGTGCGGGTTGGTAGATGTCACATGTCTTCGAATTTTTAGTTCTAGGACATGCCGGTTTCCTCACGATGTTTTCTTCACCGTTTTTCTTCTTGTTCTTGTTTGTCTTCACTGGGCCACCGCTGCTCCCTAATATATTAATTATATATTATAATATTTTATATACATTTATGTCAATAGATGCAAAGTGCGTGAATATTTAGAGGGTACTCCCAAAGGGGAGTGTAGTATTCCAATGCTCGTGCGTGTATGACTAGTTGAATCAACGTGAATAAAGCAAAAAGAATATGTAAGGACTGTGGTCCTGCTATGGTATAGTATTAACAGAAACTACGGAATCGGTCCCCGGGACCCGGTCATTCAATTCAATTCAATCATTTATTGCATATCACATGTGTTTAACAAGATTTTCAATAATAATATAGTTCACATGGATCCTGTCGGGCACAACATTTTTATAAAGTATTATAGTAGCATTCAAAATAACCATGTCATGTATGTATATATGTTACGGCTAATAGCCGAAGTGCGGTTGCACCTAGTTTTAGCCGGCTACAACTAGGTGCAGCCGACCACATGTGGTTAAACTTAGATGTATCCTACTTATCTTCGGTGAGAACTAGGTTTAGCCTTCATCATAGCGGCTACAACTAGGTGCAGGCGCACACCGGTGGTCAAACCTAGGTGTATCCTATTTATCATCGGCTACAACTAGGTTTTCAGTTTAGTTAAGCATTTTGGTTTTGTTTTGAGATTCTTGTCTTGCGTTTCCCGATTGATTCTATTATATCGAAAAAATGAAAGACAGGGATGTCGAAGTGACATTTATAATTATACTTATAAGTAATTAAAAAAACTCACAATTTAAAAATTCTCTGCAGAAGTAAAAGAACTAGACATCTTACACACAAAGATAAAAAAATTAAACATAAAAAATAAAGTTTTACTTCTTAACTATGAAATAATCAACCAAGTATATTTTGTACTCCTCTCTCACATTTTTATGTTAAAACAAATAAGATCTCTTTGACTCAGTTTTAATTATAAAAAAAAAACAATCAACAAACTTTTCATGTGATATCATGTTGCAAGAATCTATCACTTATTCAAACAAGATAAACTTGAATGACATTTAGAGTTACAAAAAATACCGGCTGCTTTAAAGAGGCACTTTCTTTTACCACATTTAGTTTTGCAATGGCATCTTTTGTATCCTTGTCCTCCAGTTGTGAATATGGCATTAGCTATTTGGCGTAATGATATTTTTTCGGGAGAAACAATATCAACGTCTAAAAATTTCGCCTCGCATACAGTGACATTGATTCCTAGAAAATAATTCAGTAATAGTGCCAAACTGGTTACCCAATTTATGCAGTCCATTATCATTACATTCAAGTACAACCATCAAAACATTGGGAAAGTCGCCTCTACCTCTATCAACGTCAGGAATTTTCACTCGAACTGTGTCACCTATTTTGCAAGGAGGAAACTTTCTGTTAGATAATGCTGTCATTTTATTCGCTTGTACTGTCAACGAATCTTTTGCGCCTTTTTTGTTAGTGTCCATTATCTGTCGTTTAATACGGAGGTCACATTTTTCATTTTTGTTTTGATTACAAAGTTCGCAACCTGTTCTGTTTTTTGCTGCTTCTCCTACAGTTTCTTCCTGATTTACATCTGTTATTGTCTCACTTTCAGCATTATTTCCGTCTCCTTCTAACGTCTTAAGAATTTGTTCCAAGTCTTCCTCGTTCTCTATATTTTCGATTGTCTTAGTTGGAAGTGCTGAAGATCTTAGGCCCACTTTTACGTCACAACCGAACATAGCTTGGTAAGGTGACCTTTTAATTCCGTGATGATAGGCTCTATTTTTCATAAGTTGGACAAATCTAAGCCCTTCTGACCACTTTTCGCAGCTTTCGTCATTCATCCAAGTCATCAGCATACTTTGAACGTCTTGATTGGCACGTTCGACACTGCCCTGTGACTGGCTGTGACGAGGTTTTCCGTGCATAGTTTTCAGACCTGGCCATATTTGTGTCAAACTTTCCTCAACTTGATTAGCGAATTCCCTGCCATTGTCAGACTGGAGTATTGAGGGTGATCCAAATATACAAAATATGTCAAGGAGTATCTTCGATACCTCCTCAGCAGTTTTACTTTGTAAAGGACGTTGTATGAGTATAGTAGAGTATACCTACTTATTGCAGTGTGCATTTAGTTTTTACCACAGAGCAGAGGGACTCCGCATTAACAGGCATTTTGTTAAGTACATAATTTTATAAAGTATAAAATTTCATTTCAGTACATAATTACAAATTCAAAATCAAGAAATTCAATTCAATCAATACAAATTCAACAAAATTATAAATCTTGTTTTGGACGAAATCGAATCAATTGGGAAACGCAAGGCAAGAATCTCAAAACAAAACCAAAATGCTTAACTGAACTGAAAACCTAGTTGTAGCCGATGATAAATAGGATACACCTAGGTTTAACCACCGGTGTGCGCCTGCACCTAGTTCTAGCCGCTATGAGGAAGGCTAAACCTAGTTATAACCGAAGATAAGTAGGATACATCTAAGTTTAACCACATGTGGTCGGCTGCACCTAGTTGTAGCCGGCTAAAACTAGGTGCAACCGCACTTCGGCTTTTTATTATGTGGTGAAAAATGCCTAACGCATACCGCGCCGTCCGGGGAGACGGTTTGGTTATGTGGGGCTTGCACCCACTAAAAAACACCACCGTGAGCCTACTGTCGCCTTGGTGGATGGGCCACGAGAACTGCTACGCATGACATTCGCGACCCATCCAGCGTAGCCCGCCATCATAAGATGAAGAATTTAGTTGGAGTTAAAAAAAAATAGTGCGTGGGAGTCTCTCCATGCGGAAGAAGTGAAACTTCGTAATACTACACCCATGCGTTCGAGTGCCACGCATTCACTCTCGTATTTTATTGAGCTTCTAAATAATATTTTGATGTTTTCTTGTTGTATTATTTTTATTACATAATTATTACATAAGTTATTTATCGAGGTTATTCTACTCATGGAAATTGAGCGAAGGCTGATCACACCGAAGAGTCGAATGCATGACTGTTTGCACGCCATCTTGAACTACGTAGTCACAAATCTTGTAGTACTGCCATCTCTTAGTGAGTTTTAGAATATATTACCCCCCCATGGTAGCGTTAAACTTGTTGGAAGTCGCATAAGAAGTTTCACTTCAAAAACTACGTAAAACGTAGCGCAGCCAAGCGTAAATAAAATCATAGCAACGCTTTACATATAGTGGTTACCTTACAGGAGTAGTTTATTACGGCTCATACACGCTATGTAATTTGAATGGGGGCTGTGCGAGAGTTATTTATGGCTTTATTTTATCCTCTATTCAGCTCTATTTGTTACATACAATAGTATTTTAAGCCTCACTAACTGCTGGAGTTAGTATAAAGGTAATTTGTAGCTGAGACGCTCACTGTTTTGTGGACTTTTTAGTTTTAAAATCTAACTAATAGGTGGCGCTGTTAGAATATGTACTGCAAATGCACATAGATTTTTTTTTCCTTATTAAAAAAAAAAAAACAGCTGCTGTTCCATACATTTTGACAGTGTTGGTATTGCACTTTTATAGGAAACAGCTTTTTTTTTTAAATTAACGGCGAAATATTTCTATGTTCAGAATGATGTACTGAGTGTGTAAAATGTTTGTTCGTCTCTTTGTCCCGGCTAATCTCTGAAACCATTGTTGTTGTGGTTAGACCAAGTTAAAAAAAAATATAGAAGCACACAGGTCGCACGTAGGCAACAGTTAGTAAAAAATAAACTCCAGATAATAACCTTAACGTGCAACAAACTTTAAAATCGGATTATTTTTATCTATTGACAAACTGTCACATAGTTCACATTAACGTTGTAAATAATAAGTTTTGTAAAATAGTATTTTGTATATACATGGCTATAACGGGTAACGGCTAACGGCATTGCAATATAATGGTTACAAATGGGAATATTTTTCATGTACAAAATTGTTATTATTTTCCATATATTTCGGTCTGGTTTACTTTGTGACACACATACTCACGTCTGCTTCGGCCTTTCAGGCCTGATGATATGTTATAATTTCGCACCTTTCCCCCAGGGTGGTAAGCAGAAACTACTACGATTCTTACGTACGCCATTCGCCTTGTCCATGTTAATTCTAAAATAACTGGTTTAATTCCTAGATCAAAACCAACGAATAGTAGGAAGGTACTTCAAGCTTCTCCATATTATATCTAGAAAAATCTACTCGTATTTTCTCAATTCATACATTTATTTTCTCTTTTTGTGAACAGCATCTGCAACAACTCAACCACATTTAATGTTCAGAAAACACGGTAGCGTTTTAGAGCTCACATTTTCCAGCAATTTCCAAGTATTATAAAAACTAACTGTAGTTTACTTCATTGAATCTCTTAGCTGCCACGGTTTATTTTAATTACTTTATTTTTTAATTACTGATTTAATATTTTACTCTGTACGCTCTTAACTTGCCCGTATTTCTACATTGTTCTCACATATTTGTAATTCTTAACATGAATGATGTAACCAAGATTTTGTAACATATTTTGATTTAAAAGAGTGTCCATGGAGTTTCTTGCCCGTTCTTCTCCATAGAGATCTACGCTACGGAATGGGCAACTACAGAACTTTCACAAGTTATTATGCCTTGTGACTGGGACTGTAGCTTCGCGTTTTATTTTGTTTTTTTTGACTTTCAAAAGTGCCTGTAATGGTCTAATTGAAATAAATGCTTAGACTTTGACTTTGACTTTGAAATAGAAAACTTTACCTTTTAGTAGGGACTAAAAATAGCTGGATACAGTACTTATAAAGTTTATAAATATACACTTGTCTTTTATTCTAAAACATTTTTAAGTTTCTTGTCTATTAAAACAAGTATATTTCATCATCTGCCTAGCCTATTCCCAACCATTATTGGGGTCGGCCTCAATCTCATGTCTTACCATTGAATGCAGCTGTATACCCGTATTTTACATGGAGCGGTTGCCAGTCTGACCTCCATAACCCAGTTAGTACTGGGTAAACCCTTGGTAATACTAGTTGTCAGACTTTCGGGCCACCTACCTGTAACGTACCAGTGGAAGGAATGGAGACATTATGCCCAGGAGTGGGATGGTCAATGCTAAGAAAAAAAAAGGAAGTTTAAAAAGCATAAAATAAAAATTAATTCAAAAAAAATAAAAACCCCTGACAGATAAAACCTCTAAAAAAACAAAATTAAATTAATCCAAGCGTCGTAGCGTCGGGGTCACAAAACAAAGCGGACTACTCGTAACGACCGTCAAAGATCTACAAATGACAGGGACCACACGTTCACGTGTTTTCCGAAGCACGCTGGAAACTCGGGTGGTATGTGTTTCTTGGTCACCCATCCACGGACCAACCTTGGTAAGCACGGCTTAACATAAAGATCTATCCGAGCGGCTATTTTTACTTAGCCAAGAGCTAAGTTCTCCTGGATTTCATAAATATAAACCTGTCTTTTATTCTAGAAGATTTATAAATGTCTTATCTATTAATTCAAGGATTTCTACAAGATGTTGTTTTGCATCCTCGTCAAAATTCAGGAGGTTGTCACAAAAGACATAAATAATCAATTTAAATTGCGGTACCTAGTTAATTATTAATAAACGCTGTTAAATAATAATTATTATTAAATTTTTTTGGTTGTTTAAGTTTGTCAGTATATATATTTTAACCCCCCTAAACGTGGTTTAGGGAATAAGGAATTATCGAATAAACGATTGAGATTGTTTGTAGTGTGAAAGCGCGGTTATAGGGCGAAGATCAGACAGGCTGTGTTTAAAACACGGGTGATTCACACACTTACCGATTTCTGAAAATGAAAAAAAAAAAAAATACCTTCCCATTTTATTATTGATTCGGGTCGAGAATTAGTAGCATAGTTACCTCCTTGAATTTGACGAGGATGCAAAACAACACCTTATATAGAAAATAATTCCTTTATAAAGTAAATCTTTTATTAATTAACTATTCCATCAAAGTGTACGATGTCGATCAAAATCGTATTAAATATCAATAAGATATTGAGAGCATTGATAAAAATAGAACAGATTCGGTTAGTTACAGTACCTATATTTACTCAAACGCACACCGAGTATAGTACAGTAAATTCTAAAAGAATATTATCATCAGGATAAAATTTAATGTTTTGTAAAATTTGTAAATAGGGCTAGAAGTTTGATACCTAAATGAAGACTACATTTTGTTAGTTATTTTAATTTAATTTTAAGTTTGCATGCTGAAAGAAGTCGGCGAAATATGTAAAACCTTTTTATTTATAAGACCATAATGTATATTTCATGCAAATAAAGAATCTTGAATCTAGGAAAAATAAACCCTTCATCCTTATTAAAAGTTTCCTTTGATTAGCAAGATTATTATGTACAAGTAACATTTAAAAGATCACATTCCACATAGCATGACACAATGCGTGGTCTTATCGCTGTTAGACTTGATGTTGATTTGAATATTGTTTGCCACAATCAAGCCTACTGCTATAAACCGGGCATAAAAATAGAGGCCGATTTCATCTAAAAATTACTGATGAAAATCCTAATACCTTCACTTTCCGACCCGGGCATCGAACCCTGAATCGAAGTTCAGGAGCCGCGCTTGCGACCCCTTGACAAATAGCGCAATTTATTTAAAAAAATAAAATGTATCTTCAAACGGTCTTCGTCTATATTGATTGAACCGTAATTGTAACGCTTACCAAAAACCTCCAAAATTTCGCCAGATCTCGTTTCATTTCTAAGCTCGATTTATCGTATTGCCTAAATCTTATCCACGTGTAGGCATTGCGCAGTTATCCAGCTCAAAACCCTGGCATTTCTAAAGCTAAAGTCCTAGGACAAAGGCTGTGTGGATTGGACCTCAACAAAACTGTTTGTGCATCCATCGGCATCAAATATTCTGACAAAGACACGATTGCCGAGGTTTTGTTAACTGACGGGATAAAGCTGCAAAGGGATGAGGGTTGGTCTAGGGTAACTATCGCCATAGTTTATTAATCTCCATCTTTGCAGATATTGTTGTAGAATGTAGCGCGTAATCTACAAATTTTGCTTAGCACTTCTGGCTTGAACTATATCTCCTGGAGTTCCCCGTCTAAATACTAACAGCCGCTCGGGTCGACCTTTAGGTTAAGCCATGCTTGCCTAGGTAGGTCCCGACTGTCATTTGTACATCTTTGACAGTCGTTATAGGTAGTCAGTGGCCTGATAGTACTGTACAGTCTTACCAAGGGGTATCGTATTACCCAATACTAAATGCGATGTGTTAGAGTCGGATAGGCAGTCGTTCCTGGTAAAATACTTGTATTCAGCTGCATCCGATAAGACTTGATGCTGACCCCAACATGTTGGTGGACAATATTTCTACCTTGACAATTATTGCGTTATTGAGACGAGAATATGTTGTCTACGACAAATACATACGTGCTAAGTGACGTTTAACGTCAAAGTCGTTAGGAATTTAATTCAAAACCACACTCACAGATCTACTTGTACTTCAAAATTAAAAAAATATATATATAATTTATGCATACGCTTGATTCTAAATTTGAAGAAGAATAAAACGGTTTACTTAATTGATTTTCTAGGATACTGTAACTGGGCATTTCCAACGAAATAACAATGCGTTACATAAGTATGAGAATTCACACGTGTTTAATTAGTGTTTTAGCGCTAACATATACCTTCACAAACTTCCAACAGATTACAAAACTAAGTACGTACGATGAAGGTAGATATTACCCCGATCCCACTCATCCCCACCCACACCTGCATACACATACACGTGGGTGGTGTTTGTTAACCCACTAGCTACTTAGCATCAATCCACGATCGATATTCAAAGTTTAACCGTTCCATTAACAATCCGGCAAGTTGGCCATACTGCCAATATGACGTCACGAATAGGTACACAGTTAACAAACTTCCGACATAGATTATGGAAAGTGTAGACACGATACGCTGAAAAAACGATAACTTTTAAAATTGGTTACAGTTGGTGTAACTTAAGTCGGTTTATTTGGGGTAAATGAGGTTATTATGGGTAAATAACCTCAGGTTCTCTCTCTAATGACTCGCGAGAGGAACGAAAATAAATTGATGTTACCAGTTTTTTTTATTTTTTTCAGTTTTCTATTGGGTACAAAACTTACAAGTTCTTTAGAACCAAACATGTAAATTTTCACCGATTTAAACAATTTGTGCTTTCCACTTGAAAAACACAGTAACTTCTCAGCGAAAAAGTGAGACTAATGAATGAGGTATCCTAACTAATATTATAAATGCGAAAGTAAGTTTGTTTGTTACGCTTTCACGCGAAAACTACTCAACCAATCATCATGAAACTTTGTTCACATATTCTTGGAGGTATTAGAAGTAACATAGGCTATATATCTTCAGGTTACGACCAATAGAAGCGGAGCAGCAATGAAAAATGTTGCAAAAACGAGGAAGATGTGACGGAGACGAAGTTGCGCGGGACAGCTAGTAATACATATCATTTTGAATGTAACAAATAGAGCTGCTCCGCATCAGGTACTAGGTTAGACCCGGGTAAGGCAATTTTTATAAGATTTTTCCATGGAAAATTTCTCATTCACGAAGTCTGGATTTGTGCCCAGTTGATGGCAATAGGCTCGCCTCCTATTACATGAGACTTAAACATAACTGGCGAAATGTGAGTGTACTATAAGGTACACCTCTGCCTCACCTTTCGGTTATTACAGGCGTGATGTTATGTTAAGCAAATAGAGCTGAATCCATACTAATATTATAAATGCGAAAGTTACTCTGTTTGTATGTTTGTTTTTTATGTTTGTTTGTATGTTTGTTTGTATGTTTGTTTGTATGTTTGTATGTTTGTTTGTATGTTTGTTTGTATGTTTGTTTGTATGTTTGTTTGTTTGTATGTTTGTTTGTATGTTTGTTTGTTTGTGTGTATGGTTGTTTGTATGTTTATTTGTATGTTTGTTTCTTACCTTTTCACGACTAAATGGCTGATCGGATCTTAATGAAATATGGCAAGAAGATAGATTTCAACCCGGGGAAGGACATAGGCTATATATCATCACGCTACGACCAATAGGAGCGGAGCAGCAATGAAAAATGTTGCAAAAACGATGAAAATCTGACGCAGACGAAGTTGCGCGGGACCGCTAGTATAGGATAAAATAGCCCCCATTCAAATAAGTACGTCACCCGGAATGCTTGCGAATCCTGCCTGCGTTGGACATCATCTTCACCATCATTGTCGTGCCTTTATCCCGATTTATTCGGGGTCGGCGCAGCATTTCTTCTTTCATACTTCTCTATTACTCGTCATCTCAGCAGTCACCTTCTTTATAGACATATCATCCTTCACACAGTCAATACATCTTTTCTTTGGTCTTCCTCTACTCTTATAGCCATCTACATTCATTCTCAACATTTTCCTCACTTCATTTTCCTCATTCCTATGCATCAGTTCCACCCATCGCTGAGTATAGGCGTTGCCATGTCCAGTTACAAACTCCAAAAGCTTGCCTGAGTTGAGCTGTGAAGCCTTTGGCGACGTAACGGTAAAAATAGAAAAAAAAGTATGATGTTAAATCCAGAAGGCCTAAAAAGTAGCATTCGCTTTCAGAGTCTCGTATTTGTACGAGTTTCAATTTCAACAGATTGACATTCGCTTTTAGGTAGCTTTTCTTCAGTTTTTCATTGTTATCGCTCAAGAATGTTACTTTTTTTTTGAGAAATGTTTTTGTGAAATTGGTCTACTTAACCGGGCTATCCTGTACCCCTTGATCGTATAAGGCCTCCAGCCAGGGCATAAAACAACTTACAAACTAAGCGACTAGGTTAATACCTGCACGGGCAAAATTAAACGAACAGAAACAGAGGATTTTTTATAAAACTGTTCTGTAACCGTACGTGTTTGTGCGTCGATGTCTCTTCCAACCTGTATTGTAATTATTATATTTCTATTTCGTACGCCATTTGCCATACAGTTCTCGCCGTTAATATTTAAGCATTTCGAAGTCTAAAGAACAGTTTCGCTTCTATACGAATTATTCTTTCTTATTCTATGCGACCGTTTCCTGAACTTTTACATTGTTAAAGTTCACGTTGTAAGATTGAGTCGGTGAATTTGAACTCAAGCCTTTTGACATTCTTTGTGATTGTAATTAGGATTTGTTTGCGAAACAAGTTGAAATTTTCCGTGAAACAAAAGACTGTTGGATTATATTGAGAATTGGGGATTAAACCTTC